>CM018689.1:24849857-26049857 GCA_009363875.1 Mikania micrantha
AAAGAATTGTTATCGGGTACAGCTTCCTCTTCAAACAGTTGGGGATACTTTAACTTCATGTGATCCTCACGTTCCCAAGTGAACTCGGGTCCGCGTCTTGAATTCCATCGAACCTTTACTATCGTAATCCGAAAACGGCTTCGCCTCAGTTGCTTGACTTTACGATCCATAATCTCTAAAGGTTCTTCGACAAAATGCACTGCTCATCAACTTGAATCTCTTCGAGTGGAATGATGAGTGATTCATCAGCAAGGCATTTCTTTAAATTCGAGACGTGAAACACGTCATGCACACCACTGAGTTCATCTGGTAACCTCAGTCTATACGCCACAGGACCAATACGTTCGGTGATTTCGAACGGCCCCACGTATCGTGGTGCTAACTTGCCTTTTGTTCCAAAGCGTACTACACCTTTCCAAGGAGAAACCTTCAACATGACACGGTCTCCCACTTGAAATTCCAACGGCTTACGCCGTTTGTCGGCATAGCTTTTCTGTCTGCTTCTTGTAGCTTGCAATCTTCTCTGAATCTGAGCAATCTTGTCAGTGGTTTCCTGAATAAGCTCTGGCCCAGTTATACGATTATCTCCAACTTCAGTCCAACAGATCCGGCCATAGAGAGCCTCGAATGGTGTACATCCGATACTGCTGTGGTAACTGTTGTTGTAGGAGAACTCTATCAGTGGCAAATGAGAATCCCAATTCCCACCGAAATCCAAAATACAGGTTCTTAACATATCCTCTAGGGTCTGAATTGTACGTTCGCTTTGACCGTCCGTTTGTGGATGGTAAGCCGTACTCAGGTTTAACTGTGTCCCTAGAGATTTCTGTAATGATTGCCAGAACCTTGATGTAAATCTGCTGTCTCTGTCAGAAATAATTGACAATGGCACACCGTGTCGTACCACTATCTCGTTGATGTACAATCTCGCCAGTCTGTCCATCGTGAAAGTCTTACGCATTGGCAAGAAATGAGCAGATTTTGTTAATCGATCAATGATCACCCATATCGTATCATGACCACTGGAAGTGCGGGGCAGCTTGGTAATGAAGTCCATAGCTATTTGTTCCCACTTCCAGAGCGGAATCTCAGGCTGTTCCAGTAAACCAGACGGTTTCTGGTGTTCCGCCTTTACCTTCGCACACGTCAGACACCGACCGACGTACTCGGCTATGTCTTTCTTCATTCCCGGCCACCAATAAAATCCATGCAAGTCTTGATACATTTTATCGGTGCCTGGATGAACAGAGTATTTTGTCTTGTGTGCTTCATCGAAGATAAGTTTTCTCAATTCATCTACCTCCGGGATCCATACACGGTCCTGATAGTAGATCATTCCATCGGACTTGGTCTCTAAACGTTTCTCTGCTCCGCAGTCAAGTTCTTTCTTCAAGTTTCCTCTGTCAACTGACTCCTGTTGTGCTTGTATGATCCTGTCTTGTAAATTGATCTGCACAGTCATCCCCATAGCTCTAACGCGTAAGGGTTTGACCCGTTCCTTCCGGCTCAAGGCATCAGCTACAACGTTTGCCTTTCCCGGATGGTACTTGATCACACAATCGTAATCATTCAGAAGTTCAACCCAACGGCGCTGTCGCATGTTGAGCTCCTTCTGATCAAAGATATGCTGTAGACTCTTGTGATCGGTGAATATGGTACACTTAGTGCCATATAAATAATGTCTCCAGATCTTCAGTGCGAAGATCACTGCTCCCAGTTCAAGATCATGAGTAGTGTAATTCTTCTCATGAACTTTTAACTGTCTTGATGCATAGGCGATAACTTTGTCCCGTTGCATCAGTACGTAACCAAGTCCCTGATGGGATGCATCACAGTAGACTACAAAGTCATCACATCCTTCCGGGAGTGATAGGATTGGAGCATTACATAACTTCTGCTTCAATGTCTGAAAGGCATCCTCTTGTTTATATTCCCAGACAAACGGTTCATTCTTCTGAGTTAACTTAGTGAGAGGCAAAGCTATCTTAGAAAAGTTCGAGATGAACCTTCTATAATAACCCGCCAATCCCAGAAAAGACCGTATCTCCGTTGGTGTCTTCGGAGTGTCCCAGTTCTTTATTGCTTCTATCTTGGCAGGGTCTACATGAATTCCCTCACTGTTGACTACATGACCAAGAAACTGACTTCCCTTAACCCTTAAAAATTCACACTTAGAGAACTTGGCATAAAGTTTCTGTTCCATCAACAGTTCCAAGATCTTCCTGAGGTGTTGCTCGTGCTCTGTCTTGGTCTTGGAATAAATCAGTGTGTCATCTATGAAGACAATGACAAACTGATCTAAATACGGCTTGCACACTCGGTTCATGAGATCCATGAAAACCGCTGGTGCATTTGTTAATCCGAAAGGCATCACCATGAATTCGTAATGCCCGTATCTGGTTCGGAATGCCGTCTTCGGTATGTCTTCATCTTGAACTCTAAGCTGATGATAACCAGACCGTAGATCGATCTTCGAGAAATATTGAGCTCCTTGCAATTGGTCAAACAAATCATCAATCCTCGGCAATGGATACCGATTCTTGATGGTTAGTTTGTTCAGCTCCCTGTAATCTATGCACATTCTGAACGATCCGTCTTTCTTCTTCCACAAACAGGACCAGAGCTCCCCAAGGTGAGTAGCTCGGTCTGATGAATCCTTTATCCAGTAACTCCTGCAACTGGTTTGACAATTCCTGCATCTCTGAAGGCGCTAACCTGTATGGAGATTTAGCAATAGGGGTTGCTCCAGGAACTAAGTCAATTCGGAATTCTACCTGTCGCACAGGTGGCAAACCTGGTAGGTCTTCAGGAAATACTTCTGGATACTCTTTTACTACCGGTACATCTTGTATCTTCTTCTTGTCTTTCTCTTTTTCCACCACATGAGCTAGGAAAGCTACACACTGCTTCTGTAAACACTTACGCGCCTTTATGCAAGAAATGATTTTGACACTTCGTTTTGCTTGATCTCCTCTAACTTCCAACACACAATCATCGGGTAATGGAATTCGAAGCAGCTTCTCAGAACAGATGACTTCCACTCGGTTAGAGGAAAGCCAATCCATTCCAACAATGATGTCGAAACTACCCAACTCCATCGGTATCAAATCGATAGAGAATGTATGACCGTTAAGTGTCAATGGGCAATTCCTGTGAACTGTACTAACTGTGATCTGTTTTCCGTTAGCTACTTCTATAATATAAGGGGAATCTAACTGTTCCTCTATCGCATCGAGTTGGCATGCAAAATCGGCAGAGATAAAACTCTGATCCGCACCAGTGTCAAATAGAACAGATGCATAAAAGTCATGTAAGAGAAACGTACCAGTGACCACATTTGGGTCCTGGCGTGCAGCTGGTGCTCCAATAACAAAAGCTCTTCCACGAGGAGCTTGAACTGCTTGTTGAGCCTTCTTCGGGCAGTTCTTTGCAAAGTGGCCTTGTTCGCCACAGTTGAAGCATCCACTGTTGTTCTGGTTAGCAGGTGGAGGGAGAGCTTGAGCAGCATTGTTGACTGCTTGGTTTGGTGTTGCCCGGCAGTGTTGGACCCAATGACCCTTTCTTCCACATCCCGTGCATTGTTTGCAGGGAGTGTTAGCAATATGATGATACTGACACTTGGTACACAGAGGATGTGGGCCAGTATACTGTTTCTTAGGCACATTTTGCTGTGCCATTGCTACTTGATTCAGGGGAGTAGCCACAGTGTAATTCTTGATAAATTTCTGTTTCTTCTTCTGGTGTTGCTGCTGCTGTGGTTTCTTTGAAGACTCTTCCTTGCGCTTACCGGTGTCAGCCTCTTTCTTCAGAACTCCAGAGGCAACCATCAGATCAGTGAGTTTTCCAGACAGTCTCACTGCAGATTCAACAGTAGTAGGGTTGGCTGAAACAACCATTCCCTGAATGCAGGCGGGAAGTCCACCTACATATCTGTCGATTCTCTTCTCTAAAGTCGGTACCATGTCTGGCACCAAAGCAACTAACTCGTGATAACGAGTAGTGTAACCGATGTGATCAGCACCTTTCATCACATGGTTGGACAGTTCCACTTCCAACTTCTGCAGCTCATTCTTAGGACAGAATTCCGCCCTCAATAACGCCTTGAAGTCTTCCCATGGCATTGCCATAGCTTCATCTCTTCCTCGGGCATTGATCTGACCATTCCACCAGGTTAGAGCCCGCTTGTTGAATGTTCCAGCAGAGTAGCGGACTTTATGGTGCTCTGGACAGCTGCAGAGGTCCAGAGTAGCTTCAATCTTTTCAATCCATTGGATTAATCCAACGGCTCCTTCAAATCCGCTAAAGCTAGGCGGCTTACATCCTACAAATGACTTGTAGGAATAGTGTGAAGTACCTCCAGTATTTCCACTGGCTTCTCCAGATGAATTGCCAGTGTTGTTTATCTCATTACGGAGAAGGTTGAACATCTCCGGAATTGCTTCCTTCATTTGGTTGGTCATCTGACTGCTCAGTAGAGTCACCAAAGCGATGGTGGTAGGATCCAGTATAGGAGTCGTGCCTGAACCTGATGCCTCTGTGATCAGTGGAGGAGGAGGTGGAGGCGGTGGAGGAGGTGGCGGTGGTGAGTCATTTGGCGATGGCGTTGAGGAGTGTGGCGCTTGGTCCTGTGATAATGGCAACAAGGGAGGTTGTCTTCGTGGCGGCATTCTGATCATAACCAAATGAATATTGGTTAGTGCAATGATCGAATGCAGAAGACAATATGCGATAAGTCTTAAATCCTATGTTCTCTACATGCAGGGTCCCTAGGTTATAGTCTAGGCCAAACCGTTTAAATAAATGACCTATATTTCTCTATAACCATGGCTCTGATACCAATCTGTCACACCCCGAGCCGGCGGGATAGGATCGGTTGTCCCAGCGGGCGGAAGGTTCCCGGGGCGCGATATCATGAGTGATAATCGTGATGATCAGATTGTTTACATTGCACATGATATAAATGAGAAATGCTAAATATAATAGAATTACAAAGTTAAATTACATCAGTATTGTTTATAATTTAACAATGTAAATGTACCATCAACATCATAAATTTCTATCTTGTATTTACACAAGATATACAAATTAAATTTGTATAATGATGTCTTCAAAAGTATGCAGGTCCAAAATGCTAAGCCTTCTATCTGAAGTCCTAGTCCAAAAGGAATAACTCCTTAGTTGACCTGTTCGTCACCTGAGAAGTCATGCAAAAATCAAGTCAACACATGGTTGGTGAGTTCATATAGTTTTATGATTTGAAAATGATTTGAAAACCTCTTTTGGTAAAGACCCTAACCTCATTAACTCCACATGTAATATCCACATCGGTATGCTTATATATAGGGAATCACGAAAGGGTCAAGCCCAGACGCTATCCCACCACATACTAATATGCATATGACACTGTTATTAATGATAATTAAGCATTTTTACCTAACACTTCTGTATTTGATTATGATTTTGAAACCTGATTTGTCTTTGATCCTCTTGATTTTTGATCGTAGATATAGGATTTCCCAAAAGTCAGTGATAATAGTAAAATGTCAAATATTTAATTAAATAATTAAATAAAACATTTAAGTACAACTAAGACATGATGATTGGGCATTATTTGACCCAATAAATTAGACTTAGTTGTGGGTGGTTGTCCAAGTTGTAACCTCTCACACGTGACCCATGTCAGGCATACTCACAAGGAGTACACCTGAACTGAGCGGGATTTTAATGTTTTGCCCGTTACAGCCTGACCCAATGGACTTCTGCATCTGAGTGGGACTTTAATGTTTTGCCCATTACAGCCTGACTCAATGGTCTTCTGCATCTGAGTGGGACTTTAAGGATATCCTATGATTCTTGATCTCTTGATTCTCATGATTTTGACTTTGATATTGATTCCATTTGATCGTTCATGTTATTGCCCGTTACAGCCTGACCCAATGGTCTTCTGCATCTGAGTGGGACTTTATATGTGTGTTACACGTGGTCTTGATTCCTTATACAACTGACATCCACCTTAGGTTGAAGATTAATGATTTCATTAGATCATAATGATTTCATTATTAACATGATTCACACACATTTATGATATCTGATTTCTTGAGTCTCTTGATCTTGATCTTTTGACTTTCCCACGATTCACAATGATAATTGATTTGATATTGATTCTTGGATCTCAGATCTCACACTGAGCTATGATTTCTTTGAATGTGATCTTTTGATTTTGTTCATTTGATTTCACTTTGAGTTTAGATTCTTGAATTGGAGATTTATGGACTAAGGGTTGATTTAAAGTTTAAATTAAAGTATTACTCATAAGAGTACTTTAATTAATTTGATAATTTGATCTGTTTAATAATTTCCTTGACAGAAATCTAGGAGTATCAACAAACATATATATGTAAAACATATAATAAATAAAAGCATTTAAATAAACAGTTTAAATAAAACAGTTTACGCATGCTTCTCAGCCCCGCGTTTAAAACAAAAATGTTTAGAAAAGGGGCAATGAACTCACTTGTGTTGCTTCGTATTGAATTACCACAGAATGCGCGCTCGTTGTTGTAGTCTAAGTATCTTCGGTTCCTGAATTTGTTTTAAGAGAATTCGCATACGATGAGTATCTATAACATACATCGTAACTAGGGTTTGGTCTCGGTGTGCAACTAAGTGTCCTAGATTACTAATGTGTTTCTCTAACCCCTTCTATCTAGTCTAAGACTTTCCCCATGATTGAACCCTGATCCCACCTGGTTATTGATAAGTCTTTAGTCAATTATTTTTAAGTTAATTCATTTCAAGTTGAATATTTACTTAGAAAATCATTTAATTTCTTTTACTCAAAACATATTTAATTTAAATGACAGGATGTTTAACATATGACGGGCTTATGTTAAGCCCATTGGGCCAATCCTCGGCCCATTATGAGACTTCATTTGTTCATTGACCCTCTTGTTGATTTGGTGTACGACCCACCTTAAATAGTTTAACCGAACTATCCAAAGTATTCATACGTTCATATGAAATGTCTAAATATTTGATGTTAATAGTTAAGTCGACACCACAACTTTAGATCTTGACCTTTGATTCTAAATGAATTTACATGTATGATGTTCACCCCAATGCATATATTTTTTTTTTATCCTCATTGTTGTTCTCCTCATGCTTAATCTTAGACATAGTGAGTTGATTTCGTCTCATGAAACCCTAATAACGTTCCTATGCAATCACATGTGCCCATGCATGCATAAAACCACGTAAAGGACTCCCATGCATACTCCACGTAAAGGAGTCTTGGCCGAATGGAAAGTGCCGACTGAGGGGGGGTAACCGGATAGGACTCATCCGAATGGGACTTGGCCGAATAAGATTGTAGGCCGAAAAAGGGTGGGCCGAATGTAAGCTGGCCGAAAGAGTTTGGCCGCATGGCCATGGGCGAATGGACCATGATCGAATGAGGGTTTGGCCGAATGAGACTAACCAGTCGAATGTGGAGGTGATCGAATGAGTGTTTGGTCGAATAGGTATTAATTCCTGCGAATGAGAGCTGGCCGAATGAGCTTAGTATCGAAAGAACCTGGTGGTCGAATGAGGTGACATTCGGCGAATGGGGTTAGGTATGGCTAAAGTCATTCGGCGAATGGGGTTTCGAATGAGGCCATTCGACCCATCTGATGAACCTCATTCGGCAGTCGAGCACCACACCGACCAGCCATGGTTTCCAACTCAATCGACCGGATATCGTGATGGCGCCTGTTACTACTTCATTCTAAGAGTGTGTGGTGAGGTTTCCTAGGGTTTTTGAGGCGTGGAGTCGACTAAAAAGGGGGGCGGCCAAGAGGGTTTTCAAAACCCTAAAACCGTAAAGAATTCTCGGATTTACCTCAAATCTGTTGATTGGAAGCTTAGATCCACTGTACTTTCGTGTTCTACTAGTGATGGTGGTGATTTTGACACCAAAAACACAAAATTTCGTGAAGGATTGAAGAAGAAAGCTTAGAGAGAGAGTGGATTCTAGTGAGAGGTTAGAGAGAGAGAGACATGAACGAGTATGGAGGGTTGGGGCTGGTTTGGTGTGGTGGTTGGGGTATTCAATGCCCCATTAATTGTGTTTAAAATACCCGGGTTCGTTCGGGTTCGTTCGGTTTCGCGTGGTTTCGCGTAGAAACGTCGTTTTCTCGTCATTTTAGTCACGAAACGACTCGATTTTAAGATATAATTTATAAAATTATTTTAGATTGTGATTCCTAATAAATTAACTAAATATCTTTTAATTATTAAATTTACAAAATATTTATTTAACGTTTAAATCGAATCGCGCGGTCATCGCGCGTATTTGTTCGAATCGTCACCCGATCAAACACGACGATAACTACACTTTTCAATATTGTTTTCTAATTATTGAATATCATTCAGAACATTAAACTTTCAGATTTATTCGTACAGATCGTCACCAATACGAACAATCCGTCGGTTTAGCATTCACGTAACGACATTCGTGCTGTTCTGTTCTGTAAAGCCTCACATACGTTTATACATAATAAAATCCTAACAAATAAATCAAATGATGGTTCTGTGTTGCCAGATAATTATCCGACTCAAGAACCATTGTTCTGAACTTGTTTTCTCTGAAATGATTATGAATTCTCTGTTTTGATAACATGAAATGATACTGAAACTCGATATGAATATGAAATACACTGAATTATAAGGGATTTGCACCTGATTACTGTTCACGTACTGTTTATGATCACTGTTCCGGTGACGGTTCCGGCACTGATGTTACAGTAGTGAAGAGGATAGATGGCTGTCAATATTTTCGTAAAGCTTTAGACTTGATGAGTTTACCATCATTCGAGTGCATGACATTGGCAAGACTGAAGATGATCAAACCTATCCAGACAAAACATAATGAAACTTTTGAGAAGTTGTTGAAGAAGGAAGCTCGAATTGGATGGAGTTTGCTTTCACCATAGGTTAGAGACAGGATTCATGGATATTCAAAGCCAAATGTATTCAAAAGACCAAGATTGAGGATGATGGAACAAAATTGGAATTCTTATTTCAAATTCTGGTTCTATGATGAGCATACATCTGAAGGAGTGATTCTTTTGAAACAAGATGACAAGTGGAGAGTAATCAGATCGTTAGATCCTGTGTGGATTGTCAACTGTTCGAAGGATGACATTGATTTACTCAACATGGTAGAGATTTATGCTGATGATGGTTATCATGATGTTGGGGTAAGCTACAAAGAACTGGCAATTCAGTTTCAAACCATTGCTAGAATGTGTTATACTTTGGGTATACATTCTGGATGCAATTGGGATGATGTGAATTACCTGTATGTTGAATTGATGAAAGTTCAGAAAGAAAGGGATGAGAGAGATGATAAGTTGGAAGCTGAGAGATTAGTGAAGATTCCTCGTTCGGTTGTTATACGAGCAGTGGATAACATTGTTAGTGATGTTGTTGGTGAATCAAGTGGGGTGAAAGACAAAGATGATGACAAAGTCTGAAGATTTTTGATAGCAACTATTAAGGGGGAGTTTGTTAGTGCATATTTGTAGCTATTCAAAATTGTAAATTATTTAAAGTTTTGTATAGGTTCGGCTAGAGGTTTGGCTTAGGTTCGTCTGGCCCACGAACCTAGGCATGTTCGGCAAACCTATTACTCTGATAGGTTCGGCGAACCTATAACCTTAGGAAGGTTCGGCGAACCTATAGGTTTGGCAACCTAGCGAACCTAAGGGTTCGGCTATAGATAGGTTTGGCTGACAGCTGATTCTTTATATAGAAGGTTTGTCTGAATTCTTCATAACTTTGATAGAACTTTGGCAGAACCTGAGTGTAATTCTCTGTGTGAGAAAACTTTCTGTGTGAAAGAGTTGTAATCATTTGTTGATTAGTACAAGAAGATGTTTATGAAATTACTTGTTGTTCTTTGATTCATTCTATATCGAACATGGATTCCGCACGTGATTGATAGATTGTATAGCTTCTTGATCGATCCTAATCAGATTTAACCAAATCTACACCGATACCATGTGCACATGTACCTGTTTACCCATCAGAATCCCTTTGTTAACATGTTTAAGTTTTAGAGCTTATTGAGTACTGTGTATAAGTATTGAATATGAACATTGAATGCAAGTATTGAATACTGTGTAAAAGTATAGAGCATTGAGTAAAAATATTAAGTATTGAATAAAAGTATTGAGTATAAGTTTGGAGTAATAGTTTTGAGTATAAGTTTTAAATAATCGTTTTGAGTATAAGATTTGAATAATTGTTTTGAGTGTAAGAAAGTATACATTTAAGAAAGGATACATTTGATAAATTGTATAAGTATTTGTTTGAGAAAGTAAGTGTTTAAGAAAGTATATAATCATGATAGTTTATAGATGAAATTGTAAAGATTCAAGCATAAACAATTTAACTGTTAACAATTTATAAATAGTAAACAGTAAGAAATTTATGAAACATGACAACAATTATATAAAGGCTTTTATATAAAACCCTTGACATATTTCTCAGTCCTGCGATAAAACAAAATAGTTTGAAAATGGACAGATACGCGCTCTCGTTTGGTGTAGATTACGTACCTTCAATACCTGATTTGATTTATTATGATCGAAAACTATAAGTATTTAGAGTTTGACGTATATAGGGTGTTGGTCTCGATCTGCAACTATGTGTCATAAGACTTACTAAATGTGTTACTAGAATTTCTCTAAGTATTCTAAGTTAAGTATTCTCTACGAACCCTTGTTCTTTATTAATTACAATTAAACATTATTTACATAAGGTTTGATAGATAGAAACATTACTTTTTAGCAAATCATCATTTACAAACAATTTTTAAGTTTAGAATTCTTTTAATTTATTTTAAAATACTCTAATAAGTCAAGTTATGAAAATTTTTACAAAACTAGGGTTTCATGTTATAAAACCTAACATTTGATTGTAAAATGTAAGTAATTTTAGGAACATATGTGCTTAATCATGTAGGAACTTGAGTTAACCTATTTAGGTTACTCACAAAGTCCTTTGTTAGTTTCTCGTTACCTCGTTGATCTTGTTTACTCTTGAGTTGATAATTAACTAAGATCATTCTATTCGAATAATCTAAGTGTGTTATCAATAGTATGTAATAACTAGAAGTTGGGTGTTAATCGTACAAGATTAACATAATCCCGTACTTAATGTTTTTCCTTGAATTCGCATAAGTCTCCTTTGTAACCATGGCTTTTTATCCTTTTGTTTCTTGATAGTAGTTTTTAATAAACTTAGTTTATTATTTTAAAACACCTTTAGTTAGTATTGAAAGTATTAGCGTTTTAGGTTGACACTTGATTATCCTTTCTTAACCATAATCGATTCTAACGCCCTTATCTATGGTTCTTTTTTATCAAAAACCCAATGACCTATAGCATTTTGATTGTTTAAACATAATTTTATTTGTTAAAAGTGTTTTAGAAAGTTTTGGTATTATTAAAAACTTAGTATTGATGGCAACAAAAACGATTAACCACTTTGAAAACCCTATTAGCTTACTACCCGACACCCACCTGTTCTAACAGCCCCATAAATTCATTTCTGAATGGTTTCAGTTGATTCCAAGTTTGAAACACTTAGATTATTGGTAAGTATTAGTATCGACATTGAGCTGCTGGTATCGATACCCCTAGATACAACAAAATCGATGAAACACCTGCACCCTTGGTCGATACTACCATGTTCGACAGGTCAAGGTTCAACAGCTCCAACAGTATCTATGGGGACTTGGGTTTAGGGACTTGGAGGGCATCGATACTAGGAGTCTCGAAGCAACCTCATTTAATTTGTCAAATCGAGATTAGCAATCTCGATGGATGAACTCAACTGCAAACTCTTGTCGTCGATATTGGAATATTCTTGATGTTCTTGTGTTGAGACTAATTTGTCCAGGTTCCAGTTCGATTTCAAGTATACCAAACTTCAATATAACATGTTCCTAAACTTCCTACACTGATTTTGTGCAAAACATATAGGTTTAAAGGTTTGAAAACCGGCTGCAATGTTCAGCTATTCGAAGAACGAAGAAACCCAGAATTTCAGTGAGTTCTCCCTCGATTTTACATCAAATCAAATTATCCAAAGGTCGATTTCTTCTTCTTTTCACGATCTACACGTTTCTATGGTCGTTTTGACACCAAACTCGTCCGATTTGATGGACAATTGAGGGAGATAGAGTGATTTTAGTGAGAGAGAAAACGTAGAGAGAGAGTTTGGTTTCTAGTGAGAGAAATGGGTTGGTGAGTGTGAAAATGGGCATTTAATGCCATTTTAAAGTTTTTAAACGTTCGGGTGTGTTCAGGTCTGTTCGGTTTCGCGTAAAAGCGTCGGTTTCGGTTTTTCTCGTAACGAAATGTCACGATCTTTTAAAATAGAGTTTTCTAAATTATTTTAGGTGATAATTCCTAATAAATTAACTAAATATTTTTTTCTTATTTTTATCGTTTCAAAAACATTTAATTTAACTATTTAATCGAATTGTACGGTTTTCGCATGCATTCGTTCGGATCGTCACCCGTACGAACATGACGACAACTGTACTTTCCGATTTGACTTTCTAATTGTTAGACATAATCCAGAGCGTTAAACCCACAGATATATTCGTGCGAATCAATATAATATTCACGTAACGACGTCCGTCATTGTTTTGTAATATACTTTCTCACATACGTTTATATATAATAAAGTCCTATCTAATAATCACATAAACTTTCACAGCATAGTTTCACATCTTGAATCATGTCATTATCGTATCTGTGTGTGTTGTCTGTCCATATTGAGTTGCTACAAAGTTTGCAAGTTGTTTCATATAGAATTTACACAAATTAATGTACGGATAATTTCCGTACACGTATTTACAGTAAAACCCTACTGTTCTGATCTAGGTTCAGGCATTGATGTTATAGCTGTAATCCAGAAAGACTCCTTCAATGCTTATTTTACTTTCTTCGGTTCTACCTGACTTATAAAACATGAATAAAAGCACGAATTCATCGTCTCATGAATTTCTGACAATAAAACTTCATCATCTTCACCATGAAGTTGCTGGCTTCTTGTTTAGACTTCAGAATTTAAATCACCAATAATTTTTTCAATTGGATGATCTCTATTAATTCTATGAGTTGCAATTTCTTCCATAGCTATTTCACCTTCAAGATTTGTAATATGATTTTAATTCTTCAGGTACAATCTCCCCAAGAATTTTCGATTTAATAATAACTGATGGATCATTATCTGAATCATGAAATTCATCATCAGAATGTGACTCTTCAGAAACTTATTCTTGTTGAGGAACAAAAGAAGAAGAATCATCTTATAAAAAAAAATTCCCTTCAGAAAATTCCAAAACAAATCTTTGAAATAACGAACTATGAATTGTAATAGTGTCACTCAAAGACTCAGGAAGATGATTGGAAGATGTTGAAAACAACTTACGAAAGTAGTGAAACACTCATACATAGTCAAACAGCTAGTCCGAACCACGTCCAGGTAATGTATAAGTGAATCAACATACAATAACTTCATATGATTCTTTGATCACTTTTTTTTGCCAGATTGAGAACTTGTTTGTTTAGAGTATTAGATGAATGTTTCGGGTAAAAATTAACAAGCTTAACTTTTAGCAAAACCGAATTAGAAAAATGGGGTATTGTGTTTTACAAGCAAATATATCGGGCATACTGAATATATGACCAGAATATCCCCAAATATCCCTGAGGATGTTTGAATATATCAAGCTGAAAAATAGCAATACACACGAGATTTATACGAGGAAAAGCCCTTAATCCCTTAGGATTGCCGGCATAAAAACCTCGGGAGGTGACAATTGTCACTCTTCCTAATTTTATTAATAATCAAAGTGAATAAATACAAACAAAGACCGCAATATGATCGATTCTAAAATGCTAGATCGGCTTCAGTGAGTGTTGTCTGTTCTATGAATAACCCGTGTCCTATATCGATCACCCGCCTCAGTATATATACAAAGAATCTATAAAAGGACATTTAATAACGTTCATAAAGTAGTTCCGACTATTCCAGCACTTTCCACACATGGAAGACTGATTCAAGCTGAATGCGCAAGTCTTTCTTAGATTCCTTATTCAAATTGGGGTAGTTGACGCGTCCTTCCGTGATATCAGGGCGAGCCATAAGACAACCTGTCAATTCCTGAAAGCTCGCAATGGATGTTAAGCAACAGAGATAATCGTTAGTAAGAATGGATATCCTTAAAATATCCCTGATCCCGAAATATCCCGGATCCTGAAATATCCCGAGTGGGAATATTTTGAGCCTAACAATTGCCCCTAATTTTACAGTTGGTTGTTTACAGCTGTAAAATTAAATAATTTAAAGATTAAAATTTTAATTTTGAATCAACGGTTTCACGAATTAAATGGACGGTTAGATGAGGATAGCGGTTACAGATCCTGTGTCAGAATACTGCATATAATGATCACGCGTCTTTCCTTTTCAATCACTTATCTTCTTCGATCATCCCTTCTGGTAAGCTTTCTTTTTCAATTCCTCTGTTTTTCTAAGTTTTAATTAAGTAAAAATGTCGAATTCTTCTTCTCCCTCCGAAGCTAGTGACTTCTTTGATCAGAATATTCTTCCCTATACTGATCAAAATGCATGCACCTTCGATGATGACCATATCAAGGTTACCTGAGGAAACTATTTTTCGCAGATATGATCCTGCTTTAAAAGCTAATCATAGTTCAACTAAGTGGGTCTGTTTCCCTGAATATCCGTTTTCATTAGGTTTGTCTTTCCCTTTTCCCACTCTAAATTCCGAGTTTTTTCGAATCACACGTCTTTGTTATCCTCAACTTATGCCAATGGGTTGGCGGTTACTTGTTACTCTTCACAAACTGAACGATAAATTTGGTCTCAAGATTGGTGTCGCCGAAATTTCTTCATCATATCAGCTTCGTACTCATGGGTACTCTCGTTTTTTGCTTCAAAGACGACCTGGTGCCCCTGTTTTGGTTCATGGGGTGACCATGAATGAAGAAGAATGGAGAGATAAGTTTTTCTTTGCTAATCAATTTTTGTTTATACTTGTTTTTCGGCACCAAAATTCGAGTCACTGATAAGTGAGAATCAAGATACTGAAGAGAGGGTACAATCCCTGTTGTTGATTGGAGAGAGAGAGCGAAAATTTGTGGCGACCTCCAAAGAAGATATTCCTTTTTCTTCTTCATCTCACAGCACTTCATCACAACATTCTCATGCTCAGATGACATTCGGTATCCTGAAATTGTTTTAATTTTAATTGATTTTAGGTTTTAATGTTCTTGTTCATGATTTCTTTTAGAATCAGCCTTTGATCTGGAAGACCTTACTGATTTCTTGACTATCAAGAAAGAAAAGGTCAGTCCTGTCACTCCTAAGGCATGAATCATGCATACTCGCTCGACTAAAACTTCAAAGAAACGTAAGGGTGCTGAAACAGTCAATGTGGATGATGTTCCTGACCTCTTTGTTGTCGATCTCCTACAAAAGGTAGGTTCTATTATTATCTTAGTTTATTTATTCTGGCGTAATTATATCCTCAGAATATCCGTATTTTGTAGGCTTGCCTTAAACTTTCTAGTGACAAGGAGGCCTATGAAAAGCAAATCGAAGATTTTGAAGATCAGAGGAAGATCGCTGTTGCCAAGGCTGGTCACTATGAGAAGGAGGCTTCGAAGTTCAAAAAGCTAGCCAAGGATAATGACGCTGCCCATAAGCTGAAGGTGAAGGAAATCATCGAAGGAACCAAGAAATCTGCTGCCGCTGCCATCCTTAAAGCAAAAATACAAATAGCAGAAAAGTCAAAACAGGAGAGTTCGGACTTGTGGGGATATGGCGGAGACTTCTGATGCGGCGGCGAAGTCGGCGAGCGTGGTGGAGACTAGTAAGGTGGAAGGAGGTGAAGGAAGTGCGGTGATGGACGATGAAGATAAAATTGATAAGGTCTGAGCCCCTTATGTTTGTGGTTCTTGTTATGATGACATGTAGTTTTTAAACAATATCCTGATGTTAAGTCCCTAAATGGGCAGACAATTTATAGGATTTTAGGTGGAGGGACCATGTGTTTACATGGCGAAGCCTAAAATTTCCTTGTTTCCTTTGTTTTGACATTTTCAGTATATTGGGTGGAGGGACCATGTGTTTTCATGGCGAAGCCCGATATACTGGTTTTATTTTGTTATCTTAACGAATGCTTTAGGATATTATGTTTATTTGTCTCTTGTGAAACATATTAAGAATATGTTCCATTAAATTATTCCCACTGCAGCTTATAATTTTTCTTTAATTGTACGGGGTGGTAGATATTCTGTAAACTTTCTTTAAAGTATTTTCTGTAACAACTATCTCATACTTAGGATATTTTTTAAGAAGTATATCTTGACCAGGATATTGATTGTAAGGATATTGCTATAGTTTTCATAAAGTCACATTTAAGTTTTGAAAATTTTCATTTAAGGTTTTATTTCAGGATCAGATAATTTTTTATAAATAATCAGAAATAAAGATTATTGTAGAGTTAAGAAATAAATACCAATTCCTTAGAAAGAGCAGATTCATTTTCGAAGCTTTTCTTATCCCTGTCAGGATAATGTGTAAAATACTTACCTTACTATAGTTAGGCATATTATGAATATACTTGTGATATCCTGAAATAGTCTTGAAACTTGAGTCCATCTCTTGAATATCCTTAGGGATGTTCCAAGTAGACGTCAAATCCCTAAGTATCCTTGAGAGTTTGTTCCTGCACATGTTCAAAAAAAAAAAAAAGATTGGGATAATCCCAATATACTAGCGACTAAGGCCGGTTAGACTGGCGACAAGGCCGAAAATACTGGCGACTATGGACAGAATAGTGGCGACAAGGCCGATTATTCTGGCGACTAAGGCCGAAAATACTGGCGACAAGGCCGAATGATACTGGCAACTAAGGCTGGAATTCAGGCGACTAAGGCCGGGATACTGGCGACTAGGCCGGAATTCGGTGGATCCCTGGTTATAGTTTTTGAAAATGAAATTGTCAGCCACTCATGCATGAACTGGTCCCAAAATCTCCGACTATACCGGAATATTACGGAGGATCCATAGTTATAACCCTCGATAATGAAATTTTCAGCCACTCATGCGTGTACTGGTCCCATTATCTTGGATTATAGCAGGATATACGTGCGCTACTGGCGAGGGTATGAACCCTAAGTCATCATGAGAGACCAAGGTCTCTTGAGTTTTGATTTCAGGTCAAAACTTTGCAGCTAGACATAAGTCAGTGCGGGGTTTTCATCAAGTTTTGATTTCAGGTCAAAACTTGGGCTGAGAAATATAGTCTCGTATCTTCTCCAGTTATTACTGCAAAAACATAAAATATTTTTGCAAAGGTAGGCATTAGGGATCCTTAAGCCTCTCTAATGCTTGGGTTAGTATCAGGATATAAATGTGGGGATATTTAAAAAATATGAGCATATTTACAAGATAATAATGTGGATAAAGATAAATGTTAAATAAAATAGATTTTAAGATGAATGGCATTCCATGCCCTTGTCATCAACCAACACCTTATACCCTTTATCACAAATCTGTGAGGCACTTATAAGATTATTAGTTAACTCCTTGCAGTAATTCACGTTGTCAAAGGAAACTTTACCATTAGTCAAACTACCACACCCGGTAATCTGACCACCTTTCTCCCCTGCAAAATTAACATAACATCCATTCATTTGCTTTAACTCTTTCAACAAACCTAACTCTCCTGTCATGTGCCGTGAGCATCCACTATCAACAATCCATCGACTGTTGATATGGCCCATGAATGCCACCTACACAATAAATTAAAAAATTTGATCAGTACCAAAAGGGATGACTCCCGCCATTCCGGCGTTGAGTCTCCCTGAATAGCTTTTTGCCATTCGGTTTTGATGAACTGCTTGAAGACACATCTTCCAAGCATTCATCCTTTCTTACAAAAAAATTATCATCTAACCTGTGTCTGGATTTCCAAAAAGATTTAGAATTACCATTTTCTTTTGAAAATTGTTTCGAAGAAAAGTTGTCATAAAATTCATCATCAGATGATGATACAATTTTTACCAACCTTTTGACATTTAGTTTTATTATCAAAAACTTTCTTTTTCTAATTCTTTTCTTCCTTAATCCAGACATAATCAGGATCAAATTTCCTGAGAACCTTCATTTCCTCCACACTAGGCTTCATTAACCTAGGTCTCCCACCAGATTGGATCAACCGTCTGTCATTTACAGAACTTTTCTTGATCTTGTGATTTGGACAATTTGCTGAAATATGTCCTTTTCCACCACAAGTGAAATACTGTCGTGTTTCTCGAGTAGTAAAAGAATGAAATCTGTTGCAAATATCCAAATCACAGTTAGCAATGACATGACCCAATTTCCCACATCTGTAGCATTTCCTTTGAGAAATAGTCTTTGGTTTTAATTCATCACAACTCTTGGATGAACCCCAAGACTTAGATGCAACAGATGGAGATAAAACCTTTTGCTTCAAACCAGTGGCTTTTGCCTTTAAATTATTCTGTTGATTTTGAAAAAGCTTTGATTTTCCCTTGCTTCCAGCCCCCGAATGATTCACTTTGTCAACCACCTTGACAAACTTCTTAACACCCTTTTCAGAAAACCGTTTTTGTTGTTTAACAACACCGCTCGACTCTTCTTTGTGTGTATTGGAAGACTTGACACACACATTTGGTTTGAGAGTGGATGTAGTTTTGATTTTTAACTCTGGTTTGGAAACAACAGTTTGTTTAGCCACTGCTTTCTCAACATGTTTTGTTTCAGACTTTGATTTCTGAAATTTCGGCTCTTCTTCTCTGTCTTATTAACTTGATGACCAATCATTCTCAAAATTTCAGCTAGAAATTCTTAAGCTGTGATGTCCTCGATAATAGGAGCATCATAATTAACAAACTCTCTATCATGAGATGATGACCTTTCCTCATCCTCAGTTACTTGATCAGACACATCTTCACTTAAGGAAATCGGATTAATTTCCAAATCCTGGTTAAGTTGTGGTCTTGGTACATAACTGGAGGGAGGTGGCACAGAATGAAAAGCAATTCCAGTAGTATCATACGACGATCTATGCATTGCAGCAAAGTAGTCGATGACATAACTAGAATTTTGATAGTTTTCAAGCTTGCCTTTGTTCAAGTCAGCTTCTGCTTTTGCTGCAGATAATTCAACCTTTAACTTCTGAACTGATTCAAGATGCACAGACACAACATGGTTGTTTTGTAAAACCTTGATTTTCAAATCTTCGTTTTCTTTACCAAAGTCAATTATCTTTTTATCAAAAGATTTTTCTCTTTCAATTAACTTTTTATTGCCTCTGTGCACTCTTTCAGACCAGCAGTCAGCTGAGAATTCATCTCTTTCAGTCTGTCGATCATTTCAAGCAGATCATTATTTACATCATTTACCTCATCCACTTTCTCCTTTCCTTTCCCAGAGTCTACTTCCATCGAAGCCATGAAAGCACCCATCAGATCATTGTACTGTTTGCCCCAGTCATAGCCCTCATCAGCTTGACTCACAAGTGCTTTAGAAGAATCTTCAGATTTCTCTTTCTTTTTCTGATATTGATCTTGTGGCTTGAATGGATTTAGATTCCCTTGCTTCATTGGGTTCTTGCATTTTCTGGAAAAATGACCATGCTCACCACAGTTATAACACTGAGTAGACATTGGATTGAATCCAAATTTGGTGTTGCGGTCGAAAGTGAATTTCTTCCCCGTCTTCTTCTCGTACCGATTAATTCTCCGAATAACACTCGCCAGTGCCCATTGTTTATCGATTAGTTCCATTTCATCATCATCGATTTGTGCATAATCTTCAAAAGTGAGATTTGCATTCCCAATCCTTCCGGCAACTTGTTCATCGTATGCACTAACAACACAAGATAAAATAGACATATGATCCTTGACAGCTTCAACAGTAACTTTTCCCAGATTGGTAGTATTGAGCTGAACAGGAGGTGGAGTCGGGTCAGACTTCTTCTCGTTGTTAGAGTAGGATGAACTAGAACTTGAAGAAGCAGAAGGAACATGAGTACTGTCCGAAGTACTAGATAGAAATGCAGTTTGAATTTTGGCAGACGAAGCAGGTGGTGTAGTTACAGAACCACCATATAATGAAGGATTTTGTGTAACATTCACTCGTCTTGCTTTCCGTTTATCCTTCATTTCTTGTTCCTCAAGCTTCTGAATAAATTCTACCAATGTCAATCCAGGTAGATTCTCCCTCAATATCAGCACTAAAGAATTCCATTTATCGGGCAAAGCATCAGCTAGACAGTCAATCTTCTCATCTTCTGAATATTCAATGCCACATTTTCTCACTTCGGTCAACAAATGTCTGTATCTAGTGATTAAGGCATCCAGACTTTCATTACCAATGATGTTAAAATTTTCAAAATCCTTTCGAATATCTGTTGCCTTCATCTTCTTCAGATTCATGTTTCCTTCAACTCTAGCCTTTAAGGCATTCCAAAGACTATAAGCAATCTTGTGTTCATCGAATTGGTGTAGAATCTGGTTTGGAATAGCTTGACTCAAAAACCAATATGCCTTTTTCTCTGAGTCATATTTCTTTCACTCATCGACATGTAATCATTCTAAAAGTTGAATTAGATCAGTTACAACCACTCTGGGTCTCTCATATAGGGATATAATTCTCTCCCATAGATTAGTGTCTATACCATTGAGATGAGTCTCGAAGCGTCCCTTCCAATTGTCATAATTAGCCAAATCTAATAACTTTGGCACCTTGTTGGAACTACCCACTTCTGTCTCACTAATCAAAATACTCTGGAGCTTGGTATTCTGACTAGCCATAGTTGCGTACATCTCAAACATGATTTGTAATTTTTAAGCAGCGAACCTTTTCTGTAAAATTGCTTGCCGAACCTTTTCACTTAGACGAACCTTCAATCAACTAACCGAACCTAGAGAAGCGAACCTTAAACTCACGAACCTTGATCACAAACGAACCGTCAGACAGGAGAACCTTCAGACAAGCGAACGCTAAGACAAGCGAATCTTAATCCAAGCGAACCTTGAACCACACAAACCTTCAGAAGAACTATCACACGAACCTTGCAACCGAATCTCAGACGAACCTCGCACAGTCACCAGCGAACCTCAGGCGAACTATCACACGAACCTTAGGCGAACCTTGAATGAACCTCTTCAGAAAACACAAACGAACCTTAGAAAAACCTTTTTAACATCGAACCTTTTGTTCAGCTGTCCACAGGTTCGTCTCACGAACCTGTTCTGCAAAATTCAAAAATTTTGGGAGGGAAACCTTCCAAAACTTTGAAAAATCCTTCTAAAACATCAAAATAACACCTCCAAATCGTGAATTGTTGTAATTCAACAACAATTGAAGATAAAACGAATCTCAAAAAGCAATCAATCGAATAGAAAAGAAGAAACTTTGGACATAATTGATCTTCAAAAACTTCTAATCACTTGAATTCTTTGATTTTCTTGTGTAGAACCTCACCAAACTCTCTGATACGACTGTAGATTTGCTGAAATCTTGTTAGGATCGATCAAGGAGCTCTACGAACTATCAATCATGTGCGGAATCCATGTATGATATGTATAGAATCAAAGAAATACAAGCAATTTCATAAACAATCTTCTATTAATCAACAAATGATTACAAGTTCTTTCACATAGAAAGTTATCTCACACAGAGAAAATTCTCTCAGGTTTTCTGAAGTTCTGTGAAAAGTTACAAAGAAATCAGACAAACCTTCTATTTAAACAAACAGACTGTCAGCCGAACCTATCATCAGCCGAACCCCTAGGTTCGTTGGGCGAACCAAGGTTGCCAAACCTAAAGGTTCGCCGAGCCTTCTTCAGGTTATAGGTTCGCCGAACCTGTCTAAGCAATAGGTTCGCCGAACCTGCCTAGGTTCGTGGGCCAGACGAACCTATGCAAAACTCCTAGCCGAACCTATACAATACTTTAAATAAATTACATTTTGAATAGCAAACTACTACATATATGCACTAACAAATATAACAGAATATACTTTGTCACAGACGTGTCAAACACTTAATAGATTATGTTTAAGTTGTTCCACAAAGCTCACGTGCTCAAAGCTTATTCTGTCATTTGATAACACTCCCTCTTTTGTAATGTAGCCTACGGTGTTACCAGAAAATTTAACATAACCACCATTTGTTAGTTTAAAATTTGTCAAAAGCTTCAAGTTTCCAGTCAAATGGCGAGAACATCCATGATCAATGTACCATATATTATGTTGAACACTTGATAATGAGTGCTGCATATATATAAAATAAATCAATGAGAAACTGGAATCCATGTCTTAGTCTTATGACTTTTGACATGGATTGGAGAAAAAAATTTAGCACTAGAAGTCAAACAAACAGTGGAATCAATTGAAACCTTTACCTTAACAGTCCAAATTCGATTAGGAATTGGCTTGCAAGGAATAGTTTCATTCTAATGTTTCACCATTGATTTAACAAATTTATCCATTTTTTTTAACACCTTTTGATTTAAAAAAATTAATCATTTTGGATTTTGCAAAAATTGTTTGTGGTCTATAAACAAATGGTGTAACATATTTCTTTCCCACAAAAGGAAATCAAATAACATACTTCACTGGCTTAGCATTACTCTTGTGTCCTGATGTATGTGCAGTAAAAGCTGTTGTAAGAAAATCAATTAGGTTAATTGGATTTGCGGGTTGCTTCTTTTTACTCTACTTTGAGTGATTAACCTGTGATTGACTACTATTCCTTGATAGACTTACTTATGAACCTTAGAACAAGATATAGATTCCTTTGACAATGCAGATCTAGACTCCTTTGACAATGCAACTAAAGGTCCCTTACTACCAAAAAAATTCTCATAAATTTTGTCATCCTGTTTATAAGGATTCACCTTTGAAAAATTTCGAGAAGATGAAGTTTGTGATGTAGGCCTTCAAGTTTTAACACGTATGAATTTAGCATCTGAGTTACTCAACAACTTGGCAGTCTGTTCATTAGGTGTTTGTCTTTAAACAAAATTGTGTTGACATGTCTTTTAACAAACCTGTTTATCAGCCCAGTGTGGTTTTTGGAATAGTTTTTGATTAGGTTTCTTGAAAACCTTATCAACCAATTTTGGATCAATTAAAATTAATGGTCTTGAATCATCACAAAAATTTGATCTCGGCCCTTAAGTGTATAATAGATAATATTATCAGGTTCAGTAAATAAATATATGTCCCTAGGAATGTCAGATTCCGTAATGACTGATTCATGACTAATATCAACATATTCAATTAATACATAATAAGAATCTTTGTTTATACTAATTGAATCTGTTACATTAGTTTTCTTATTAAAATTACAAACTAAGCCAGAAATATCACAATTAATCTTCTTATCCGCATCACAAACTTCAATCACGTTTCCTTTGCTCTTTACATCTGTTCCCACATTTGTAAAATTCACAAAACTAGACAAGTTAGATAAATCATATGAAATATATCTATGTTCTTAGAGGTCTTTGAAATGTAAGGAACAACATTCGACTGGTCAGGTAATTTCCCATAAAGATGGTTAATTGGTGGAGGAACAGCAACATAACCAATCCCTTGAGTACCTTTGTTTGGCGCATGATTAGCCAAAATATGCTCAAATGATTGACGAGCATTACACAAACACTCAGTTGAGTGACATTTCTTTTTCTGCTCATTCATGTCTTCAATCATCTTATTGATAATGCCATCTTGATCAACTAATTTAAATTTTAAAATTTTAATATCTACACTATATTCGTCAATTTTATTTTTGTAAAGTTTTTCATTAGTGAGATATTGTTTAAAATTATCTTCCAAACATATGACATCATCAAGAAGTGATTGATTGTGCTTGGTTACCATGTCTAGCTTTGCAGCATCAGTACAATATTTTAGACAATTTGGCTTTTGATTAAAACTTTTTGATGATAATGAATCAACCTTCTTTGAGATTGTTTGAACCATGAATGCCACATGTGATTCATCATTGACATGTACTTCTTCAGGATATGATGACCAATCAGCTCCAAACTGATCTTCCCCTAACAAGGCTTTGTCTTTTGCTGGAGCAGTGGTCTTGGAGCTTGAGGTACCAAAAGAAGTAGAAGCAGCAACAACTCGTTTTGTAGGATTAAACTTGTCATGTTTATTGGCAACTTCAAATATTGAATTGTTTCTGACTAGCATCTCACATTCTTGTGCAAAGTGTCCAAGATTCCCATAGTTATAGGTTTCGACTTTTTGTTTAGAAAAGCCAAGTTTCTTCTTTGGATTTCCTGAAATCTCAGACATACAAGTTCTTTGTAAAAATTTTCTTGCTCTTCTCGTTAGCATGGCCATTTTCCACTGGATATTCATTTCCTTCAAGTCATTCGGACCCAGTTGATCCATGTCTTCATCTGTGAGTCTTTATGCCTCATCTACTACAACTAAATCATACGCATAAACAAATTGCATGAAAAATGCAAAATATTCCTTAGGAATTTTAACATTAACACTCTTGGATCTATTGGTTGATGTTTTCTCTTTGGAGCATGCAGAGGTAAAACAGACCTCTGTACTATCATCAACAACAACAGATATATCACCCTCTTCAGTACTAGAAAAAAATGTAACTGGTCCTGAAGTTTCCAATGTCTATCAATGTGTATATATATCTTTCAAATATATCCAACCAATAGTTTCCAACCAATAATTTCCAACATTTCCTATCTAATTTCCCTAATTCCCGACACTGATAGACCCCCAATGTACGACAAATGGTTTATGCATAGGGCATACATAGGAATCGGTCACAAACTATCCAGCCGCCAGCCCACCACCTTTGTTGTACACTATGAGTATGTCCTTCTTTGGTGATTAAAGATCGATTATCCTTAAATAACTCTTTCCCTTAATCCTCAGCACTGACATCCACCCAATGTACTGCAAATGGTATATGTATAGGGCGTACGTAGAAGTTAGTCGCAACTGCTTCAGCCGCCATCCCACCACCTTTACAATACATCACGAGTATGTCCTTGTCGAGTCGTCGGGGCTGATTTAATCACATCAAGCAGTTAAGTTACACATAATATGTATTACCTATCATAGAGCAGTTATCATATAACACATGTCATATATCATAGACATAAAGTTTATATTCGTTCAACAACCAGCTATTAATAAACACATAAGTACTTAATCTTGAATCTAGTAACTAGTGTATGAAATTATTAATACTAGGGTATCCTATGGTTATAGACTAGGTCATTCATTTCTATTACCCTAATTCCCTATAACCCAGGCTCTTATATGAATCTGTAATACCCCGACCGACGGCAAAATCATCGGGATGCCACGAGGAATGTGCAGATTGTTCAAAAGCACATGGACAACTAAAATGTGTCATCACATATCATTTCAAGTATTTAAAATTATTTACACAAAACTCATGTTAATCGTGAATCAGTTACAACACGATACACAAAAGATGTAGCTAAGTTAACTAAATCCTACTCTTCAGCAGATCCAATTAAGTTAGCTAAGTCCAAGGTCCTATGTGATGATACACAAAAGTGTAGAGCTATCCTCTTCTACTAAGCCTCATTCCCAGAAACACGTCCAAAAACAAGTGTCAACTACAAAAGTAGTTGGTGAGTTTTCACAGGTTTTAGAATAAATGAGAGAAAAATTATAAGCTTTCACCTGTGATTCTATGCATTAAGAATGAATATCAGAAACTATAACAAAGCATATATAAAAAAACAGACTATATAGTTCAATAACATCCAAGAGTTATCCATAACACAACAACCCATCAAATTCAACACAATCATCAATTCTCAATCACAAATATCATATAATGTATGTGATTCACTATGGTCTTCCCTGGAAGGGTAAATCAACATTACTGAATGCCTTCACCACGGGCTTCCCGCTAAGGGTAAAAATCAACATGGCTAGTCTTCGCCACAGGCTTCCCCTGAAGGGTAAATTAAACATTGGCGGTGGATAAAAGCATATAATGATGATCAATGCATCTAAATATATATATATATATATATATATATATATATATATATATATATATATATATATATATATATATATATATTTAATGCAATGTTGAATTCCTTCAAAACATTCAAGCTAGTATACCTAAGTGATAGCTTACGGTTTTGCTGGACATGTTTCACCCCATAAATTAAAAATTAGTATTTCAAAGGCGCTGTGAGAACTCACATGACTAAGCAGTTTGATTTGTTCTTCGGTAAGCAGGCATAGGAAATATGTACATTTGGTGAATTGAATCAGGATCGAATCAAGAAGTTCTATGAACAATCAAACACGTGCGGAATCCATGTTTAATCTCTAAAGAATCAAAGACCAACAAGTAATTTCATAAACACCTTCTTGTATTAATCAATCAATTGATTACAAATCTTTCACACAGAAAGTTTCTCACACAGAGAATACACACTTAGGTTTTCTAAAGTTCTCAAAGTTCTAGAAGAATTTTTTAGAAAATCAGACAAACCTTCTATATATACACGGCTTCTGTCAGCCGAACCTATCCTTAGCCGAACCTCTAGGTTTGCCACCTGAACCTTGAGGTTCGCTGGGCGAACCTAGGTTGCCAAACCTATAGGTTCGCCGAACCTTTCCAAACGTATAGGTTCGCCAAACCTATCAAAGAAATAGGTTTGCCAAACCTGCCTAGGTTCGTTGGCCAGAAGAACCTAAGCACAACCTAAGCCGAACCTATACAAACACTTCTATAATTTACATTTTTGAATAACAAACTATTACAAAAATGCACAAACGAACTCCCCCTTAGTAGTTGCTATCAAAAATCTTCAGTCTTTATCTTCAGCTTTGACTTTATCTTTGTCATCAACACGACTTTTTTCTCCAACAACGTTATCCATCGCTCGTATCACAACTGAATGAGGAATCTTTGCTAATGTCTCAGCTTCCAACTTGGCATCCTTTTCATCTCTTTCCTTCTGAATTTTCATCAACTCAACACATAGATAGTTCACATCTTCCCAATTGCATCCATAATGTATACCCGGAGTATAAAACATTCTAGCAATGGTCTGAAACTGAACTGCCATATCTTTGTAGCTTATGCCAACATCATGATAACCATCTACTACAAAAATCTCAGCCATGTTAAGTAAATCAATATCATCCTTAGAACAATTGACAATCCACATAGGATCCAGCATTCTTATCACCCTCCACTGATCTTCTTGTTTCAACAAGATTACTGCTTCAGCTGTCTGTTAATCATAAAACCAGAATTTGAAATATTGATTCCAATTCTGTTCCATCATCCTCAACCTTGGTCTCTTGAATACGTTTGGCTTTGCATATCCATGTATATTGTCTCAAACTTGAGGAGATAACAAACTCTATCCAGTCCTAGCTTCCTTCTTTAGTAATATCTCAAAAAGTTTCATTATGTTTTGTTTGTATAGGCTTGATCATCTTCAATCTTGACAATGTCATGCACTCAAAAGATGGTAAACTCATCAAGTCTAAAGCTTTGCCAAAATACTGACATCCGTCAATCCGTTTTACCACAAAGCATCCTTTATCAGTAAGACTTCCTGGAATGTTGTGAAAGTAACCATAACGAACAATTCTTCCAATCATCTTCGACTTGGATCCAAGCTTAAATCTTTTGAATTGTTTAGGTTGGTTGTCTTGAACTTTGTCGTCTATCACTTCAATCATCTGTTTGAAGATTTATAAGTGATCAACAATGTATTTCATTTCATCTTGATTTTCTTTCCAGAAATCCAAATTAGTCTTTTCTTGAACTTTAGCTAATGATGTCTTTGACACACCTCCAAGCTCAAAAATATTCTTTAAAGTATTCATGTTGTACAAGTCTTCGTCTATTGGATCATCTATATCATATTCAAATAAATCCAATTCATCATCTTGCTTAAAATCAAAAACTTGATCAGCATCAACTTCAAACATGTCATTGAAGTCTTTTGTAGAATAGCGTCCAGCAATTTTACCTTCTTCTAAGTCTTTATCAACAGAAATCTCAACTATCATTCTCTGAAACTCAATATCAGAATGTAGTTTAAACAAGTCAAGAAATGTAGGCAGAGAGTAATCAATAATCTGTTTTGGTTCCATTTCACTTAAATCTTCAAAATCATCATCATTACAATCAGTAACCCTATTATAAGACACAGTTGTAACCGGAATCGCATCCACAGTAATCTTTGACGAATCATACAAAACAGTTGCTCCAGTCTGTGAATTCAGCTCACCAGACCCACTCTCACTACTTAAATCACCATCACCATCTTCGTCATCATCATGAGCATTCATATTAGGATGTTCATCAACATCAGAATCATCATAGTCTAACTTCTCCTCTTCCTCTTCTTCTTCATCATCATCCACATTCACATACACTTTCTTAGCACCTGAAGCTTCAGCTTGAGAATCTTGAACTTTTAGCTCATCAATCTTCTGCCTTAAATCACTATTCTGATTCTGCAACTCTGCAATATCAACAGTTTGAATATCAATCATAGATTCTAAAGAAGTGATCCTTTCTTTCATCAGCTTCTCTTTAGCTACATCTTCCTCTCTCCATTTCATCAGTTGAGCAATTTGAGCTTTCATCTCATCAAACTCATTTATTCCTGATGAAGATGGTTGATCAGCTTTAGCTTTATCTTTCTCCATCTTGTAAAGATCAAACTCTTTTGACAGCATTGAGATTCATCTTCTGAGCTCTGTGTCATCATAATCCACAGTAAAATCCATACCCAAATCATCTAAATTATCATATAGCCCTTTTCAAACAAAATCATCCTGAAATAGAGTTTCCGGCAATGATGTAGTCACTGTAGTAGAATCCATAAATGATGGTACAAATGAAGCAACGTTCACATATTCAGGAGCTTGCCCTAAGCCTCCTGTAACTGTAGAAACAGGTACGGACACAGTATAAACAGAAACAGTAACAGATGGAGATGAAACATGAACTGCAGCAGGTGAGGAAGATGTGACAATAGGAACTGAAGAAGAAGAAACAATAGAAGTGACAACTGATAAATATACTATGATCTTAGGTACTATGGTCTTCTTCTTGGCATATGGACCCTTTGCCATTCTCTTCTTCTTCTTAGGTCTAGAAGATTCAGGCTCTTCAACTTCAAAACTAGGATCAGCCCTTTCTTCTTTTGCTTCTTCTGGTTGTCCAGTAGCAGGCCTCTTCTTTAGTCTTTTAATCACTGCACTCCCCATCACAATAGTTTCAAACTCTGACTCTGAATTAGTAGACTTTTCACCTTCATCTTCATCTTCAACCTCAGCATCAACACGAACAAAAGTATCTTCTTTTTGTTCTTGTACATCTTGTTGATCTGAAAACACAACTTGTACAGGCATCGATGTAGCAGAAGTAACACTTTGTCCTTGAGAAGAAGCTGGACTTGGTTTTTGAGATCAGGAAGATTGACCAATAGAATTCCTTGGTTGTTGTCTTGGAGGAGAAGGTGGTTTTTGTGGCTGATCATCATCACTAAAAACTTCAGTGTCAGAACTAGACTCTACATGTATCCATGCATCATCCTCAGGTGCTAAATAATTAGCCATGGCACAATGGCCAATTAACTCCTTCTCTAACACTGCATCCCCACTCTTCTGGTACTCCCTGACCTGACCAAGACTTGAGTCAGTCATGTGTTTCAGCTTTAGAAGATCAGAAGCCTCTCTAGGAAGCATCTGTTCTGGCAACTTCTCATCAATGAGTATTTGAACAAAATGAGGATACATATAGAATCTATCCTTGGCTTTTGTAATGTTGTCAGACATGTAACAGATATCATAGCAGAGAAATTGAACGGTTTGTTCAATATCAAAGCTACCATGGCTGATTGCATCAAGTCCCGAAGCTCGTCAAAAGTGCCTTTCCTCATGCTTAAGCAATGTAATAACACATGTGCAAGGAGCTTGTACTGTAGAGGAAGCTTGCCCTTCTTGATGGAAGTAACATTGTAAGCTCCAAATTATCTGATCCTCATAAAACATCCTTTAATGCACCTATCTGTTATGAGTGTCATACCAGCAGGCTCTCCTCCGAACTGTAACACACGTCGGATATCAGCCTCAGTAACACGAATTGCTTGTCCAAGCACATTCGCCTCTATAACATATTCTCCAACCACAGATATCAGCCTGGCAGATTCTCAGTAGCTTTGAATATGTGATCGGTATATCTGGCAAGAGTTGTAAATTGCATGATAAATCCTAGATCGTCTCAGAAACTCGATCATCGGCCTGAAGTCTTTGTCATTCCTAGTTATAGGATCTAGATATGCACACAAATTGTGCTTGTCTCCGAACGTAAGTTCGGTTCTTTTGAAATTCAGAGGTTCGCCACGAACCTATCAGATTCAGACGAACCTTCAAGGTTCGGCGAACCTTAGTTCATCCAGCGAACCTTGTTCATCCAGCAAACCTTTTCAATTTCAAAATCAAATTTTCCAATCTTCGAATTAGATAAAAAAAATTACACCCCAAGATTCGAAACACCACGATGAACAACTTTAATAAAAACACTTTTTCCAGATTTTAGATTTTAATAGGTTTTTAACCTAAACAAACTAGGTTCGACATAAACTCTAAAAATAGTTCATATCTTCTAAATCAGGTGGTCAAATTTCAAATTCTATACCTAAATCAGTATGGGTTCGCCGAATGAGCTAGGCGAAAGGTCACCTGACATTCAGTCTCATTCGCCGAATGAATGTAGTGAATAGGACATTCGACAATACTCATTCGCTGAATGAGAATGTCGAATGAGACATTCGACATCTTTCATTCGCCGAATGAAAAACACATTGTGTATGATTGATTCGGTCGAATGACTCATTCGCAGAATGAGTTCATTCGGCCGAATGAGTTCATGCTACCTCTCATTCGGACGAATGAGAGATGAAAACCTCCAAACCTCAACTATTTCAACATTTGACATTTTTAGCAATAAACCTTTAACAATTTATGAAGATATGTCTGGTTAGTTCAGAATTCAGATATGACAGACATCCAAATCTACAAATGATCATCTAAAACAAGATTGAGAATAGAAAATCTTTTTGTATTTTTCTGAAACAACCACTACAACTGTACAAACAATAACTAAAAACAAGGACATGTTTTTGTGAGAATGGTCTACTAAACAAATAACACATAGCTCTATTCATATCACATTATCTTCAATGAATGTCTCACTTCAAACACAATTTTATGATGATACGATTATTGATATATTTGTCCAAACTTAAACTGAACAATACACAACTACTAAACAAACTTTATGATCACTCATATTTTCTGATTGAGTTCCCCAATTCATTTCACCATTAAAGATCAAAATCAGTTCAAAACTCATTTCTGCATATCTTAAAACCAGTCATCATGAATTCAATAAGATTCAAACATTATTATCTTTTTGTATTTTTCTTGTTCTATCCAAATGGATGGCTTCAGCTAGGTTCGTCCCAGCAATATGGCACATATATGGAATCGAACTTAATTTGTTCAAGTATTTCTCAAGCTTAATACCAGCTTGCATTAGGTTTTCATCAAGCTTAATACCAGCTTGTTTTTGTTTTTCATCAAGCTTAATACCAGCTTGTCTTTATTTTCCATCAAGCTTAATACCAGCTTGCCTTTATTTTTAATTGTTTAAAACCTCATTTAATTCCATGATGACAGGTGTATGCTTGATTTGAGTCAAAAACTTTTTCTCACTCAAGTGGTTTTATAAAATGGGTCCCACTGATCAAACTTTCTAAGTTATCACAAGTTATTTATTCATTCTGTATAGTCAGCCTATCAGCACATCCCATCACAATTCTCTGGTGATTTCAGTTCATGCATTCACTTCTGCTTCTATGACATGATAGATTAATGTATTACTTTATAAGGCCAAACCATCTCAAATTTTTTTTTTAATTTTTCTATTGTTTTTGATTTTTCACATTTTCTATTGTTTTTGGTTTTTCAAATTTTTAAATGTTTTTGGTTTTTCAAATTACAGAATATCTCCCCCTAAAAACCTAAAAACATAAAATCTTTTTGAGTTTTTGATGAAGAAAATAAACTATACAAGTAAAATAGAAAAACTGAACGAGAATAAGCAAAACAAAGACTAACTAAGAAAAATGATGATCATTTGTTAGACTCAGATGAGGAATGGACTGCATCCTTTTGAAAAACACCATTAGCTGATAAAAGATATAAAAATATGGGTTTGTAAAATGCTTTGGTAAAAAGATCAGCTTTTTGGTGATCGGTGTGAATTTTCACTACATCGATTAATTTCTTTTCAAAACAATCACGTATGAAGTGATATTTAATGTCAATGTGTTTGGTTTTGGAGTGCTGAACAGGATTTTTAGTGACAGCTATGGCAGCAGTATTATCAACATATATAGGAGTGTTAGAAAAATGTAACCCATAGTCCATGAGTTGCTGCTGAATCCAGATGATTTGAGAACAGCAACTAGCAGCAGCAATGTATTCAGCTTCACAGGTTGAAGTAGACACCGACGTCTGCTTCTTGCACTGCCAGGTGACTAATCGGTTTCCAAAGAACTGACATCCTGCAGATGTTGATTTGAAATCTCTCTTGCATCCGCCATAATCTGAATAACTATATGCAGTAAGCTCAAATTTATCATCATTAGGGTAACATAAGCCAAGTTCCGGTGTACCCTTCAGATAACGCATAATCCTTTTGACAGCAATGAGATGAGATACTCTTGGTTTTGATTGATAGCGTGCACACAAGCAAGTAGCGAACATGATATCTGGCCGAGAAGCAGTAAGATACATAAGAGATCCGATCATTCCTCGGTACAGAGTGGCATCAACTAACTCCCCCTTTTCATCTGGAGTAATCCCGTGATTAACAGCCAGTGGGGTACCAGCAGGCTTGGCATCAGACATACTGAACCGGCTCAGAATGTCACCAACGTATTTGGTATGATGAATAAAAATCCCTGCCTCAGACTGATCCACTGTAAACCCAAGAAAAATTTCATCTCTCCCATCGAACTCATTTCAAATTTTTCTTTCATAACCTTCTCGAATTCCTTGCTTAGACTATCATTTGTGGAACCAAAAATTATGTCGTCCACATACACTTGCACCAAAAGTAAATCACTGTCCTTCTCACGGATGAATAATGTGCAGTCAATGACACCTCTTCTGAACCCGTTGTTCAGAAGGTGAGTAGAAAGTGTCTCATACCACGCTTGCGGAGCTTGATGCAATCCATATAAGGCCTTGTCTAGCTTGTAGACTTGGTCACGATGCAATGGATCCTCAAACCCGGGAGGTTGACTGACATACACTGTTTCACTGATCACGCCGTGAAGGAACGCACTCTTAACATCCATTTGATAGACTTTAAACTTCTTAAAGGATGCATAAGCCAAGAAGATACGAATGGCTTCGAGTCGAGCCACCGGAGCAAACACCTCATTGTAGTCCAACCCTTCTATCTATCTGAATCCTTGAACCACCAGACGTGCTTTGTTTCGCACTATGATCCCGTGATCATCTTTCTTGCAACGAAGAACCCATCGAGTACCAATGACTTTTGCACCTTTGGGTCTGTCAACCAATTGCCAGACACCTAACTTTTTGAACTGCAAAAGTTCTTCTTGCATTGCATCAACCCATGACTCTTCCTTGAGAGCTTCAGTGACAGTACGTGGTTCAACTTGAGAAATAAAGCAGGAATGAGCACAATAGCTTACATCTGCAAAATCAAGAATGTCAGCAAGACCGCCTGAAGAGATCTGATTTCGAGTCTTCACTCCATCCAAAGGACTCCCAATAATGTTATCTTGAGGATGAATACGATTAATTCTTCCAACAAGATGAGCAGGAACCTTAACCTCAGGATCTAAGTTATTCAGATTCAAATCCTCAAGACCTGGTACAAGATTATCAACAACTGGTTCAGGAGCAGCCGGATGATTGTCATCTGTGTCTGAGCTGTCATCATTTATCTGTGTAGTTGGAACAGATGCAGAGGAAGGTTGCATAGGTTCATCAGGTGCATTTTGTACATCATACAACATCTGAACAGCAACATCTTCATCTGAATACATGGGGGGCATATTGAATGAATCAAAGAGACTAGAATAATCAAACATCCAATCTGGCCCTTTTCCAGGTGGGGGCATTGAATATTTCTGAACATCAACATGGTACCACTCCTCCACATTATGAGTTGCAATGTTGTAAACTCTTTTATTTGGAGTGCTGTACCCAAGAAAGTACCCTTCTTCCACCTTTGCAATGTCGTAAACTCATGTTTCTTAAGCATAGTGCATGGAGCACCAAATGGTTCTAGATACTTAAGATTTGGCTTTCTGTTATGGAGCAGTTCAAAACAAGTCTTCCCATGTCTCTTCACAATAAGTACCCGGTTCAATGTATAACACGCATTAGCTACAGCTTCGTTCCAGAATTGAACCGGCAGAGAAGAATCAGCAAGCATGGTTCTAGCAGCCTCAATCAATGTCCTGTTCTTGCGTTCAGCAACACCATTCATTTGTGGAACGTATGGAGCACTAAATTGTTGCACTATGCCTCTTGCATTACAAAAATTTTCAATGTTGTGATTTTTGAACTCCATTCCATTATCAGTTCTAAACTGACGAATCTTGAGCTTATAAAGCGATTCAAGTTTTGTAACCAGAACTTGAATGCAATCAAACGTTTCTGATTTCTCCTTCAAAAAGAAGACCCAAGAGTATCTGGAGTATTCATCAGTGATAACAAGACAGTATTGATCTCCAGCTATACTCTTCCGATTCACTGGACCAAACAAATCCATATGGAGAAGCTCAAGAGGAACATTGATTGAATGATACTTTTTCAGTTTATGAGACTGCTTAGATTGCTTTCCCTTCTTGCACGAGACACAGATATCAGACAGCTTAAAATTCTTCAAGCTAACTCCCTCAACCAGACTATTGTGTACCAAATGATTCATCTTACGTAAACTCAAATGGCCCATCCTCTTATGCCAAAGGATTGAATCTTTCTCAGTTGCCTTTGTCATAAAACATGAAGCTGTGGAGGATGTAGTTGAAGCTGTGGCCATATTGAGAACGTACAAATCTTGCTTCCTTGGAGCAGACATCAAAATCCAATCTTCAGGTATCTTAACACCTTGCTTGAGAATGTAACATTTTGAATCATCAAATAAGACCTTGTACTCTTTGTCACAAATATGAGAAACTGACAGAAGGTTGTTTTCCAGCTATTTAACATATCTGACATTATCAAATGAAACTTGTCCATTTGTTAGAATTCCCTCTCCTGTAATAAATCCGCCTTTGTCACCGGCAAAAGCAACATATCCCCCTCGAACTGCATTCACATTGGTGAGCAGAGAAATATCACCAGTCATGTGTCTGGAAGCCCCACTATCAACGATCCAATTGCTGTTAACTCCAGCTTTTGGGGCAACTTGCACAATAAAGAGACAATCAGTTCACTTTGGGAACCCAAGCCTTTACAGTCTTGGGTTGACCCATAGAGTCTCGGATCCAAACATCAATCCATTTTCCATCAGGAAGAGATTTATCTGAAATAGGTGAAACAGAATCCTCAGATGATTTAACTTTCCAAATTGCATGTTTATCAAAAGAGGTTTTCAGATAAATGGATGATGATTTTGCTTGGTTAACTTTAGGCACACTTGGAACATGCAAAGTTTCTAGTTTTCCTTTACCCTTGTCTGAAGTGATAATCTGAACCGGTTGTTTGGCCTTTGTTTGTACAGGCTTAGGTACAGATTTAACCGGTTTTGGTAAAGCAGAATTTAATTTTCTGAAAGAAACAACCTTTGGCCTGATCAAATGAGGGCAAAATCTCACAATGTGCCCAGACTCACCACATTCAAAACAGACTTTGTCACCTTTTTTATGAAAATGTTTTAAATCAGAAAATGGTTTTCAATTTGATTTAAAAACATTTGTTTTTTGACAATCTGGATTAAAACCCAAACCCTTTGTCCCTTTGTTACCAACAAAAGCTGATTTGGTAACATGCTTAGCTTCAGACTCTTGTGAAGCTTTAACAAAGCACAATTCTTTGTAAATTTTTGAGTTGCAGATTGGGTCACCTTTCATGACAACAGGGGTTTGATTCTGAGGAGTACCATACTCTGATTCATCCTCGGAATCTGAGACCCAATCTTCAACAACTCCATCCACCCGAGATCCAGCAGTCTTTGATGAACTCTGATTTGTACTCAGACCAACTGGATCAATTACTAACGGAGTAGTAACTTGAAAATCCTTTTCATCTTTGTCATTTGGTGTATTGACAAATGCATTGAGGATTGGTGGAGGACAATTTTGATAGTTAACCTTTTCCTTCCCCTGATCAGTACCCCTACTGATCATGTGCTCAATGATATAAGATGAGCTTTCATAGCTCTTGAGCTTCTGTCCTAAGGTCTCATAGTCACACTCGACTATTGCTAACTTCTTCTTGATCTCATTGATGGTATTGAGATAAGAAGTGATAGCATCTTGCTTATTAAGCACTGCGATCTCGGCTTCATGCAATTGTCTGTTTAAAAGATCAATTTTAGCTTGAAAATCTTTTTCATTAGATTTTAAAATTTTGTTAGCTTCAATGCATAGGTCGAGATCGGTCATCAAGTCACTGTTATGCTTTTGATAAGCAAGAACCTTACTCCTAAGGTCAACACAATTGAAACAATCAGAATGTGAAGATGAACAGTCAGTGTATACCTGTTCAGATTCTGAAGAAGCAGAAGAGTTTACCATCAAGGCAAATTGAGTGGAAATGTCATCAGCTTCACCATCAGAATCTTGAGTGTCTGAATCTGTCAGATTGTCTGATTCTGGACTTGAGATCTTGTCATCATTCATCAATGAATCTTCCTGAATGCTTTCCCCATCATGATCTTCAGATTGCTGAATCTCTGCCACACAAGCTTTATCTTGATCTTCTTTATCAGCATTAAACCTGAAGTCCCAGTTCACCCCTTCATCCTGTTGAACCATTAAAGCTTTACTAGCAGAGGATGAAGATCCAACTTGAGAAGGAGAATCAATGGGAACTAATCGCCTTTCCGAATTGGCGGGAGCTGATTTCTGATGCTGAAATGGGTTTTTGTTCCCTGCTTTCTTTGGCTGTTTGCACTGCCTGGCAAAGTGACCCTTCTCACCACAGTTGTAGCATGTGACAGATGCCATATCAAATCCAAACTTGGACTCCTTGTTTAGATTGATATCCTTCCCAGTCCTTTTTACAAACTCCTTTGCTCTCCTAACTGCACTAGCCAATGCCCACATAATGTCAATTCTCTCCATGTCATCAGGATCAATCTGAGAGTAATCATCATTGGTCAAATATGGATTGCCGATCTGACCAGCAACTAATCCATCATATGAGCTAACCAATGTTGATAGAAGACACATATGCTCTTTTGCAATCTCTACTGTGACCTTGTCAAAGTTCTCTGTTTTTAGACTTGCGGTAGGCTGATGATGCTCTTGTTGTGAACTTGAAGAAGAAGATTGACCGAAATGCATCTGAGCTGCAGATGGAGCTTCAGATGTTTTAGAAACAAAAGCAGTCTTCAGAGGAGCATGAGTTGTGGATTTATCAACTGTGGGAGTGGAGTAGTATAGAGAAGGATGTTGAACTTGCACAACCCTCTTGGCCTTCCATTTGTTCTCTATCTCTTGCTCTTTTAGCTTCTGAATGAAATCATTGATGTCCATATGAGCCATCATCTGATTTTTCTTAAGTACCAGTCATTCTCAGAATATCAGCTGGAAATTCTGAATCTGTAATGTCCTCAATAATAGGAGCATCACAATCATCAAACACTTTATCATGAGATAATGAACCTCTCACATCCTCAGTCACTTGTTCAGACACATTTTCCTTTAAGGAAGCCGGATGAATTTCCAAATCCGGGTTAAGTTGTGGTCTTGAAACAAAACTAGAAGAAGGTGGCACAGCATGAAAACCTATTCCAGACATATCATGTGATGACCTTTGCATGGCAGCAAAGTAATCAATGACATACTTAGAATTTTGACAGTTTTCAAGCTTGCTCTTGTTTGCTTCAGCTTCAACTTTTGCTGCTGATAACTCAACCTTCAGCTTCTGAACTGATTCAAGATGCACGGACACAACATGGTTATTTTGTAAAATTTTGATTTTCAGATCTTCATTTTCTTTATCAAGATCAATTATATTTTTGTCAAAAGATTTTTCTCCTAAAATCAACTTCTTATTCGCTTCTGTGAACTCTATCAGATCAGCAGTTCGCTAAGCATTCATCTCTTTCAGTTTGTCAATCATCTCAAATAAATCCTCATTTACCTCATCCACCTTCTCTTTTCCTTTCCCAGAGTCTTCCTCCAACGAAGCCATAAAAGCACCCATCAGTTCATCGTACTGCTTACCCCAGTCATAGCCATTATCAGCTTGACTCACTAGTGCTTTAGATGAATCTTCAGATTTTTCTTTCTTTTTCTGGTAGGTATCTTGTGGCTTGAATTGATTTAAGTTCCCCTGTTTCTTAGGATTCTTGCATTCTCTGGCAAAGTGACCAAGCTCACCACAGTTATAGCACTGAGTAGACTTTGGATTGAAGCCAAATTTGGTGTTGCGGTCGAAAATGAATTTCTTGCCCGTCTTCTTCTCATAACCATTGATTCTTCGAATAAAACTCGCCAGTTCCCATTGTGTATCGATCAGTTCCATTTCATCATCATCGATTTGTTCATAGTCTTCAAATGTCAGATTAGCATTTCCAATCCTTCCTGCAACTTGTTCATCGTATGCGCTGACAACACAAGATAGAATAGACATGTGATCCCTAACAGCTTCAACAGTAACTTTTCCCAGATTGGTAGTATTTAGCTGAACAGGAGGTGGTGTCAAGTTAGATTTCTTCTCGTTGTTAGGATATGATGAACTAGAACTTGTAAATGCAGAAGGAACATGAGTACTATCAGATGTACTAGACACAAATGCTGTATGAATCTTGGCAGATGAAGCCGGTGGTGGAACTACAGAACCACCGTATAATGAAGGATCTTGTGTAACATTCACTCTTCGCGCTTTCCTTTTGTCCTTCATCTCTTGTTCCTCAAGCTTTTGAACAAATTCTACCGAAGTCAGTCCTGGTAAATTCTCTCTCAAAATCAACACTAAAGAGTTCCACTTGTCAGGTAAAGCATCAGCAAGGCAATCAATCTTTTCATCTTCAGAATATTCGATGCCACACTTTCTCACTTCTGTCAGCAGATGTCTATATCTTTTAATTAATGCTTCCAGACTTTCATTACCTATGTAATTGAAGTTTTCAAATTCTTTACGAATGTTTGTAGCTTTCATCTTCTTCAGTTTTGTATTACCCTCAACTCTAGCTTTCAAGGCATTCCATAGACTATAAGAAGTCTTGTGCTCATCAAATTGATGTAATATCTTATTTGGAATGGTCTGACTAAGCATCCAATACACCTTTTTTCTCTGAATCATACTTCTTTCTCTCATCAACATCAAGTCTCTCTAAAAGTTGATATAAATCAGTTCCCACAACTCTCGGTCTTTCATATGGTGATAGAATACGTTCCCAAAGATTTGTATCCGTTCCATTAAGATGTGTTTCAAATCTACCCTTCCAATTGTCTTAGTCTACCAAATCTAGCAGCTTTGGTACTTTGTTAGTACTTCCCACTTCGGTTTCACTAATCAAAATGCTCTGAATCTTAGTATTCTGACTAGCCAATACAGCGTACATCTCCGTCATAATTTCAAAACTTCTAAACAGCGAAACTTTTCACCTCACGAAGCTTTGAATCAGGCGAACCTTCAGCAATGTGTGAACTGAACGAACCTTTAATCAGACGAACCTATATCACACGAACCTTAAGAAGCAAACCTTTCCAGTCACGAACCTACAACCACACAAACCTGAAGCTGCGAACCTCAAGCAACAAACCTTGAGACAAACGAACCTCAACTCAGACGAACCTCTGCTGAAACAGCAACGAACCTTCAGTCGAACTATCAGACGAACCTTGCAACCAATCCTCTGACGAACTATCTGACGAACCTTGCAATCGAACCTCAGATGGAACTTGTAGAAAACCTCAAATGAAGCTTGTAGAAACCAGCGAACCTTAGCAGAAAATCCACGAACCTCTTCTGAAATCCCAAACGAACCTCAGAAAATTATCAGTTCCAGCTACTCACAGGTTCGGCTCACAAACCTTTACAGCAAAATTCAAAATTTTGGACGGAAAACCTTCCAAAATTTGAAGAAAATCCTTCCAAATCTTCAATTGATGATGAAATCAAACTCAAAACAGCAATCAATCAACAAGAAAAGAAGAAATTTGAGCCATAATAGATCTTCTAATCTTCAAATCTTCAAATCACTTGAATTCTTTGATAAAACTTGTGTAGAACTTCACCAAATGCTCTGATACCACTGTAGATTTGGGGAATTGAATCAGGATCGAATCAAGAAGTTATATGAACAATCAAACACGTGCGGAATCCATGTTTAATCCCTAAAGAATCAAAGCAGAACAAGTAATTTCATAAACACCTTCTTGTATTAATCAATCAATTGATTACAAATCTTTCACACAGAAAGTTTCTCACATAGAGAATACACACTCAGGTTTTCTGAAGTTCTCAAAGTTCTGTAATAATTTTTTAGAAAATCAGACAAACCTTCTATATATACACAGCTTCTGTCAGCCGAACCTATCCTTAGCCGAACCTCTAGGTTCGCCAGCCGAACCTTGAGGTTCGCTGGGCGAACCTAGGTTGCCAAACCTATAGGTTCGCCGAACCTTTCCAAACTTATAGGTTGTCCAAACCTATCAAAGAAATAGGTTCGCCGAACCTGCCTAGGTTCGTGGGCCAGACGAACCTAAGCACAACCTAAGCCGAACCTATACAAACACTTCTATAATTTACATTTTGAAAAGCAAACTATTACAAAAATGCACTAACAAAATAGAACTTTACTCGAATCCTACAAGTAATATTTTGACGATATGTTTGAGCTATGATTCCTTGTCTGATTATTCTTTTCAAATCTGAGTTTTTTTAACGACTTTGTGTAATTAAAATGGGAATGACACATTCTTGTGGTTATTATAGGATTGACTCATTCTCGTGGGCCATTCATACAAATGACTCATTTTTATGGCCATTTATACAAATGACTCATGCTTACGGCCATTCACACGAATGACTCATGCTTATGGCTATTCATACGAATGACTCATGCTTTTGGCTATTCATATGAATGCTCATTCTTGTGGGCCATTCGTACAAATGGATAATTCTTATGGCCATTCAAACGAATGACTCATTCTTATAGCTATTCATCTGAATGGCTCATTCTTATGGCCATTCATATGAATGCCTCGTTCTTATGGCCATTGATCTGTTTGATGGAATAATGCATGAATTATATTTGGTGTGCATTTTTATGTTTGAATTCATTATATTATGATCCAAACACGATAATAATCCACATGATATGTGTGTGGATGATTGAATTGAATTTTGGAAGGGTCATAGTGTTAATTGCTTGAATTTGAAATTTTGACTCGTTTAAGTGATTTGATTCATAAATTGATTTAATTGCTATCCAAATATGTTTGGATCTGTTATGATTTGAATTTTAGAAGTTGATACCTAGTATAATATGTGTTGGGAACTTGTGATTTAGTTCCGGGCGGATTGGAACGATCGGAAGCGCTTAAAAAGGGCCAAAGCGTGAAAAATGGGATTTTCTGCACAAAGGTGGGTGTAGCCTACGCCAGGGGCATATCCTACATTGGCCAATTTCTGTCCCATTGGCCTAGGCTATGACTAGGGGTTTCCGAAAATTTCCATTTTTGTTGATTCAAATGCGTTCTACGATCCCATAACCTTTCGAATCGAACCAAAACTAATATTTGGATAATTTTACTTTGTTCTTATGAATAAATGGTGAAACTACATGTGGTGTTTGCAGGTCGGAATTAGATGAAGGGTTATAGCTCATGATCAGGCGCATAAGTTGAAAGTTAAAATGTTTTTGGAACATTTTGGTTCTTTGCTTTTCATACAAACTATAGTATGATGGTTTTTGATAGTAATTAGAAACTTATCAGGTATATATTACTTGTGCAAATGTCTTGGACGCTTCCGCATAAAACTTTGAAAAAGTTCACATAAATTTGACATGTGTAATCGTGTATTGATTTTGGGTGTTACAGTTATCGAATACCTTTTGCAGCCACTTCTTTACGCATATTAAGTACTTTCCTTTTAGCATCTGCCTTTGAAATTTTTGGAGTAGAAACTTTTGATTGGCTGGCTTCAATTTGGGCACCTATATTATCAAAGTATGTATAATGTTACAATACATAAACAATAACATGGTCATCATGGTTGGTTAATCAACACACAATAAACAACCAGTATAATAATAACAACAATCTCACACATGTTAACACAAAATAAACAACTAGTATCATAGAACAAGCACACAAATGTGTCCAAAAACATCATATAAGCACACTTATTATTGATTACCTTTTGCAACAACTTCATTATGCACCTCAGGCAATTTCCTTTTAATGTCTACCTTTGAAATTTTTGTAGTTGAAAATTTTGTAGGGCTAGATTATTTTTGTGCACCTATTAAATTTTTAAGGTAAAAATACACAAATTGCAGATAATGATAACATGGATGTTACGTCCTGTTAAAAGCTAGTTATATCATGTGATGATAACTCAATCATATCAATTGTACTTATAACACAACTATCATAATGGTTGCTACATAGTCCAATTAATATAGTACTACACATTATGTAAGGTAGACACAATACAACCACCTATCTAAATTATAATATATACTTACATACCTAATGTAATTGAATACCTTAAGCAGGAACTTCATTATAATATAACCCTTCATGATGCACCTAATGTAATTTAAGTGATTTGATTCATAAATTGATTTAATTGCTATCCAAATATGTTTGGATCTGTTATGATTTGAATTTTAGAAGTTGATACCTAGTATAATATGTGTTGGGAACTTGTGATTTAGTTCCGGGCGGATTGGAACGATCGGAAGCGCTTAAAAAGGGCCAAAGCGTGAAAAATGGGATTTTCTGCACAAAGGTGGGTGTAGCCTACGCCAGGGGCATATCCTACATTGGCCAATTTCTGTCCCATTGGCCTAGGCTATGACTAGGGGTTTCCGAAAATTTCCATTTTTGTTGATTCAAATGCGTTCTACGATCCCATAACCTTTCGAATCGAACCAAAACTAATATTTGGATAATTTTACTTTGTTCTTATGAATAAATGGTGAAACTACATGTGGTGTTTGCAGGTCGGAATTAGATGAAGGGTTATAGCTCATGATCAGGCGCATAAGTTGAAAGTTAAAATGTTTTTGGAACATTTTGGTTCTTTGCTTTTCATACAAACTATAGTATGATGGTTTTTGATAGTAATTAGAAACTTATCAGGTATATATTACTTGTGCAAATGTCTTGGACGCTTCCGCATAAAACTTTGAAAAAGTTCACATAAATTTGACATGTGTAATCGTGTATTGATTTTGGGTGTTACAGTTATCGAATACCTTTTGCAGCCACTTCTTTACGCATATTAAGTACTTTCCTTTTAGCATCTGCCTTTGAAATTTTTGGAGTAGAAACTTTTGATTGGCTGGCTTCAATTTGGGCACCTATATTATCAAAGTATGTATAATGTTACAATACATAAACAATAACATGGTCATCATGGTTGGTTAATCAACACACAATAAACAACCAGTATAATAATAACAACAATCTCACACATGTTAACACAAAATAAACAACTAGTATCATAGAACAAGCACACAAATGTGTCCAAAAACATCATATAAGCACACTTATTATTGATTACCTTTTGCAACAACTTCATTATGCACCTCAGGCAATTTCCTTTTAATGTCTACCTTTGAAATTTTTGTAGTTGAAAATTTTGTAGGGCTAGATTATTTTTGTGCACCTATTAAATTTTTAAGGTAAAAATACACAAATTGCAGATAATGATAACATGGATGTTACGTCCTGTTAAAAGCTAGTTATATCATGTGATGATAACTCAATCATATCAATTGTACTTATAACACAACTATCATAATGGTTGCTACATAGTCCAATTAATATAGTACTACACATTATGTAAGGTAGACACAATACAACCACCTATCTAAATTATAATATATACTTACATACCTAATGTAATTGAATACCTTAAGCAGGAACTTCATGATGCACCTCAGGAAAATTCCTTCTAGCATATGCCTTTGAAATTTTTGGACTTGAAACTTTTGGTGGGCTAGATTCCTTTTGGGCACCTATGACATGTATAAGCTAACAATACACAAATAACAACTAATGATAACATAATGGATGTTAAAGATAGGTTGGAAAATAAGGGCTGGTGAACCTTAACCACATCCCGTAACTTTTGTGCAGAACCACTTAGTGGATCAACCATTGAAAGGATGAACCAGTGAAAGAAAACTATGGAAGATCTACAAAGAACAACCGTGGACAAAACAATAACCACTGAACTTCAACCTTGGAGCACAACCACGGATCTCTATACCTTGGAAGACAACAGCTGATATCTATAATAACAACCGTGGATCAGCAACCGTGGAATGAACACTGGAACGAACAACGACTATTTACAACCACAGAAGAACTAAAGACTAAAGAACAACTGAAGACTTTAGTTTTTCTATATTTCATTGTTGTTGACTTTCTTTTAGTTGTTGTGTCCTTTTATCTGTTTTAGTTTCTGTAAAGTTGTCAGTTTTTTGTCTTACTAATTTTGTCTTGTTGTATTGAATTGTTGGGTATTTATATCCCAGCATTCCCTGAACTTAATAAATTGAATTCCCCAAAAATTCCTTGTGTTATTTCTCCTTCTGTTGAAAGTGGGAAACATATTCCATTTTTAAATTCTGCAGCATTCCATTAAGTATAACCATAATGGCAGAAAAATTTACTCTCGATCCTCATAACACTGGTTATGCCACAAAGCCTCCCATACTGGTTAGACATCAGTATAACATATGGCAGCGGGAGATGATTCAGTTTTTGTCCAACAACCATACTGGTTGTTGGAGGTCAGTCATGTCCCCACAAACCTATGGTGTTGGACACTGAGACTGGAAACTTGATTCCAAAAGATCCTCGTAACTATACCGAGGAAGATTACCATAAACTGGAGCTTGATGCTAAGCTCATGCTCAGTTGGCAATGGCACTCCCAAATGAGATCTACTCAGGTCTCCTCCGCCATGATCTGCAAAAGATTTATGGCATGCCTTAAAAGAACAGTTTGGTGGAACTACTGATGTTGTAGCTAATACCCGAGAGATATTAGCTCAACAATATGTGACTTTCTCTCAACTCAATAATGAGTCGCTGACCCAAAAATTTGAAAGGTTCACTTCACTTTTAAGTGAACTAAAATTAGCGGGTCAAGAATATCCCACACTTGTTATACTTAATCGTTTCTTAAGGTCTTTACCTTACAAGTGGGAAACATATTCCATTGTCATAAGGTCCTCACTATACTTCAGCAATCTCACACTTACCCAACTTCATGATAAGTTACTCATGTTTGAACATGAGATTGACCAAAAGAGAAAACTAATAAAGTCTAGAAAAGCAACTGAAGATTATGTTCAAGGTAAAACCGCTCTCCTTAGTCACACTCATAAATCGAAGAATCTTGATCTAAGTTATGATGAATATATTGACATCACCACAGGCATCACAACTTCTATATCTTCATGTGATGATCCTGCTTTTGCCGCTGAAAAATTGTGCTTTATCATGAATGATCTCCATCATATTCCGAGTGATGACTTGGAAGAGATCGACATTGTCAACCAACTTGCCCTTTTGAGTATTAGAACTAATAAGTTCTATAAAAGGACAGGGAGAAAATTTACTATTATTCATGGTATAACCAAAATTGGTCTAAATAAAGACAATGTTCAATGCTATAGAAGTCATGGCACTGGACACTTTTCTAGGGAATACAGAATGTCTCTCAACAGTCAATGTTCTTCCTATGTGACTTTTAACTCTTCTACCATTTCTTCTCACTACTCAAAACACAATCCTAATCAGGCTACTGCTCACATTGTATAGTCTTCTCCTAAATCGACTGCTCAATATGTACAATCTGCTAATGGCAGTATGTACCAACTTTTGCATGCTCCTTCTAAGGTTGCTACACCACCTTCTTCTACTAATCCAGGCCCAATTCTTCAAACCTCTCAATCCAGTCAGCCTGCTCTATTTACACAAGAGTATGTAAACTGGAGTAGCCTACCTAATGATTCAGTCTACGCTATCTTAGCCAATAAGCCCACAAGCCTTCACTTATGGCCATTAATGAAACCACAAACTCTTCTGACCCACCTGTTGTTGACTCCTCTTCATCTACCGCACATGTATCCCCTGCTTTCCTTGAAAGACTTTGTTATGAAGGAAAATGTATTATTGCAATAATAGAACCTATAGTTGAATAGCTTCTAGCCAAAAAAAATCTTGGAAGTTGACAAAATAATGAACGACAAAAATGGTCAGATTTCACTTTTAAAAACTGAAAAATCAAATTTGCATGCACTATTTGACTTATTACAAGAATAATATTTAGCATGTAAATCTGAACTTTTTGATAACAAAGTTAGATATGAAAAATGGGTAGAATCCAGCAAAGAATTTAGTATGCTTCTTAAAAAGAAATTTTAAAGTAAATCAAAGTTTAAAATCGGGTATAATCACACTTTCCCTCCTATCGATTGTACTCCCATTGACAACAAAATGGACGAAAATGAATCTGAACCCTTATCTCCCACACTTCTTCCTAACCTTATTTCTGAAATAATAAACTCACCAGCTAAGGTGTATCCATCCAGTATACATCAAAAGTTTGTGTATCCCACTGTTACAAACTTTGAATTATCTGAGGAAAACTCCTTATATGAAGACCAAATAAATGACACTTCAAAAGAAAAAGACATTGTTCCATTAATGAACAATGCTCCCACTTCTGAAGATACAAAAACTGATGAAACATCTAATGAATTCAAGGATTTCCTATGTAAAGGAAAGTATCCTATGAATGACATTAAGTTTCGTCCATCTCACCCTCACCCCCTTATCTTAAAATGCAAGCGAATAAACCTTTCATCCCTAACTTTTTAGCACAATCACCATCTTGAACTAACTGCTTCAAGTACAATCACTCAACTGAAGAGTGTTGGAATAAAACATTACTTAGAAAACCTAGAAATAAATTAAAGGCAGAAAAGGCCTCATCCTCTAAAGGGACACCTTTCTAGCAAGGTGGAAAAGGCCAAAAAACCAAAGGTCATCTGTCCAATAAGACCAAGTCAACATCCATATTTCCATACACCACCACCTTAACTCCTATCCCTAGACCTTCAACAATTGGATCATCTTCTTTCTATTCACCAACAATTAACCTTACAGGTTATTCATCAGTTGTTGTGAACTCTCCCTCTGTGAATTCACAAATTGATAAGTTGAGTCAAAACCAGCAACAATTGATTTAAACGATGCTACAAATGATGAACAATGGGCAAAAATAAAATAAAATCTTTAATTGTTCAGTCTTCTCCTCAATCGACTGCTCAATATGCACAATATGCTAAAGGTAATATGTATCAACTTTTGCCTCCTCCTTTTCAGGTTGTCACACCACGTCCTTTTCAAATGACTACAAGCCTAGTCCTCCAAGCCTGCTCTATTTTCACAAGAATATGTGGATTGGAGCAGCTTACCTGATGATGTAGGTTATGCTCTCTTAGCAATTGAGCCCATAAACCTTGCACTTATGGCCAATGGTGAAACCTCCAACTCCTCTGACCCACCTAATGTTGATTCTTCTTTATCTACTGCACAGGTATCCCCTATTCTCCTTGGAAGACTATGTTCTGAATCCTGGCATTTTGCAACATAAATAAGGCACATGTATTGTTGCAACAACAAAACCTAGAGCTTGAACAAATTCTGGCCAAGAAAACCTTGGAAGTTGACAAAATAATAAAAGACAAAAATGGTCAGATTTCAGTTTTAAAAACTAAAAAAATCAAATTTGCTAGAACTATTTGACTTGTTACAAGAAAAATATTCAGCATGTAAATGTGAATTTTCTGAGACCAAGCTTAACTGTGAAAAATGGGTAGAATCCTACCAAATGATTTAGGATGCTTCTTAAGTAGCAAGTTGACAATAAAGCAAAGTTCGGAATCAAGTATAATCACACCTGCCCTCCTACCGATTATACTCCAATTGACAATAAAATGGAAGAAAATGAATCTGAACCCCTATCTCCCACATTTCTTCCAGACATCATTCATGAAATAATAAACTCATCACCTAAGGTGAATTCATCAAGCATACTTCAAAAGTTTGTGTATCCTAGTGATACAAACTTAGAAGTACCCGAGGAGAACTCCTTAAGCGATGACCATAACTTTATGGGTTGCAAACCACCCCGTTTCAGTGGGAACGAGGGAGCTCTTGGCTTGACCCAATGGATCGAGAAAATGGAGACTGCCCTCGACATCAATGGTTTACCTGACCAGCACAGAGTTAGATATGCTGCAGGCTCATTCAACAAACGAGCACAATCCTGGTGGAATGCTTAGATTCAAACCAGGGGACGAGATGAGGCATTAGCAATGCCTTGGGAGGACTTCAAGATTTTGCTAAGGAGTGAGTTTTGCCTAAGGAACGAACTGAAGAAAGTTGAGATAGAATTGCTCAACCATGTGATGGTGGGAGCTGGGCATCTAGCGTACACCACCAAATTCCATGAACTAGCAGCATTGGTGTGAAACCTAGTACCAGATCGTCCAGCAATCTGTACGGTATGTGTACTTTCACAATGACTATGTGTAAATAACTAAGGGTATATAACTATGTGTGAATGACTATGCGTGAATAACTATTTGTTAAACATTTTGGTGACAACAGGGCTGTTAAACAATATAACAGTTGCATGTGTTCGATGAAAATCGAAATACAGAATTACAACATATCATGAGAAATAACACAGTGTGAGAATAAATGACAAAAACATATCGGTTGCGATCTGATCTGAATGAATAACTGAAATCAGATAGCCGATAATTCAGTGGAAACAGTATAACTATGTGCAATTAGGTAGGCGCAGTTGAGTCCGTCTGCGAGAATGTCTAAATCAAAACAATATATCAGTATCATTTTTGAATAATGAACCGACAGTGTGTTTGCGTGGGTGACGATTCACATAAACTTAACTGTGGGTTTAATGTTCAGGACGAAAACTAAAAAGTAGAAAACAAATTCAGAAAGTAAAACTAATGTTTGCGCAATGAACGATTTCGAAATAACAAAATAAGAAAAATAAATAGAAATTAGTTATTAGCAAATTACAACCTTAAAAAGGGTTATTAGAAAACTAATTATTTAAAATTAATAAATTCCGCGTATTACGTTCCGTAATCGTATCGAAAACGAAAACCGAGCAAACCGAATGACCACAAACTTGCACGGGGTATATAAACCCTAAGTAGCATTTAATTTCTCATAAAAATCCCTCATCTACTCACTCTCTCTCTAGAAATTCCTAACACCCTTTCTCTCTCTAAGATTTCTTCACAAAAATCAATATATCTCCTACAATTCTTGGCCAAATCTCTCAAATTTGTTATCCACGCGAAGCTCTCAACGTTTCCCACACAGAACTACAGAATATCGAGGCTAAAATCCACTGAATCAAGTAGGAGGTAAGCTTGAATTCTCAGTTTTTCATGGTTTTCATAAAACCCAGCTACTTGGACTTTGGACTTGATTTTAATCCGTCGAAACATGTTAGAATATCATGAAATCGAGTTTCCCAAGTGAGGATAGCATCAACATAAAGGTTCTTGGGACTGAGCTGATAATATCGATGCACGAATCTATAATATCGACGGATGAAATGGATGAACACCTAGTATCGAAAGGAACTGAACAAAGGGGACTTCTGTCGAATCTACTAATCTCTATAGGCAACAATGTCGATGGAAACCCATCGAACCTGATAAGTTTGAAGCCTCCAAAGGTCTGGCCAAAGGGAACCATCGATATTACCTAATATCGATGGGGAACGATCGAGTTTGTTAGACTGGCGACATTATTAATGTCGACAACCTACACCAAGCCTTCCTGTCGATATTTCTAGGTTCGACGCCACTAAAAAAGTTCTAAATCCATCAATACTAAACCATAGGGGTTGTCCAAGAATCCAAAACCAAGAATCAGCTCAAATGACTTAGAAATGAAGGCCCACAATTGAAGGGAAGGTGGTAAGGTCGATGGGAATAACTAGGGTTAACCGGTTTATGATATACCCATCAACACTGTTAAGTCACTCTCAATACTAACTTAAACATGCATAAAACTGATATAAACTATAAATTAAATGTTTAAACATAAAGGAGAACCTAGAACAACAAGATGGGCAATAACAACTATAGTTTTGTATAAATATCTTTAGGGTTTGTAATAAAAGGGTGTTAATCTACTTTTAAACTTAGTAAATTTAAACACTTGTTAAATATGTGTGTAACATATGTGGTAGCTAATTTTTACAACCTATTACTTATGTTAACATATTTTAATGATGATGATCATTTTAAGGTAACACAAGGGTAATACTCTAAGTGTTAATATAATATAACCTAAGTTATTACTTAGGAAATATTATAGTTTCGAAACTTCATAAGGTAGAAAGGCTATACTCAAGTCTAAAACACATAAATGATAGAGTTTTAGTATATTAATATTTGACCAAAAATTGATGAAGTATTAGTGTACTACACTACAAGTTAATTAAGATTATAACAACAGATGTTTATGAGTGTTAATCAACTTAAAGGTTAGCACACACATCAATAACGTATTCTTATAAGTTACAAACAATCTAGAATACAACAGAGGATCAAGAATACAACATCAAGAATAACAACAAGCGCGTGCATTCTATGATTATTTAGTCAACCACTACAACTACCATGTGAGTTCATACGCCCCTTTTTACTAATCTAGTCTTTTGATTTAACTGCGGGGCTGAGAACATGCTAAAACCTTTTCTTAAATGTTAATGACTATGCGTTTATAATGTTTTTCCTTGTTATTATATTTGTATGCCTTATTATGTTAATGTTAATGACGGTGAGTTTATAACTGTTATTTCTGTTAGGTGACATCTATGATTCATATGAGTTCATAATTGTTATCCCTTTGAGGAAATAATTGTGAATTCTAAGTAATAATACTATTATTCCTCTGTGATTACAACAGCAATCCTTTTCAGGTTTACATGTTATTCCTTTTGAATTATTCTATTAATTATAAGGAAATTATAACTGGTATTCCTGTGAGAATATTGCAGTTAAGTATAGTTGAATAGATCAGTTAATTCTATGAAAACATGTGTCTTATATCTATGGGATTTCTATGTGATGATGAACATGGGGTTTTGTATAGATGATTATGGGATGAGAACTATAAAAACTCTTTTGATTTTTAGACAGCCTATTCCAACTCTATCATTTCTGACACGGGTGATAAGAGTATGATGGTGTCTGCGAATTATCTCACCACTTCAATTCTGTGGACTGGTAGGTAGAGAGACAGACCTCTCTCGTGTCATAAGCTAGTGGCATATAGTTGTGAAGTCTTGTGCAAAACTAAGGAATAGGAATGAATTGAGGACATTGTGGTTTGCCTTTGTGGTAGCTACAATGTGGTCAATTCAATCCTATAGATCAATTGGGATAGAACTATGTGTCAGACTTACTCTCACTTCCTAATCAGATATGAGTAATAGTGAGTCAGAGAGTATGCCACTCCTGATAACTGTTGTAACACCGCCATTTGTAACTGTGTTAATTCACCATTAAAAACTGTGGATAATCTACTCTCTAAAATCTAAAGAGTATGCCACCATTAATAACTGTGGCAATCCACCACGTATAACTGTGGAGAATAGTACGCTTTAAAGCCTATTATGCTATGATGAGTTCAATGTGAGTTAACAGGTTCTTACATGGGAAATTCTAATCGTGAGTAAATCTATGTGTGATGAAATGGGTATCTGTAGGTACAATGCAGGTGGTATTGAGTTCGGTTAGGTGTATGGTGCACTGGTGGCTTCATCCGTGATACGTATGCCCTATATATAAGCATGTTTCACTAGATGATATCCTATCTGTAGATGTATCTATAGAGAGGACATTGGGATTTGTAAATGCCAAATGAGAATCACTGTTACTTGTAATACAAGATGTTGTATAAATAACTCTAAAAGTTTTAAATAACTAAACTTATGAACTCACCAACCTAGTGTTGACTTTGTTTAAATGCATGTTTACTCAGGTTATGAACTGGTCTAGATACAAGCACTAGGGATAAGCTAGTGGACTTTAGAAGAGACCTAGCTTACTTTTGTGATGTGCACATTTCGAAATGACATAGCTTTGAATCATCTTTTGTAAATCTTATGCAGATACGAGATAGAAACTCAATGATTCTTTTTTGGTAGATTTACTTAGTTAAATTATGAAAATGTATTGTATAATTTAACTTTGTAATTCTATATCAATGTCATGTTAGCAACTCTCATTATATATCATGTGCCATGTAAACAATCTGATCACTATGATTATCACACGATATCGCGCCCCGAGAACCATCCGCCCGACGGGAAAGTCTATCCAGCCCGCCGGCTTGGGATATGACAATTGGCGCCCGACACAGACAACACTAGAGAAAAGGATCGATTGGTATGTTGGTGGATTACCGGCTTGCATCCAAGGGCATGTGATTTTTGCGCACCCAACTACACTGGAGATGGCTGTCACACTTTCAGCTACATAGACTGATGCAATGGTTGCCTTTTGTGCACTGAAGAAGGAGGCCATTCAAGCAAACCTGGAAGTTCAAGGAAGCCGGACCGACACCCGGCAAAGAAACAAAAAGTGGTCAGAACTATACGGCGACCACACCTGTTCAACAAGCCACACAACCACACCACTTCAGATCTAGAGGCCATATACTGGGATTGATCCCCAATGCAACAAGTGTTAGTACCACCACCAACCAGCTACTCAGTGCAAGAAATGCACAAGTTGTGGAAGATTTGGTCACTAGGCCAGCAACTGCAGATACCCAGGACCACAGAACAAGAACAACAATGCCATCGTGATGCCTGCTGCTGCTACTGATAACAGGTTTTGCTACAACTGTGGCAAACCTGCACACTTCTTAAGGAACTATCCCAAGAGAGTACAATAGAGGGCTTCGGCAGCCAGAGGATGGGCTTTTTCACTAGGAGCCACAGCTGCACGACAAGACCCGAATGTCGTCACTAATACATTTCTTTTACATGAATTTTATGCATCTATATTATTTGAAACTGGTGTGGATCAGAGTTTAATCTCGTTCGACATTGCATGCCAACTTAATCATGTTGAGGAATCATTAGACTTCCCTTACACAATAGAGGTAGCAAATGGCAAACAGATAACAGTTAGCACAATACTTAAGAACTGTCCACTAACACTCAATGATCGCACATTTTCCATCGATTTGATTCCGATGGAATTGGGTAGTTTCGATATCAATGTCAGGGTGGATTGGTTATCCCTTAACAAGGTTGAAATCATCTGTTCAGTATAATTATTACGTATGCTAAAGGAGAACGATCATGTGTTGGAAATTCATGGAGATCAAGTAAATCGCAGTGTCAAATTAATATCGCGCATGAAGGCATGCAGGTGACTAAGGAAACAATGTGTGGCACTTATCGCTCATGAAGTGGAGAAAGATAAGAAGACAATCAAGATTCAGGACGTACCTATTGTGAAAGACTATGCGCGCGTGTTTTCGGATGACCTATAGGGATTGCCACCGGATCGAGCGGTGCAATTCCAAATCGATTTGGTTCCGGGAGCGGTTCCTATGGCCAAGTCTCCTTATAGACTTGCGCCATCAGAAATGCAGGAACTGACCAATTACAAGAGCTGTTAGACAAGGGGTTCATCCGACCGAGTTTTTCACCTTGGGGAGCTCCGGTTTTGTTTGTCAAGAAAAAGGATGGATCCTTCATAATGTATATTGATTACAGAGAACTTAGCAAACTCACCATCAAGAACTAGTACCTGTTACCGAGGATTGATGATCTGTTCGATCAATTACAATGAACTCATTATTTCTCAAAGATAGACCTACATTCTACGTTATCACCAGATCCGGATTCAAGAAGAAGACATACCCAAGACGGCCTCTCGTACTCATTACGGGCACTATGAGTTTATGGTGATGCCATTCGGATTGACGAACGCACCTGCAATGTTCATGGACCTTATGAACATGGTGTGTAAGCCGTACCTAGATCAATTCATTATTGTATTCGTTGACGATATTCTAATTTATTCAAAAAGCGAGAAGGAACATGAGCAACATCTCAAAACAATCTTGAAACTTTTAAAGAATGAGCAACTCTATGCTAAATTCTCCAAGTGTGCATTTTGGCTAAGGGAAGTTCAGTTCTTGGGTCACGTGATTAACCGTGATGGAATTCATGTGGATCCTGCAAATATTCATGTAATCAAGAATTGGGATATTCCCACGATACCTACAGAGATCATATCATTTTTGGGTCTGGCGGGTTATTATAGGAGATTCCTTTCAATTTTTTCTAAGATATTCTTGCCACTCACAAAACTAACCCAAAAAAGTGAACCATTTGTGTGGACCCAAAAACAGGAAGAGGCGTTCGAGACACTGAAACAAAGATTGTGCAATGCTCCAATCTTAACACTCCCCAAAGACAATGATGATTTTGTAGTATACTGTGACCCTTCCCATCAAGGACTCGGTTATGTATTAATGCAACAAGACAAGGTCATTGCCTACGTATTACGACAGATGAAGATACATGAGAATAACTATATGACGCATGACTCGGAATTGGGAGGTGTTTTCTTTGCTTTAAAGATATGGAGGCATTACCTGTATGGTACTAAATGCACAATCTTCACACATCACGAGATCTTACAACATATATTTGATCAGAAGGAGCTTAGCATGTGACAAAGACATTGGGTAGAGCTCCTGAACGATTACGATTGTGTGATCAAATACCATCCAGGCAAAGCTAATGTTGTTGCTGACGCTTTGAGCCGGAAAGAAAGAGTCAAACCCTTGCGCGTTCGGCCAATGGGAGTGACAGTGCAAACAAGTCTGAGAGATCAAATTCTACAAGCACAACAAGAAGCAGTGACAAGAAACAATTTGAGGAACGACCTTGATTGTGGAGCAGAGAAGCATTTTGAGACAAAACAAGATGGGGTATCTATTATCAGGACCGTGTATGGATCCTGGCAATGGATGAACTCCGAAAGCTTCTTCTTGACAAAGCACACAAAACACGTTATTCTGTTCATCCTGGTGTTGATAAGATGTATCAAGATCTGAGAACATTTTATTGGTGGCCGGGTACGAAAAAGGATGTGGCTACTTATGTTGGTAGGTGCCTCACTTGTGCCAAGGTCAAAGCTGAACACTAGAAACCGTAAGGTTTGCAGGAACAGCCTGAGATACGACAAAGGAAGTGGGAACAAGAAGCTATGGATTTCACTACCAAGCTACCTCGCACTTCTGGCAAACATGATCCTATATGGGTCATCATTGTTCGATTGACCATGTCCGCTCACTTTTTGCCAATTTTGGAGAATTACAAGATGGAGAAACTAGCAAGACTTTATGTCAACGAAATAGTAGTGTGGCATGGAGTGCCATTATCTATTATTTCTGACCGGGACAATTGATTTACATCGAGGTTTTAGCAATCAATGTAACAATCCTCAGGGACAAGTGTAAACTTGAGCACCGCTTATCATCCACAAACGGATGGTCAAAGCGAGTGAACAATTCAAATCCTAGAGGGTATGTTGAGGACATGCGTCCTGGACTTCGGTGGAAGTTGGGACACATATTTACCACACATTGAGTTCTCCTACTACAATAGCAACCCCAGCAGTATTGGATGTGCTCCGTTCTAAGCACTATATGGTAGAAAATATTGGTCTCCAATTTGTTGTACCAAAGTGGGAGACAACACAATAACTGGGCCTGAACTTATTCCGGAAACTACTGATAAGATTGCCCAGATCTAGCAAAAATTACAAGCAGCACGTAGTCGCCAAAAGAGTTATGCAAACAAACGGCGAAAGGCTTTGGAATTCCAGGTGGTTAACCAAGTCATGTTAAAAGTGTCCCAATGGAAAGGCGTAGTTCGTTTTGGTGCTATGGGCAAATTAGCACCAAGGTATGTCGGACAGTTCGAGATAACAAAACGGATTGGTCCTGTGGCATTCAGACTCAGACTACCTGATGAACTCAGTGGGATGCATGATGTGTTTCAAGCGTCTAACCTAAAGAAATGCCTCGCTGACGAGTCTCTAATCATACCACTCGAGGAAATACAACTTAATGAACAATTACACTTCATTGAAGAACCTGTAGAGATTATGGATCGTGAAGTCAAGAGACTGAAACGAAGTCGTATCCCTATCGTGAAGGTTCGATGGAATTCCATGCGCGGACCAGAATTTACCTGGGAGCATGAGGATCACATGAATACAAAGTTTCCACACATGTTTACAGAAGAAGTCGTACCCGACAATGATGCTTAAATTTCGGGACGAAATTTCTTTAACAAGGGAAGACTGTGACAACTAGTACCAGATCATCCGACAATCCGTACGGTATGTGTACTTTCATTATTTACTATGTGTAGAAACTATGTGTCAAACAGTTTGTGGTAACAATTCAGTGAAAACAAGTAACAGTTGTATGTGTTTCAATGAAAATTGAAATATAGACATACAACAACACATGCGAAATAACAACGGTGAAAGCAAATAACAAAAACATATCGGGTGTTGTTAGTGCATAATTGTAATAGGTTGCTATTCAAAATGTAATTTATAGATAGTTTTGTGAAGGTTTTGCATAGGTTCGTCTGGCCCACGAACCTAGGCAGGTTCGGCAAACCTATCACATTGATAGGTTTGGCGAACCTATAGGTTTGGCAACCTAGGTTCGCCCAGCGAACCTCAAGGTTCGGCTGGCGAACCTAAGGGTTCGGCTAGGAATAGGTTCGGCTGACAGTAAGTGTATATATAGAAGGTTTGTCTGATTTTCTCAGAACTCTTAGAACTCTTCGAAAATCTCAGACAACTTCAGAGAGAGTGTGTGTATTCTCTATGTGAGAAATCTCTGTGCGAGATCTGTAAACATTGAAGATTGATTAACCAAATGAAGATGTTTATGAACTTCCTTGTTACTCTTTGATTCCTATAGATTAAATATGGATTCTGCACGTGTTTAATTGTACATAGAGCTTCTTGATACGATCCAGATAAGATTCACCAAACCAATAGTGGTATCAGAGCTTTTGGTGAAGTTCTATACAAGTTTATCAAAGAAATTCAAGTAATTTGAAGATTTGAAGATTAGAAGGTCAAGGATAAATCAAAATTCTTCTTTTCATTGTGATTGATTGTTGTTTTGAGTGCATATTCATCATAAATTGTTGTGGAATACAACAATTCACGGATTTGGAGTGTCAATTTGAAGATTTGAAAGGTTTTATTTTCAAATTTTGGAAGGTTTTCCCTCCAAAATTTCGAATTTGGAAGTACAGGTTCGTGAGTCTAACCTGTGAACAACAAAAGGTTCGCTGGAATTGACATTTTTCTGAGGTTCGTTTGGGTTTTCAGAAGATGTTTGTGGATTCTCAGCTAAGGTTCGTTGCCTTTTCAGTAGAGGTTCGTTGGTTTTCTGCAAGGTTCGTTTGAGGTTCGCTGTTGTGTAAGCAGAAGTTCGTCTGACTTAAGGTTCGTGACCTTAGGTTCGTGATTGAGGTTCGTTGATTTTCATCTGAGGTTCGTCTGACTTGAGGTTCGTCTGAGGTTCGTGATTGAGGCTCGCTACTTAAGGTTCGTGTGAGACAAGGTTCTTCTGACTTCAGTTCGTGTGATTTGAGTTTCGTGTTTTCAGGTTCGTCACTGAAGGTTCTGTTGGACCGATCGGGAGCTCGGAAACAATCCGAATCCAATAGAAAACTAGTCGATAACCTCTGGGATAGTGCGGAATCCTATTCCAGGGTTTTCCAATCGAAACCAACAGGGACCGTGGTGATCTGAGGCTGTAGAAACAACTTGGAAGCAACGATCGAACACCATGGGTTGAGAATCGAACTTGGATGATCAAGAACCGCTCAGATCTTCTAGGGTTTTGACACTGGAGTGCTAGGGAAGAAGGAGGGCTCTGAAAAGTTAGAGTTGAAATGATTTGAACTTCTATTTATAAGCTGTAGTCATTCGGCCAAATGAGTGGCCGAAGCAGCTCATTCGGCGAATGACTAAGCTCGAATGAGCCATCATTCGAATGAGTCATTCGGCGAATGACTCATTCTGAATTCAGACATTCGCTATAATTGTCATTCGGCGAATGACTTCATTCTAGAGTCATTCGCCGAATGAGTAACCTTCATACTCAATTCAGTTTATAATCAGATCAACTAAATAGATAAACATTGATAAACAATAAGCAATAGAATTAAACATTAAGAAATAGATATAAAGACAACTTCCATTAATACTTTGAACATTTACATAATAAGAGTTACAAGACTGAACTAGGGACAAAAACGTGTATCAACAAACTCCCCCTTGGACCTAGTTCAACTCTTGGAAGTTTCTTTCTTGAAATACTTTGCTGAAATAGCTTTCCAATCTGCTCCAGCGTGTATCTTGAAAATGCTGCAGAGACGGATAACTCTCATAAACTGCAAGGCTTGAACCATGTCAGGAACATCAAAGAAAATCTGATTCCTGAATAAAGCTTGGACATCTTTCTGAGATAGGTTCGTCAGCCACATGGGATCAAAAATTCTGACAGTTTCCCACTTCTTGTCTTTGCAGAGTACTATTACAGCTTCACCTGTTCTCCCGTCATAGTACCACCATCGGAAGCCATCCATAAAGTCTTGTCGCATCTTCCGCAGGGGAATCTTCTTCAAGACTTTAGGGGGAAGCCACTTCAGGATCACTTTATGTTTGCGGGTATCTCCATCAATCTCAGGCAAATAGTATCGTTCTGGCTGCTGCGGCTGAAAGTTCACCCATCTCTTCCGGTATTCGTACTTGATCTGTCGAGAAAACCAAGCAGACATCCCAGAATCTTCACTGTAGAGCATGTTCAGACGTGCTATTTGATTGACTTCGAATCCAGGCAACGTCTTGAAATCATGTGGGTGTTTGAAGTAGTCGATCCCTTTCTCTCTCTTCACAGTATAGCACCCAAGATCATGGAAGTATGCCCAGCTAAGGATCTGACCTCCAGCTTTGTAGCCTTTGGTCCTGTAAACCTTCTTGTGTGTGGCTGGCATCTTCTCTGTGCTTTGTCTCTTTAACACCTCCCAGTAGGCAGCCCATTCCTCTTTTCTTCTCTTTTGATCATCGGCCTCAGCTTTGCTTGCCTCGACTTGTTCTTCTAGATATCTGACCAAGAGATCCTCTGTTTCCTGATCAAATGGCTCAGTGAATGTAGGCAGCTCGTCTTCGGCCGATGTATACTTTGGGTATTCTTCATCTGTGATGTCTTCCAGAATAACCTCGTCTACATCATCAAAAGGTTCTGGTTCAGGCTCTTCGGTACTGGGAACAGAGGCGTCATCAGTAACAACCTCGTCAGGATTCAACCTGAATAGCTCGGCTATCTGCTCTTTTGATAGGCAGTGAATAATCTCGCCCTCCTCCTTGTCATAGCTCACTGAGTGCTGTATAATGCCCTGAGCGTCCAAAATCATAGTAAGTGTCTCGTCAAGTTGACGTCTCAGAGGCACAGCTTGGACTTCCTCAGTAGCTTCTGGCTCAACTGTCTTTGATGGAGACGAAGGAGGAGGAGCCTGAGCTTTCTTGTCGTTGGCCTTCTTTGACCTGATCTCAGAAGTGGGAGGAGCTTGGTCATCATTGTTGTCATCATCATCATCATCATCATCAGTGCCAGATGATTCTCCAGACCCACTTCCTGATCCATCTTTGTCATCATCATCAGCTTCATCATCTTCATCTGATTCCTCATCCTTCTCGGAATCCTCATAATCAACTTGTTCCTCATCAGACTCTTCTTCATCTATAAGCTTGTCTGAATCATCGGAAGGAGCAGCAGAGCCTTCAATTCTAGGAGTACTGTCCTTGAGACTGTCAATCTGATCTGCCAGTCTGGCGTTCTCAGTCTCTAAGGACATAATCCTTTCACTGAAGTCAGTGACTGTTAGAGCAAGCTGATGATGTTCATCTATGTACTTTAGCAGCTGCTGCTCCTGTTGAGCAGACCTGGCCCTCAAATCGGCCCTCTGGTCTGCTGCTTGAATAAGCAGAGTATCCTGCTCTTCAATCCTCCTTGTGAGCTGAGCTATAACCAGCTCTTTCTCTTTATTTTTCCTTTCTTGCTCCATGCTTCTCTCCATCAATCTCAAGACCATACTGTTCAGTGTGCTAAGCTGATCCACAACTGACACAGTAGGTATATGCATATCAGCTCGAACTGTAGATGGGCCAGAAGAAGCAGCAACATAAACTGGCTCTCTAATAAAAGGAGTGGACAGAGGGGCAGTAGTAGACTGAGTAGGAATAGCCCTTGTCCGTGTCAGTGAAGAAACTGACACAGCTGCTACTGATGTGACAGTAGTTGTAGCAGCTGATGTCAGTTCTGACCTCCTTTGGAAAGAGAATCGAGATCTCTTTCCCCTTCCAGCTCTGGAGGATGTGGGCTGAGAGGCAGTGGCAGTCACAGCCACTGAAAGTGGAGTAGAAGACCGAGGTGGAGGAGAGATATCGAACTCTGGTATGAATAGTGTATCAGTAATATCCTCCCTTTCATCTTCTGTCCTCTTTCTCTTCCTCATCTCCATTCTTCCACCCTCATCCACTTTCTCAAACTCATCATCATGAGTTTCTTCAGAATCAGAACTGTCTTCATCACCTTCACCTGCTACACCTTCATCTTCACTCGAGTCCTCTGACTCATCACCACCAGCTGTAGAATGAGAAACTGTAGCATCAACAGAAGTAGTAACAGTGGTGGTAGTAGTGGCCAGGAAGTCTAAATCCATCAATGAATCAATATCATTGTCCTCCTCCTGTACTGTAGACAAACCAGCATCACCACCAGTAGCTGTACCACTAACATCAACCATGCTCACAGAAGCAGCAGTGGTTATGTGTACTGAAGTCATCTCCCCTGCCCTTGAACTCTCAATAGCAACAGTGCTCAAATCCACTGTGCTCACATCAACACCAGCACCACTCGGGCCTGCACCACCCTCACCATCATCACCATCACTATCATCAACTCCAGCTGGAACCACAATGTCCTCCACATCTGAATCGGAGTCATCATGTCTCCATCTTCTTCCAGCAGGAGCCCTGTAATCGGGTCGAGAGAGGTGACCAAATAGTGATCTGGTAGTGGGCTTCCTCTCCTTCCCTCTGTATGACAAAACTCTGTTAAGAGTTATGTCATTCATATGCTCCAACCGAATGATATCAGCATTAATCTTCGGAAGATCTGGAATCTGGGCATCAATGATCTGCTGTAGAAATCTAGGGTACATGAGGAACTTCTTGTCACCCTTAAGCCCCACATTCTCCTTCATGTGTATAAAGACCATCTCGGAGAAGTTGAAGGGTTTGTTGAGCACCAAAGCAGCAAATGCGCACTGAATGGTCTCGCGCATATCATCAAAACCCCCTCTCCTTGAGCCAAGGCAGTGAACTAACACATGAGCCAAATACTTGAACTGTGGAGACATGAACGCCTTGTTCAGAATCCCAGCTCCAATATCTCCCTCGTACTTGCATCGTAGAAAGCATCCACGAACCAAGAATCTATCAAGTTAAGCAGGCTGATCCGGAGAGTCTTGAAAACCACAGATTCTCCGAATATGCTCAGCAGAGACAACCACATCATGACCCCTGACTTTGCCCCGTATGACTGTAGGCTCGGCCTCACAATCGATATCAGCTGATGACCAGAAATCCTGCTGATGTGATAAATAGGACACATGTACTGTCGATATAGCTGTGAAAATCCTAGAATGCCTCAGAAATGTGATAATTTCTGAGTAGTGCTTTGCGTTCGAGGTAGTCAAGTCCAGATGGGCACAGATGTTGTGCTTAGGAACTGATTTGTATCCTGCCATACTACACAACACAAAAAAAATATATGTCAATACAAGATAATCAATCAAACACTGAAGTTCATCAAAAATCAGATTAACAGTTAACTGATATGCCGAATGAACACCATTCGCCGAATGAACACCATTCGCCGAATGAGTCAACTGTCGAATGAGGTTCATTCGTCGAATGACTCTCATTCGTCGAATGAGACATGAGTATGACTTGTCATTCGTCGAATGAGCCATTCGTCGAATGAGGTCATTCGCCGAATGACGACATTCGGCATATAATCTGAGTTCAAAATCCCCCTTTTTAAAATATCAAATCAGTCCATAAAATCTGTTAAACAACCCTCAGAATCAACCGACTAACACTATTAAAACTTGACTTCTTGAGTTCTAAGTTCGTTTTGACAGTTTATTCCTTAGGCGAATTTCAAAACCCTAAAACCCTAAGTGATAATCAGTTAGACATGATTTCATGGTTGGAATTGGCTGAAACTTGATCTCCATATACCTGAGAAGAAGTATAAATGGATTATCAGAAGCAGGATCAATAATAGTCTCAAGAAATCAAAGAGATAGTCACTGTGTGTGTTTCAGCGAAAGAGGGATGTCTGATGTCACGAAAGAGAAAATGGTCGAATGACCCTCTTTCGGCCGAAAGACAGTTATATAGCTTCTCCTCATTCGCCGAATGAGCTAGGCGAAAGGTCATGTGACTTCAGTCTCATTCGCCGAATGAAAGTGGCGACTGAGTCATTCTACAATGTTCATTCGCCGAATGAGAATATCGAATGAGACATTCGATACTCTTCATTCGTCGAATGACTCTCATTCTGTGTAGTTGATTCGGTCGAATGACTCATTCGCAGAATGAGTTCATTCGGCCGAATGAGTTCATTCTACCTATCATTCTTGCGAATGAGAAATGAAATTTACCAAATCCCAAGATTTTGAAAATTTGACATTTTGAGCAACAAACTTTTACCAAATTATGAAGAAATGTCTGGTTGGTTCATGATTCAGATATGACAGACATCTGAATCTACAAATGATCATCTAAAACAAATTTAAACAATAGAAAATCTTTTTGTATTTTTCTGAAACAACCACTACAACTGTACAAACAAGAATTAAAGACAAATAAACACATATTTTTGTGAGAAGTCCATTAATAAAATAACACATGTCTCTGATCACATCAAATTGCATTCAATGAATGCTTCACTTCAAACACAATTTCATTTTGATACGATTACTGATATTTTTTATCCAAATTAAACTGAACAATACACAACTCTTAAACAAACTAAATGATCACTCATATTTTCTGATTGAGTTCCCCAATTCATTTCATCAATCAAGATCAAAATCAGTTCAAAACTCATTTCAGCATATCTTAATACCAGTCATCATGAATTCAATAAGATTCAATCATTTATTATCTTTTTGTGTTTTTCTTGTTCTATCCAAATGGATGGCTTCAGCTAGGTCCGTCCCAGCAATATGGCACATGTATGGAATCGAACTTTATTAGTTTAAGTTTTTCTCAAGCTTAATACCAGCTTGCATTAGGTTTTCTTCAAGCTTAATACCAGCTTGTTTTTTAGTTTTTCTTGATCAAGCTTAATACCAGCTTGTCTTTGATTTTCCTCAAGCTTAATACCAGCTTGCCTTTATTTTTCTTTGAATGAAACCTCATTTGATTCCATGATGACAGGTGTATGCTTGATTTGAATCAAGAACCATTTCTCACTCAAAAGACTTAATAAATGGATCCCACACATCAAACTTTCTAAGTTCTCATAAGTTGTTTATTTATTTTGTATAGTCAGCCTATCAGTACATCCCATCACAATTCTTTTGTGATTTTAGTTCATACATTCATTTCTGCTATTATAACATGATAAAATCAATGTACTACTTTATTAAGCAAGACTATCTCAATTTTCAAGTTTTCTATTGTTTTTGGCTTTTCAAATTTTCTATTGTTTTTGGTTTTTCAAATTTTCTATATCTCCCCCTAAAAACCTAAAAATAGAAAATCTTTTCGTGTTTTTAGTAATAAAAAATAACTGTACAGGAGAAAATGAAAATACTGAAATAAAATAAACAAAACTATCTAAGTAAAATGATGATCACTTGTTAGACTCAGATGAGTATTGAACTTCATCCTTTTGGAAAAAACCATTAGCCGATAACAGATATAAAAATCTGGGTTTATCAAAAGCTTTAGTAAAAAGATCGGCTTTTTGGTGATCGGTGTGAATCTTAACCACATCGATTAATTTCTTTTCAAAACAATCACGTATGAAGTGATATTTTATGTCGATGTGTTTGGTTTTGGAGTGCTGAACTGGATTTTTAGTGACAGCAATGGCGGCAGTGTTATCAACATAAATAGGAGTGTTAGAAAAATGTAACCCATAGTCCCTGAGTTGCTGTTGAATCCAGATGATTTGTGAACAGCAACTAGCAGCAGCAATATATTCAGCTTCACAGGTTGAAGTAGACACCGACGTCTGCTTCTTGCACTGCCAGGTGACCAATCGGTTTCCAAAGAACTGACATCCCGCAGATGTTGACTTGAAATCTCTTTTGCATCCACCATAATCTGAATCACTATATGCATTAAGCTCAAAGTTATCATCATTAGGGTACCATAAGCCAAGTTCCGGTGTACCCTTCAGATAACGCATAATCCTTTTGACAGCAATCAGGTGAGATACTCTTGGTTTGGATTGATAACGTGCACACAAGCAAGTGGCGAACATGATATCTGGCCGAGAAGCAGTGAGATACATGAGAGATCCGATCATTCCCCGGTACAGAGTGGCATCAATTAACGCCCCCTTTTCATCTGGAGTAATCCCGTGATTAATCGCCAGTGGGGTACCAGCAGGCTTCGCATCAGACATACTGAACCGGCTCAGAATGTCACCAACGTATTTGGTTTGATGAATAAAAATCCCTGCCTCAGACTGATCCACCTGTAAACCCAAGAAAAACTTCATTTCTCCCATCGAACTCATTTCGAATTTTTCTTTCATAACCGTCTCAAATTCCTTGCACAGATTATCATTTGTGGATCCAAAAATTATATCATCCACATACACTTGTACCAAGAGTAAATCACTGTCCTTCTCACGGATGAATAAAGTGCAGTCAATGACACCTCTTCTGAACCCGTTGTTCAGAAGGTGAGTGGAAAGTGTCTCGTACCACGCTCTCGGAGCCTGATGCAATCCATACAACGCTTTGTCTAGCTTGTAGACTTTATCACGATGCAATGGATCTTCAAATCCGGGAGGTTGATTGACATACACTGTTTCACTGATAACCCCGTGAAGGAACGCGCTCTTTACATCCATTTGATAGACTTTGAATTTTTTAAAAGATGCATAAGCCAGAAAGATACGAATGGCTTCTAGTCGAGCGACCGGAGCAAACACCTCATTATAATCCAATCCTTCTATCTGTCTGAATCCTTGAACCACCAGACGAGCCTTGTTTCTCACGATTATCCCATGATCATCCTTTTTGCACCGAAGAACCCATCTAGTGCCAATGACTTTTGCACCTTTGGGTTTATCAACTAGTTGCCAGACTCCTAACTTCTTGAACTGCAAAAGTTCCTCTTGCATGGCGTCTACCCATGATTCTTCTTTGAGGGCTTCAGTGATGGTACGCGGTTCCACTTGAGATATAAAGCAGGAATGAGCACAAAAGCATACATCTGCAAAATCAAGAATGTCTGCAAGACCACCTGAAGAAACCTGACTTCTAGTATTCACTCCATCTAAAGGACTCCCAATAATGTTGTCTTGAGGATGAATTCGATTGATTCTTCCAACAAGATGTGCAGGAACCTCAACCTCAGGATCTAAGTTATTCAAATTCAAATCCTCAAGACCAGGTACAAGATTATCAACAACTGGTTCAGGAATAGCTGGAGGATTATCGTCTGTGTCTGAACTGTCATCATTTATCTGTGTAGTGGGACCAGATGCAGATGAAAGTTGAAAGGTAGCATCGGGAGCATTCTGTACATCATACAGCATCTGAACAGCTACATCTTCATCTGAGTACATGGGGGGCATATTGAATGAGTCAAAAAGACCGGAATAATCAAACATCCAATCTGGCCCTTTTCCAGGTGGGGGCATTGTATACTTCTGAACATCTACGTGGTACCACTCCTCCACATTATGAGTTGCAATGTTGTAAACTCGTTTATTTGGAGTGCTGTACCCAAGAAAGTACCCTTCTTCCACCTTTTCATTGAACTTGCTCTGCTCATGTTTCTTAAACATAGTGCATGGAGCACCAAATGGTTCTAAATACTTAAGATTTGGCTTTCTGTTATGAAGCAGTTCAAAACAAGTTTTCCCATGTCTCTTCACAATAAGAACCCGGTTCAATGTGTAACAAGCATTAGCAACAGCTTCATTCCAGAATTGAACCGGTAGAGAAGAATCAGCAAGCATAGTTCTAGCAGCCTCAATCAATGTCCTATTCTTACGTTCAGCAACACCATTCATCTGTGGAACATATGGAGCACTAAACTGTTGCACAATTCCTCTTGCATTACAAAAATTCTCCATGGTGTGGTTTTTGAACTCTGTTCCATTATCAGTTCTAAACTGACGAATCTTGAGCTTATAGAGCGATTCAAGTTTATTAACTAGAACTTGAATGCAATCAAACGTTTCTGATTTCTCCTTCAAAAAGAAAACCCAAGAGTATCTGGAGTATTCATCAGTGATAACAAGGCAGTATTGATCTCCAGCTATACTCTTCCGATTTACTGGACCAAACAAATCCATGTGAAGAAGCTCAAGAGGAACATTGATTGAATGATATTTTTTCAGCTTATGAGACTGCTTAGACTGCTTTCCCTTCTTACACGAAACACAGATATCAGACAGCTTAAAATTTTTCAAGCTAACTCCCTCAACCAAACTGTTGTGTACCAGATGATTCATCTTGCGTAAACTCAAATGGCCCATCCTCTTATGCCAAAGGATTGAATCTTTTTCAGTTGCCTTTGTCATAAAACATGAAGCTGTGGAGGATGTAGTTGAAGCTGTGGCCATATTGAGAACATACAAGTCTTGTTTTCTTGGAGCAGACATTAAAATCCAATCTTCAGGTATCTGCACACCTTGCTTGAGAATATAACACTTTGAGTCATCAAATAGAACCTTGTACTCTTTGTCACAAATCTGAGAGACTGACAAGAGGTTGTTTTCCAGCTGTTTGACATATCTGACATTATCGAATGAAACCTGTCCATTTGTCAAGATACCCTCTCCCGTAATGAAACCACCCTTGTCTCCAGCAAAAGCTACATAGCCACCTCGAACTGCGTTCACATTGGTGAGCAGAGAAATATCACCAGTCATGTGTCTGGAAGCCCCACTATCAACGATCCAATTGCTGTTCACTCCAGCTTTTGGGGCAACCTTCACAATAAAGAGACAATTAGTTTACTTTGGGAACCCAAGCCTTTATAGTCTTGGGTTGACCCATTGAGTCTCGGATCCAAACATCGATCCATTTTCCCTTGGAAATAGGTTTATCTGAAATTTGTGTAACAGACTCCTCAGATGATTTGACTTTCCAAATTGCATTTTTATCAAAAGAGGTTTTCAGATAAATGGATGATGATGTTGATTGGTTAATTTTAACCCCATTTGGAACAACCAAAGTTTCCAACTTTCCCTTTCCCTTGTCTGAAATCTTAGACTGAGTGTGAGATGTAGATTTTTGCTGAAAAGACTTAGGCACAGATTTTACTGGTTTTGGTAAAACAGACTTTAAGTTTTTGAAAGGAACAACCTTAGGTCTAATCAACTGAGGACAAAACCTCACAATATGCCCTGGTTCACCACACTCAAAACAGATTTTATCACATTTTTTATGGAAATGTTTCAAATCTGAAAAAGATTTTTTAGGTGATTTAAAAACATTTGATTTCTGACAATCTGGCTCAAAACCCAAACCTTTCCTTCCTTTGTTACCAAACTGAGCTGATTTGGTAACACAATCAGCTTCAGACCCCTGTGAAGCTTTAACAAAGCATAATTCTTTGTAAATCTTTGATTTGGAGATTGGGTCACCTTTCTTGACAACAGAAGTTTGATTCTGAGGAGTACTATACTTAGGTGAATTCTCTGATTCATCCTCAGAATCGGAAACCCAATCTTCAACAATTCCATCCACTCGTGATTCCTTAGCCTGTGATGAATTATTATTAACACTCAGACTAACTGGATCAATTACTAACGAAGTAGTAACTTGAAAATCCTTCACATCTTTGTCATTTGGAGTGTTGACAAAGGAATTGAGGATTGGTGGAGGACACTTTTGATAGTTAACCTGTTCCTTCCCCTGATCAGTACCCCTACTGATCATATGCTCAATGATATAAGAAGAGCTCTCATAGCTCTTGAGCTTCTGACCTAAAGTCTCATAATCACATTCAACGATTGCTAACTTCTTCTTGATCTCATTTATGGTATTGAGATAAGAAGTTATAGCATCTTGCTTGTTCAGAACAGCGATCTCGGCCTCATGCAATTGTCGATTTAAAAGATCAATTTTATTTTGAAAATCCTTTTCATTAGATTTTAAAACTTTGTTTGCTTCAATGCACAGGTCGAGATCGGTCAGCAAATCACTGTTATGCTTCTGATAAGCAAGAACCTTACTCCTAAGGTCAACACAATTGAAACAATCAGATTGAGAAGATGAACAATCAGTGTATACCTGCTCAGAAGAATCTGTAGAAGCAGAAGAGTTTGCCATCAAGGCAAATTGAATTGAAGAATCAGCAGCTTCACCATCAGATTCTTGAGTGTCAGAATCAGTCAAACTGTCTGATTCTGAACTTGATATCTTATCATCAATCTCCAAAGACTCTTCCTGAATGCTTTCCTCATCATGATCTTCAGAATGCTGAATCTCTGCCACACAAGCTTTATCTTGATCTTCTTTATCAGCATTAAATCTGAAGTCCCAGTTCACCCCTTCATCTTGTTGAACCATTAAAGCTTTACTACCAGAAGATGAAGATCCAGCTGGAGAAGGAGAATCAATAGGAACTATTCTCCTTTCAGAATTGGCAGGGGCTGACTTCTGATGCTAAAATGGGTTCTTGTTCCCAGCTTTCTTAGGCTGTTTGCACTGTCTGGCAAAGTGACCCTTTTCACCACAGTTGTAGCATGTAACAGATGCCATATCAAATCCAAACTTGGACTCTTTGTTTAGATTGATGTCCTTCCCCGTCCTTTTCACAAACTCCTTTGCTCTTCTAACTGCACTAGCCAATGCCCACATGATATCAATTCTCTCCATATCATCAGGATCAATCTGAGAGTAGTCATCATTTGTCAAATATGGATTGCCGATCTGACCAGCAACTAATCCATCAAATGAGCTAACCAATGTTGACAGAAGACCCATGTGCTCTTTAGCAATCTCAACTGTGACCTTATCAAAGTTATCTGTTTTCAGACTTGCAGTAGGCTGATGGTGCTCCTGTTGTGAGCTAGATGAAGAAGATGGGCTAAAATGCATCTGAGCTGCAGATGAGGCTTCAGATGCTTTAGAAACAAAAGCAGTCTTCAGAGGAGCATGAGTTGTAGATTTATCAACTGTGGGAGTGGAGTAGTATAGAGAAGGATCTTGAACTTGCACAACCCGCTTGGCCTTCCACTTGTTCTCAATCTCCTGTTCCTTTAACTTCTGGATAAAATCATTGATGTCCATATGAGCCATCATCTGATTTTGCTTAAGTACCATCAAGAAGGACTCCCACTTTGGAGGTAGTGCATCTGCCAAACATTGAATCTTCTCTTGAGTTGTAGTTTTGACCTCGTGGTTGAACAACTCACTCAACAAATGATAGAACCTTGCAATCAACTCATCAAGGGACTCATTACCCACATACATAAAGCTATTGAACTCTTTCCTTAAAGCTTTTGTCACACCCCTGCGCCGCGTGCTGAATCCACGGCGCGGTGACGTATGATCAGTTGAATCATGCACAAGTATTGAATAAGAACAACCACAATGGATTACTATGTTGCATAATGTTTAGACAATTGTTTAGTTACAGACAATCTATCTACCAAAAGAAAGACAACTACAGACCCAAAATATAGCTTACAAAATAAGACTTCAAACAAGACAATTAAACATTTAGGATTTAGTGAGTTTCTATTCCATCCTAGCAATGTTTCTTCATCTTGTTCTATCTTAGAATGGTCTCCTTAGTTGTCCCTGAGAATGTCTTAAACCTGATTACCTGAAACACGTGAAAAGTAACTGTCAACTACAGACGTAGTTGGTGAGAACAATAGGTTTAAACATTTGTAAACATGAGTTATATGATATAAGGCATAGGTAAGTTAAAGCTACATAAGATTCACACGGATGAGCTGCAACCCAAACTAACATCAAGTAAGAAAATGAGTGTAAACAGTCCAATCACTGTTCGCACGAAAGCCAACATATAATATCAAGTCCCAAAACACGTTTGGAGTTAGATAATACATCAGCAGTTTTGATAACCATATGACACCAGACCTGCAGTTGGCTTTTAAAAACAATTTAAAAGCCAACTCCATCCTGGATAAGAAAACAATGACACCAGACCTACAGTTAGCTTTTAAAACAAATTTAAAAGCTAACTCCATCCTGGATAAGAAACAATGTGTCCGCTTTCCCTTGTTGTGATCACCCAGTACTAACGCTAATGAATATGATACTTGATGCTTTTACAAGTTTGTTTACAACAATAGACACCATGTTTTCTGAATCTTACTTTAACCAAATGTGTTAATGCCTTATTTGATAACATGAATTGAAAACCAAGATTTAATTCCACGAATTAAATCCTTTGTTTTGTATACCATGAAATGAATCTCTTGATTTGAATACCATGATGTGAACCACTTGATTTGAATACCATGATGTGAACCACTTGATTTGAATACCATGATGTGAACCACTTGATTTGAATACCATGATTTAGTGACCTTGTGTTACAACAAGGTTTATAACAAAAGAGTTTATCAAATCATTTATTTAAAAGTGTTTATCCTTCATAAATACATTTGAGTAAATCTGTTACAAAACAGTTCAAAGATTCTTTATAAAACCTTTTTAGTGAAAAGAGTTTAAGAGTTGATAATTCCTTTAAAACAGTTGATGAATCCCTAGGATTCGTAAAATGAACCCATAATGTTTATGAATACACATAAATTGTGTAATGAAACAAGATTGAAATAGCGGTTTTGATCACGTGTTCCACCCCAAAACAGTTATAAAACAGTAAAAGAGGGGCTAAAGTTCTCACCTGTCTGCAGTAGACTCTGAACTAAAACAGATAGCAAGTAGCAAACAGGACTTCTAATTGTTTCCTATAACATTGTAATCATACATAAGATATAGGATTTATAATTGTATAGACTTTGATTCATTGATTGACTTGTGTTCTCATGATTAAGATTGTTGTGAAATCTTGAATGTTATGATTTGAATCAATTGCATGATCATGGGTCAATGAAACTTATGAAATGTTCTTTTGTGTTCAAACTTGTTTGTACACATCACATGTGTTTGAGAATTTGATTAACCTTTGATCAACATGAAATGTATGAATATGTTTCAATGTTTTAGACTCTTGTGATTATGAATTGATCTCATTATTAGTTTAGGTTAATCTTAACCCAAACATGTCAATTCATAACCATTTTGCATTGTAAACCTCACCATGGGCCATTTAATGGTGATGTTGGGCCAATTGAATATGATATTAGCCCAACAACATGTCACTAATCCTTGTAACAAGCCCAAGATATAACAACCCACTTACAATCTTAGTGGACCAAATGGAATTGGATTGGGGCCTAAGGATTTAAGTTGGCCAACCAATGTGAATGAAATCTACGTAACGTTCCAAGGTGTTTTGAGCTAATTGAAGGCCTAATGAACCAACCTAACTCCTTGGGCTTACCTCACCCCTATGGGCCTTGTAATAATGCAATTGGGCCGAATAGGTTGGAGTTTGGTCGAGGGAAGGTGAGCTGCCAACTTTGGGCAGCGAACCCTCTTGGGTTTCAGCCTAGGGTTCGCCCCTAAACCAAAGGGTTCGGTCATGATGAGAGGTTCAAGGGTTCGGCCAATGTATCCAGCATGGTTCGGCTAAGATGGTGTCATACAGGTTCGTGGATCATAGCAGCAAACAGGTTTCGTGTCTAAGTTCCAAGGTTCGGTGACAACCAGAGAACCATGCAGGGTTCGTTATGGTTTGTAGAGGCTCCAATGGTTCGCTGGGGTTCGGCCTTGGTCAGATGGGTTCGTGGCATGCATGGGGTTCGTGAAATGATTTACATGCAGGGTTCGTCAACCTACACATGGTTCGGCTCACCCTACTGGTTCGTGTAGGACAACTAGGGTTCGTGGGAAGCATGATGGCTTGAGGCAGGTTCGGGAAGACCTTTAAGGTTCGGCAGTCGGGCAACGAACCATGTGGGTTCGTTCAAGTTCGCCCGGATCAAAAGGGTTCGGTCAGTAAACCCTCCTGGGTTCGGCTTCCTGCTGTGTCCAGCGAACATCCCACGAACCTGCACTCATCTCTTTCATTCGACTTTTGTTCTTTGATTCCAGCCATCCCTATGCTTCGAACACTAATAGATTAATACTCGAGGTTTACTATTTCTACTGGAATGGACAAGAACCGTTGATGGCTAAGTTCGAACTATCTCACAAACAAAACCCACTTTTTCAACACATTCTTTCGATCATACCTTGTTCTTGGCCGGATAAAACACCAGATTTCTTGTACTTTCGTGTAGAGATTGTCAAGGGCTTCGCGTGGACACCAAGAACACCGAATTCCGTCAAGAAACGAGTGAGATACGAACGATTAAAGTTTGGTTTTCTAGAGAGAGAGAGGGTAGACGAACTTGTAGAGAGAGAAAGGGTTGTTGGTTGAATTTATGAGCATTTAAGCCTTGCTCAAGGCTTTTATAGTCCGGGTGGTGTTCGGGTTCGTTTCGGTCGCTCGGTTCGCGTTTCCGAAACGTAACGCGTACTTTACGCGGTTTTAAATAAAAAGAGTTGTTAAACTCATTAAAATGATGAGTTTCAAAATTGTAAAAATATAAAATAATTAATTTAATTATTTTTACTCTTCGTGCGTTGTCAGATCGTTAAACACATTCAATTTCGTGTATACCCGAAATTGCGTACGTCTTACGATCGTATTAATTATTTAAAGTCGTTTAATCGTAATTATAAGTTCAACATTCGTATTATTATGGATCGTCACCCATAACTATACTCAGTCTCGCTTACAGATTACGATCTTTGTTGAATTAATTAATTGTTATACTATTCGTCTCGACACTACGCACTAACACTAACCTGTTACACCGAACGCAGTATATGTATAGGGCTCACTCTCGCTGCCCACCACTGTTTCGATATAACAAGTTACTGTTCTTGCCTAGTGAAATCGACTGTAATTAAATAATACATACTTGCTAAATGATAAAGATTCTAACACACAAGCACATAATGACACATGATTCACATTGACTGACTGAACAAGTACACACACTGTTCTAACATTGTTCACGACTACATGACTAAATGCACAAATGTTACAGTCTCCCCTAGTTAAGGGAATTTCGTCCCGAAATTAACTAGCCGAAGATACTGTAAAAAGATGAGGGTACTTAAGCTTCATCTGGTCTTCACGTTCCCAGGTGAACTCAGCACCGCGTTTGCCCTCCCATCGCACTTTCACGATCGGGATACGGCTGCGTTTAAGTTTCTTGACCCCATGATCCATGATCTCAACTGGACGTTCTATGAATTGCATGTTATTCTGAATCTGTATGTCTTCCAGTGGAATCTGAACATCATGATCCGCCAAGCATTTCTTAAGATTTGATACATGAAAAGTATCATGAACATTGCTTAGCTCCACTGGAAGTTTGAGTTTGTAGGCTACGGGACCAATCCGTTCCAGGATCTCAAAAGGTCCAACGTACCTTGGTGCAAGTTTCCCTTTCTTCCCGAATCGGACAACGCCTTTCCAGGGAGAAACTTTGAGTAAGACTCGGTCACCGACTTGAAACTCAAGCGGTTTCCGACGTCGATCAGCATAACTCTTCTGCCGATCTCGTGCGGCCTTAAGCCTTGACTGAATGATTGTGATTTTGTCTGATGTTTCCGGAATGAGTTCTGGTCCTACGACCTATGAGTCACCAATCTCGGTCCAACAGACCGGTGATCGGCACTTTCTACCATATAGAGCTTCGAATGGTGCACATTGAATGCTCGTATGATAGCTATTGTTATATGAAAACTCAATGAGTGGGAGATGAGTGTCCCAACTTCCACCGAAGTCAATGACACAATAACGAAGCATGTCTTCAAGTGTTTGGATAGTCCTTTCGCTTTGGCCGTCGGTTTGAGGATGATACGCCGTGCTAAGATTAACACGCGTTCCCAAAGCCTTTTGCAATGATTGCCAGAAGCGAGAAGTAAAACGACTATCACGGTCAGATATGATTGATGTTGGAGTACCATGACGTGCAATGATTTCGTTGATGTACAATGTGGATAACTTCTCCATCTTGTAATCCTCTCGGATAGGGAGAAAATGAGCAGATTTGGTGAGTCGAACAACGATCACCCAAATCGAATCGTAACCTCGCGGAGTTCTCGGCAACTTTGTTATGAAATCCATGGAAATTTGCTCCCATTTCCATTGAGGAATTTCAGGTTGCTGTAGAAGTCCCGAAGGCTTTTGATGTTCTGCTTTGACTTTTGAACAGGTAAGACATTTTCCCACATACAGTGCTATGTCTTTCTTCATTCCCGGCCACCAGTAAGATGTCCTCAAATCCTGATACATCTTGTCGGCTCCAGGATGAACTGATTATCGCGACTTATGAGCCTCATCACAGATGAGTGTACGCAATTCTTCAGACTTTGGAATCCAAATGCGACCGTTGAGATATAACACCCCATCAGCTCGAGGTTCTAGTTTCTTCTCAATACCACAATCCAAGTCTGTCTTGAGTTGATTGTTTGTTACTACTTGTTGTTGTGCAATACGAATCAAGTCTTTCAGGTTTGGCTCTGTGTTGATCTCCATGGCTCTTACACGAATTGGTTTGACTGGTTCCTTGCGACTAAGAGCATCCGCCACCACATTGGCTTTACCCGGATGGTAACGAATCTCGCAGTCGTAATCAGTTAGAAGCTCAACCCAACGTCGTTGTCTCATGTTGAGTTCTTTCTGATTGAGAATGTGTTGTAGGCTCTTATGGTCCGGGTAGATGACACATTTAGTACCATACAGGTAGTGTCTCCAAATCTTCAATGCAAAGACCACAGCCCCTAACTCAAGGTCATGAGTAGTGTAATTCTTCTCGTGAACCTTAAGTTGTCTTGAAGCATACGCAATCACCTTATCTCGTTGCATAAGTACACAACCGAGCCCAAGGTTTGAAGCATCACAGTAGACAATGAAATCATCACTGCCTTCTGGAAGACTAAGGATAGGGGAATTACATAACTTCTGTTTAAGAAGTTGAAATGCATCTTCTTGTTTCTGTCCCCACATAAAGGCTTGACTTTTCTGAGTCAATGTAGTGAGTGGCAAAGCAATCTTAGAGAAATTTGCAATAAATCTCCTATAATAACCTGCCAGACCCAGAAATGAACGAATTTCTGTTGGAGTAGATGGAGTAGTCCAGTTCTTAATCGCCTCAATCTTTGCTGGATCTACATGTATTCCATCCCTGTTGATGACATGTCCTAAGAAGTGAACTTCCTTTAGCCAAAATTCACACTTTGAGAATTTAGCATAAAGTTGTTCCTCTCTTAGTAGTTTCAAGACTTTCTTCAAATGATCCTCATGTTCTTGTTCTGACTTGGAATAAACCAGTATATCATCAATAAAGACGATAACAAACTGATCCAAGTAAGGCCTGCAGACTCGGTTCATCAAATCCATGAACACTGCAGGTGCATTGGTCAGCCCAAATGGCATAACCACGAACTCATAGTGTCCATATCGAGTTCTAAACGCAGTCTTTGGTATATCCTCATCATTTACTCGTAACTGATGATACCCGGATCGTAAATCAATCTTAGAGAAGCAAGTTGCTCCCTGTAATTGATCAAATAGATCATCGATCCTAGGTAGAGGATATCTGTTCTTGATTGTTAACTTGTTCAGCTCACGATAATCTATGCACATGCGAAATGAACCGTCTTTCTTCTTGACAAATAGAACCGGAGCTCCCCATGGAGAGAAACTCGGTCTAATGAAACCTTTGTCTAGAAGTTCTTGAAGCTGACTAGACAGTTCCTGCATCTCAGACGGTGCTAATCGATACGGTGATTTCGCCACTGGGTTTGCTCCAGGGACGAGATCAATTCTAAACTCCACTTGTCGGACTGGTGGTAGTCCAGGCAAGTCTTCTGGAAATACGTCTGGATAATCTCTGATGACCGGTACATCTCCAACTGCCTTCTTGTCAGGTTTCTTTTCCACCACGTGAGCTAGGAATGCGAGGTATTTCTTCTTCAGATACTTCCTCGCCTTGATACACGATACAATCTTCAAACCGCGGCAGGGTTTCTCTCCGTAGACTATCATCGTTTCGCCGGATGGTAGGGGAATTCGAATGAGTTTTTCCGAACACACGATTTCAGCATTGTTTTTGGATAACCAATCCATTCCTACTACAACTTCGAAGCTTCCGAGAGTCATAGGAATGAGATCGATGGAAAAGAGATGGTCATTTAGTCTTAGCTCACAAGCATGAATTATGGAATCTACAACTATGGTTTTACCATTTGCTATTTCTACGGTATAGGGAGCAGTAAGTGTTGATAGTTGCATATTAAGCAAAGAAGCAGTATGAGCAGAGATAAAACTTTTATCAGCACCAGTATCAAATATGATAGGAACATAGTGATCATTGATAAGAAATGTACCCGTGATGACTGCCGGCTCTTCACGTGCTTCAGCAGTTCCAATCACGAAAGCACGAGCAGCAGCAGTATTGTTGTTGAGTTTTGGACACTGATTTCTGAAGTGTCCCTCTGCCCCACAATTATAGCAAGCTCTTCCACCTGTAGTAGCAGTGGTGGTGGTAGCAGTTGTGGCAGCAGCAAGATGTGCAGATCGGCATGTAGCTGCCAAGTGTCCCATACGCCCACACTTGAGACACTTTCTGCATGCAATAGTGGGTAGATGATGGTATTGGCATTTGGTGCAGAGTGGCAATGGACCAGTATAAGGCTTTCTGACTGTGGAAGATTGTGGCATAGCAGTAATGGGTGTGGCATGAGTGGGAGTAACTGCAGTCAGGGCTGCAAAGTTCTTGATTGTCTTTTGCTTCTTCCTCTTTTGATGATGCTGTTCAGGCTTTTTGCCTTCATCAGTCTGTGCTCTTTTGAATCCCTTTCGGGTGAGCACCCCAGATTTCACATATTCTTCAGTGAGTGAAGCACCAAGTTGAATTGCTGCTTCCAAAGTAGTGGGGTTGTTCCCCATGACAGTTCCTCTGACCACCAAAGGCAAACCTTCAATGTATTTCTCTATCCTGCGAGATAGAGGAGTAACCAAGTGTGGTACCAAAATGCACAACTCATGGAAACGAGTTGTATACTTGGCACTTTCACCACTGTCTTGCACCAAGTTCCACATCTCCACCTCCAGTTTCTTTAGTTCATGACGTGGACAAAACTTTTCCACCAGCAAGTTCTTGAAACCTTCCCATGGTAAAGCTAGAGCGACTTCGCGTCCTCTGGTGTTCTTCTCAAAGTTCCACCAGGTGAGTGCTCCCTTATGAAAAGCACTTGAGGCCATCTTGACCTTCAGATTCTCAGGACATCCAGTGAAGTCGAGAATGTCTTCAATGCTTTCTAGCCATTGCAGTAGGCCAGTAGCTCCTTCAGTCCCAGAGTACTTAGGAGGCTTAGCATCGTTGAACTGCTTGAATGTGAAATTAGCAGTTCCAGAGTGATTGGTGTTGGAGTTGTTTGCTGAGTCACTGGTACTCCCCCGAAGATTCTGGGTGATATCAGTGACCATGCCCGGAATGACATCCCTCATATGTATAGCGATGGCTCGGGCAATCTTGTTAATCTCATCATCGTTACCACTTGTCGAACCCCCAGCATTTGGGTCACGTCGAGGAGGCATTCTACGAATAGAAGCCACAAGTGGGTCAGTAATGAGAATGGATACAATTGAATTTTCATGATAAGTCAGTAATATATCCATACTACTAGTATTATCATTCAATTGTAATATGATCCAGTACACGTATAAGTTATCAACTTATTTGTATACTTATCATGTGAATATGTACGATGTCTCATGATCTCACCACCAAATCTACACACTGACACTTTCCCGATATACCGAAAATAGCTTATATATAGGGCTCACTCTCGCTGCCCACCACCGTTTCGGTATACCACGATCGTGCCCTTGCTAGCATTCGGCAACACGTTTGTACCGATTTCCAAGTGTGTTCCATTGATTAAGAATCCCATGATCTTTGATCAACTTGAACTATGATTTATTCCATGATTGAACTATGATTATGTTATACGTGCACTTTCTAACAATCGTTAACATGTAGAGCTAAATCATACATGTGCCCTACACTTTCCCGTTAATCTATGTTAGTAAGTACCAATGATGTAATCACTTAAGAATTTCACTTAAGGTTTACATTGAAGGAATGTTCACAACTTGAGTGATTCACCATAATGTCTGGTTCATCCAAGTTTGAATTCCACTATGATTTGATTCACCAATGATTGTTTCCCAATTGTTTTGTATTCCATATGTTTGACTAATGTTCAATGATTCCAGTTGATCCCGAATCCTCACTTCAAATACGAACGCCGGATTTCCCCCTGACCTATCAAGATAAGCTTATATATAGAGTAAGCTCTCACCGACCCACCACTTACCTCAACACGTCAGCGTTAATCCGCCGTCTGTATTTAAAGCTAAGATTCCAACTCTTGATTGATTGTGATTGTTTCATGATTTCTCTTGTTCTGTGACTATGATTATGATTATGTAAACCATGGTTCTTAATTTACTTTGAAATTAAAACCTTAGGTTTCTGTATATGTGTCCTAGGTTAATTAACCTAGGTTCTCAATACCTCCAGTATCGAGTATAATGATCTCTTGTGAGAACTTCAACTAAAGAATACTGTTACACAGATTCTAAATTATAAAGTTCCTATGATAATGAACACCTGATAATGATAACATGACAAGGATTTCAAGTTAAGATTCTAAGTTAATAGATCTTGACCTTTGAATTCCTATAGTGAATATGACAAGGATTTCAAATCAAGAATCTAAATTAATAGATCTTGACCTTTGAATTCCTATAGTGGGATTTCAAATCAAGAATCTAAATTAATAGATCTTGACCTTTGAATTCCTATACTGAATGTGACAAGGACTTTAGATCAAAGATAACAATCTTTGCCTCTAAATCCCATAATGAATATGACAAGGACTTTAGATCAAAGATAACAATCTTTGCCTCTAAATCCCATAATGAATATGACAAGAAATTCATATCAAAGATACTGAAACTACAGATCTTTGCCTCTGAATTTCTATAATGATCTCTGTGTGAGAATTTCAGATCAAGGATACTAAGAATACAGATCCTTGCCTCTGAAATCCTTAATGCATATGTGTGAGAATTTAATTCGGTTTCTAAAATTATAGAATTCCGATTCAAATTCCTTGACTCGATATCTAATCTTAGTAAAATGTCCTAAGATCTTTCAAGCTTAATGTAGACTTAATGCTTACTTAAGTTACTTAAATCCTAAGTATCCTCAAGCCTATAGCACTTAGTCCTATTGGGTAGCTTAGGTTATAGTCTAGGTCATTAAACATTGGGTTTTTCCTAGTTCTCTACAACCTTGGCTCTGATACCAACCTGTCACACCCCTGCGCCACGTGCGGAATCCACGGCGCGGTGACGTATGATCAGTTGAATCATGCACAAGTATTGAATAAGAACAACCACAATGGATTACTATGTTGCATAATGTTTAGACAATTGTTTAGTTACAGACAATCTATCTACCAAAAGAAAGACAACTACAGACCCAAAATATAGCTTACAAAATAAGACTTCAAACAAGGCAATTAAACATTTAGGATTTAGTGAGTTTCTATTCCATCCTAGCAATGTTTCTTCATCTTGTTCTATCTTAGAATGGTCTGCTTAGTTGTCCCTGAGAATGTCTTAAACCTGATTACCTGAAACACGTGAAAAGTAACTGTCAACTACAGACGTAGTTGGTGAGAACAATAGGTTTAAACATTTGTAAACATGAGTTATATGATATAAGGCATAGGTAAGTTAAAGCTACATAAGATTCACACGGATGAGCTGCAACCCAAACTAACATCAAGTAAGAAAATGAGTGTAAACAGTCCAATCACTGTTCGCACGAAAGCCAACATATAATATCAAGTCCCAAAACACGTTTGGAGTTAGATAATACATCAGCAGTTTTGATAACCATATGACACCAGACCTGCAGTTGGCTTTTAAAAACAATTTAAAAGCCAACTCCATCCTGGATAAGAAAACAATGACACCAGACCTACAGTTAGCTTTTAAAACAAATTTAAAAGCTAACTCCATCCTGGATAAGAAACAATGTGTCCGCTTTCCCTTGTTGTGATCACCCAGTACTAACGCTAATGAATATGATACTTGATGCTTTTACAAGTTTGTTTACAACAATAGACACCATGTTTTCTGAATCTTACTTTAACCAAATGTGTTAATGCCTTATTTGATAACATGAATTGAAAACCAAGATTTAATTCCACGAATTAAATCCTTTGTTTTGTATACCATGAAATGAATCTCTTGATTTGAATACCATGATGTGAACCACTTGATTTGAATACCATGATGTGAACCACTTGATTTGAATACCATGATGTGAACCACTTGATTTGAATACCATGATTTAGTGACCTTGTGTTACAACAAGGTTTATAACAAAAGAGTTTATCAAATCATTTATTTAAAAGTGTTTATCCTTCATAAATACATTTGAGTAAATCTGTTACAAAACAGTTCAAAGATTCTTTATAAAACCTTTTTAGTGAAAAGAGTTTAAGAGTTGATAATTCCTTTAAAACAGTTGATGAATCCCTAGGATTCGTAAAATGAACCCATAATGTTTATGAATACACATAAACTGTGTAATGAAACAAGATTGAAATAGCGGTTTTGATCACGTGTTCCACCCCAAAACAGTTATAAAACAGTAAAAGAGGGGCTAAAGTTCTCACCTGTCTGCAGTAGACTCTGAACTAAAACAGATAGCAAGTAGCAAACAGGACTTCTAATTGTTTCCTATAACATTGTAATCATACATAAGATATAGGATTTATAATTGTATAGACTTTGATTCATTGATTGACTTGTGTTCTCATGATTAAGATTGTTGTGAAATCTTGAATGTTATGATTTGAATCAATTGCATGATCATGGGTCAATGAAACTTATGAAATGTTCTTTTGTGTTCAAACTTGTTTGTGCACATCACATGTGTTTGAGAATTTGATTAACCTTTTATCAACATGAAATGTATGAATATGTTTCAATGTTTTAGACTCTTGTGATTATGAATTGATCTCATTATTAGTTTAGGTTAATCTTAACCCAAACATGTCAATTCATAACCATTTTGCATTGTAAACCTCACCATGGGCCATTTAATGGTGATGTTGGGCCAATTGAATATGATATTAGCCCAACAACATGTCACTAATCCTTGTAACAAGCCCAAGATATAACAACCCACTTACAATCTTAGTGGACCAAATGGAATTGGATTGGGGCCTAAGGATTTAAGTTGGCCAACCAATGTGAATGAAATCTACGTAACGTTCCAAGGTGTTTTGAGCTAATTGAAGGCCTAATGAACCAACCTAACTCCTTGGGCTTACCTCACCCCTATGGGCCTTGTAATAATGCAATTGGGCCGAATAGGTTGGAGTTTGGTCGAGGGAAGGTGAGCTGCCAACTTTGGGCAGCGAACCCTCTTGGGTTTCAGCCTAGGGTTCGCCCCTAAACCAAAGGGTTCGGTCATGATGAGAGGTTCAAGGGTTCGGCCAATGTATCCAGCATGGTTCGGCTAAGATGGTGTCATACAGGTTCGTGGATCATAGCAGCAAACAGGTTTCGTGTCTAAGTTCCAAGGTTCGGTGACAACCAGAGAACCATGCAGGGTTCGTTATGGTTTGTAGAGGCTCCAATGGTTCGCTGGGGTTCGGCCTTGGTCAGATGGGTTCGTGGCATGCATGGGGTTCGTGAAATGATTTACATGCAGGGTTCGTCAACCTACACATGGTTCGGCTCACCCTACTGGTTCGTGTAGGACAACTAGGGTTCGTGGGAAGCATGATGGCTTGAGGCAGGTTCGGGAAGACCTTTAAGGTTCGGCAGTCGGGCAACGAACCATGTGGGTTCGTTCAAGTTCGCCCGGATCAAAAGGGTTCGGTCAGTAAACCCTCCTGGGTTCGGCTTCCTGCTGTGTCCAGCGAACATCCCACGAACCTGCACTCATCTCTTTCATTCGACTTTTGTTCTTTGATTCCAGCCATCCCTATGCTTCGAACACTAATAGATTAATACTCGAGGTTTACTATTTCTACTGGAATGGACAAGAACCGTTGATGGCTAAGTTCGAACTATCTCACAAACAAAACCCACTTTTTCAACACACTCTTTCGGTCATACCTTGTTCTTGGCCGGATAAAACACCAGATTTCTTGTACTTTCGTGTAGAGATTGTCAAGGGCTTCGCGTGGACACCAAGAACACCGAATTCCGTCAAGAAACGAGTGAGATACGAACGATTAAAGTTTGGTTTTCTAGAGAGAGAGAGGGTAGACGAACTTGTAGAGAGAGAAAGGGTTGTTGGTTGAATTTATGAGCATTTAAGCCATGCTCAAGGCTTTTATAGTCCGGGTGGTGTTCGGGTTCGTTTCGGTCGCTCGGTTCGCGTTTCCGGAACGTAACGCGTACTTTACGCGGTTTTAAATAAAAAGAGTTGTTAAACTCATTAAAATGATGAGTTTCAAAATTGTAAAAATATAAAATAATTAATTTAATTATTTTTACTCTTCGTGCGTTGTCAGATCGTTAAACACATTCAATTTCGTGTATACCCGAAATTGCGTACGTCTTACGATCGTATTAATTATTTAAAGTCGTTTAATCGTAATTATAAGTTCAACATTCGTATTATTATGGATCGTCACCCATAACTATACTCAGTCTCGCTTACAGATTACGATCTTTGTTGAATTAATTAATTGTTATACTATTCGTCTCGACACTACGCACTAACACTAACCTGTTACACCGAACGCAGTATATGTATAGGGCTCACTCTCGCTGCCCACCACTGTTTCGATATAACAAGTTACTGTTCTTGCCTAGTGAAATCGACTGTAATTAAATAATACATACTTGCTAAATGATAAAGATTCTAACACACAAGCACATAATGACACATGATTCACATTGACTGACTGAACAAGTACACACACTGTTCTAACACTGTTCACGACTACATGACTAAATGCACAAATGTTACAGTCTCCCCTAGTTAAGGGAATTTCGTCCCGAAATTAACTAGCCGAAGATACTGTAAAAAGATGAGGGTACTTAAGCTTCATCTGGTCTTCACGTTCCCAGGTGAACTCAGCACCGCGTTTGCCCTCCCATCGCACTTTCACGATCGGGATACGGCTGCGTTTAAGTTTCTTGACCCCATGATCCATGATCTCAACTGGACGTTCTATGAATTGCATGTTATTCTTAATCTGTATGTCTTCCAGTGGAATCTGAACATCATGATCCGCCAAGCATCTCTTAAGATTTGATACATGAAAAGTATCATGAACATTGCTTAGCTCCACTGGAAGTTTGAGTTTGTAGGCTACGGGACCAATCCGTTCCAGGATCTCAAAAGGTCCAACGTACCTTGGTGCAAGTTTCCCTTTCTTCCCGAATCGGACAACGCCTTTCCAGGGAGAAACTTTGAGTAAGACTCGGTCACCGACTTGAAACTCAAGCGGTTTCCGACGTCGATCAGCATAACTCTTCTGCCGATCTCGTGCGGCCTTAAGCCTTGACTGAATGATTGTGATTTTGTCTGATGTTTCCGGAATGAGTTCTGGTCCTACGACCTATGAGTCACCAATCTCGGTCCAACAGACCGGTGATCGGCACTTTCTACCATATAGAGCTTCGAATGGTGCACATTGAATGCTCGTATGATAGCTATTGTTATATGAAAACACAATGAGTGGGAGATGAGTGTCCCAACTTCCACCGAAGTCAATGACACAATAACGAAGCATGTCTTCAAGTGTTTGGATAGTCCTTTCGCTTTGGCCGTCGGTTTGAGGATGATACGCCGTGCTAAGATTAACATGCGTTCCCAAAGCCTTTTGCAATGATTGCCAGAAGCGAGAAGTAAAACGACTATCATGGTCAGATATGATTGATGTTGGAGTACCATGACGTGCAATGATTTCGTTGATGTACAATGTGGATAACTTCTCCATCTTGTAATCCTCTCGGATAGGGAGAAAATGAGCAGATTTGGTGAGTCGAACAACGATCACCCAAATCGAATCGTAACCTCGCGGAGTTCTCGGCAACTTTGTTATGAAATCCATGGAAATTTGCTCCCATTTCCATTGAGGAATTTCAGGTTGCTGTAGAAGTCCCGAAGGCTTTTGATGTTCTGCTTTGACTTTTGAACATGTAAGACATTTTCCCACATACAGTGCTATGTCTTTCTTCATTCCCGGCCACCAGTAAGATGTCCTCAAATCCTGATACATCTTGTCGGCTCCAGGATGAACTGAGTATCGCGACTTATGAGCCTCATCACAGATGAGTGTACGCAATTCTTCAGACTTTGGAATCCAAATGCGGCCGTTGAGATATAACACCCCATCAGCTCGAGGTTCTAGTTTCTTCTCAATACCACAATCCAAGTCTGTCTTGAGTTGATTGTTTGTTACTACTTGTTGTTGTGCAATACGAATCAAGTCTTTCAAGTTTGGCTGTGTGTTGATCTCCATGGCTCTTACACGAATTGGTTTGACTGGTTCCTTGCGACTAAGAGCATCCGCCACCACATTGGCTTTACCCGGATGGTAACGAATCTCGCAGTCGTAATCAGTTAGAAGCTCAACCCAACGTCGTTGTCTCATGTTGAGTTCTTTCTGATTGAGAATGTGTTGTAGGCTCTTATGGTCCGGGTAGATGACACATTTAGTACCATACAGGTAGTGTCTCCAAATCTTCAATGCAAAGACCACAGCCCCTAACTCAAGGTCATGAGTAGTGTAATTCTTCTCGTGAACCTTAAGTTGTCTTGAAGCATACGCTATCACCTTATCTCGTTGCATAAGTACACAACCGAGCCCAAGGTTTGAAGCATCACAGTAGACAATGAAATCATCACTGCCTTCTGGAAGACTAAGGATAGGGGAATTACATAACTTCTGTTTAAGAAGTTGAAATGCATCTTCTTGTTTCTGTCCCCACATAAAGGCTTGACTTTTCTGAGTCAATGTAGTGAGTGGCAAAGCAATCTTAGAGAAATTTGCAATAAATCTCCTATAATAACCTGCCAGACCCAGAAATGAACGAATTTCTGTTGGAGTAGATGGAGTATTCCAGTTCTTAATCGCCTCAATCTTTGCTGGATCTACATGTATTCCATCCCTGTTGATGACATGTCCTAAGAAGTGAACTTCCTTTAGCCAAAATTCACACTTTGAGAATTTAGCATAAAGTTGTTCCTCTCTTAATAGTTTCAAGACTTTCTTCAAATGATCCTCATGTTCTTGTTCTGACTTGGAATAAACCAGTATATCATCAATAAAGACGATAACAAACTGATCCAAGTAAGGCCTGCAGACTCGGTTCATCAAATCCATGAACACTGCAGGTGCATTGGTCAGCCCAAATGGCATAACCACGAACTCATAGTGTCCATATCGAGTTCTAAACGCAGTCTTTGGTATATCCTCATCATTTACTCGTAACTGATGATACCCGGATCGTAAATCAATCTTAGAGAAGCAAGTTGCTCCCTGTAATTGATCAAATAGATCATCGATCCTAGGTAGAGGATATCTGTTCTTGATTGTTAACTTGTTCAGCTCACGATAATCTATGTACATCCGAAATGAACCGTCTTTCTTCTTGACAAATAGAACCGGAGCTCCCCATGGAGAGAAACTCGGTCTAATGAAACCTTTGTCTAGAAGTTCTTGAAGCTGACTAGACAGTTCCTGCATCTCAGACGGTGCTAATCGATACGGTGATTTCGCCACTGGGTTTGCTCCAGGGACGAGATCAATTCTAAACTCCACTTGTCGGACTGGTGGTAGTCCAGGCAAGTCTTCTGGAAATACGTCTGGATAATCTCTGATGACCGGTACATCTCCAACTGCCTTCTTGTCAGGTTTCTTTTCCACCACGTGAGCTAGGAATGCGAGGTATTTCTTCTTCAGATACTTCCTCGCCTTGATACACGATACAATCTTCAAACCGCGGCATGGTTTCTCTCCGTAGACTATCATCGTTTCGCCGGATGGTAGGGGAATTCGAATGAGTTTTTCCGAACACGCGATTTCAGCATTGTTTTTGGATAACCAATCCATTCCTACTACAACTTCGAAGCTTCCGAGAGTCATAGGAATGAGATCGATGAAAAAGAGATGGTCATTTAGTCTTAGCTCACAAGCATGAATTATGGAATCTACAACTATGGTTTTACCATTTGCTACTTCTACGGTATAGGGAGCAGTAAGTGTTGATAGTTGCATATTAAGCAAAGAAGCAGTATGAGCAGAGATAAAACTTTTATCAGCACCAGTATCAAATATGATAGGAACATAGTGATCATTGATAAGAAATGTACCCGTGATGACTGCCGGCTCTTCACGTGCTTCAGCAGTTCCAATCACGAAAGCACGAGCAGCAGCAGTATTGTTGTTGAGTTTTGGACACTGATTTCTGAAGTGTCCCTCTGCCCCACAATTATAGCAAGCTCTTCCACCTGTAGTAGCAGTGGTGGTGGTAGCAGTTGTGGCAGCAGCAAGATGTGCAGATCGGCATGTAGCTGCCAAGTGTCCCATACGCCCACACTTGAGACACTTTCTGCATGCAATAGTGGGTAGATGATGGTATTGGCATTTGGTGCAGAGTGGCAATGGACCAGTATAAGGCTTTCTGACTGTGGAAGATTGTGGCATAGCAGTAATGGGTGTGGCATGAGTGGGAGTAACTGCAGTCAGGGCTGCAAAGTTCTTGATTGTCTTTTGCTTCTTCCTCTTTTGATGATGCTGTTCAGGCTTTTTGCCTTCATCAGTCTGTGCTCTTTTGAATCCCTTTCGGGTGAGCACCCCAGATTTCACATATTCTTCAGTGAGTGAAGCACCAAGTTGAATTGCTGCTTCCAAAGTAGTGGGGTTGTTCCCCATGACAGTTCCTCTGACCACCAAAGGCAAACCTTCAATGTATTTCTCTATCCTGCGAGATAGAGGAGTAACCAAGTGTGGTACCAAAATGCACAACTCATGGAAACGAGTTGTATACTTGGCACTTTCACCACTGTCTTGCACCAAGTTCCACATCTCCACCTCCAGTTTCTTTAGTTCATGACGTGGACAAAACTTTTCCACCAGCAAGTTCTTGAAACCTTCCCATGGTAAAGCTAGAGCGACTTCGCGTCCTCTGGTGTTCTTCTCAGAGTTCCACCAGGTGAGTGCTCCCTTATGAAAAGCACTTGAGGCCATCTTGACCTTCAGATTCTCAGGACATCCAGTGAAGTCGAGAATGTCTTCAATGCTTTCTAGCCATTGCAGTAGGCCAGTAGCTCCTTCAGTCCCAGAGTACTTAGGAGGCTTAGCATCGTTGAACTGCTTGAATGTGAAATTAGCAGTTCCAGAGTGATTGGTGTTGGAGTTGTTTGCTGAGTCACTGGTACTCCCCCGAAGATTCTGGGTGATATCAGTGACCATGCCCGGAATGACATCCCTCATATGTATAGCGATGGCTCGGGCAATCTTGTTAATCTCATCATCGTTACCACTTGTCGAACCCCCAGCATTTGGGTCACGTCGAGGAGGCATTCTACGAATAGAAGCCACAAGTGGGTCAGTAATGAGAATGGATACAATTGAATTTTCATGATAAGTCAGTAATATATCCATACTACTAGTATTATCATTCAATTGTAATATGATCCAGTACACGTATAAGTTATCAACTTATTTGTATACTTATCATGTGAATATGTACGATGTCTCATGATCTCACCACCAAATCTACACACTGACACTTTCCCGATATACCGAAAATAGCTTATATATAGGGCTCACTCTCGCTGCCCACCACCGTTTCGGTATACCACGATCGTGCCCTTGCTAGCATTCGGCAACACGTTTGTACCGATTTCCAAGTGTGTTCCATTGATTAAGAATCCCATGATCTTTGATCAACTTGAACTATGATTTATTCCATGATTGAACTATGATTATGTTATACGTGCACTTTCTAACAATCGTTAACATGTAGAGCTAAATCATACGTGTGCCCTACACTTTCCCGTTAATCTATGTTAGTAAGTACCAATGATGTAATCACTAAAGAATTTCACTTAAGGTTTACATTGAAGGAATGTTCACAACTTGAGTGATTCACCATAATGTCTGGTTCATCCAAGTTTGAATTCCACTATGATTTGATTCACCAATGATTGTTTCCCAATTGTTTTGTATTCCATATGTTTGACTAATGTTCAATGATTCCAGTTGATCCCGAATCCTCACTTCAAATACGAACGCCGGATTTCCCCCTGACCTATCAAGATAAGCTTATATATAGAGTAAGCTCTCACCGACCCACCACTTACCTCAACACGTCAGCGTTAATCCGCCGTCTGTATTTAAAGCTAAGATTCCAACTCTTGATTGATTGTGATTGTTTCATGATTTCTCTTGTTCTGTGACTATGATTATGATTATGTAAACCATGGTTCTTAATTTACTTTGAAATTAAAACCTTAGGTTTCTGTATATGTGTCCTAGGTTAATTAACCTAGGTTCTCAATACCTCCAGTATCGAGTATAATGATCTCTTGTGAGAACTTCAACTAAAGAATACTGTTACACAGATTCTAAATTATAAAGTTCCTATGATAATGAACACCTGATAATGATAACATGACAAGGATTTCAAGTTAAGATTCTAAGTTAATAGATCTTGACCTTTGAATTCCTATAGTGAATATGACAAGGATTTCAAATCAAGAATCTAAATTAATAGATCTTGACCTTTGAATTCCTATAGTGAATATGACAAGGATTTCAAATCAAGAATCTAAATTAATAGATCTTGACCTTTGAATTCCTATACTGAATGTGACAAGGACTTTAGATCAAAGATAACAATCTTTGCCTCTAAATCCCATAATGAATATGACAAGGACTTTAGATCAAAGATAACAATCTTTGCCTCTAAATCCCATAATGAATATGACAAGAAATTCATATCAAAGATACTGAAACTACAGATCTTTGCCTCTGAATTTCTATAATGATCTCTGTGTGAGAATTTCAGAACAAGGATACTAAGAATACAGATCCTTGCCTCTGAAATCCTTAATGCATATGTGTGAGAATTTAATTCGGTTTCTAAAATTATAGAATTCCGATTCAAATTCCTTGACTCGATATCTAATCTTAGTAAAATGTCCTAAGATCTTTCAAGCTTAATGTAGACTTAATGCTTACTTAAGTTACTTAAATCCTAAGTATCCTCAAGCCTATAGCACTTAGTCCTATTGGGTAGCTTAGGTTATAGTCTAGGTCATTAAACATTGGGTTTTTCCTAGTTCTCTACAACCTTGGCTCTGATACCAACCTGTCACACCCCTACGCCACGTGCGGAATCCACGGCGCGGTGACGTATGATCAGTTGAATCATGCACAAGTATTGAATAAGAACAACCACAATGGATTACTATGTTGCATAATGTTTAGACAATTGTTTAGTTACAGACAATCTATCTACCAAAAGAAAGACAACTACAGACCCAAAATATAGCTTACAAAATAAGACTTCAAACAAGACAATTAAACATTTAGGATTTAGTGAGTTTCTATTCCATCCTAGCAATGTTTCTTCATCTTGTTCTATCTTAGAATGGTCTCCTTAGTTGTCCCTGAGAATGTCTTAAACCTGATTACCTGAAACACGTGAAAAGTAACTGTCAACTACAGACGTAGTTGGTGAGAACAATAGGTTTAAACATTTGTAAACATGAGTTATATGATATAAGGCATAGGTAAGTTAAAGCTACATAAGATTCACACGGATGAGCTGCAACCCAAACTAACATCAAGTAAGAAAATGAGTGTAAACAGTCCAATCACTGTTCGCACGAAAGCCAACATATAATATCAAGTCCCAAAACACGTTTGGAGTTAGATAACACATCAGCAGTTTTGATAACCATATGACACCAGACCTGCAGTTGGCTTTTAAAAACAATTTAAAAGCCAACTCCATCCTGGATAAGAAAACAATGACACCAGACCTACAGTTAGCTTTTAAAACAAATTTAAAAGCTAACTCCATCCTGGATAAGAAACAATGTGTCCGCTTTCCCTTGTTGTGATCACCCAGTACTAACGCTAATGAATATGATACTTGATGCTTTTACAAGTTTGTTTACAACAATAGACACCATGTTTTCTGAATCTTACTTTAACCAAATGTGTTAATGCCTTATTTGATAACATGAATTGAAAACCAAGATTTAATTCCACGAATTAAATCCTTTGTTTTGTATACCATGAAATGAATCTCTTGATTTGAATACCATGATGTGAACCACTTGATTTGAATACCATGATGTGAACCACTTGATTTGAATACCATGATGTGAACCACTTGATTTGAATACCATGATTTAGTGACCTTGTGTTACAACAAGGTTTATAACAAAAGAGTTTATCAAATCATTTATTTAAAAGTGTTTATCCTTCATAAATACATTTGAGTAAATCTGTTACAAAACAGTTCAAAGATTCTTTATAAAACCTTTTTAGTGAAAAGAGTTTAAGAGTTGATAATTCCTTTAAAACAGTTGATGAATCCCTAGGATTCGTAAAATGAACCCATAATGTTTATGAATACACATAAACTGTGTAATGAAACAAGATTGAAATAGCGGTTTTGATCACGTGTTCCACCCCAAAACAGTTATAAAACAGTAAAAGAGGGGCTAAAGTTCTCACCTGTCTGCAGTAGACTTTGAACTAAAACAGATAGCAAGTAGCAAACAGGACTTCTAATTGTTTCCTATAACATTGTAATCATACATAAGATATAGGATTTATAATTGTATAGACTTTGATTCATTGATTGACTTGTGTTCTCATGATTAAGATTGTTGTGAAATCTTGAATGTTATGATTTGAATCAATTGCATGATCATGGGTCAATGAAACTTATGAAATGTTCTTTTGTGTTCAAACTTGTTTGTACACATCACATGTGTTTGAGAATTTGATTAACCTTTGATCAACATGAAATGTATGAATATGTTTCAATGTTTTAGACTCTTGTGATTATGAATTGATCTCATTATTAGTTTAGGTTAATCTTAACCCAAACATGTCAATTCATAACCATTTTGCATTGTAAACCTCACCATGGGCCATTTAATGGTGATGTTGGGCCAATTGAATATGATATTAGCCCAACAACATGTCACTAATCCTTGTAACAAGCCCAATATATAACAACCCACTTACAATCTTAGTGGACCAAATGGAATTGGATTGGGGCCTAAGGATTTAAGTTGGCCAACCAATGTGAATGAAATCTACGTAACGTTCCAAGGTGTTTTGAGCTAATTGAAGGCCTAATGAACCAACCTAACTCCTTGGGCTTACCTCACCCCTATGGGCCTTGTAATAATGCAATTGGGCCGAATAGGTTGGAGTTTGGTCGAGGGAAGGTGAGCTGCCAACTTTGGGCAGCGAACCCTCTTGGGTTTCAGCCTAGGGTTCGCCCCTAAACCAAAGGGTTCGGTCATGATGAGTCGTTCAAGGGTTCGGCCAATGTATCCAGCATGGTTCGGCTAAGATGGTGTCATACAGGTTCGTGGATCGTAGCAGCAAACAGGTTTCGTGTCTAAGTTCCAAGGTTCGGTGACAACCAGAGAACCATGCAGGGTTCGTTATGGTTTGTAGAGGCTCCAATGGTTCGCTGGGGTTCGGCCTTGGTCAGATGGGTTCGTGGCATGCATGGGGTTCGTGAAATGACTTACATGCAGGGTTCGTCAACCTACACATGGTTCGGCTCACCCTACTGGTTCGTGTAGGACAACTAGGGTTCGTGGGAAGCATGATGGCTTGAGGCAGGTTCGGGAAGACCTTTAAGGTTCGGCAGTCGGGCAACGAACCATGTGGGTTCGTTCAAGTTCGCCCGGATCAAAAGGGTTCGGTCAGTAAACCCTCCTGGGTTCGGCTTCCTGCTGTGTCCAGCGAACATCCCACGAACCTGCACTCATCTCTTTCATTCGACTTTTGTTCTTTGATTCCAGCCATCCCTATGCTTCGAACACTAATAGATTAATACTCGAGGTTTACTATTTCTACTGGAATGGACAAGAACCGTTGATGGCTAAGTTCGAACTATCTCACAAACAAAACCCACTTTTTCAACACATTCTTTCGGTCATACCTTGTTCTTGGCCGGATAAAACACCAGATTTCTTGTACTTTCGTGTAGAGATTGTCAAGGGCTTCGCGTGGACACCAAGAACACCGAATTCCGTCAAGAAACGAGTGAGATACGAACGATTAAAGTTTGGTTTTCTAGAGAGAGAGAGGGTAGACGAACTTGTAGAGAGAGAAAGGGTTGTTGGTTGAATTTATGAGCATTTAAGCCTTGCTCAAGGCTTTTATAGTCCGGGTGGTGTTCGGGTTCGTTTCGGTCGCTCGGTTCGCGTTTCCGGAACGTAACGCGTACTTTACGCGGTTTTAAATAAAAAGAGTTGTTAAACTCATTAAAATGATGAGTTTCAAAATTGTAAAAATATAAAATAATTAATTTAATTATTTTTACTCTTCGTGCGTTGTCAGATCGTTAAACACATTCAATTTCGTGTATACCCGAAATTGCGTACGTCTTACGATCGTATTAATTATTTAAAGTCGTTTAATCGTAATTATAAGTTCAACATTCGTATTATTATGGATCGTCACCCATAACTATACTCAGTCTCGCTTACAGATTACGATCTTTGTTGAATTAATTAATTGTTATACTATTCGTCTCGACACTACGCACTAACACTAACATGTTACACCGAACGCAGTATATGTATAGGGCTCACTCTCGCTGCCCACCACTGTTTCGATATAACAAGTTACTGTTCTTGCCTAGTGAAATCGACTGTAACTAAATAATACATACTTGCTAAATGATAAAGATTCTAACACACAAGCACATAATGACACATGATTCACATTGACTGACTGAACAAGTACACACACTGTTCTAACACTGTTCACGACTACATGACTAAATGCACAAATGTTACAGCTTTAGACTTAATGCTCTTTAAGGCATCATTCCCTTCATATCTTTGTTGCAAAGCATCCCAGAGTTGTTTAGAAGAAGCAAACTGTCTAAATTGATGAAAGATGTCTGTAGCAATGGATTGTGATAGAATAGCATATGCTTTCTTCTCATAGTCATACAGCTTCCTTTGAGGTTCTGTCATTCTTGTAACCATCATAGGAGTACCATCCTCGTTCAAAGGCCTTAAATAACCTCCCTCTATCATCATCCACAGATTTGTATCCACTCCATTGATGTGAATCTCAAATCGATACTTCCAGTGAGGGTAGTCATCTAAAGTCAACAACTTAGGCGCTTTGTTTGAGTTCCCAGTTTCATTCTCTGTCAACAAGAGAGTCTGAATGCGATGGTTTTGATTAGCCATGAGTGCTAGATCCTCCATTTGATCAGAAGTAATAGTATTCAACACTTAGAAAAATTTCAGAAATGACTGGCGAATGACTGATATTTGGGCGAATGTCGGGGGCCGAATGACTTGAAACTGGCGAATGGAAGCTGAGAATGACAACAGGCGAATGAGTGAGTCGAATGACCTATTCGGCGAATGGCAGATCGAATGAGGTCTTTCGCCGAATGAGGATGTAGAATGAGGCTTATTCGGCGAATGAGAATGGCGAAGGAGCTATTCGCCGAGCGAGACCTATTCGGCGAATGAGGGGTTATTCGGCTGAACTTATTCGGCCGCCAGAGTCATTCGGCGATCTGGGGTTTTTGACAACGAAAATTGTGATAACTTGCGATTTTGACCATATCTAACCACCAAATTTTGTACAGAACTTCAAGACATGATAACAAGCCAATTGGGAAAGAATTAGATCAATTAAACCACAAAAACCCTTGATATTTCAATCAAATAGTAACTTGGGAAGCAAGAAAAATAGGGTTTTTGGAAGTTACGAAAATCAGGGTTTTGGGAATCTCAGATCTGTTGATTTTGAGTGGAAATCGAGTAGAATCAAGAGCCAAAGCTCTGATACCACTTTGTTGGACCGATCGGGAGCTCGGAAACAATCCGAATCCAATAGAAAACTACTCGATAACCTCTGGGATAGTGCGGAATCCTATTCCAGGGTTTTCCAATCGAAACCAACAGGGACCGTGGTGATCCGAGGCTGTAGAAACAACTTGGAAGCAACGATTGAACACCACGGGTTGAGAATCGAACTTGGATGATCAAGAACCGCTCAGATCTTCTAGGGTTTTGACACTGGAGTGCTAGGGAAGAAGGAGGGCTCTGAAAAGTTAGAGTTGAAATGATTTGAACTTCTATTTATAAGCTGTAGTCATTCGGCCGAATGAGTGGCCGAAGCAGCTCATTCGGCGAATGACTAAGCTCGAATGAGCCATCATTCGAATGAGTCATTCGGCGAATGACTCATTCTGAATTCAGACATTCGCTATAATTGTCATTCGGCGAATGACTTCATTCTAGAGTCATTCGCCGAATGAGTAACCTTCATACTCAATTCAGTTTATAATCAGATCAACTAAATAGATAAACATTGATAAACAAGAAGCAATAGAATTAAACATTAAGAAATAGATATAAAGACAACTTCCATTAATACTTTGAACATTTACATAATAAGAGTTACAAGACTGAACTAGGGACAAAAACGTGTATCAACAGGTTCGTCTAGTTCACAGCTTGTTGAAGGTTCGCCTGATTGATAGGTTCGTGAAGTGATTTTTTCTGAAAAGGTTCGCTGTTAAAAATCTTGAAATTATGGCGGAGATGTATGCTGCAATGGTAAGTAAGAATTCTAAGATTCATAACATTCTGATTAGTGAAACTGAAATTGGGAGTGCGAACAAAGTGCCAAAGTTGTTGGATTTATCAGATTATGATAATTGGAAGGGTCGTTTTGAAACACACCTTAATGGAACGGATACTAATCTTTGGGAGAGGATTTTATCTCCATATGAAAGACCAAGAGTGGGTGGGAACCGATTTGTATCAAGTCTTAGAGAGATTAGATGTTGATGAGAGAAAGAAGTATGATTCAGAGAAGAAGGCATACTGGATGCTTAGCCAAGGCATTCCAAACCAGATTTTACATCAATTTGATGAGCACAAGACTTCTTATAGTCTATGGAATGCTTTGAAAACTAGAGTTGAGGGAAATACAAATCTGAAGAAGATGAAAGCTACAGACATTTGCAAGGAGTTTAAAACTTCAATTTTATAGGCAATGAAAGTCTGGAAGCATTGATCACAAGATACAGACATTTGCTAACAGAAGTTAGAAAGTGTGGCATCGAATATACTGATGATGAAAAGATTGATTGCCTTGCAGATGCTTTGCCTGACAAGTGGAATTCTTTGGTGCAATTTTGAGAGAGTATTTTCCAGGAATGACCTTGGTAGAATTTGTTCAAAACCTTGAAGAGCAAGAGATGAAGGATAAGCGAAAAGCTCGAAGAGTGAATGTTACACCAGATCCTTCATTATATGGTGGATTTGTAGTTACACCACCAGCTTCATCTTCAAAGATTCAGACAGCATTTGTTTCTAGTACATCTGAAAGAACTCCTGCTCCTTCTTCATCTGCAAGTTCTAGTTCATCTTATTCTTCAAACGAGAAGAAGTCTGACTCGACACCACCTTCTGTTCAGCTAAATACTACAAATCTGGGGAAAGTAACAGTCGAAGCTGTTCGGGATCACATGTCGATTATGTCTTGTGTAGTCAGCGCATATGATGAACAAGTTGCAGGATGGATTAGAAATGCTAATCTGACATTTGAAGATTATGAACAAATCGATGATGATGAAATGGAACTAATTGATACACAATGGGCACTGGCGAGTGTTATTCGAAGAATCAATCGTTATGAGAAGAAGGCAGGCAAGAAATTCACTTTCGACCGCAACACCAAATTTGGGTTTAATCCGAAGACTACTCAATGCTACAACTGTGGTGAGCTAGGTCACTTTGCCAGAGAATGCAAGAATCCAAAGAAACAAGTGAATCTAAACCCATTTAAGCAGAAGGAAACTTATCAGAAAAAGAAAGAAAAATATGAAGAATCATCATCTAAAGCTTTGGTGAGTCAAGCCGATGAAGGTTATGATTGAGGGAAGCAGTATGATGAATTGATGGGTGCTTTTATGGCTTCATTGGATGAAGATACTGGTAAAGGCAAAGAGAAAGTGGATGAGGTAAATGAGGATCTGTTAGAGATCATTGATAAACTGAAAGAGATGAATGCTCAGCTAAATGCTGATATGATAGAGTGCACAGAAGCAAACAAGAAGCTGATTTTAAGAGAAAACTCTTTTGACAAAATGATAATTGATCTTGGTAAAGAAAATGAAGATCTGAAAATCAAAGTTTTACAAAATAACCATGTTGTGTCTGTGCATCATGAATCAGTTCAGAAGCTGAAGGTTGAGTTATCAGCAGCAAAAGCTGAAGCTGAGTTACAAAAGGGCAAGCTTGAAAATTACCAAAATTCTAAGTATGTCATTGATTACTTTGCTGCCATGCAAAGGTCATCACATGATATCACTGGAATAGGTTTTCATGTTGTGCCACCTCCTTCTAGTTTTGTTTCAAGACCACAACTTAGTCCGGATTTGGAAGTTCATCCGGTTTTTTAATGGAAAATGTGTCTGAACAAGTGGCTGATGTGACAATTGCAGTTGAAAATTACGTCATCAATGGCATGAGCACATGTGGTCGTTCTAGAAATCTACGTTGATTTAGCTATTGTAATTATTAGAGGTTGATAGTATGCAAGAAATGATTAACGTGGGCAAAAACCGTGCGCAAAACGGAGTTACAGATTGTCCGGAATCGCGAAACGAAGATAAAAATCAAAAATTTGACAAAAGTGATGTGGGGCGGTACGCCCCGGGCCAAACCCCAAGTTGGGGCCGTACGCCCGGCGGCCTATGCCGGCAAAAATGGGTTAAATGGATCAGATTGCATCCAGAACGCATTTCTTTTCTTCTTTTCGACTGTTCTTCATTTCCAAACGTACCCACACATAAAATTAGCTTGTAAACTCCATTTCAAAAGGTTTTTAACATTCGGATCGCACCCAGGAACGTTTCTGCAAGCCCTAATCGTTGTTCTACACGCAGAACTTCGTCTGATCAGGTAACGGTTTGTTTTCACCTTCTAGCTTGATTTTGATTGATTAGATCTTGTTTTTGAACGTCATGAGATAGTTAGGGTTGTTTATTATTTCCTAGATGATGGCTAGGATTGATTATAAACGAAGAACACGATGTGTTAATGGGTAAATCCTTGTTTTGATCCGTTGTAATGCCTGGTTTGCATGAAATCATACCCAGGATTATAATGGTTTAAACCATTTGATTATGAAAATGTATGTGATTAGTTTGGTTAATCTTTGGAATGCAAGGTTAAAACCAGGTGTTTCAAACTAATCACAATCATTAAAATACTCATTGGAACGATTATCTGATGTTTACGATAACAGTCATATTAGTATGTTAAACATGATTGTTAAACCTATTCTAATGCTACATTGTGATATTTCATAATATTTGGGTAATCAATAACAAGGATTGATCAATCCTAAGCCATTAAACTATCTAGAAACTATTATAGCATTATAATCAACAACATTAACTATTTGGTTAATTCGAGATTATTCTGATTAATCAATGGTGTCATCAACCTTGTATTAGGAACCTAATTCAGTGTAGGTTCCTACATTATCATACATTGTATGATATAACATTAATTTAACTGATTACATACTTAACATCAGTTTGATGACTGTTAAGACAATGTCTTTGACATTGAATGTTCAGAAAGATCTAATCAGTAAGTTAGAACATAAATAACTTATTAAACATAAATAAATGCAGAATCACTCTATTACTATTAGTCTTGTGAGATTCTGCTACTACTAAATTATCAGGTGAGTTTCGTACAACCCCTTTTCTTTTTAATCTTTTATAAACAACGGGGTAGCATTGTGAAACTTTTCAGAACTATATGATATGTATCACTGTTATCTGTGTAATTTCATGTGATTTGTTCAGAACTTGTGGATTTCATGGGATTTTGCCTGTAGAACAGAACACTATCACAGAACTTATAAGTCCTCATTCCCGAACTGTATCTAGTGAACCCATATGGGGCCAAACAGAAAACAATGAGTACTATCGGCTGACAACCCATTTGTCGGGAGCTTGCAAATCCCTTGGTTTAAATGTTTGTTATATGTTTCAAGAACTTCTTAATGTAGTGATAGACATTAAGACAATCAGGCACTAAGATATGTACCGACGGGTAGTATCTTTATAGAACAAGAACAAAACGTTCGAAAGGAACTAGATACGGGTCCCATGGTAATCTTGAACAGAACATTTTGAGAACTTGTATAACATATCATATTGTGAAACATGAACTTTACGAACTCACCAGCTTTGTGCTGATGTTTCAAACTTAAACCTTTTTGCAAGGAAACAGTGATCGTCGGTGAGGATACACTTTGGAATACTTGTACTTGAATAATTTAGTTCTGTAACTAAATAACTTGGTTGTAAACTGTAATGTGGATTGTAATGACGAACCATGTAATATATTTACTTTAAGTTAATCTGTGTGCTATGATATTGGTTCAAGTAAGTCACCCCTCAGCTTAAAGAAATCACCACTATGCTTCCGCAACCTTCTCAGTGACATCATCAATATGTGACGAGAGGTGGGGGTGTGACAGCTGAGGATGGTGAAAGTACATTATCTGATGATAATGTGTTTGTCGATTGTGATGCTTCTATTATTGAGGACATCACAGATTCAGAATTTCCAGCTGGTATTCTGAGAATGATTGGTTATCAAGTCAACACTGTTGAGAAACAGAGTTTGAAGTTTAAGAAATCAAAGTTTGAAATGAAACCAGCTGAAAAAGTAGTGGTTACACCAACTGTTGTTTCCAAACCAGTGCTAAAAGTCAAAACTACCTCCACTCTCAAACCAAATGTGTTTGTCAAGTCCTCCACTACACATAAAGGAGAGTCGAGTGGTGTTTTTCAAAAACAAAAAGGATTTTCTGAAAAGGTTGATAAAAAGGTTGTCAAGGTCGTTCACAAGGGTAATAAATTTGGGGTTGGAAATAAGGGAAAATCAAAGTTTTTTCAAAATCAATAGAACAATTCCAAGATAAAGGCCACTGGTTAGAGGAAAATAGTCTCATCTCCATCTGTTGCATCTAAATCTTTGGGTTCATCTAAGTGTTTTGATGAAATAAAATCAAAGAGTTTTTCACAAAGAAAATGCTACAAATGTGGGAGATTGGGTCATGTAATTGCTGATTGTGATTTAGATGCTTGTGACAGATTTAGATCCTTTACTCCAAGAGAAACACAACAGTGTTTTACTTGTAGTGGAGAAGGACGTATTTCCGCAAACTGTCCAAATCTTAAGATCAGGAAGAGTTCAGTTGATGACAGTCGGGTGATCAAGTCTGGTGGAAATCCTAGGAAAGTGAAGCCTAGTGAGGAGCAAATAAGAGTCCTCAGAAAGTTTGATCCTGAATGTGTCTGGGTTTTAGAAGAAAAGAATCAGAAAAAGAAAGTTTTTGATAACAAACAACATGTCAAAAAGTTGGTCAAAATGGTGTCATCATCTGATGATGATTTCTATGATAAATTTTCTTCAAAACAATTTTCAAAACAAAATGGTAAGTCAAAAACTTTTTGGAAATTGAGATGCAGATTAGGGGATCAAATTTCTGGGAGAAAGGATGATAACTGTGAAGATGGGTCTTCAAGCAGTTCATTTCAACAGAATGGCATATGTCCATTCTGGGAGACTCGACGCCGGAATGGCGGGAGTCATCCCTTTTGATACTGATAAATTTTTTAATTTATTGTGCATGTGGCATTCATGGGCCATATCAATAGTCGCTGGATTCTTGATAGTGGATGCTCACGGCACATGACTGGAGAATTAGGTTTGTTGAAGGATTTTAAGGTGATGAAAGGCAGTTATGTTAATTTTGCAGGTGACAGAGGTGGTCAGATTGCAGGGTTTGGTAGTTTGACTAATGGTAAAGTTTCTTTTGATAATGTTAATTACTGCAAATAGTTAACTAACAACCTGTTGAGTGTGTCACAGATTTGTGACAAAGGATATAAAGTGATGTTCGATAATGATCGGTATTATGTACTTCAACAAAGAATTCAGATTCCTAAGGAGTGGATTCTGATGACTGTCTACAGGAGCAAGGATTTGTATGTACTTGATATGGTGAAAGCGGAGACGGTGAACAAGGTGGAAACGTGTCTGGTGTCTAAGGCAACTGAGCAAGATACGCGGTCTTGGCATAGACGGATGGGGCATATTCATATCAGGATGATGAATCATTTAGTACACAATCATTTGGTTGAGGGTGTACCGGTTAACCACTTTAAACTCCCTGATGTGTGTGTGTCTTGTATGAAAGGAAAACAGAGAAGGAGGTCACATAAAACAAAGACAATGTTTTCTATTGATAAACCACTGGAACTTCTTCACATGGATTTGTTTGGCCCAATGAATGTGAAGAGTATTGGTGGTGAATCATACTGTTTTGTGGTGACTGATGATTTTTCTAGATTTTCATGGGTCATGTTCGTAAAGTATAAATCAGAGACTTATGAAAATTTTGTGTTGTTGGTTAACAGGTTGGAGACATTATACAAATTGTGAGTAAGGCGTGTTCGTTCAGATAATGGGACTGAGTTCAAGAATCATCAAATGGAAGAATTTTGTGATTCAAAGGGCATTCAGTAGCAATTCAGTGCATCATATGAACCACAGATGAATGGTGTAGCTGAGAGAAAGAACAAAATGTTGATTGAGTTTGCTAGAACCATGCTCGCTGATTCTAAACTCCCCATTACATTCTGGAGTGAAGCTGTGGCGACTGCCTGTTTTACTCTTAATAGAGTCTTGATTGTTAAAAGACACAATAAGACATGCTATGAGTTGCTTCAAAATCGAAAACTTAATTTGGAACACTTGGAACCTTTTGGGGCTCCTTGTACCATGCTATAGAAAGATTCAAAATTCAACTCCAAAGTTGAAGAGGGTTTCCTTCTTGGGTACAGTCTTCCCAACAAACGCGTGTTTAATAAACGCACGGGTGTTGTGGAGTTATGGTATAATGTGGATGTTCAAATACATACATCTATACCTGACGGTAAAGGACCAAATTGGCTTTTTTATTACGATAAACTTTTTGGGTCTTTCAATTTGTCTCCAAATGTTTCTGATGATGAAATAACCTTGCAAATGTTATATGATTTGCAGAATTCTGAAGATCAAGGTATTTCACATCACGCTAAAGATAATCATCCACCTGAGGAAGGCACTTCAGGAGCAATTAATGATGATTGGTCACATGATGATGATCATGATGTTTTTGAAGATGCAGTTTCTCATGATCACGAAGTTGATCAGAATATCACAAATCTTGATCATAATGTTGGGGTCCTGCAAGTGGCAGTAACTAGAGTATAGTAAATCATCATGTTGAATAGATCATTGGAAATCCATCTGCTGGGGTACAGACACGACATCAAGTTGCAAATGAGGAGAGTTTGTATGTTGAGTTTAAGAGAACTCATGGAACTCAAGAGCTATGGATGCATTCTGCATTCATTTCTCAGATTGAGCCAAAATCTGTTACTGAAGCTTTGTGTGAGCCTGCCTGGGTGGAGGCTATGCAAAAGGAGCTAAATCAATTTCAGAAATTGGGTGTTTGGCATCTAGTTGATTTGCCAAAGGGCGAGAAGAAAATTGGCACTAGATGGGTGTTAAAGTGCAAAAGAGATGATCGAGGTGTTATTGTTCGGAACAAGCACGCTTAGTTATTCAAGGTTTCAAACAAATTGAAGGGATTGATTATGATGAAGTGTTTGCACCAGTGGCGCGGCTAGAAGCAATTCGACTATTTCTGGCTTTTGTTGCCCACAAGAAATTCAAACTTTTTCAGTTGGATGTCAAGTCTGCATTCCTCTATGGGTCTTTGAAGGAAACAGTCTACGTTTGTCAGCCACCGGGCTTTGAGGATCCTATCCACCGGGATCAGGTTTACATCCTCGACAAAGCACTGTATGGTCTACATCAGGCTCCGCGTGCCTGGTATGAGACCTTATCGACTCACCTTATTCAACATGGATTCAATAGGGGTCAGATTGACAAAACACTGTTTTATCGGGAAAAGGGAAAGGATATTATTCTTGTTCAGATCTATGTAGATGACATCATTTTTGGATCTACCGATGAACAACTTTGTTTGGAGTTTAAAGAGGTTATGATTGAGAAATTCGAAATGAGTGACATGTCAGACATCAAATTCTTCTTGGGTTTGCAAATTGATCATACTGATGATGGAATTTTTATTCATCAGATGAAATACATTCAAGATGTGCTAAAATGGTTTAGCATGCTTGATTCTAAACCCATTTCCACGCCCATTCAGCCCAATCACGGGATTGAGCCTCATATTAAGGGGGAGCTAATCGATGCTACTTTGTATCGTGGAATGATTGGAAGTTCGATGTATTTGACTGCCTCACGACCATATATTGTATTTGCTACAAGTATCTGCGATCGGTATCAATCAAAACCTAAAGTGTCACATCTAATAGCAGTCAAGCGAATTCTTCGTTATCTGAAGGGTACACCAGACACTGGTCTGTGGTATCCTAAGGATGATAACTTTTTCTTCAATGCTATAGTGATTCTGACTACGGAAGATGTAAGACTGATGCAAAATCCACAACTGGAGGTGCACAATTTTTAGGGGAGAGGTTAGTCTCTTGGCAGTGCAAAAAGCAAACATCTGTTGCTACATCTACATGTGAGGCTGAGTATGTAGCGGCTGCCAGTTGTTGTTCACAAGTTTTGTGTATACAACAATAGATGAGAGAGTACGGTTTGAATTTTCGGACTACCCCGATTCATGTTGACAATGAGGCTGCTATTGCTATAACCAAGAATCCGGTTTATCATTCACGATCTAGACACATTGATATTAGGTTTCATTTCATACGCGATTGCTATGAAAAGAAACTTATTGATGTGGTGATGATACAAACCTATGACCAAAGATCAGACCTTCTCACCAAGGCCATGATAAAAACCGTTTTGAGTATTTACTCAAATTAAATGGCATTCGGGTTTTGGGTGAGGTAATTCCAAATCAATCTCCTTTATAATCAGTTTTATTGAATTAACATCAGATATTTTAATTTGTTTTTTTATTTTGTGTTTTCGTTTTTAGGGGGAGAAAATTTTGAAAAATACAAAAACATTTGAAAAATCAAAAACACAAAAACATTAAAAAAATTGAAATTTTGGGAAATTGATTAGACCAAGTGAGAAATGATAGCACATTGTTTGCAATTGAAAGCACATTTGTATCATAAAAAATCTAAACATAAAGAGCAGTTACAATTACTAAGTTTGATGTGTTAGTAGGTTTATAACCTAGTTAAGATGAAATTAGACAAAAGTTTGATTATGCTTTATAAGAAACAGATGCTTAGAATACAGTACTTAGTTTTGTCCTGAATAAGTGATAATTTTTCTTATAAAATGTTTCTTGAACAAAAAGTCAAGTTGCTAGTGTTGATCATGTGTTTTATTTTCAAAAGAAATTCTAATTGTGTTTTTTTCTTTTATTTTAGTTTAAAGCTAAAACATTCTTCGCGTATACTTACGTATCGACCTGATTGTTATAGCTTTAAACAATTCAAATTTGTCTTTTTGGTTTTGATTAAGATTTGGACAATCTCTGCGTATATGAAAATATCGATCTGATTGTTAAAAGATTAATCTTAAATTATTTTTTAGTTCATTATCTGGGTCATCTGAGTATACGTAAGTATCAACCTTGATTCCTAGATTTTGAACAAATTCAAAATTATTTTATAGTTTGTTGTTATAAAAAGAAAATTCTGCTTTGTTTTTACATGATCAATGTCACACCCCGAGCCGGCGGAATAGGATCGGTTGTCCCGTCGGGCGGAAGGTTCCCGGGGCGCGATATCGTGAGTGATAATCGGATTGATCAGATTGTTATATGGCACATGATACATAAATGAGAAATGCTAAATATGATAGAATTACAAAGTTAAATTACATCAGTATAGTTTATAATTTAACAATGTAAATCTACTGTTAACATCATAGATTTCTATCTTGTATCTACACAAGATATACAAACTGATACGTGTAATGATGTCTTCAAAATATGCAAGTCCAAAATACTAGGTCTTCTATTTGAAGTCCTAGTCCAGAAGTAATGACTCCCTAATTGACCTGTTCGTCACCTGAGAAGTCATGCAAAAAGATCAAGTCAACACATGGTTGGTGAGTTCATATAGTTTTGTAATTTTGAAAATGTTTTGAACCCTTCTTTCGGTAAAGACCCTAACCTCATTAACACCACATGTATCATCCAGATCGGTATGCTTATATATAGGGCATACCCCTGGGTCAAGGCTACAACCCCGCCCAGACGACGTCCCACCACATACTAATCCGCATAGGACATTGTTGTTAATGATAATTAAGCGTTTTTACCTACCATACACTTTTAAACACCCATGATTCCTCTGTTCTCTGTTCCTGTAATTGCAATCATTTGAAATCTCTCTTGATTTCATATGTTCATCATACAAATATGATTAAAACAGCAATTGTAGAATTAGTTATAAATGCTTAATTTAAATAAATAAATAAACATTCAATAAAATCTAAGTCCTAATGATTGGGGCCTATGGTCAACTCGAGTAGAATAGTCTGTCAATCAAGGTACTTAGTAGTAAAGGAGATCGGTAAACCTCAGCAAACATGTGACCTATAATCAAACAGTCTAGCTAGGACATCTTTTGATATATAGGCTTTCATAGTTCTTTAGACCGTCCATAGTTCTTTAGTTCTTTAGTTCTTTGGCACATGTTATCTTTGAGCATTTCCTAGATGTTCCTCAAAATAGTTCTTTGTACTTAGTTCTTTGAAATAGATCGTTAGTTCTTTGACAACACCTTCTTGAAATAGTTCTTTGAAAATAGATCGTTAGTTCTTTGACAACACCTTCTTGAAATAGTTCTTTGAAAATAGATCGTTAGTTCTTTGACAACACCTTCTTGAAATAGTTCTTTGAAAATAGATCGTTAGTTCTTTGACAACACACTCTTGAAATAGTTCTTTGAAAATAGATCGTTAGTTCTTTGAAAATAGTTCTTTGTTTGAGGTCTTTAGTTCTTTGAAAATAGTTCTTTGAAAATAGTTCTTTGATACATAACAGTTACCTAAACAGGAGTCTAAGATAACAGTTATACATGTAAACATATAAAAGCATTCAAGTAAACAATTTACATAAAACAGTTTACGCATGCTTCTCAGCCCCGCGTTTTAAAACAAAAATGTTAGAAAAGGGGCAATGAACTCACCTTGTAGCTGTTGAGTTGACTTAGCTTAAACGAAAGACTGCACGCGCTCTGTATTGTAATTTGGTTGGTTTTCACGTTCCTGTATTGATTTCACGTTGTTAAGACTCGTAAGTATAAGTTTGTAGGATTTTGTGTGCATAGATATATGTGTTAGCCCTAAAGTTGGCTAACACGCGTAAGACTTGGTCATGATCCCTGTTCGGTCCCATATGTTTGATTCAAGTTAATGACCTTATAAGTTATCATCTTATCATTAGTTATATGCCATTTGCTTTGATGAAAGACTTAGTGCTTAGTTTCCAACTCGTCTTTGTTGATTTTGTACGTTTTGAACATTTATCGCATAATTATTGATTAATTAAGCAAACATTCTTTTGACATATAATATCTTGATCTTATGAAATGTAGTGAACTCATGTGGGCTAAATCATGGCATATGGACCGAACATTGTGACCAAGTTACTTGTTGGGCCATTTGTGTAACAATTTGGGCCTTGGGCCCAAATACATGGGCCTTGGAATAGTTCTTGAACATTTGAGAATGGTGAGGCTTATTTGAAAGTTTGGGACATTGATTTGGACTAATGGAATACCAAGGCCTTGCCAAAAGTTACAAGGGCTAGAGTTCAAGTAGCCTTGTGGGCCTTGTTTTGGGCCTCTAAGGAATTTATCGGGCCCAAGGTGGGCCTTGGTAATATTTGTTGGGCCAAGAGTCATATAAGGCTGTAGGAATTGAGATTGGGCCAAGAATGGGCTGTTGGCCAAAGGATTAGCATGGTGGCCTCAAATTGAGGACATGGGCCTCAAAATAGGCCTTGAATTAGTTTTCTGTGGGCCTCGGGCTGATTTTGTTGGGCCCTTTGATATTTGTCTCAGGCCTTCACTAATATAACTCATAAGCCAAGTTGGGCCTGGCAAAATGGAGCTGAAACAATGATGGGCCTAAAGATTGAACTGTTGGCCTTAAATGGTGTCCTTGGGCCAAAATCTGTGGGCCAAAGGTTGAATTTATTGGGCCCCTTGAATCCCATCCAGGCCTGTAGTAAAATAGATCATGGGCCAACCTGGGCCTGGTTCATTTGGGCTGAAATCGATCGTGGGCCTATTTTGTCCAATAAACATGGGCCAAACAAGTTTTTTGAGGTTATTTATTGGGCCTACTATAGGTTCTGGGCTGGAACAATAGGGTTGGGCCGAGATATTATTGGGCCTAGGTAGTATGAGGTTGGGCCCATCCTGGGCCAACCAGAATACGTTTGGGTCTATTGTTGGGCCTGTTGGGCCTCAAAGAAGCTGATGGCCTGTTGAAGGTCCTTGGACTAGATGGTAAGCTGCCTTAGGGTTCTTGGCTCTCTAAGGTTTAATCTATCTGGTAACATGGAGCTCGTGTATTGATCAGTAGATTGTTGGCCGAATGATGAGGAAATGGCGAATGAAAGACCTTGGCCGAATGAAGGGGGAACAGCGAATGAGGGACCAGCACTGAAGAAGGGTCGAATGAGCTGCTGGGCGAAGGAGGCCCTTCGGCCTTGGCCTTTCGGGCTTGGCCATTCGACCGACTGCCATGGCGCCCATTCGCCCGAACCCTGACCAGCTGGGCCTCGTGGGTTTGATGTGGGTAACCAAGGTTTAGAGGTTTGGTGGATGTTCAGACCAGGTTTCGAGATTAAAGGATGCGATGGTGGAGTCTAGAACCGGTTTGAGAGTTAAGGCTGAAAAAGAAGGAGAAAACCCTAATTTTCGTGGTTTTCTCATGCTAATACCTCGAGTTCTAGTGAGTAACAGCTCCGATATGTTGTACTTTCTTGTAGAGCTCGTCGAGGGCTTCGCGTGGGCGCAAGAATCACCGATTTTCGTTAAGAAACGAGAGAGATATGAAGAGGAGAAGTTTGGTGGTGGCTAGGGTTTCAAAACCGGGAATGAGAGGTTTGGTGAGGAAGATGAAGTGGAGAATGAATATTTTTGACTCATTTAAGTGTTTTTATACCCCGAGGGTGTTCGGGTTCGTTTTCGTTGTTCGGTTCGTAATTTCGTTCGTTTTCCGGAAAATTACGCGTAATTTAAATGGTTTTAAATAAAAAAGAGTTTAAATTAATTATTTTGATGAGTTTCAAAATTGTAAAATGTTATTTATTTTATTTTATTAAATTACTTTCGTTCGTGTCGTGTTTTCGTTTTCGTTTCGTCAGATCGCGTCACCTTCGCGCGTAATTCGTTCGAATCGTCACCCGAACGAATACGACGATGGTTTCGCTTTCTGACTTTTGTTTTCTACTTTTCAGTCATTATTTCAGAATTCTAAACTCACAGATATGTTTGTGTGAATCGTCACCCACGCAAACACACTGTCAGTTCGTTATTCTGAAATATCACTGTAATTGTGTTTAACTTGTGTTTCCTCACTGTCGGACTCAACTAAACATCCTGTTTTCACATTGTTTTTGTACTGACTTGTCGGTCATCTGATTCCTGTCAATTGTGGACATCAGATCGCAACCGATATGTTTCTGAGTATTGTTTGAGCACCGTTGTTTCTCGTGACTTGTTGTGTTAACTGTAATTAAGTTTTCACTTAATAAATGTTACAAATGTTCCAAATGTACGTTGTACTTAATGTATTTAAGTTTATACGAAAATACGTACAACGATTTCTTATATTTAAAATCCTACTAATTCAAGTACTGTTCAAAATCGTATGAGTACACATAGTTACTGTAGAAAGTACACGTACCGTACGGACTTGCCGGACGTTCTGGTACTTGCTGTTACAGTCTCCCCTTGTTAAAGAAATTTCGTCCCGAAATTTAAGAGTTGTTATCGGGTACAGTTTCTTCTTCAAATAGTTGGGGATACTTTAACTTCATGTGATCTTCACGTTCCCAAGTAAACTCGGGTCCGCGTCTTGAGTTCCAACGAACCTTTACAATGGGGATACGGCTTCGCCTCAGTTGTTTAACCTTGCGATCCATAATCTCTAAAGGTTCTTCGATAAAGTGCAACTGTTCATCAACTTGAATCTCTTCAAGTGGAATGACGAGAGATTCATCAGCAAGGCATTTCTTTAAGTTTGAGACGTGAAACACGTCATGCACACCACTGAGTTCATCTGGTAAGCTCAATCTGTACGCCACAGGACCAATACGTTCGATGATCTCGAACGGTCCCACGTATCGTGGTGTTAGCTTGCCTTTCTTAGCGAATCGAACTACACCTTTCCAAGGGGAAACCTTTAACATGACACGATCACCCACTTGGAATTCCAACGGCTTGCGCCGTTTATCAGCATAGCTCTTTTGTCTACTTCGTGTTGCTTGTAATCTTTGTTGTATTTGAGCTATCTTGTCTGTGGTTTCTTGTATAAGTTCTGGCCCAATGATACGATTATCTCCTACTTCCGACCAACAGATCGGTGACCGACACTTTCGACCATAAAGAGCCTCGAATGGGGCACAACCGATGCTGCTGTGATAACTGTTGTTGTAGGAGAACTCGATTAGTGGCAAATGAGAATCCCAATTACCACCGAAATCTAGAACACAAATTCTCACCATGTCCTCTAGGGTTTGAATTGTACGTTCGCTTTGACCGTCCGTTTGTGGATGGTAAGCTGTACTCAAATTTAACTGTGTCCCTAGAGATTTCTGCAGTGATTGCCAGAACCTTGAAGTAAATCTGCTGTCTCTATCAGAAATAATTGACAATGGCACACCATAGCGTACCACTATCTCGTTGATGTACAATCTTGCCAGTTTATCCATCGTGAAGGTTTCACGCATCGGCAAGAAGTGAGCAGATTTTGTTAAACGGTCGATGATCACCCAGATTGTATCATGACCACTGGAAGTGCGGGGTAGCTTGGTAATGAAGTCCATAGCTATTTGTTCCCACTTCCAGAGTGGAATCTCAGGCTGTTCCGGTAAATCAGACGGTTTCTGGTGTTCCGCTTTTACTCTTGCACACGCAAGACATCTGCCGACGTATTTCAGCTATGTCTTTCTTCATTCCCGGCCACCAATAAAATCTCTGAAATTCTCAGTACATTTTATCGGCGTCCGAATGCACTAATTATCTGGTTCGTGTGCTTTCTCAAGAGTAATTCTTCTGGATTGACCTATTACCGCAATCCACCATTTTGGCGGTAGGCATTTCATCCAGTTTATTTCAAATTGTCTTTCTGTTCTATCACCTGACACACTCCTTAAAGCTTTCATAAGTGACTCTGACAACTCTGAATCTTGATCGTCTGGTTAAGATTCTCACGTCACATGGTGAATTCTTAGGTTATTTGATATAACCGTATACATACTTCACCATTTGTTTAATCTGTTCTCAACTTTGAAAGTGGACTTATATATCGGGAAGGTCTACTTAAGATATGGTATTACTATTGGAATAAAGATAATGGTCTATCCCTTCTAAGTAATACTATACTCACTGTGAGGTGATGTATATTTATCTTACTTTTACCCGGAAGTCATGTGTCTTTCGGAACTCATTGTAACTGTTGTTCCAACTGTTACTTATTCTCATCCTAATTTCCAAATGAAAGGAATCAGGATAGGGTTGTCATTCCTTTAACAGCTCCAGAATATACCTGAGATGTCTTTCGCGTTCTGTCTTTCTATTAAAATGATTTAGTAAGTCATCCCTAACGATAATGATAAACTAATCCAGATACAGTTTGCATACTCAGTTCATGAAGCCCATGAAAATCATATATGTATTCTTCTATCCGAAAGGCATTATTGTAACTTGAAATGCCCATATTTCATTCGGAATGTTGTCTCTTGTCATATCCTCGTCTTGCACTCACAACTGGTTTCTCCTGATCCACTTATCTTGTTTTAAATAAGACTCAGCATTGTCCTAACATTCATGCTTTACTAACGCCATTGAACCATAGCTCTCTAATTAAAGTAACTCAAAATTTTAAGAGGTTCAGGTGGAAGGTGGAAGCTGACACACTAACTTGGACATTTTGAACTCCTATGAGTTTTAGTGTTCTATTTAACCTAAGTTCTCTTCTTAAATACTGTATTTAAAATGTAATTGTGGATTTCTCTATCTTTATTTAATCTTTTAATGCTTACTTAACCTAAAGGTTCCTTAAGTTATTATTACGACTATCTTTTGACACTAACTTTGTTTACGACTATCATAATTTATTGTCTCTAAAATTACCACAGACCATGCAGTTCTAATTAATACACCAATAAATAACTTTACTGCACTAAGATGAAATTTGCATACCTATGGAGTCATCGGACTCCGAGTGTTCCCCAGGAGCTGGTAAAGCGAGTAGTTCCTCAGTGACTGCTGGGTCTGCTGGATGCATTTTCCTAGAGCAGTCCCTTGCGAAATGTCCATGCATTCCGCACGTGTAGCAGTTGTTGTTGTGTTGAGAGGAAGTAGAGGTGCTCGCTTTTTGTTTCTGTTCCCTGGTTAAATTTAACCGACACTTTTGAATCCAATGTTCGTATTTTCCACAAAACGTACATGATACACATGAGAGTTCAGCTCGATGATGGTGGTGACAAACTGAACAAAGGGGATCTTTTCCCGTAGAATGTACAGGACTTGTGGAAGATATCCTCACGGGGCAGTCCCGTGAAATGTGTTCGGATAATCCGCACACATAGCAATCCTTTCTGTATCGAGGAAGAGGATATGTAGTGTTTCCGGGATTCTGGTTATGAGTCGGGGGATTATTACAATCACGACTCCAGTGTCCCTTTTTCCCACAGTTCAGACAATGTTTGCACAGTTTGCCCTTAGCATGGTGTAGACCGCATGTGGTACATAAAGGAAATTTGTCAGTACGAAGCTTATGACCCTCTGACTCCGGAGCAACGGCCATCTGACGAAGAGGAATGGCTTCAGTGTAGATTACAAGGTCTCTTGATTCTTCAGGATGACACCTTTTTCGCTTCTTGCTTGACTCTCCTGTTTCCGATTTCTTCTGCTCTGTAGAAAGTAGTGGGAAGATTTTAGCAAACTCCTCACTATTCCTGATCCGGGCAATGATTCCAGGGAGAACTGCCATCAACTGTTCAGTGATCAAAGTTGCAAGTGCCTCGACTGCTGGGTCCGTCTTCTGCGAAGGTGGAGGCGGTGATGGTTGTCTTCTTGGTGACATTCTAATCATAACCAATAGAACATTGGTTAGTGCAATGATCGAATGTAGAAGACACAATGCACATAATTTCCTAATTCTTATGTTCTCTACATGTAGGGTCCCTAGGTTATAGTCTAGGCCAAACCGTTTAAATAAATGACCAATATTTCTCTATAACCATGGCTCTGATACCAATCTGTCACACCCCGAGCCGGCGGAATAGGATCGGTTGTCCCGTCGGGCGGAAGGTTCCCGGGGCGCGATATCGTGAGTGATAATCGGATTGATCAGATTGTTATATGGCACATGATACATAAATGAGAAATGCTAAATATGATAGAATTACAAAGTTAAATTACATCAGTATAGTTTATAATTTAACAATGTAAATCTACTGTTAACATCATAGATTTCTATCTTGTATCTACACAAGATATACAAACTGATACGTGTAATGATGTCTTCAAAATATGCAAGTCCAAAATACTAGGTCTTCTATTTGAAGCCCTAGTCCAGAAGTAATGACTCCCTAATTGACCTGTTCGTCACCTGAGAAGTCATGCAAAAAGATCAAGTCAACACATGGTTGGTGAGTTCATATAGTTTTGTAATTTTGAAAATGTTTTGAACCCTTCTTCCGGTAAAGACCCTAACCTCATTAACACCACATGTATCATCCAGATCGGTATGCTTATATATAGGGCATACCCCTGGGTCAAGGCTACAACCCCGCCCAGACGACGTCCCACCACATACTAATCCGCATAGGACATTGTTGTTAATGATAATTAAGCGTTTTTACCTACCATACACTTTTAAACACCCATGATTCCTCTGTTCTCTGTTCCTGTAATTGCAATCATTTGAAATCTCTCTTGATTTCATATGTTCATCATACAAATATGATTAAAACAGCAATTGTAGAATTAGTTATAAATGCTTAATTTAAATAAATAAATAAACATTCAATAAAATCTAAGTCCTAATGATTGGGGCCTATGGTCAACTCGAGTAGACTAGTCTGTCAATCAAGGTACTTAGTAGTAAAGGAGATCGGTAAACCTCAGCAAACATGTGACCTATAATCAATCAGTCTAGCTAGGACATCTTTTGATATATAGGCTTTCATAGTTCTTTAGACCGTCCATAGTTCTTTAGTTCTTTAGTTCTTTGGCACATGTTATCTTTGAGCATTTCCCAGATGTTCCTCAAAATAGTTCTTTGTACTTAGTTCTTTGAAATAGATCGTTAGTTCTTTGACAACACCTTCTTGAAATAGTTCTTTGAAAATAGATCGTTAGTTCTTTGACAACACCTTCTTGAAATAGTTCTTTGAAAATAGATCGTTAGTTCTTTGACAACACCTTCTTGAAATAGTTCTTTGAAAATAGATCGTTAGTTCTTTGACAACACACTCTTGAAATAGTTCTTTGAAAATAGATCGTTAGTTCTTTGAAAATAGTTCTTTGTTTGAGGTCTTTAGTTCTTTGAAAATAGTTCTTTGAAAATAGTTCTTTGATACATAACAGTTACCTAAACAGGAGTCTAAGATAACAGTTATACATGTAAACATATAAAAACATTCAAGTAAACAATTTACATAAAACAGTTTACGCATGCTTCCCAGCCCCGCGTTTTAAAACAAAAATGTTAGAAAAGGGGCAATGAACTCACCTTGTAGCTGTTGAGTTGACTTAGCTTAAACGAAAGACTGCACGCGGTCTGTATTGTAATTTGGTTGGTTTTCACGTTCCTGTATTGATTTCACGTTGTTAAGACTCGTAAGTATAAGTTTGTAGGATTTTGTGTGCATAGATATATGTGTTAGCCCTAAAGTTGGCTAACACGCGTAAGACTTGGTCATGATCCCTGTTCGGTCCCATATGTTTGATTCAAGTTAATGACCTTATAAGTTATCATCTTATCATTAGTTATATGCCATTTGCTTTGATGAAAGACTTAGTGCTTAGTTTCCAACTCGTCTTTGTTGATTTTGTACGTTTTGAACATTTATCGCATAATTATTGATTAATTAAGCAAACATTCTTTTGACATATAATATCTTGATCTTATGAAATGTAGTGAACTCATGTGGGCTAAATCATGGCATATGGACCGAACATTGTGACCAAGTTACTTGTTGGGCCATTTGTGTAACAATTTGGGCCTTGGGCCCAAATACATGGGCCTTGGAATAGTTCTTGAACATTTGAGAATGGTGAGGCTTATTTGAAAGTTTGGGACATTGATTTGGACTAATGGAATACCAAGGCCTTGCCAAAAGTTACAAGGGCTAGAGTTCAAGTAGCCTTGTGGGCCTTGTTTTGGGCCTCTAAGGAATTTATCGGGCCCAAGGTGGGCCTTGGTAATATTTGTTGGGCCAAGAGTCATATAAGGCTGTAGGAATTGAGATTGGGCCAAGAATGGGCTGTTGGCCAAAGGATTAGCATGGTGGCCTCAAATTGAGGACATGGGCCTCAAAATAGGCCTTGAATTAGTTTTCTGTGGGCCTCGGGCTGATTTTGTTGGGCCCTTTGAGATTTGTCTCAGGCCTTCACTAATATAACTCATAAGCCAAGTTGGGCCTGGCTAAATGGAGCTGAAACAATGATGGGCCTAAAGATTGAACTGTTGGCCTTAAATGGTGGCCTTGGGCCAAAATCTGTGGGCCAAAGGTTGAATTTATTGGGCCCCTTGAATCCCATCCAGGCCTGTAGTAAAATAGATCATGGGCCAACCTGGGCCTGGTTCATTTGGGCTGAAATCGATCGTGGGCCTATTTTGTCCAATAAACATGGGCCAAACAAGGTTTTTGAGGTTATTTATTGGGCCTACTATAGGTTCTGGGCTGGAACAATAGGGTTGGGCCGAGATATTATTGGGCCTAGGTAGTATGAGGTTGGACCCATCCTGGGCCAACCAGAATACATTTGGGTCTATTGTTGGGCCTGTTGGGCCTCAAAGAAGCTGATGGCCTGTTGAAGGTCCTTGGACTAGATGGTAAGCTGCCTTAGGGTTCTTGGCTCTCTAAGGTTTAATCTATCTGGTAACATGGAGCTCGTGTATTGATCAGTAGATGTTGGCCACCTAAAGTCATGGACCCACAATGGAATTGGCCGAAAGAAGGGAAGCGGCTAATGTGGTGATGGCTCCGAATGAGGAGACTGGCGAAGGAGAAGGCTGGCGAATGGCTAAGGCCCGAATGGAGTTGGGTCCTGGTCGAATAGGTCCTGGTGTGTGGGTGTCGAATGAGGCTTGGCTGCCTGGCGAATGATGGTGGTCGACTAGATTGTTGGCCGAATGATGAGGAAATGGCGAATGAAAGACCTTGGCCGAATGAAGGGGGAACAGCGAATGAGGGACCAGCACTGAAGAAGGGTCGAATGAGCTGCTGGGCGAAGGAGGCCCTTCGGCCTTGGCCTTTCGGGCTTGGCCATTCGACCGACTGCCATGGCGCCCATTCGCCCGAACCCTGACCAGCTGGGCCTCGTGGGTTTGATGTGGGTAACCAAGGTTTAGAGGTTTGGTGGATGTTCAGACCAGGTTTCGAGATTAAAGGATGCGATGGTGGAGTCTAGAACCGGTTTGAGAGTTAAGGCTGAAAAAGAAGGAGAAAACCCTAATTTTCGTGGTTTTCTCATGCTAATACCTCGAGTTCTAGTGAGTAACAGCTCCGATCTGTTGTACTTTCTTGTAGAGCTCGTCGAGGGCTTCGCGTGGGCGCAAGAATCACCGATTTTCGTTAAGAAACGAGAGAGATATGAAGAGGAGAAGTTTGGTGGTGGCTAGGGTTTCAAAACCGGGAATGAGAGGTTTGGTGAGGAAGATGAAGTGGAGAATGAAGATTTTTGACTCATTTAAGTGTTTTTTACCCCGAGGGTGTTCGGGTTCGTTTTCGTTGTTCGGTTCGTAATTTCGTTCGTTTTCCGGAAAATTACGCGTAATTTAAATGGTTTTAAATAAAAAAGAGTTTAAATTAATTATTTTGATGAGTTTCAAAATTGTAAAATGTTATTTATTTTATTTTATTAAATTACTTTCGTTCATGTCGTGTTTTCGTTTTCGTTTCGTCAGATCGCGTCACCTTCGCGCGTAATTCGTTCGAATCGTCACCCGAACGAATACGACGATGGTTTCGCTTTCTGACTTTTGTTTTCTACTTTTCAGTCATTATTTCAGAATTCTAAACTCACAGATATGTTTGTGTGAATCGTCACCCACGCAAACACACTGTCAGTTCGTTATTCTGAAATATCACTGTAATTGTGTTTAACTTGTGTTTCCTCACTGTCGGACTCAACTAAACATCCTGTTTTCACATTGTTTTTGTACTGACTTGTCGGTCATCTGATTCCTGTCAATTGTGGACATCAGATCGCAACCGATATGTTTCTGAGTATTGTTTGAGCACCGTTGTTTCTCGTGACTTGTTGTGTTAACTGTAATTAAGTTTTCACTTAATAAATGTAACAAATGTTCCAAATGTACGTTGTACTTAATGTATTTAAGTTTATACGAAAATACGTACAACGATTTCTTATATTTAAAATCCTACTAATTCAAGTACTGTTCAAAATCGTATGAGTACACATAGTTACTGTAGAAAGTACACGTACCGTACGGACTTGCCGGACGTTCTGGTACTTGCTGTTACAATCAAGCTAGTTAAAATTGAAGTAATTAGTTTCAAGAACATTTGTGTTTGATTAATTATTCACAAATCGGGGATGTGTTCAAGTAAATGTATATTATAAGGTATTCGATGATTTTTTTTAATTGATATTTTAACTAAGTAATTAAACTTAAAAAGGATAAATATACTGACAATCATCTTTGAATTGTAATTTGCTAATAAATATATTCATTAATTCAATCAGATGTGTTGATAATTGTAAAACAATATGATCTCATGTCTGGATCTTTCTCAAACAAAAAGATGTAATTGTTTTGTTATTTTAGTTAGATTTGTTAAATTTGTATTTTAGTTGTTTTAAAATTTGAAAAAATTACAAAAAGATTTTTGTTTTTATCTGATGTTAAATCAATAATTTTTGATTATTTGTTTGAATTTGAAACATTTAAACATTGATTTGTTTGAAATTTTAAATAAGAAAATTAAATTTTTAAAAAAAGGTTCGCCTGAAAAGGTTTATGAGAAGGTTCATCCAACAGGTTCGTTGGACAGGTTCGTCCAACAGGTTCGCCTGAGAAGGTTCGGTCAACAGATCAGTCAAAGGTTCATCTAACAGGTTCGGTCAACAGATCAGTCAAAGGTTCGTTTAACAGGTTCGGTTAATAGGCTCGCATATGAATACCAGGTCGCTATAGAGGTTCGTCACTTTCATAGATTTCTCAGCCGCGAACCTGCAAGTCAGATTTTTTCGAATTTTGATTTAGAACCTCCGAAGCTTTTTCTTTGACATCAATAGACTCGTAATCTGATTGTGATTATTTTTAGGTATAGATCTTGGATTTTGACCGGCTAATTTAGGAGATATGACTGGTTTTAGGGTTATTAAGTCGAACCATGTTTGTTTGAGTCAAAACATATTAAAATCTACGTTTTGGACAAACTGCTTTCATTAAAGTTGTTCATCGTTGAGTTTCGAACCTTGGAATATAAATTTTTTCATCTAATTCAAAGATTTGAGAATTTGATTTTAAAATTGGAATAGGTTCGCTGGATGAACTAAGGTTCGCTGGATCTTGAAGGTTCGTCTGAATCTGATAGGTTCGTGGCGAACCTCTGAATTTCAGAAGAACCGAACCTTTGTTGGTCAAGGTTCGTTTGACGAACAGGTTCGTTTGATATGAAGGTTCGTTCAATGAAGATTAGTTCATTGAAGGTTCGTTCATTGAAGGTTCATTCATCAGAAGGTTCTTTCAATTGTATAGGTTTGTCTGAACAACAGGTTCGTCTAGTTTTAGGTTCGTCTCAGGGAAGGTTCGCTGGTGTTCAACACTTCCAATTTTTTTTTTAATTTTTTTAATTTTTCTTTAAATTTTTTTTTAATTTTGTTTTTTTTTCTGATTGTAGAAATGGCGAATCTTACCTTCGGCGACAAGCATAACTTGTGTGCATACTTAGATCCTACTACCAGGAATGGAAAAGATTTCAGACCGATGATCGAGTTTCTGAGATGATCACGGATTTATCATGCCATCTCCAATTCATGCTAGATTTATCGATCACATATTCAGAGCTTCTGGGAATCTGCCAGATTAATTTGTGTTGATGAAGAATATCTCATAGAGGCGAATGTGCTTGGACAAGCAATTCGTGTTACTGAGGCTGATATTAGAACGGTATTGCAGTTTGGAGGAGAACCAGCTGGTATGACACTTATACCAGAGAGGTGTATGAAAGGTTGTTTTCTAAGGATCAGATACTTCGGAGCCTACAATGTAACATCGATCAAGAAGGGCAAACTTCCTCTACAATACAAGTTGCTAGCACATGTATTGCTTGATTGCCTAAGCATGAGGAAGGGAACATTCTTTGAGCTTAGGGATTTGATGCGATCAGCTATGGTAGCATTGATCTTGAACAAACCATTCAATTTCTCTGCGATGATATTCAGATATATGTCTGATAATATCACCAAAGCTAAAGATCGATTTTATATGTATCCTAGGTTTGTTCAGATGTTGATTGATGAGAGGTTTCCAGAACAGATGTTGCCAAGAGAACCTTCTTATCTTCTCAAGCTCAAACACATGACTGACTCAAGTCTTGGTCAGGTCAGGGTGTACCAGAAGAGTGGTGATGCTGTGCTGGAAAAGGACCTAGTTGGTCACTGTGCCAGGGCTAATTACATAGCTCCTGAGGATGATGAATGGAGGCATGCAGATTCTGGATCTGATATTGAAGCTTTCAGTGATGATGATGACCAGCAACCACCACCACCTCCTCCTCCAAGACAACAGCCAAGGAAGTCAACTAATCAGTTTTCCCGATCACCACAACCAACTCAAGCTCAATCTCAAGGACCTAGTGTAACTTCTACTACCTTGGTACTGTTGGTTTGTTGAATCTGATCTGGATCGTATCAAGAAGCTCTATGAAAAATTAAACACGTGCGGAATCCATGTTTAATCTATAAGAATCAAAGAGTAACAAGCAATTTCATTAACATCTTCATTTGATTAATCAATCTTCAATGTTTACAGATCTCACACAAAGAATACACACTCAGGTTTCTGAAGTTCTCTAAGAGTTTTCAAGAGTTCTACAAAAGTTTTGAACAACATCAGACAAACCTTCTATATATACAGACTGTCAGCCAAACCTATTCCTAGACGAACCCTTAGGTTCGCCAGCCGAACCTTGAGGTTCGCTGGGCGAACCTAAGTTGCCAAACCTATCAATGTGATAGGTTCGCCGAACCTGCCTAGTTCGTGGGCCAGATGAACCTATGCAAAACCTTTTACAAAACATTCTATAATTTACATTTTGAATAGCAACCTATTACAAATATGCACTAACAAACTCCCCCTTAATAGTTGCTATCAAAAATCTTTTGTCTTTGACTTCAGTCTTCAACTTTCTCTTCAACTTTCTTTTCAGCTTTATCTTCAGTCTTGTCATTAACTCCACTTGTTTCTCCAACAACATTATCAACCGCTCGTATCACAACCGAACGAGGAATCTTGGCTAACCTTTCAGGCTCCAACTTAGCATCTCTCTCATCCATTTCTTTTTGAACCTTCATAAGCTCCACATAAAGATAGTTCACATCTTCCCAATTGCAAGCTGAATGTATACCCAAAGTGTAATACATTCGAGCAATGGTCTGAAACTGAACTGCCATATCCTTGTAGCTTATCCTCACATCATGATATCCTTTTCCATAAAAAATCTCATCCATGTTTAACAAATCAATATCATCCTCTGAGCAATTCCCAATCCACACAGGATCCAGCATTCTGATAACTCTCCATTGATCATCTTGTTTCAACAAAATTACTGTTTCAGCTGTCTTCTCATCATAGAACCAGAATTTGAAATATGGATTACAATTCTGTTCAATCATCCTCAACCTTGGTCTCTTGAATACTTTTGGCTTTGCATATCCGTGTATCTTGTCTTTAACTTGAGGAGACAACAAACTCCATCCAGACCTAGTTTCCTTCTTCAATAACTTCTCAAAAGTATCATTGTGTTTTGTCTGAATAGGCTTGATCATCTTTAAAGTGGCTAACTTCATACATTCAAATGATGGTAAGGTTATCAAATCTAAAGCCTTTCCAAAATACTGACACCCATCAATTCGCTTTACAACATAACATCCTTTATCTGTAAGACTTTCTGGAATGTTGTGAAAGTAACCATAGCTAACAATTCTTCCAATCATCTTTGACTTGGATCCAATCTTGAATCTTTTGAATTGTTTAGCTTGGTTGTCTTGAACTTTATCATCTATTACTTCAATCATTTGCTTGAAGATGTATAAATGATCAACAATATACTTCATCTCATCTTGATTTTCTTTCCAGAAGTCTATGTTAGTCTTTTCTTTAATTTGAGCCAGTGATGTCCTTGACACACCTCCAAGATCAAAGATTTTTTTAAAGTATTTAGGTTGTACAAGTCTTCATCCATTGGATCATCCTTCTCAAAGTCAAATAAATCCAAATCATCCTCTTGCTCAAAATCAAACATTTGATCTGCATCAACATCAAACATATCATTGAAATCTTTTGCAGAATAACCTCCAGCTATTTCACCTTCTTCTAAGTCTTTTTCCATTGATATCTCAACAATCAATCTCTGCAAATCAATATTAGAATGTTGCTTAAACAAATCACGAAATGTAGGCAGAGAGTAATCAATAATCTGTTTTGGTTCCATTTCCATTAAATCTTCAAAATCATCATCAATACAATCTGTAGCCCTATCAGAAGACGCGGCAGTAACAGGAGTGGCATCCACAATAATCTTAGAAGAATCATACACAACAATAGCTCCAGTCATAGAATTCAGTCCACCATCTCCAGTCACACCACCAACATCACCATCATCCTCTTCATCATCACCATGAGCATTCAAGCTCGGATGTTCATCAACATCAGAATCACCATAATCTACCATCTCATCTTCCTCTTCCTCTTCATTCTCTTCTTCCTCTTCCAAATTCACAAACACCTTCTCTGCACCAGAAGCTTCTGCCTGAGAACCTTTGACTTGCAAATCATTAATCCTTTGCCTTAAATCACTATTCTGATTCTACAGCTCTGCAATATCAACATTCTGAATAGCAATCATAGATTCCAAAGAAGCAATCCTTTAATTCAACAATTTCTTTTCAGCTACATCTTCCTTCCTCCATTTCATCAACTGAGCAATTTGACTTTTCATCTCATCTAACTCACTTATTCCTGATGAAGATGGTTGATCAGCTTTGGCCTTCTCTTTTTCCATCTTGTATAAATCAAACTCTTTTGAAAGCGTAGAAATTCTTCTTCTGAGTCTGTGTCATCATAATCAACAGTGAAATTTAGATCTCCTAAGTCATCTAAACTTTCAAATAAAGAATCATCTCTGGAAGTAGAAACTTGATGAAATGAAGTTTCTGGCAATGATGTAGTCACTGTAGTAGAATCCATAAAAGAAGGAACAAAAGAAGCTACGTTCACATACTCAGGAGCTTGCCCAAAGCTTCCTGGAACTGTAACAGTAACTGATGCAGTATTATGTAGAGAAGAATCAGAAACTATAGCAGGTGGAGATGAAACAACATGAACTAATGAAGAAGAAACTGTATAAATGACAGCAGATGAAGACACAATGATCTTAGGAACTTTGTTCTTCTTCTTTGCATTTGGACCTTTAGCCATCCTCTTCCTCTTCTTTAGCCTTGATGATTCAGGCTCTTCAGCAGTGAAATCAGGATCAACTGCTACTTCTCTTTCATCTTCTTTTTGTTGTGCAAATTTCTTCTTCAATCTTCTAACCATATTATTTCCAACTTGCACAGTCTCAAATTCAGACTCAGTATCAGTAGACTCTTCACCTTCATCTACATTCTCAACATCCTCAGCATCAACAGGAACAGAAGTATCTTCTTCTTGTCTTTGTTCACCATGTTGACCTAGAAATATAACATCAAGAGGTACCAATGTAGTAGGAGTTACACTTGGTCCTTGAGTCTGAGATTGACTTGTTTGTTTTGACTTCGAAGATTGAGCAGGGGATTTTCTTGCCTGTTGTCTTGGAGGAGGAGGTGCTGGTGGTTGGGGCTGATTATCATCATCATCACTGAATGCTTCAGTATCAGAACCAGACTCTGCATGCCTCCATGTATCACCCTCAGGAGCTATGTAATTAGCCCTGGCACATTGACCAACTAGGTCCTTTTCAAGCACAGCATCACCACTCTTCTGGTACACCCTGACCTGACCAAGACTTGAGTTAGTCATGTGTTTGAGCTTGAGAAGATCTACAGCATCTCTTGGCAACATCTGCTCTGGCAGTCTCTCATCAATCAGCATCTGAACAAAACGAGGATACATATAAAATCTATCCTTCGCTATTGTAATGTTGTCAGACATGTAGCGGAAGATCATAGCAGAAAAATTGAACGGTTCGTTCAATATCAATGCTACCATGGCTGATCGCATCAAATCCCGTAACTCATCGAATGTTCCCTTCCTCATGCTTAGACAGTGTAACAATACATGTGCAAGCAGCTTGTACTGCAGAGGAAGTTTGCCTTTCTTGATCGAAGTAACATTGTAAGCTCCAAAATATCTTATCCTTAGAAAACAACCTTTGATACACCTCTCTGGTATAAGTGTCATACCTGCAGGCTCTCCGCCGAACTGCAATACTCTTCGAATATCAGCTTCAGTAACACGAATTGTTTGTCCAAGCATATTCGCCTCTATGATGTACTCCTCATCAACGGATATAAGCCTAGCAGATTCCCAAAATCTCTGAATGTGTGATCGGTAGATCTGGCATGAATTGGAGATGGCATGGTAAATCCGTGATCGTCTCAAAAATTCAATCATCGGTCTGAAATCTTTGCTGTTCCTAGTTGTAGGATCCAAGTATGCACACAAGTTATGCTTGTCGCCAAAGGTTAGATTCCCTATTTCTACAATCAGAAAGAAAACAAAATTAAAACAAAATTTAAAAAAAATTAAAAAAATTAAAAAAATTAAAAAAAAATTTCTAAGTGTTGAACACCAGCGAACCTTCGCAAAGACGAACCTAAATCTAGACGAACCTATTGTTCAGACAAACCTATTCAATTTGAACGAACCTTCTGATAAATGAACCTTGTATGAACGAACCTTATATGAACGAACCTTCAATGAACGAACCTTCATTGAACGAACCTTCATATCAAACGAACCTGTTGGTCAAACGAACCTTGACCAACAAAGGTTCGGTTCTTTTGAAAACTAGAGGTTCGTCACAAACCTATCAGGTTCAGAAAAACCTTCAAGATCCAGAGAACTTTAGTTGATCCAGGCGAACCTTGTTCATCCAGCGAACCTTATCCAGTTTCATAATCAAAATTTCAAATCTTCGAAACACATGAAAAAATTTATATCCCAAGGTTCGAAACTCATCGATGAACAAAATTAATGAAAGCAGTTTGTTCAAAACTTAGATTTTAATAGGTTTAATCTCAACAAAATAGGTTCGACTAAAAAAATCCTAAAACCATTCATATCTCGTAATTCAGCCGGTCAAAATTCATGATTCATACCTAAAAATGATCACAAACAGATTTCGAATCTAATGATATCAAGAAAAATGCTTCAGAGGTCCTAAATCAAAAGTCGAAAAAATTCTAACTTGAAGGTTCGTGGCTAACAAACTGATGAAAGTGACGAACCTCGATCACGAACCTGGTATTTATATGCGAACCTATTAACCGAACCTGTTAGACGAACCTTTGACTGATCTGTTCACCGAACCTGTTAAACGAATATTTGACCGATCTGTCAACGAACCTTCTCAAGCGAATCTGTTGGACGAACCTATCCAACTAACCTGTCCAACGAACCTGTCCAACGAACCTGTCCAACGAACCTGTCCAACGAACCTTCTCACAAACCTATTTAGGCGAACCTTTTGAAAAAAATTGATTTTTATTTTAAATGTTCTTGAAACTAATTACTTCAATTTTAAATAGCATGATCATGCAAAAACAAAATAGAATTTCTTTTGAAAATAACAAAATATAAAACAATTTGAATTTGTTCAAAATCTTGGAATCAAGGTTGATACTTACGTATGCTCAGATGATCCAGACAATGAACTAAAAAATAATTTAAGATTAAGATTTTAACAATCAGTTCGATATTTTCATATACACAGAGATTGTCCAAATCTTAATCAGAAGCAAGAAAATAAATTTGATTTGTTTAATTTTTTTTGAAAATTAAACACATGATCAAAACTAGTAATTTGACTTTTTGTTTAAGAAACATTTTGTAAAAATAATTACCACTCTTTAAGAACAAAACTAAGTACTGTATTCTAAGCATCTGTTTCTTATAAAGCATAATCAAAATTTTGTCAAATGTTATCTTAACTAAGTTATAAACCTACTAACACATCAAACTTAGTAATTGTAACTGCTCTTTATGTTTATGTTCTAGCATGATACAGATATGCCTCTAATTGTAAACATTGTGCTATCATTTCTCACTTGGTCGGATCAATTTCTCAGAATTTTAATTTTTTCAATGTTTTTGTGTTTTTGATTTTTTAAATGTTTTTATATTTTTCAAAATTTTCTCCCCCTAAAAACAAAAACACACAAAAAATAAAAAGAATTAAAATATCTGATGTTAATTCAATAAATCTTGATTATGAAGGAAATTGATTTTTAAGTACCTCACCCATGACCCGAATACCATTTAATTTGAGCAAATACTCAAAACGAGATTTATCAAAGGGCTTGGTGAGAAGGGCTGCTCGTTGCTCATCAGTATGTATCTTCACCACATCAATAAGTTTCTTTTTAAAGCAATCGCGTATGAAATGAAACCTAATATCAATGTGTTTGGATCGTGAATGATACACAGGATTCTTAGTGATAGCAATAGCAGCCTCGTTGTCAACATGAATTGGGGTAGTCATAAAATTCAAACCATAGTCTCTCATCTGTTGTTGTATCCACAAAACTTGGGAACAACAACTGGCAGCCGCTACATACTCAGCCTCATATGTAGATGTAGCAACAGATGTCTGCTTTTTGCACTGCCAAGAAACTAATCTCTCCCCCAGAAATTGTGCACCTCCAGTTGTAGATTTCGCGTCTGTCTTACATCCTCCATAGTCGGAATCACTATAGGCATTGAAGGAAAAGTTATCATCCTTAGGATACCATAGACCGGTGTTTGGTGTACCCTTCAGATAACGAAGAATTCTCTTGACTGCAATCAGATGTGAAACTTTTGGTTTCGATTGATATCGAGCACGTATAGTTGTAGCGAATACAATATCTGGTCTTGAGGCTGTCAAGTACATCAAACTTCCAATCATTCCACGATACAAAGTAGCGTCAATGATCTCCCCTTAATATCAGGCTCAATCCCGTGATTGGGCTGAATGGGTGTGGAAATGGGTTTTGAGTCAAGCATGCTAAACCGTTTTAGTACATCTTGAATGTATTTTGTCTGATGAATGAAGATTCCATCATAAGTCTGATCAATTTGTAAACCCAGGAAAAATTTGATTTCTGACATGGCACTCATCTCGAATTTTTCAATCATCCCCTCTTTAAACTCCAGACACATCTATTCGTCGGTAGATCCAAAGATAATGTCATCTACATAGATCTGAACAAGAATAATATCCTTGCCCTTTTCATGATAAAACAATGTCTTGTCAATCTGACCCATATTGAACCCGTGTTCAATAAGGTGAGTCAATAAGGTCTCGTACCAGGCACGAGGAGCCTGATGTAGACCGTACAGTGCTTTGTCTAGAAGGTATACTTGATCTTGGTGGATAGGATCCTCAAAGCCCGGTGGCTGACAAACATACACTGTTTCCTTCAATGACCCATAGAGAAATGCAGACTTGACATCCAATTGAAAAACTTTAAATTTGGGTTCGGCTAATGTAATATCCCACATCGGTTGGGAAGGGGAACAAAACCTTCTTTATAAGGAGGTGGATACCTTTCCTATCAAGACGCGTTTTGCCTGGGCGAACAACTCGTCGGGTGAAAACAAAACCGTGAGTTTCTGGATGGGCAACCCATCAGGAGCAAAGCGGACAATATCTTGGTACGGTTGGCTTGGGCTGTTACAGATGGTATCAGAGACAGGGGCCGGACCGATGTGACAGCGAGGACACTGGGCTCCGTAAGGGGGGTGGATTGTAATATCCCACATCGGTTGGGAAGGGGAACAAAACCTTCTTTATAAGGAGGTGGATACCTTTCCTATCAAAACGCGTTTTGCCTGGGCGAACAACTCGTCGGGTGAAAACAAAACCGTGAGTTTCTGGATGGGCAACCCATCAGGAGCAAAGCGGAAAATATCTTGGTACGGTTGGCTTAGGCTGTTACAGCAAAAGATCCAAGAAGGTTCGGCTATGATTGATGGCTAAAAGGTTTGGTGCTCACATGGTTTAAGGTTTGGCAAACCTATAGGTTTGGCAAACCGTTTGGCAAACCTATGAAACCTATATATAGGTAGAATTTTGAAGACTTGAAAGCTTGGAGCTCATAATTTCACATACAAAAAGCAACTTTCTCTCTCAAATTCAAGTTCACTTCATCTTGTGTTTCTTTGAATATTCAAGTGTTGTATTTCATGTTTGATTCAATGTATACACTTGAATATTAATGAGAAATTCATATTCATGATGATGTATTACAATGTTCTTGTTGATCCAAATCTAGTTGTAAACGGATTCCGCACGTTTATGATCGAATCGTAGAATTTCGTGATCGATTCTTTAAATCTACAGTGGTATCAGAGCGTTAGGCTCGATTCTACGACTATTTGGACATCAATCTCAAGTAATTTGATCAGAAAATTCATCATATTGGAGGTGTTTTTGAAGTTCTTGATGTTTTTTTCAACAAAAAGCCAGATCTACGAAAAATTATCAAGTTTTTGCAAATTTTGATCCGATAGAAAGATGCGCCTCGAAAAAACGAAGATTTTGACTACTCATAGGCCTTCTAATTCAAAAAATGAAGATTCTAGAGCCATTTTATTGAAGTTGCAGGTCTGTTCGAACGATCTGACGAACCTGTGACGAACCTAAGAGCCGAACCTACATAGGTTCGTGAGAACCTCTAGGTTCGTGAAAAACCTTCATAGGTTCGTCAAAACCTCAATAGGTTCGTCAAACCATCAATAGGTTCATGAAAAACCTTCATTAGTTCGTCAAAACCTCAATAGGTTTGTGAAAAACCTTCATAGGTTCGTGAAAACCTCAATAGGTTCGTGAAAACCTTCATAGGTTCGTGGGTAGGCTTATGAGAACCTCCAATAGGTTTGTTCGAAAAGGTTTGCGAGAAAAATACCATTTTAAAAGTTCAAGTAAACATTGTTTACCTATTTTGGGCCTTCCGGAGCATTTGGGATAGCTTTCAAGACCTAATTCGGACGTTAAGACAAGGTTTGAGCTGTTTTGTTTTGAGAGGTTAAACTTTGATGTTCTGAACATAAAAGTTAAATATGACATACAAGAACTGGAACGTGGAATGGTTGGCTAACAATGGACTTGTGTTGGACAATTTGGACAATTATCCGAACTGGAAATCCACATTCTAAAAGTTTATTACTAAAGCGGATGGCAATTACCAGAAGTTATTATACCAACAATACAAGAAACCATGTCCGAAATCGAATGATAAATTTGTGACATCAAAACTGAATGAAGATCAAATGTTTGAATTTAATCAAGAAAGAGAATTGTGTGACTTGTTTTCAGTGATCATTTCTGAAGATATTAAAAAGACTGATTTTGAACGAATGCCACATTCATGTGCAAAGTGGAGTTTGTTAGAACTTGCATATAACAATCATGCTGCAAAGAAGATCAATGATGCTTATGATCGTCTTTTACCACGTATGCAAGAATTGAAATATTTTCAGTTTGATATCACTGATGGGCAAATCGTTGAGAAGTTTACGCAATTCTTACCTTGTCGATGGAGTGGTTTTGTTGAAAGAATGAAGGAAACATAAGTCATTCATCATGTCAAATTAATGAACTTCAAAGATGTGGTTGACAAAATGGAATTGGATATAAGAAGAACCGGAACATGGATAGCGAAAATTGTTGATTTCTCGTGGATTGATGAACAAGGAAACATGTTAAAGGCAAGTATGAGTGTTGAGAAAGAAAAAGAAGATGTTGATGGAGGAACAGAAGATGAACCTGACATGTCTGAAGATAGCAAACAGATGAATGAAGTTGTAGATGAGAGATGTAATGTAACTGAAGACACCCACATTCTTGATGATTCTGAAATTACAAGTAAAATGAAGAAATCTGAAGATGATGTTTTGAAATCAAAGGATGAAACTTCAAGTGTTGAAGTGGTGTCAACAGAGGATTAGAGTGTTTATGAGGTTGCCTCTGATGATTTGTCTGAAACAAATACCATCATTAGTGAAGATCATTGTCATACCATTTCAGATAAAGAGGTATGTTCAGGTACGTTTTCTAAACTCTCATGCTCTAAATGTTTAATCTTAAGGGAAAGTCTCCAATTTGTGCTGATAACAACATTCCTCTGATCATTGAAGATTGTACTTTAGAGGAATATGATGAGGAGACATTGTACAGATGTGGGTTGATTGATGTACATAAGAATTATGATGATTCTCACAATAATATCTTTGATGATGTGAAATCATGTGTTTCAAACTCTGCATCGTCATCCAAAAAGAAAGTTTCTTTCAAAACCCCATTGATTGAAATTTAAAAGTTTTCAAAGAACAAAAACAAGAAATTTTCAAAACAAAATGGTTTTTCAAGTTCCAAACCTAAACGTCAATTTCAATCAAAATGGGTTGTGAAATCATCATGTGCATCAAACAGAGTGGAATCAAAGTGTGATACTTCAATGTCTTGGATCAAAGACAAGATTTCACTAAGCCCCACAAGATGTGAAAAGTTGAACTTTGAGTCTCCCATGTCAAGTGGTAAGAAGTCACATTTGACTCATATTGGTTCAACAACGAATCAAAGATTGGTTTATGGTTCACCAATGATAAATCACCAAAACCATAAGTTTGTGCAAAACTGTTCTCCTAGGTTTGTGGAGAGGAGATAATGTTTTGAGTGTGGTACAAGAGGGCATATTATTGCTAATTGTCCTTATCTGTGTGAGTTACAAGGACATTTTAGTAATGCCAAGTCTTGTGTCACAAAGGTTTCAAAGTTCATTCCTAAAAAACATAAAATGCCAAATAAAAACGAGGAAGAACTTGTGAAAGCATTGGATGATGATATGTTGAAACTTTCAAAGCCCTTAATGTCTAATTTGGTTTTTAACAACAATGTAGTGATTCAAGATAAGTATTATCTTAAGAATGCACTTGAACAGGAACAGTTGTGGATACCAAAAACAAACAAAGTTTCAAAGGAAACTTCATTAGTTTCAACTGGAAAATGGATTAAATTTCGGTATATGGATGGTCATGGAAAACTCAAGACCTCGAAGGCTTGGGTGACCAATGCTATCTAATGGTTTATGAGTGTGTGCAGGAGGATTTCAAGAGGACCTATCAATTGGAGGAGAGCTCATTGATAGTGAAACTTCCTGATGTGTATTTGGTAAAATCATTCTAATTCTTTAACTGTCATATTATTCTGGAGAACTTGACAGGTTTGGAATTACATTGTCATATTTTCTTGATGTTTTCAAGTCACTTTGAACATAATGTTTCACAAAGATGGTAAATCATATCGGTTGTCAATTTTCTGGGAATTTTGATTTTTCTATGTACTTATAAAATTCTAAAAATCAAAAAGATTTTCATTTTTAGCATTTTAGTGGGGGTAAAATTTAAAAAAATCAAAAACAATATAAAATTAGAAAATTGAGAAATTGATCCGACCTTTGAGATATGATTGTACATTGTAACATTCTGAAGCTTACTTCTATCATACAAGATCAAATACAAAGCGATCACAATGCACTCAGTATGATATGTTGGTAGGTCTTTCACTCAATCGTGATTTCTGTAGACTAATGCCATAATCATTCTTTGTGGGACACATTACTTAGAACACAGTGTTCGATCTTTGTCCTAAGTGCGTGGTCATTTGCCTTAGTGATTGCTAATTGTATTAGTACATATATTAGTTTGATCAGGTGTTTCTTTTTCAAGAGAAATTCTGAGTTCATTTTTCTTTTATTTTCGTTCAAAACATGGACATTTTATGCGTATACTTACGTATCGACCTGATTGTTATGTTTTGGACATTCTGCTTTTACTTTCTTGTTTTGTTTAAAACTTGGGCATTCTATGTGTATACAGAAGTATCGATCTATTTGCTAGGTTTTAAACTTATGTTATTTTTTGGTTCAATATCCTGGTTTCATCTGTGCATATGGAAGTATCGATCTTGTTACCGAATTTTGAACATTCCGTTTTATTTTACACTTTGTTATTTCACAAAACATATTCTGCTTTATTTTTGCATGATCAAACTAATCAAGAATTTGAACTTATAGTTTACAATGGCATCGCTGTTGGTTGATGTTTCACAAAGTGGGGATGTGTTCAAGTGAGTGGGGAACACAAAGTCTTGTGATTGGTGTTCAATAATCCAAATTCACAACAAGTGATAAGACTTAAAGTGGATCCATATACTGGCAATCGTCCAAGGCTTGTGCATCGAATAAATAAATATCATTATTAATCAACAAGTAACGCTGAGGTATGATTACAATATGATCTCATGTTTGGATCTTTCTCATCAAAAACATATTTATTTTTTTAGTTAGAATACAAATTTTGTAGGATTCTAGGATATAAAAATTTTGCAAATTCATAGCTTTAGGGGGAGTTTATACAAATCATTGAAAAATTCATAAAAAATTTTCTTCTATTTTCTTTTAGACTATCCGATTTGATTTACCAATTCTTTGTAAACATTTTAATTGATTTACTGTTAATATGTGACAAAGAGAAATTGGAATTGTGATAAGGCATCTAGTTTTGATTATGTGTCAACTGATGCAGGTGATAAGGATGATGAAGATCTGTGTGTTGAAGATGTCACTACAGTCCTCAACAGGTGAATCTTGGAAAAAGAAAGACATAAGATGGAGAGAGAGAGAGAGAATGAGATTAAGATTGAGAGAGTGAAGTGGAAAAACAGAGACTGATGAATTTTATACAACAACATTTGATACAACAGCTACAACTGAAGGGGAGTATGTAGATAACAAGGTTGTAGGGGATGTACATAAAGTTTGAGCATATACAACAACAAGGTTCAAGGGGGAGTATGTTGATGCATTTTCTGTGTGAAAGCGGCATTTACTGTGTGAACCTTCTCTTGTTGTATATGAAATCACAGTCTGTTGTATATAATTAAGGGTTCGGCTAAAGATCCAAGAAGGTTCGGCTACGATTGATGGCTAAAAGGTTTGTGCTCACATGGTTTATGGTTTGGCAAACCTATTGGCAAACCTTTTGGCAAACCTATAGGTTTGGCAAACCTATGAAACCTATATATAGGTAGACTTTTGAAGACTTGAAAGCTTGGAGCTCATAATTTCACATACACAAAGCAACTTTCTCTCTCAAATTCAAGTTCACTTCATCTTATGTTTCTTTGAATATTCAAGGGTTTTATTTCATGTTTGATTCATTCTATACACTTGAATATTAATGAGAAATTCAGATTCATGATGATGTATTACAATGTTCTTGTTGATCCAAATCTAGTTGTAAACGGATTCCGCACGTTTATGATCAAATCGTAGAATTTCGTGATCGATTCTTTAAATCTACACCATGTTAAGTACACACAAATCTTTGCTCCTGTCGGCAGTCATCAGAATCCACTCCTCAGGAATCTGAATTCCTTGTTGAAGCACATAACATCTTTCATTATCGAACATCACTTTGTAGCCTTTGTCACAAATCAGTGACACACTCAACAGGTTGTTAGTTAACCCTTTGCAGTAATTAACATTGTCAAAGGAAACTTTACCATTAGTGAAACTACCAAACCCAATAATCTAACCACCTTTGTCATCTGCAAAGTTAACATAACTACCTTTCATCTCCTTAAAATCTTTCAACAAACCCAACTCTCCTGTCATGTGCCATGAACATCCACTAGCAACAATCCAGCGACTATTTATATGGCCCATGAATGCCACCTGCACAATAAATTAAAAAATCTTATCAGTATCAAAAGGGATAACCCCTGTCATTCTGGCGTTGAGTTTCCCTGAATGGACTCCTGCCATTCTGTTGTGATGAACTGCTTGAAGACCCATCTTCAAAGCTTTCATCCTTTTTCGCAGAAATTTGATCACTTGACCTCCATCCCAATTTCCAAAAAGATTTTGATTTACCATTTTGTTTTGAAAATTGTTTTGAAGAAAAATTAACATAGAAATCATCATCAGATGTCACACCCCGAGCCGCCGGGAACGGATCGGGTTTTCCCGTCGGGCGGAAGGTTTCCGGGGCGCGATATCGTGAGTGATAATCAAATGATCAGATTGTTTACTTAGCACATGATAAATAAATGAGAAATGCTAACACATCCATGATATAGAATTACAAGATTAAATTCCAATGTAGCGTTCATAATTTAATCAGGTAAATCTACCAAAAAGAATCAATGTGACTATATCTTGTATCTGTACAAGATATACAAAAGATGATTCATAGTTTAGTCATCCAAAGTATGCAACATCAAAAGTAGCTAGGTCTTCTAAAAGTCCACTAGCTAATCCGTGCATATAAGTAGCTACGCATGTTCATCACCTGAGAAAACATGCATTTAAACAAAGTTAACACTAGGTTGGTGAGTTCATAAGTTTGAATATTGAAAACCTTGAATTGTTCAAACACACAGTCACAAAGAATGATTGATTCACCTGTTCCACCCAATGGCCTCTCCTTGGTTATATGTACAAGTAGGGTATCACCTGATCAAGCATACTTATATGTAGGGCATACGAAAGGGTCAAACCCAGACGCCATCCCACCACATGCTCCGTCAAGTTCCACACTACTTGCGATACAACTAAAGATATCCATTTCCCAATTTTTCAACATGTCTGATATGTATTCGTCTGTTATATCATATGTAGAATAATATAATATGAGGGTTTTAGTTATCAAACCAAAGTATTGATAATCCCTCGATGTGTTAAGGAATTTAGATTAATTTAATCTGGTCCTTATATTATTCCATTACTTGTGTGGTTAACTGTTGTTTCACTTTTAAATATTAAGAGTGTTAGTTAACCGCTTGTAATTTGTTCTTGAACTATAGTGCATAGAGCCTAAAAAGAATCCATTGAAGTCCTCAGGTAATCAGATTTCAATGCATCCGATTTAGCTCTACCACTTTGTATACTCAAAGACCTCATCGAAATAGTTACTAGTAATGTGACATGAGAATGTAAATTACTCAGTCTACTAGAAAATTACATTACTCAGTCTACTAGACAACAAGAAACGATGGATTAATTACTTCCACTGCAGATTAATATCACCATGTGTCGCTTTCCAGAACCTGACTTGAAATCGCCCTGTCACCGGTCATACGTTACCGGCCAATGAATCGATACGATCAACATACTAGCCCTACAAGCTAGAGGTTTGTCAAACATATGGTATCACTATGCTATCGTCGGTTTAGTAAAGTCAAACTAACTGGTTAGCGAATTACAGGGGTTACATGATCAACTTGAACTAATGGCACATGATTGAAGTGATATATTACAACAGGTCAATAGTAACTAATTGTAATTGCGTTCATCCGTGTTATTGTTCTCAATGTCATATGTTCTCCGTGTTATTAACAAGGTTAAATAAGAACTTGTCTTATTACATTATGTTAATTATTCGAGTGAATGATGTTGTTATTATGAAGTTACATTATCATGATTATCATTCTTTGTTCCATGTTCTCTTGTAATTTGTGTTGAGTTGTAAAGCTAAGTGTTTAAAGGACTTGTCCTAATACACTTACTTAACTCTTTGTATCGAATGTTATTACAAAGATACATAGTATCTTTGTATCATTCATATGTTTGCCTGTGATTGTTCCAACGTTTGTTTATGTAAGAATAACTAAGTGTTATAAGATAAGATCTTACAACTATGTTATTCTAATGTGTTGATGAACTAATAAAATATATTATTTCATTCACCTGGTTAACCCTGTCATATCATGATCATACAATGATGCATACAAAGATAAGCGATAATAAGCAGATTGTATTATCTAACATCAATGTAATAGCAATATGTTGAGCAAAACTTTTAAATAAATAAAAGTAAGCATGTTTCTCAGCCCCGAAGGTTTAAAATCAGTTAAGATTAAAGAAAAGGGGCATATGAACTCACCTTGTTGTTGTTGAGGGTTGACTCAGCTTAAACGAGAATACACGCGCTCTTTGTTGGGTTTGTTGTAGTGTTCACGATCCTGTATTGATTTCACGTTGTTCATAATTCGTAAGTATCAGTTGTATGTACCTGAGTGTGTGTGGGTGTTAGCCCTGTAGTTGGCTAACACACGTAAGTCTTGGTCATGATTCGGCCCTTGTTTCTATTGTTATATGTCATACTAACACTCAATCACATTAGATTAAGCTTAGTATGTCTCGTTATGTGTTTTATGTTTAACTTTGTTTCGACCGTGTCATGTTGAGTATTCTTGCCAACCATCATAATTTATAAACATAGACTTAGATTTTGGATTATAAGTTGATAATCCTTCGCATCTTGTAAAAGAGTTTTGTATGATCATTGTTTCTTTGTCTTAACACGTTGAAATCACTTGTTAATATATTCAAAATGCTAGGTGTTAGGTTTTTATGAAATTCGTTATGCTCAAACCCACCACCTTTGTAATAATACCCCATGACCTTGGACCAAAACCATTGACCATGGGCCGAACCAGCTAGCGTGGGCCACGCATTTGGGCCGAGTAGGATGTATCTCACTAATAAGTCCTAGGTCGAATATCCAAGACTCGAATGAATGGGAGTAGCCACATGGTTCGGCCGAAGGAATGTTAAGGCGAATGACAGCCTTGACCGAATAGAGATTAGGCCGAATGAACTTATGCTTGGCCGAACGAGTGTGTCTAGGCCGAGAGAATGGCGTCGATCGAATGGGTTAAGGTCGAATGGGTTATTGTAGGCCGAATGAATTTTCTGCTGGCCGAATGACGGAGTTATGGCCGACTAAGGGTGGTGTTGCCCGAATAGGCTAACTCGCGCGAATGGCTAGGTGGCGAATGAGAGGCTTCCTTCGGCACCCAGCTACTTCGGTCGCCCTTTCACCCATGCGGCACCCCCATGTGGCCTTAGGCCTTTCGTCTGGTTGTGTGGTCCAAGGTTATTCTGCCGAATGGCCCTCTTCGGCTAACAGCAGGTCGGGGTCGACTGGGTTGTTCGAACCAGGGTTTAGTCGAGGTCCATGGTAGTTTTTCTGTGTTGGTGTAGATGTGAACTACTTTCGAAGGTATAGGGTTCGAGGGTTGAGGTTTAAAATCGGTTAGAACTAGTGATTTGAACATAAGGGTGAAAACCCTAATTTTCGCTCACTTTGTGCTCAGATTACCTGCGATATAGTTGATGTTAGGACGGATCCTTTGTACTTTCGTGTAGAGAATGATAAGATCTTCGTTTAGGCTCAAGAATGACGTGATTTAGTTTGGAAATGGTGTGAAGCTTCAAAACCGGGATTTAGGGTTTGTGGGGGAGAAGAAAGAGAAGAAATGAGAGAAATACTCTCATTTAGGGTATTTATATCCCGAAAGGGCTCGGGTTCATTTTTGTTGCTCGGTTAACGTTTCCGTCGCGTATCCGGAACTTTACGCGTATCTAATGTGTTTTAAATAAAAAGGAAGTTATTTTTTTTATTATTTGATGAGTTTCAAAATTGTAAAATGTTATTTAGTATTTTTCTTTATTTTATTTTCGTTCGTGACGTTTTCGTTTTCGTTTCGTCAGAACACGTCGCCATCGCGCGTATTCGTTCGAATCGTCACCCGAACGAACACGACGATGGTCTTGCTTTCTGACTTTTGTTTTCTACTTTTCAGTCATTATTTCAGAACTCCAAACTCACAGATATGTTTGTGTGAATCGTCACCCACGCAAACACGCTGTCAGTTCGTTATTCTGAAATAACACTGCCATTGTGTTTGAATTATGTTTCCTCACAGACGGACTCAACTAAACTTCCTGTTTTCACATTTTTTTCGTTCTGATTTGTCGGCCATCTGATTCCTGTCATATGTGGATATCAGATCGCAACCGACTTGTTCTTGTTATTTACTTTGAACACCGTTGTTTCTCTTGTTTCGTTGTATTATTTGTACTTAGGTTTTCACCTAAATACTAACAACTATTGTTTATCGTGCGTGTTGTACTTACAGTACTTAAGTTTTCACTTAAATACGTACAACTGTTTCTTGTATTTTGATTTCTGTTATCACAAACACTGTTCACATACTTGTATTTGCACATAGTAAATAGTGAAAGTACACATACCGTACGGAATTGCTGGACGATTTGGTACTGGATGTCACAGTCTCCCCTTGTTAAAGAAATTTCGTCTCGAAATTTAAGCATACAGGTCGGGCTTTAATTCTCGAACAGATGGGGACACTTTGTCTTCATATTGTCCTCGCACTCCCAGGTAAATTCTGGTCCACGCTTGGAGTTCCATCGAACCTTTACGATAGGGATACGGTTTTGTTTCAGTCTCTTGACTTCACGTTCCATAATCTCTACAGGTTCTTCAATGAAATATAGTTGTTCATCGATTTGTATCTCTTCCAATGGTATGATCAATGATTCGTCAGCTAAGCACCTCTTGAGATTTGATACATGAAACACATCATGTACTCCGCTGAGCTCATCAGGGAGTCTGAGTCTGTATGCCACAGGACCTATGCGTTGAGTAATCTAAAACGGTCCGACATACCTAGGTTCTAGCTTGCCCTTAGCCCCAAACCGAACTACGCCTTTCCATGGGGACACTTTCAACATAACTCAGTCACCCACATAGAATTCCAAAGGCTTGCGCCGTTTGTCTGCGTAACTCTTTTGGCGGCTACGTGTTGCTTGTAATCTCTGCTGTATCTGGGCTATCTTATCAGTAGTTTCCTGAATAAGTTCAGGCCCAGTTATTCTGTTGTCTCCCACTTCGGTCCAACTAATTGGAGACCAACATTTTCTACCATAAAGTGCTTCAAATAGAGCACATCCGATGCTGCTGTGGTAGGTATTGTTCTAGGAGAACTCAATGAGTGGTAAGTGTGTGTCCCAACTTCCACCAAAGTCTAAGATGCATGTTCTCAACATATCCTCTAGGGTTTGAATGGTGCGCTCGCTTTATCCATCCATTTGTGGATGATAAGCGGTGCTCAAATTAACACTTGTCCCTAAGGATTGTTGCAATGATTGCCAGAACTGCGACGTAATAGACAATGGCACCCCGTGCCTAACTACTATTTCATCAACATATAGTCTTGCTAACTTTTCCATCTTGTATGTTTCTTTGATCGGCAAGAAATGTGCGGACTTGGTCAATCTATCAATGATGACCCAAATCGAATTGTGTCTGCTGGAAGTGCGGGTAGCTTGGTAATGAAATCCATAGCTATTTGTTCCCACTTCCATTGTGGAATCTCTGGTTGTTTCAGCAAACCCGAAGGTTTCTGGTGTTCTGCTTTGACTTTGGCACATGTGATACATTTGCCAACATACGTGGCAATGTCTTTCTTCATACCCGGCCACCAATAAAATGACCTAAGATCTTGGTACATCTTATTGGCACCAGGATGAACTGAGTAACGTGTCTTGTGTGCCTCGTCAAATATGAGTGTTCGTAGTTCATCTACTACTGGAATCCAAACACGATCCAGATAATAGATAACTCCATCTTGTTTTGTCACAAAATGTTTCTCAGCTCCACAGTCGAGCTCTTGTTTCAAATTGTCTCTTGTCGTTGCTTCCTGTTGTGCTCGTATGATTTTATCTTTCAAACTTGTTTGCACTGTCATTCCCATTGCTCGGACGCGCAATGGTTTGACTCTTTCCTTCCGACTCAAAGCATCTGCAACAACATTTGCTTTGCCCGGATGGTATTTGATCACACAATCGTAATCGTTCAGGAGCTCAACCCAACGTCTCTGTCTCATGTTAAGCTCCTTCTGATCAAATATGTGTTGTAAACTCTTGTGATCTATGAAGATAGTGCCTTTGTTACCATAAAGTAGTGTCTCCAAATCTTTAAAGCAAAGACAACAGCTCCCAGTTCTAAGTCATGTGTCGTGTAATTCTTCTCATGTACTTTCAGCTGTCTTGAGGCATAAGCAATGACTTTGTCTCGTTGCATCAAAACACATCCGAGTCCCTGATGGGAAGCATCACAATAAACTACAAAGTCATCATTGCCTTCTGGGAGTGTTAAGATAGGAGCATTGCACAATCTTTGTTTCAGTGTCTGGAATGCCTCCTCTTGTTTCTAAGTCCACACAAAAGGTTCAGACTTCTATGTGAGCTTGGTGAGAGGCAAGGCTATCTTAGAGAAATTCGAGATGAACCTCCTGTAATAGCCTGCCAATCCCAAAAATGATCGGATCTCTGTTGGTGTTGTAGGCACATCCCAGTTCTTGATTGCTTCAATCTTGGCTGGATCCATGTGAATACCATCACTGTTAATCGCGTGACCCAAGAACTGAACTTCTCTTAACCAGAATTCACACTTGGAGAATTTGGCATAGAGTCGTTCTTCTTTTAGGAGTTCCAAGACTGTTTTGAGGTGTTGTTCATGTTCCTTCTCGTTCTTTGAATAAATCAGTATATCATCGATGAAAACGATAAGAAACTTATCTAAGTACGGCTTACACACCCGGTTCATTAGATCCATGAACACTGCCGGTGCGTTCGTCAGTCCAAATGGCATCACCATAAATTCGTAGTGACCATATCGGGTACGAAAGGCCGTCTTTGGTATATCTTCCTCTTGTATCCGGAGCTGGTGATAACCTGAACGCGGGTCTATCTTTGAGAAGTATTGAGCTCTTTGTAACTGATCAAACAAATCATCAATCCTCGATAACGGGTACCGATTCTTGATGGTGGGTTTGTTAAGCTCTCTGTAATCGATGCACATCCTGAACGATCCATCCTTCTTCTTAACAAAAAGAACAGGAGCTCCCCACGGGGAAAAGCTCGGTCGGATGAATCCTTTGTCAAGTAGTTCTTGTAGTTGGTTGGACAACTCCTGCATTTCTGATGGTGCGAGTCTGTAAGGAGACTTAGCTACAGGAGTGGCTCCCGGAACCAAATCAATTCGGAACTGCACTGATCTCTCGGGTGGCAGTCCCGGTAAATCATCCGGAAACACGTCCGCATAGTCTCTCACAACTGGTACATCTTTAATCTTCATTGCCTTCTTGTCTTTCTCAATCACGTGAGCTAGGAATGCAACACATTGTTTTCGTAAATACTTGCGAGCCTTCATGCATGATATTATCTTGACACTGCATGTCGCTTGGTCTCCATGAATCTCCAATATCTCATTGTTCTCCACCGGAATGCGTAGTAGTTTGTCGGAACAGATGAACTCTACTCAGTTAAGAGATAACCAATCCATTCCGATGATGATGTCGAAACTGCCCAGCTCCATCGGTATCAAGTCGATGGAAAATGTGTGATCACCAAGTGTTAGTGGGCAATTCCTAAATACTATGTCAACTGTAATCTGTTTGCCATTAGCTATCTCAATAGTGTAAGGGGAGTCTAACAATTCCTCAGCATAATTAAGATGGCATGCAAAGTTGGATGAGATAAAACTCTGATCCGCACCAGTGTCAAATAATATGGATGCATAGAAGTCAGATAAGAGAAATGTACAAGTGATGTTCGGGTCCTGTCGAGCAGCAACTGCTCCAATTTGGAAGGCTCATCCTCTTGGTGCTTGAGCCCGTTGTTGATTTCTCTTGGGACAATCCCGAGAAAAGTGTCCAAGCTCGCCACAGTTGTAGCAAGACCTGTGATCAGCAGCAGCAGTAGTAGCTGCATTGTTGTTTCTGTTTGGAGCTCCCGTGCTCCTGCAGTGGTTGGCCCAGTGACCAAACTTTCCACAGTTTGTGCATTGTTTGCACTGTGTGTTTGGTTCATGATGATACTGGCAAGTGCTGCACAAAGGTGCTGTGCTAGTGTAGGGCTTTCTGATCTGTAGCGGTGGTGGTTGGTTGATCATGGGAGTTTGGGTGGTTGCAGCAAAGTTTTTAACCACCTTTTGTTTCTTAGCCAGCCTCTTGTCCGAGTTCCTTGAAGTTCCAGCTTTGGCTGAGTCGGCCTCTTTCTTGATTGCCCCAGAGGCAACCATCACGTCTGTCATTGTTGATGACAGTGTAACAGCCATTTTCATCGTAGTGGGGTGAGCAGCAAGGATAAAACCTTGCATACAGGCCGGCAATCCCCCGATGTACCGCTCGATTCTCTTTTCCACTATGGGCACTATATCCGGTGCCAGAGACGCCAGCTCGTGAAATCTGGTGGTGTAGGCCAGATGCCCAACACCAATCATAACCAGGTTGAGCAATTCGGTCTCTACCTTTTTGATTTCATTTCTTGGGCAAAATTCTGCCCGCAACAATGCCTTAAAGTCATCCCATGGCATTGACAGGGCCTCATCCCAGCCTCTGGTAGTAACCTGAGCGTTCCACCAAGTTAACGCTCGTTTGTGAAATGACCCCGCATCATACTTTACCCTATACTGTTCCGGGCAGTTGCTAATCTCCAAAGTTGTTTCCATCTTTTCGATCCATTGGATCAATCCAACGGCTCCCTCGCTACCACTAAAACTCGGTGGCTTGCAACCTACAAAGTTTTTGTAGGAGTAGTCTTGATGGTTTTGGGTGTTTCCACTGCCTTCTCCAGATGAGTTGGCAATGTTGTTGCTGTTATTGGTGTTGATCCGATTCATCATTTCTGGGATTACATCCCTCAGCTGACTGGTCAGCAGTGTGGCCAGTGCAATGGTAGCGGGATCTAACTGACGAACCGGCGGTGGCGGAGGAGGAGGTGGAGGTGGTTGTATAGGAGAGTCAGGCGGTGTCGGTGTAGAAGAATGAGGAGCAGAATCCTATGGGGGTGGTGGCAATAGAGCTGGTGGTCTTCTCGGCGGCATTCTGATCATAACCGAAAAGAAAATCGGTTAGTGCAGTGATCAGATGCAGAAGACACATGCAATTAGAATCCTATGTCACATGATCTCTATATGAGGGTCCCTAGGTTATAGTCTAGGCCAAACCGTTTAAGTAATATGACCTATATTTCTCCATAACCATGGCTCTGATACCAATCTGTCACACCCCGAGCTGGCGGGAACGGATAGGGTTTTCCCGTCGGGCGGAAGGTTCCCGGGGCACCATATCTTGAGTGATAATCAAATGATCAGATTGTTTACTTAGCACATGATAAATAAATGAGAAATGCTAACACATCCATGACATAGAATTACAAGATTAAATTGCAATGTAGCGTTCATAATTTAATCATGTAAATCTACCAAAAAGAATCAATGTAACTATATCTTGTATCTGTACAAGATATACAAAAGATGATTCATAGTTTAGTCATCAAAAGTATGCAACATCAAAAGTAGCTAGGTCTTCTAAAAGTCCACTAGCTAATCCGTGCATATAAGTAGCTACGCATGTTCATCACCTGAGAAAACATGCATTTAAACAAAGTCAACACTAGGTTGGTGAGTTCATAAGTTTGAATATTGAAAACCTTGAATTGTTCAAACACACAGTCACAAAGTCATACATGATACTTGCAATGATTGATTCACCTGTTCCACCCGATGGCCTCTCCTTAGTTATATGTACAAGTAGGGTATCACCTGATGAAGCATGCTTATATATAGGGCATACGAAAGGGTCAAGCCCAGACGCCATCCCACCACACGCTCCGTCAAGTTCCACACTACTTGCGATACAACTAAAGATATCCATTTCCCAATTGTTCAACGTGTCTGATATGTATTCGTCTGTTATATCATATGTAGAATAATATAATATGAGGGTTTTAGTTATCAAACCGAAGTATTGATAATCCCTCGATGTGTTAACGAATTTAGATTAATTTAATCTGGTCCTTATATTATTCCATTACTTGTGTGGTTAACTGTTGTTTCACTTTTAAATATTAAGAGTGTTTGTTAACCGCTTGTAATTTGTTCTTGAACTATAGTGCATAGGGCCTAAAAGGAATCCATTGAAATCCTCACGTAATCAGATTTCAATGCATCTGATTTACTTCTACCACTTTGTATACACAAAGACCTCATCGAAACAGTTACTAACAATGTGACATGAGAATGTAAATTAGTTAGTCTACTAGACAACAAGAAACGATGGATTAATTACTTATCACTGTAGATTAATATCACCATGTGTCGCTTTCCAGAATCAGACTTGAAATCGCCCTGTCACCGGTCATACGTTACCGGCCAATGAATCAATACGATCAACATACTAGCCCTACAAGCTAGAGGTTTGTCAAACCTATGGTACCACTATGCTATCGTCGGTTTAGTCACGTCAAACTAACTGGTCAGCGAATTACAGGGGCTTACATGATCAACTTGAACTAGTGGCACAAGATTGAAGTGATATAATACAAAAGGTCAATAGTAACTAATTGTAATTGCGTTCATCCGTGTTATTGTTCTCAATGTCATATGTTCTCCGTGTTATTAACAAGGTTAAATAAGAACTTGTCTTATTACATTATGTTAATTATTCGAGTGAATGATGTTGTTATCATGAAGTTACATTATCATGATTATCATTTTTTGTTCCATGTTCTCTTGTAATTTGTGTTGAGTTGTAAAGCTAAGTGTTTAAAAAACTTGTCCTACTACACTTACTTAACTCTTTGTATCGAATGTTGTTACAAAGATAAATAGTATCTTTGTATCATTCATATGTTTGCCTGTGATTGTTCCAACATTTGTTTATGTAAGAATAAGTAAGTGTTATAAGAAAAGATCTTACAACTATGTTATTCTAATGTGTTGATGAACTAATAAGATATATTATTTTGGTCACCTGGTTAACCCTGTCATATCATGATCATACAAGCATGCATACAAAGATAAGCGATAATAAGCAGATTGTATTATCTAAAATCAATGTAATAGCAATATGGTGACCAAAACTTTTAAATAAATAAAAGTAAACATGTTTCTCAGCCCCGAAGGTTTAAAATCAGTTAAGATTAAAGAAAAGGGGCATATGAACTCACCTTGTTGTTGTTGAGGGTTGACTCAGCTTAAACGAGAATACACGCGCTCTTTGTTGGGTTTGTTGTGGTGTTCACGATCCTGTATTGATTTCACGTTGTTCATAATTCGTAACTATGAGTTGTATGTACCTGAGTGTGTGTGGGTGTTAGCCCTGTAGTTGGCTAACACACGTAAGTCTTGGTCATGATTCGGCCCTTGTTTCTATTGTTATAGGCCATACTAACACTCAATCACATTAGATTAAGCTTAGTATGTCTCGTTATGTGTTTTATGTTTAACTTTGTTTTGACCGTGTCATGTTGAGTATTCTTGCCAACCATCATAATTTATAAACATAGACTTAGATTTTGGATTATAAGTTGATAATCCTTCGCATCTTGTAAAAGAGTTTTGTATGATCATTGTTTCTTTGTCTTAACACGTTGAAATCACTTGTTAATATATTCAAAATGCTAGGTGTTAGGTTTTTATGAAATTCGTTATGCTCAAACCCACCACCTTTGTAATAATACCCCATGATTATCATGCATGTATTCATAAGTTGGTTTCATGTGTGTGTTTACAACATTGATTATGTGGGCCAAATAGATGGGCCGAATCATGACCTTGGACCAAAACAATTGACCATGGGCCGAACCATCTAGCGTGGGCCACACATTTGGGCCGAGTAGGATGTATCTCACTAATATGTCCTGGGTCGAATATCCAAGACTCGAATGAATGGGAGTAGCCACATCGTTCGGCCGAAGGAATGTTAAGGCGAATGACAGCCTTGACCGAATAGAGATTAGGCCGAATAAACTTATGCTTGGCCGAACGAGTGTGTCTAGGCCAAGATAATGGCATCGATGGAATGGGTTAAGGTCGAATGGGCTATTGTAGGCCGAATGAATTTTCTGCTCGCCGAATGATGGAGTTATGGCCGACTAAGGGTGGTGTTGCCCGAATAGGCTAACTCGCGCGAATGGCTAGGTGGCAAATGAGAGGCTTCCTTCAGCACCCAGCTCCTTCGGTCGCCCTTTCACCCACGCGGCCTTAGGCCTTTCGGCCGGTTGTGTGGTCCAAGGTTATTCGGCCGAATGGCCCTCTTCGGCTAACAGCAGGTCGGGGTCGACTGGGTTGTTCGAAATAGGGTTTAGTCGAGGTCCATGGTAGTTTTTCTGTGTTGGTGTAGATGTGAACTACTTTCGAAGGTATAGGGTTCGAGGGTTGAGGTTTAAAATCGGTTAGAACTAGTGATTTGAACATAAGGGTGAAAACCCTAATTTTCGCTCACTTTGTGCTCAGATTACCTACGATATAGTGGATGTTAGGACGGATCCTTTGTACTTTCGTGTAGAGAATGATAAGATCTTCGTTTAGGCTCAAGAATGAGGTGATTTGGTTGGGTATTGATGGAGATACAAGAGTTTGAAGGTTGGAAATGGTGTGAAGCTTCAAAACGGGGATTTAGGTTTGCGGGGGAGAAGAAAGAGAAGAACTTAGAGAAATACTCTCATTTAGGGTATTTATACCCCGAAAGGGCTCGGGTTCGTTTTTGTTGCTCGGTTCGCGTTTTCGTCGCGTATCCGGAACTTTACGCGTATCTAATGTGTTTTAAATAAAAAGGAAGTTATTTTTTTTATTATTTGATGAGTTTCAAAATTGTAAAATGTTATTTATTATTTTTCTTTTGTTTATTTTCGTTCGTGACGTTTTCGTTTTCGTTTCGTCAGAACACGTCGCCTTCGCGCGTATTCGTTCGAATCGTCACCCGAACGAACACGACGATGGTCTTGCTCTCTGACTTTTGTTTTCTACTTTTCAGTCATTATTTCAAAACTCCAAACTCACAGATATGTTTGTGTGAATCGTCACCCACGCAAACACACTGTCAGTTCGTTATTATAAAATAACACTGCAATTGTGTTTGAATAATGTTTCCTCACAGACGGACTCAACTAAACTTCCTGATTTCACATTGTTTTCATTCTGATTTGTCGGCCATCTGATTCCTGTCATCTGTGGATATCAGATCGCAACCGACTTGTTTTTGTTATTTACTTTGAACACCGTTGTTTCTCTTGTTTTGTTGTATTATTTGTACTTAAGTTTTCACCTAAATACTAACAACTATTGTTTATCGTGCGTGTTGTACTTACAGTACTTAAGTTTTCAGTTAAATACGTACAACTGTTTCTTGTATTTTGATTTCTGTTATCACAAACACTGTTCACATAATTGTATTTACACATAGTAAATAGTGAAAGTACACATACCGTACGGACTTGTCGGACGATCTGGTACTGGATGTCACATCAGATGATGTCACCATTTTGACAACCTTTTTCAAATTCTATTTGTTATCAAAAATTTTCTTTTGCTGACTCTTTTCTTCTTTTACCCAAACACATTTAGGATCAAATTTCCTGAGAACTCTTATTTCCTCCTCACTAGGTTTCACTTTCCTAGGACTTCCACCAGACTTGATCACCCAACTGTCATCAAATGAATTCTTCTTGATCTTATGATTTGGACAATTTATAGAAATATGTCCTTTTCCACTACAAGTAAAACACTTGCGTGTTTCTCTTGGAGTAAAGGACTTAAATCTGTTACAATTATCCATATCACAATTAGTAATTACGTGACCTAATCTACCACATCTGTAGCATTTTCTTTGTGAAAGACTTTTTGATTTTAGTTCATCAAAACACTTGAATGAACCCAAAGATTTGGATGCAACAGATGGAGATGAGACTGTTTTCCTCAAACCAGTGGCTTTTATCTTGGAATTGTTCTTTTGATTTTGAAAAAACTTCGATTTTCCCTTATTTCCAACCCCAAATTTATTACTCACCTTGTTAACTTTTTCAAAAAAACCTTTTTCTTTTTGAGAAACACCACTAGTCTCTCCCTTATGTATAGTGGATGTCTTGACATACACATTAGGTTTGAGAGTAGCAGTTGTTTTTTCTTTCAGCACTGGTTTTGAAACAACAGTTGATTTAATCCCACTTTCTTAGCTGTTTTCATCTCATACTTGGATTTTTGAGATGTCAGACTCTGTTCCTCAATAGTTTTGACTTTATAACTAGCCATTCTCAGAATATCAGCTGGAAATTCTGAATCTGTAATATCCTCAATAATAGGAGCATCACAATCAACAAACACATTATCATGAGATGATGAACCTCCCACATCCTCAGTCACTAGTTCAGACAAATTTTCCTTTAAGGAAACCGGATGAACTTCCAAATCCGGATTAAGTTGTGGACTTGAAACAAAACTAGAAGGAGGTGGCACAGCATGAAGACCTATTCCAGTGATATCATGTGATGACCTTTGCATGGCAGCAAAGTAATCAATGACATACTTAGAATTTTGGTAATTTTCAAGCTTGCCCTTTTGTAACTCAGCTTCAGCTTTTGCTGCTGATAACTCAACCTTTAGCTTCTGAACTGATTCAAGATGCACTGACACAGCATGGTTATTTTGTAAAACTTTGATTTTCAGATCTTCATTTTCTTTACCAAGATCAATTATCTTTTTGTCAAAAGATTTTTCTCTTAAAATCATCTTCTTGTTTGTTTTTGTGCACTCTATCAGATCAGTAGTTAGCTGAGCATTCATCTCTTTCAGTTTATCAATGATCTCTAACAGATCCTCATTTACCTCATCCACTTTCTCTTTGCCTTTACAATTGTCTTCTTCCAAAAAGGCCATAAAAGCACCCATCAATTCATCATACTGTTTCCCCCAATCATAACCTTCATCGGCTTGACTCACCAAAGCTTTAGAAGATTCTGCAGATTTTTCTTTCTTTTTCGGATAGGTTTCCTTCGTCTTGAATGGGTTTAGATTCCCTTGTTTGTTTGGATTCTTGCATTCTCTGGCAAAGTGACCTAGCTCACCATAGTTGTAGCATTGAGTTGTCTTTGGATTAAACCCAAATTTGGTGTTGCGGTCGAAAGTGAATTTCTTGCCTGTCTTCTTCTCATAACGATTGATTCTTCGAATAACACTCGCCAGTGCCCATTGTGTATCAATTAGTTCCATTTCATCATCATCGATTTGTTCATAATCTTCAAATGTCAGATTAACATTTCCAATCTGTCCTGCAACTTGTTCATCGTATGCGCTGACTACACAAGATAGAATCGACATGTGATCCCGAACAGCTTCGACTGTTACTTTCCCAGATTTGTAGTATTTAGCTGAACAGAAGGTGGTGTTGAGTCAGACTTCTTCTCATTTGAAGAATAAGATGAACTAGAACTTGTAGATGCAGAAGGAGCAGGAGTACTTTCAAATGTACTAGAAACAAATGTTGTCTGAATCTTTGCAGATGAAGCTGGTGGTGTAACTATAGATCCACCATATAATGAAGGATCTTGTGTAACATTTACTCTTCTGGCCTTTCTTTTATCGTTCATCTCTTGCTCTTCAAACATTTGAACAAACTCTACCAAGGTCAGTCCTGGTAAATTCTCTCTCAAGATTAGCACTAAAGAGTTCCACTTGTCAGGCAAAGCATCAGCAAGGCAATCAATCTTTTCATCTTCAGTATATTCGATGCCACACTTTCTAACTTCTGTCAGCAGATGTCTGTATCTAGTGATCAATGCTTCCAGACTCTCATTGCCTATAAAATTGAGGTTTTCAAATTCTTTGCGAATGTCTGTGGCTTTCATCTTCTTCAGATTTGTATTTCCTTCAACTCTAGCTTTCAAAGCATTCCATAGACTATAAGAAGTCTTGTGCTCATCAAATTGATGTAAAATTTGGTTTGGAATAGCTTGGCTTAACAACCAATATGCCTTCTTCTCTGAATCATACTTCTTTCACTCATCAACATCTAATCTCTTTAAGAGTTGATACAAATCAGTTCCCACAACTCTAGGTCTTTCACATGGAGATAAAATCCGTTCCCAAAGATTAGTATCCGTTCCATTAAGGTGTGTTTCAAAGCGACCTTCCAATTATCATAATCTAATAAATCCAACAACTTTGGGACTTTGTTCGCACTCCCAACTTCAGTTTCACTAATCAGAATGTTATGAATCTTAGAATTCTGACTTGCCATTGCAGCATACATCTCCGCCATAATTTCAATATTTTAACCAGCGAACATTTTCAATTCACGAACCTATTACTCAGGCGAACCTTTAACAATCTTGAATCTGAACGATCCTTCAGTCACGAACCTGAAGACACGAACCTCAAATCACACGAACCTGAAGTCAGACGAACCTTGGATCACACGAACCTACAGTAGCGAACCTTGAGTCAACCGAACCTGAAGTCAGACGAACCTCTGATAACAATCAACGAACGTCTGCTTAAACAGCAACGAACCTTCAGACAAACTTTCAAACGAACCTTGCAACCGAACCTATGCAGAAACCTCAGACGAACCTTGCAGAAAATCTCAGACGAACCTTGCAGAAACACAAACGAACCTTGAAAGAACACAGCGAACCTTTACTGAAAATTCACGAACCTCTTCTGAAAAAACAAACGAACCTCAGAAAAATGTCAATTCCAGCGAACCTATTGTTTCAGCTGTTCACAGGTTCGGCTCACGAACCTGTAACTCCAAATTCGAAATTTTGGAGGGAAAACCTTCCAAAATTTGAAGAAAAACTTTTCCAAATCTTCAAATTGAAACCACAAATCCGTGAATTTTAGTATTCCACACCAATTTATGATGAAATTGAACACAAAACAACAATCAATCAACAAGAAAAGAAGAATTTTGATCCATCTTTGATCTTCTAATCTTCAAATCTTCAAGTAGTTGAATTTCTTTGATAAAACGTGTATATAGCTTCACCAAAAGCTCTGATACCACTATTGGTTTGTTGAATCTGATCTGGATCGTATCAAGAAGCTCTATGAACAATTAAACATGTGCGGAATCCTTGTTTAATCTATAAGAATCAAAGAGTAACAAGCAATTTCATAAACATCTTCATTTGATTAATCAATCTTCAATGTCTACAGATCTCACACAGAGATTTCTCACACAGAGAATACACACTCGGGTTTCTGAAGTTCTTTAAGAGTTTTCAAGAGTTCTACAAAAGTTTTGAACAACATCAGACAAACCTTCTATATATACAGACTGTCAGCTGAACCTATTCCTAGCGGAACCCTTAGGTTCGCTAGCCAAACCTCTCCAAGATTATAGGTTCGCCAAACCCATCAATGTGATAGGTTCGCCGAACCTACCTAAGTTCGTGGGCCAGATGAACCTATGCAAAACCTTTAACAAAACTTTCTATAATTTACATTTTGAATAGCAACCTATTGCAAATATGCACTAATAGGTACCTCTTGATGTTATCTTTCCAGATCAACAGAGTGAACAAAGGCAACAAGAAGATACTTCTTCCATTCATGTTGATGCTGAGGATGAAGATGAAGGTGAAGAATCTCCTGATACTAAGTGTGAGTTTGAGACTGTACAGTTTGGAAACAATATGATCAGGAGATTGAAGAAGAGAGCTGCTTCAGAACAAACAAAGGAAGCAAGAGAAGAGAAAGATGATCCTAGTTTTTTAGTTGAAGAGCCTGAATCATCAAGGCCGAAAAAGAAGAAAATAATGGCTAAAGGTCCAAGTGCTAAGAAGAAGACCAAAGCTCCTAATATCATTGTATCTTGATCTGTTGTCACTTCTACAGTTTCTGCTTCATCAATTCCTGTTATTACATCTTCTCCATCTGTTATAGTTAATGTTTCTTCACATACTAATGTTTCAGTTACTGTGTCTACAATTCCAGGAGGCTTTGGGCAAGCTCCTGAGTATGTGAATGTAGCTTCTTTTGTTCCTTCTTTCATGGAGACTACTACAGTGACTATATCATTTCAGGAGACTTCATTTCATCAAGCTTCTACTTCCAGAGATGATTCCTTGTTTGGGAATTTAGAAGATTTGGATCTAAATTTCACTGTTGATTATGATGACACCGAGCTTAAAAGAAGATTATCTATGTTGTCAAAAGAATTTGATTTATACAAAATGGAAAAGGAGAAAGCTAAAGCTAATCAACCATCTTCCCCTGGAACAAGTGAACTTGATGAGATGAAAAGTCAGATTGCTCAGTTGATGAAATGGAGGGAGTAAGATGTAGCTGAGAAGAAAGTGTTGAATGAAAGAATTTCTTTGTTGGAGTCTATGATTGATATACAGAATGTTAATATTGCTGAGCTGCAAAATGAGAATATGGATTTGAGACAAAGGATTGACGATATGATAGCTAAAGATTCTAAGGCTGAAGCTTCTGGTTCTGGTGCTGAAAAAGTGTTTGTTAATGTGGATGAAGAGGAAGATGAGAAGGTGGATTATGGTGATTCTGATGTAGATGAACGTCTGAGCTTGAATGCTCATGGTGATGATGAAGAGGATGATGGTAATGTTGGTGGTGTGAGTGGAGATAGTGGGCTGAATTCTGTGACTGGAGCTATAGTTGTTTATGATTCTTCAAAGATTACTGTGGATGCTACTCATGTAACTGTTGTGTCTTCTGATAGGGTTACTCATTGTAATGATGATGATTTTGAAGATTTAAGTGAAATGGAACCAAAGAAGATTATTGATTATTCTCTGCCTACATTTCTTGACTTGTTTAAACTACATTCTGATATTGACTTGCAGAGAATGATAGTTGAGATATCAGTGGAGAAAGACTTAGAAGAAGGAGAAATAGCTGGTGGATATTCAACAAAAGACTTCAATGATATGTTTGAGATTGCTGCTGATCAAATGTTTGACTTTGAAAAAGATGATGATTTGGATTTATTTGACTTTAATAAAGATGAGCCAATGGATGAGAATTTGTACAACCTGAATACGTTAAAGCAGATTTTTGATCTTGGAGACGTGTCAAAGACATCATTGGCTAAGGTTAAAGAAAAGACTAACCTGGATTTCTGGAAAGAAAATCAAGATGAGATGAAGTATATTGTTGATCATTTGTACATCTTTAAGCAGATGATTGAAGTAATAGACGATAAAGTTCAAGACAACCAAACTAAACAATTCAAAAGATTCATGATTGGATCCAAGTCAAAGATGATTGGAAGAATTGTTAGTTATGGTTACTTTCACAACATTCTTGGAAGTATGACTGATAAAGGATGTTATGTGGTGAAACGAATTGACGGGTGTCAATATTTTGGAAAGGCATTAGATTTAATGTCTTTGCCATCTTTTGAGTGCATGGAGCTGTCAAGATTGAAGATGATCAAACCTATTCAGACCAAACATAATGTAACTTTTGAGAAGTTATTAAAGAAAGAATCTGGGTCTGGATGGAGTTTGTTGTCTCCTCAAGTTAAAGACAAGATACATGGATATGCAAAGCCAAAAGTATTCAAGAGACCAAGGTTGAGGATGATGGAACAGAATTTGAATCAGTATTTCAAATTATGGTTCTATGATGAGAAGACAGCTGAAGCAGTAATTTTGTTGAAACAAGAAGACAAGTGGAGAGTTATTAGAATGCTGGACCCAGTTTGGACTGTTAACTGCTCAAAGGATGAAATTGATTTACTTAACATGGCTGAGATTTTTGCTGCAAAAGGTTATCATGATGTGGGGATAGCTATAAAGACATGGCAGTTCAGTTTCAGACCATTGCTCGAATGTGTTACACTTTGGGTATACATTCAGGTTGTAATTTGGAAGATGTGAACTATCTTTATGTAGAGCTTATGAAGGTTCAGAAAGAAATGGATGAGAGAGATGCTAAGTTGGAGGCTGAAAGGTTAGCCAAGATTCCTCGTTCAATTGTGATACGAGCGGTTGATAATGTTGTTGGAGAAACAAGTGGAGTTGATGACAAGATTGAAGATAAAGCTGAAGATGAAGACTAAAGATTTTTGATAGCATCTATTAAGGGGGAGTTTGTTAGTGCATAATTGTAATAGGTTGCTATTCAAAATGTAATTTATAGATAGTTTTGTAAAGGTTTTGCTTAGGTTCGTCTGGCCCACGAACCTAGGCAGGTTCGGCGAACCTATTACATTGATAGATTTGGCAAACCTACAACCTTAGAAAGGTTCGGCGAACCTATAGGTTTGGCAACCTAGGTTCGTCCAGTGAACCTCAAGGTTCGGCTAGGAATAGGTTTGTAACATTTGTACATTTAGTCATGATAGTCGTGAACAGTGTTAGAACAGTGTGTGTCCATGTTCAGTTAATCTATGTGATTCATATGTTCATTATGTGCTTGTGTGTTAGAATCCTTATTATTTGAGAACAAGTATGTATTATTAGTTACAGTCGATTACACTAGGCAAGAACAGTATCGTGTTACATCGAAACAGTGGTGGGCTGCGAGAGTGAGCCCTATATATATACTGCGTTCGGTGTAATAGGATAGTGTTAGTGCGTAGTGTTAAGACGAATATTATGACAATCAATTAATTCAACAAGAATCGTAATACGTAAGCGAGACTGAGTATAGTTATGGGTGATGATCCATAATGATACGAATGTTGAACTTATAATTATGATTAAACGACTTTAAATAATTAATACGATCGAAAAACGTACGCGATTGCGGGTATACACACGAAGAGTAAAAATAGTTAAACTGATTATTTTATATTTTTACAATTTTGAAACTCATCATTTTATTGAGTTTAACAACTCTTTTATTTAAATTCGCGTAAAATACGCGTTACGTTCCAGAAACGCGAACCGAGCGACCGAAACGGACCCGAATACCACACGGGCTATAAAAGCCTTGAACAAGGCTTAATTCCTCATTTATTTCATCACCAACCACTTCTCTCTCTAAGAAATTCGTTCAACCCCTCTCTCTCTAGAAAACCGAGCTTCAAACGCGAATAACTCGCTCGTTTCTCAACGGATTTTGGTGTTCTTGGCGCCCACGCGTAGCTCTCGACATCTCCTACACGAAAGTACAAAGGATCTATGGATTTATCCGGTCGAAAACGAGGTATGATCGGAAGAATGAGCTGAAAATTAGGGTTTTCGTTTTGTTGCTAGACCAAACCACATAACCTGTAATGAAAACCCACGTAGACCAACACTAGACCTTCGAAACTTGGTTTTTGTACACCGAGGATGTGGAGACTTCACCAGGGATGGTCGTAGCTCGAATGGCAGGTGAAGTTGTACAGGTTCGTTGGGAAAAAGGGGCTGTCGAACCCTCTTCAGCACTCAGCCGAACCCTAGGGGTTCCCATGAGCCTTCACCGAACCAATTGATGTCCACCGAACCCCCATCTGCAGCTGGCCGAACCCTGAGGTGCTTCACGAACCATCACGAACCTTTGGTCTATGGCGAATCTTCACGAACCTGCATGGTTCGTTGCATAGTCAGCCGAACCCTAATGGATCTCCCTAGTTTGCGCGAACCCTTCTCATGCATCTTGGCCGAACCCTCATATTCACGAACCCATGTTAGAGAATGGACGAACCCTGTTGCCGATGAACCTTCCAGGATTAGCCGAACCATGCATGCAGCGATACCCTCATATGCCAAACCAATGTGAAGACGAGCCTTGCATGGTTCGTTGGTTAGTTTCCGAACCCTTGGACATCTCACCATGAACGAACTCTTGTGCTATAGGGCCGAACCTTGGGCTAGAACCCAAAGAGGTTCGCTGTCAAGGGGGTTGGCCGAGACCCAACATGAAATTTTCATTGTATTTCTTGGCCCAACTCAATGCTACAAGGCCCAAGTTCACTTAGTAATCGGCCCATTATGATCCTAAGTGGCCCAAGGGATTAATTAACTTTGATCCACCTTAGGTCAAGCTCAAAGAGACCTTAGGCCCAATAACTCACTCATTTGGCTCACGAGATCCATTTCGGCCCCAATACTTTGCAATTGGCCCAACATGATCATTGGTGTCTTACATAGCCCATGAACATATCGGTTGGCCCAATACCACATCCAATTGGCCCACGATTAACCTAAGAGGCCATGGACCTTTGCTTAAAGCCTATCATGATTTCATGGGCTTAAGGCCCATGAATTGATCTACAAATCAAAGGAATTGTGTTTTGAACTTAGTGGGTGAAATATAACCAACATGACTATGAGATCAAGTCACAATCCTGAAGACTCAAACCATGGAAACATTTATGTCAAATCTCATGTTAATCAATGACTTATCAAACTTTTAAACACATACTGTTTATGCATAATGAGTTGTGCATAAAAGCTCATAACATAGTCTTTTCATGAATCATTGATCAATCAAGTAACACAATCATGACTTTCAAGTTCACATGACATTTTCAAACATGAGAACAATTAGTCATGAGTTAATCATGTTCAAGTTAACACAAATCAAACAATGAATCAAAGTCTATACAATTATAAATCTTATATCTTATGTATGATTACAATGATATAGGAACCAGTTAGAAGTGTTGTTTGCTATTTGCTACTTGTTATTGTTCAGAGTCTACTGCAGACAGGTGAGAACATTAGCCCCTATTTTTACTGTTTTTACAACTGTTTTGGGGTGGAACACGTGATCAAATGCTCTTACTTCAATCATATTTCATGATACATATTATTGTTACTTGGCAAACATTATAGGTTTACTTTAGAAATCCAAGGGATTTCTCAATTTCTTTTAAAGGAATTTATAAACTCTTTTACTCTAAACTCGTGTTTTCGAAATTAATCTTTTATAAACCTTGTTGTTATACAAAGATGCTATCTTATGTACTCAATCAAAGGGTTCACAACATGGTATTCAAACAATGGTTTTCATGGTGTTCAAACAAGGATTCATTTCATGGTATTCAAACAGAGGATTCATTTCATAGTACTCAAACAAGGTTTTCAGTCATGTTATCAAATAAGGCATTAACACGCTAGTTTAAAGCAATGTTCAAAAGCATGGTGTCCATCGTTGTGAACAAACTTATAAGCACATCAGGTTTCATATTCATTAGCGTTAGTACTGGGTGATCACAACAAGGGAAAGCGGACACATTTGGGCAGACCGATTGCTGCAGTTAGTTTTTAAATTTGTTTTATAAACTAACTGCAGATTTCGGTTACGTATGGTTATCATTGTTGCTGACAAATTTTCTAACTCCAAATGTAGTTTGGGACTTGATTATATGTTGGTTTTCGTGCAAACAATCTTTGGACTTTTTACACTCATTTGACATACCTGATGTTAGTTTGGGTTACAACCCATCCATGTAATTCATTTATTGCTTTAATATACCTATGCCTTATATTATAAATTCATGATTTCATATGTTAAACCTATTGTTCTCACCAACTGCTTCTGTAGTTGAGAGTTACTTTTCATGTGTTTCAGGTTTAAAGCATTTTAAGGACAACTAAGGAGACCGATTAAGATAGAACAAGATGAAGAAACATGCTAGGATGGAATAGAAACACATAAAATCCTAATTGTTTAATTGTCTTGTTTGAAGTCTTATTTTGTAAACTATATTTTGGGTCTTTAGTTGTCATTATTTTGGTCGATAGTTTGTCTGTAACTAAACAACTGTCTAAACATTATGAAACTTAGTAATCCGTTGTGGTTGTTCTTATTCAATACTTGTGCATGATTCAACTGTTCATACGTCACCGCGCCGTGGATTCCGCACGCGGCGCAGGGGTGTGACAGGTTGGTATCAGAGCCAAGGTTGTAGAGAACTAGGAAAAACCCAATGTTTAATGACCTAGACTATAACCTAAGCTACCCAATAGGACTAAGTGCTATAGGCTTGAGGATACTTAACATCTAAGTAACTTAAGTGAGCATTAAGTCTACATTAAGCTTGAAAGATCTTAGGGATATTTTTCTAAGATTAGACATCGAGTCAAGGAATTTGAATCGGAATTCTATAATTTTAGAAACCGAATTAAATTTCTCACACATATTCATTTAAGGATTTCAGAGGCAAGGATCTGTATTCTTAGTATCCTTGATCTGAAATTCTCACACAGAGATCATTAAAGGATTCCAGAGGCAAGGATTTGTATTCTTAGTATCCTTGATCTGGAATTCTCCATCAGAGTTCATTATAGGATTCCAGAGGCAAGGATCTGTATTCTTAGTATCCTTGATCTGGAATTCTCCATCAGAGTTCATTATAGGAATTTAGAGGCAAAGATATGTATTCTTAGTATCTTTGATAAGTCATGTTTATCATAGGAATTCAGAGGTCAAGATCTATTAATTTAGAATCTTGATTTGAAATCCTTGTCATGTTTATCATAGGAATTCAGAGGTCAAGATCTATTAATTTAGAATCTTGATTTGAAATCCTTGTCATGTTTATCATAGGAATTCAGAGGTCAAGAGCTATTAATTTAGAATCTTGATTTGAAATCCTTGTCATGTTATCATTATCAGGTGTTCATTATCATAGGAACTTTATAACTTAGAATCCGGGTAACAGTATTCTTTAGTTGAAGTTCTCACAGGAGATCATTATACTCGATACTGTAGGTATTGAGAACCTAGGTTAAATCAACCTAGGACACATATACAGAAACCTAAGGTTTTAATTTCAAGTAAATTAAGAACCGTGGTTTACACCGTCATAATCATATCCATAGCACAAGAGGCAATCATGAAACAATCATAATCAATCAAGAGTTAGAATCTTAGCTCCAAATACAAACGGCGGATTAACGCTGACGTGCTGAGGTAAGTGGTGGGTCGGTGAGAGCTTACCCTATATATAAGCTTATGTCGGTATGTCAGGGGGGATCCGGCATTCGTATTTCAAGTGAGGATTCGGGAGCAACTGGATCATTGAACATTAGTCAAACACATGAGATACAATCATTGGTGAATCAAATCATAGTGCAATTCAACTTGGATGAACCAAACATTTTGGTGAATCAATCAAGTTGTGAACATTTCGTTTATGTAAACCTTAAGTGAAATTCTTAAGTGATTACATCATTAGTACTTACTAACATAGTTTAACAAGAAAAATGTAGAGCACACATATGACTTAGTTCTACATGTTAACAACTGTTAGTAGGTGCATGCATAACATAATCATAGTTCAATCATGGAATCAATCATAGTTCAAGTTGATCAAAGTTCATGGGATTCCTAATCAATGGAACATACATGGAAATCAGTACAAACGTGTTGCCAAATGCTAGCAAGGACATGATCGTGGTATATCGAAGCGGTGGTGGGATGGCGTCTGGGCTGGCAGTTTTCTTGACCCTTTCGTATGCCCTATATATAAGCTATCTTCGGTATATCGGGAAAGTGTCAGTGTGTAGGTTTGGTGGAGTGAGATCATGGAACATTATACACATTCACGTGAGAAGTATGCTAATGAGCTGATGGCTTATACGTGTACATACTCATGTTACAATTGAATGATAATATTAGTAGTATGTATATATTACTAATTTTATCATGCAAATTCAATTGTATCCTTTCTCATTACTGACCCACTTGCGGCTTCTATTCGTAGAATGCCTCCCCGACGTGATCCTAACGAAGGGGGTTCGACAAGTGGCAACGACGATGAGATCAACAAGATTGCCCTAGCCATCGCTATACACATGAGAGATGTCATTCCGGGCATGGTCACTGATATTACCCAGAATCTTCGAGGAAGTACTAGTGATTCAGCACATAACTCAAATGCTACCAACAATGGAACTGCTAACTTCACTTTCAAGCAGTTCAATGATGCTAAACCTCCTAAGTACGCTGGTACTGAAGGAGCTACTGGCCTACTGTAGTGGCTGGAGAGCATCGACGATATTCTTGATTTCACAGGATGTCCTGAAAACCGGAAGGTCAAAATGGCCTCGAGCGCTTTTCACAAAGGCGCACTCACCTGGTGGAACTCTGAGAAGAACACCAGAGGACGGGAAGTCGCATTAGCTTTATCATGGGAGGATTTCAAGAAGTTACTTGTGGATAAGTTTTGTCCACGACATGAGCTGAAGAAACTTGAGGTAGAGATGTGGAATCTTGTGCATTCTGGTGCCACACCTGGTTACTCCTCTATCCCGCAGGATAGAGAAGTACATCGAAGGCTTACCTCTAGTTGTCAGGGGAACTGTGATGGGGAATAACCCCACTACTCTGGAGGCAGCGATTCATCTTAGAGCTAGCCTTACCGAAGAATACGTTAAGTCTGGAGTGCTCACCCGAAAGGGGTATAAGAGAGCACAGATTGATGAAGGCAAGAAGCCTGAACAACAACCTCCCAAGAAGAAGAAGCAAAAGACAATCAAGAACTTTGCAGCCCTGACTGCAGTTACACCTACTCATGCCACACCCATTACTGCTATGCCACAATCTGCCACAGCCAGAAAGTCTTATACTGGCACGTTTCCACTTTGCACCAAATGCCAATACCATCATCTACCCAACGCTCCGTGCAAAAAGTGTCTCAAATGTGGGCGTATGGGACACTTAGCAGCTACATGTAGATCTGCTCACCTTGCTGCTGCCACGACTGCTACCACGACCACTGCTGCTACAGGTGGAAGGGCCTGTTATAATTGTGGAGCAGAAGGACACTCCAGAAACCAGTGTCCAAAACTCAACAACAATACTGCTGTTGCTCGTGCGTTTGTTTTCGGAGCTGCCGAAGCACGCGAGGAGCCAGCAGTTGTCACGGGTACATTTCTCCTTAATGGTCATTACGTTTCTATCATATTTGATACTGGTGCTGATAAAAGCTTTATCTCTGCCCATATTGCTTCTTTGCTTAACATAGAACCATCTATACTTACTGCTCCCTATACCGTAGAAGTAGCTGATGGTAACACCATACTTGTAGATTCTATAATTCATGGTTGTGAATTAAGATTAAACGACCATCTTTTCCTCATCGATCTTATTCCTATGACACTCGGAAGTTTCGAAGTTGTGATAGGAATGGATTGTTTATCCAAAAACAATGCCGAAATTATATGTTCGGAGAAACTTATTCGAATTCCTTTACCGTCCGGTGAAACAATGAGAATCTATGGCGAGAAACCCTGCCGCGGATTGAAGATTGTGTCGTGCATCAAGGCTAGGAAGTACCTGCGAAAGAAATACTATGCATTCTTGGCTCACGTAGTAGAGAAGAAACCTGAGAAGAAAGAAGTTGAAGACGTTCCAGTTATCAGAGGTTATCCTGACGTGTTTCCAGAAGACTTGCCTGGATTTCCACCGATCCGTCAAGTGGAGTTTAGAATCGATCTCGTCCCTGGAGCAAATCCAGTGGCGAAGTCACCGTATCGGTTAGCACCATCTGAGATGCAAGAACTGTCTAGTCAGCTTCAAGAACTTTTAGACAAAGGTTTCATTAGACCGAGTTTCTCTCCATGGGGAGCTCCGGTTCTCTTTGTCAAGAAGAAAGACGGTTCATTTCGTATGTGCATCGATTATCGTGAGCTAAACAAGTTGACAATCAAGAATAGATATCCTCTGCCCAGGATTGATGATCTGTTTGATCAATTACAGGGAGCAACTTGCTTCTCTAAGATTGATTTACGATCTAGGTATCATCAGTTGAGAGTAAATGATGAGGATATACCCAAGACGGCATTTAGGACTCGATATGGACACTATGAGTTTGTGGTTATGCCATTTGGGCTGACCAATGCACCTGCGGTGTTCATGGACTTGATGAATCGAGTCTGCAGGCCGTATTTAGATCAGTTTGTTATTGTCTTTATTGACGATATATTGATCTATTCAAGGACGGAACAAGAGCATGAAGATCATTTGAGGAAAGTCCTAGAATTACTAAGAGGAGAACAACTTTATGCTAAATTCTCAAAGTGTGAATTTTGGCTAAAGGAGGTTCACTTCTTAGGACATGTCATAAACAAAGATGGGATACATGTTGTCACACCCCCAATTTTCAACTAACGGAATCATACCGTTTGGGAACGTGACAAACCAGGATCTCAGATCATTAGACATAACGAAGACCTCTATATGAATTTCAAAATGTACTTTGGTCTTTAAAACATAACATCAGAGTTTTCAAAATTTTGCGGAAGCGTTATAAAACCAGTAACAGTTGTAAAATGTAAAATACAATACAAAGTTTCAATTGTTCAAATCCAAATATCTAAAATATTTAAAATGCATGCGACTCTATCTCCTAGTCCATGCCAGCTTTAATGCGCGCCTTAGCGTCCTGAGAAAACATGTAAATCAAGTCAACACAAAGGTCGGTGCATAACACAGGTTTTAAGTATTCACAATGTTCAAAACAACAGATTGAATATCAAGTTGTAGATAACATAATCACACATGCACAGTCATGATAGCTAGTCATATAAACTATTTACATAAGTGGTCGACACCGAAGCTGACGAATTGTCATGCTATAGCATGTTTTTGCCTTGCCACTATTGTCTAGCACAACAATAGTAAAATGTGTTTGGTCAGTCAAACACCTGCGTAGATCCCATCTACCAGGTGAGGTTTGTCAAACCTAATAGATCTATTTCCAACTACCACGCTTTGCGCTACGGCAAACTAAACGGTTCGAGGTGTGTAAGGACTTTCAAATTGCTATGTTGTCACATAATGTAAACAGCTAACTCATGCAAGTGATATGTATCTAAAAATAGTTTGTTGCACATGTTTTCTCCCCCAAAACAGTTTAAAATAAGAAAGGGCCGTGTACGCACCTTTGAGTATTGCATAATGATCAAATACGTAAGCTCGTATAGAAAAATCCTCTTACGAAGGATCTGTGTTTAAACAATAGCATAGTGTTATTCGGAATGTCGTTTTGTGCTTGAAATCACATACGAAAGTACGCGTGCTTTTGAAATCGTTTAAATAAAATCATATTTGATTTTATTTAAGTAACCGTAATTATACGCGATTTCGCTTTCGGATTAAAATATGAATTTTATTATTCTAATACGTTCGGGATGAAATTCTGGTTCCAACGCAATTCGAACGAGTCGAATCGGAGTTAAAACGGAGAAGTTATGGGCTAAATTCAAAAAGGATTTGAAAATATCAAAACCGGCAGCCCTAAGGCTTGAACCCGCGACCTATCACTCGCAACACACACACCTTACCAGTCTCGCCCGCTAGGGTATCGCATCAAAATTTAGCAATAAATTGTTTTAAACCTCATCTCCCCGGTTCCCCTTTTTTTCTAATTGCCGAACCATTACCCCTTGAATTGAACCACAATTCGATTCCAATCGAAATCCAACCCTTGGGGGTTTTGTTCCTGAAATATAATAGAATCAGTAAATGGTCTTAATTTGAAACATTATTCACCAATACATGATTAATCGGTTATCAATAGGTTCGAATACCATGTCTCAAATTCCCAACTCAAAATTGTTTAATTCGCTACTGTAACATCGAATTGATATGATATTATCATCATTCGGAGTCTTCTGGAACTCACCACACCATCCAATTCGATTCTATAACTCATCTTGACCCAATCCCCCAATTCGTTTTCTCATAAAGAACCCTAATTGTCGAACTCTTACAATCCGATATTGATTCATGAAATTCACATACAAATTTCGATAATCGGTGTTCTCTGAAACTAAAGATAGTAATTAATTTGATTCTTAACTAAATTTAAATCAAAACTCCCAAATGCGTTTTCACTTAGAACCCTAGAATCGTAGTTCATACAATTCGATATTATCAGTCTAAATTGACATGGGTTTATTGTTAGTCGGCATATTATGAAACTATTCATCAACATTAATTTAATTTTTGAACTCATCCCGATCAAAACCCCCAAAACGCCTTTGATATGAACCCTAACTACTTGAATTCATAGAACTCGATGTTATCAGTCAAAATTGACTTAGGATTAACCTTAATCAACATGATTAGAAGGTGTACAACTAAAAACTTACTTTGTTTGATATCCAATTGCCAGAGATCGCTTTGTACTTGAACTTCGATCGACTTCCAACTCAAAATCCTCTTCTGGTTGCTTGATGGTTCGAATTGATGAAATGGAAAGCTTCTAAATATGCCGATTTAAAGTTCTGGAAACTCAATTGTGTGATTTTCTGACGAATTATATGAACTTGTATATTCTAGTAACGGTTTTTGCTATTATGATTGATAATCGATTTAATTCACCATTTTATGGCCTAATAACTCCTCATGGCCGTTGATAATCATCAGTATAATGATTATTTATTTGTAATTTCAGTTACAAAACCTCAAGTGTCGTGAATTTAAATCACCATTTGATTCTTATTCGAATTTTGACCTTTAGAAGTCAAAATTGACTATTATCCCAATTTGTAGACCAATCCTTCAAATTAAAACACTTAGGACTTAATTGTTGCTTAACCTTAACTCCTATAAATGATTCTGGATCAATAACATATCACTTCGATTAATAAAATTAACTGCGAATTGCCGGATTTTCACTAATTAAACCAATTAAAACATTTTTGGGCTAAATTAATCCAATTGGGCTTCTCAATTACAATTGGGCTTATCCTGGACTCATTGGGCCTATCTTAGCCTTATTGGGCCTACCTTGAGCCTACTTTGGCCTTATTTGGCCTACTTGAGCCTTAGTGAGCCTTCCTTGTTTTCCTTGAGCCTAAATTGACCTTATTGGGCCTTCCTTGTTTTGTTGGGCCTGCATTGGCTCTGTTGGGCTTGTGATAACACCATCTTCAGTTAACAAGGTTAATCCGAAAAGTCGGATTGTCACATCATCCCCTTGTTGAAGGAATTTTCGTCCCGAAAATTAGTAAGTGTTAGGAGTAGTTAGGAAACTACTTACGAGTTTAAATCGTACGTGTTAGTGTGATTTGATCATTCTGTGTGCTTGTGTGTACTCACACACAAAATTTAATGCTTGTAACATCACATCTAAATGTGATCGTTCAATGTGACTGTTTGCGTGTACACTAGTTAGTTCACCTAACTGTGACTGTTTGTGTTTGATCATGCTGTGTTGTGTAACCTCACACATAGTGAGTGTCTATAACTGTTTGTACTATGCAACCCTGCACATAGCAAAATGTATGTAACTAATCATGTATGTACTACCATAACATGTAACATATGAAATGTAGCACATAAAATATATAAAATATAATGTAGCACACATGTTTGTAACAAAACAATTGAATAAAGTGTTTGTGCTTACGGTTTGAAATTTGCAGTGTTGATGTGTGAAGCATCACGTCATCCCCTTGTTGAAGGAAATTTCGTCGCGAAATTTAACGTGCGCTCTCAGTGTTAGCAGTAGCTGTTTTGAACAAATGAGGATACTTCTTCATCATTTGATCTTCCCGTTCCCATGTGAATTCAGGACCACGTCTTGAATTCCATCGGACTTTGACTATCGGAATCTTGCTTTGCTTAAGTTGTTTGACCTCCCGGTCCATGATTTCTGCTGGTTCTTCAATGAATCGCAACTGTTCATCTACTTGTATTTCTTCCAACGGTACAATCAATGTCTCATCAGAAAGACATTTCTTTAAGTTCGATAAGTGAAAGACATCATGAACCCCACTGAGTTCATCCGGTAGTTTGAGTTGATACGCAACCGGACCAATCCTTTTCAGGATCTCAAAAGGTCCTACGTAACGTGGACTAAGCTTCCCGCGCTTGCCGAATCGTATCACACCTTTCCAAGGTGATACCTTTAGAAGAACTCGGTCTCCTACTTGAAATTCCAACGGTTTACGACGTTTGTCAGCATAACTCTTCTGTCTATCTCGGGCCGCTGCCATACGGTTCCGGATTTGAACTATCTTCTCCGTCGTCTCGTGCACCAGTTCAGGACCTGTTATCTGACTGTCACCAATTTCAGCCCAGCAAACTGGTGAACGACATTTGCGACCATACAAAGCTTCAAACGGTGCTGCTTGAATACTTGTATGATAACTATTATTGTAAGAGAATTCCACTAACGGTAAATGATTCTCCCAGCTATCACCAAAGTCAATTACACAAGCTCGTAACATATCCTCGAGCGTTTGAATCGTTCGTTCACTTTGACCGTCTGTCTGTGGGTGATAGGCAGTACTCATATCTAAGCGAGTCCCCAATGACTTACGAAGTGATTTCCAAAAGTTGGAAGTAAATCGGGCATCCCGATCTGATATAATAGAGATTGGCACGCCATGCCGTGCTACTACTTCCTTGATGTAAATGCGAGTCAGTTTCTCCATCTTATCAGTTTCCTTGATTGCTAAGAAGTGTGCAGATTTCGTTAATCGATCAACAATTACCCATATCGTATCACAACCAGTCGGTGTACGGGGTAACTTAGTAATGAAGTCCATCGAAATCTGTTCCCATTTCCACATCGGTATCTCTGGTTGTTGCAGTAAACCAGATGGCTTCTGGTATTCAACTTTGACTTTCGAACAAGTCAAACATTTGCTAACGTACTTAGCAATATCAGCTTTCATGTGAGGCCACCAATACAGTGCCTTCAAGTCATGATACATCTTGTCTGATCCCGGATGGACTGAATATCTGGACTTGTGTGCTTCATCCATCACGAGTTCCCTTAAACCTCCATACAAAGGTATCCACATTCGGTTAATGAAATAACGAATTCCATCAGGTTTAACATCCAATTGTTCTTCCATTCCTCGTAAGGATTCCGGTACCAAGTTTTCCTTTTTCAAAGCCTCGATCTGAGCACTGCGTACCTTGTCAGATAAGTCAGTATGTATTGTCATCATAAGTGCACGAACCCGTCTTGTTGAAGTATCCTTTCTGCTTCAAGCGTCAGCTACCACATTAGCTTTTCCCGGGTGATACTTAATCGCACACTCATAATCGTTCAACAACTCAACCCATCGTCGTTGCCTCATATTAAGCTCCTTCTGATCAAAGATATGTTGCAAACTCTTATGATCAGTGTAAATAGTACACTTAGTTCCATACAGATAATGCCTCCAAATCTTCAGAGCAAAAACCACTGCCCCTAACTCCAAGTCATGAGTAGTGTAATTCTTTTCGTGTGTTCGTAGTTGTCTAGAAGCATAAGCAATCACTTTATCACGTTGCATCAACACACATCCCAAACCTTGTGCAGATGCATCACAATACACCACAAAGTCTTCCGTCCCTTCCGGTAAGGACAAAATCGGTGCGCTGCAAAGTTTCTGTTTCAATAACTGGAATGCAGCTTCCTGTTTATCCGTCCAGTTATACTTCGTTCCCTTGTGTGTAAGAGCTGTAAGTGGTTGAGCGATCTTTGAGAAACCTTCAATGAATCGTCGATAATAACCCGCCAAACCAAGGAACTGTCGTACCTCTGTAGGGGTCTTTGGTGCTTCCCAATTCTTAATCGCTTTAATCTTCGCTGGATCAACATGTATGCCCTTTTCGTTGACTATATGACCCAGAATTGTACTTCTCGCATCCAGAAATCACATTTCGAGAACTTAGCGTACAGTTGTTCCTGTTTCAGTAATTCCAATAGTAATCGAAGATGTTCAGCGTGTTCTTCTTCAGACTATGAATAGATGAGAATGTCATCAATGAAAACAATGACAAACTTATCAAGATAAGGTTTACAAACACGATTCATGAGATCCATGAATACAGCTGGAGCGTTTATCAACCCAAATGGCATGACCAAGAACTCATAATGGCCATAGCGTGTCCTGAATGCTGTCTTCGGGATATCCTCCTCCTGGACTCTTAGTTGGTGATAACCCGATCTGAGATCGATCTTCGAGTAGTAACTCGAACCTTGCAACTGATCGAACAGATCGTCAATCCTGGGTAACGGATACCGGTTCTTGATAGTGACCTTGTTCAATTCCCGGTAATCGATACACATACGGAAAGCCCGTCCTTCTTCTTTACAAACAAAACTGGAGCTCCCCACGGTGAAAAACTAGGTCGTATGAAACCCTTATCCAACAACTCTTGCAATTGTGTAGATAACTCTTGCATCTCTGACGGTGCAAGTCGATAAGGCGCCCTAGCTATCGGTGCTGCGTCTGGTGTAAGATCGATTCGAAATTCCACCTGTCTGATAGGCGGTAATCCCGGCAAGTCTTCTGGAAACACCTCCGGAAATTCACAAACTACTGGTATATCTTCAATCTTCTTCTCAGCTACCGGCTTTTCAGTTATAAGTGCTATAACTGCCGTATGACCTTTCCGCAGACATTTGTGTGCTTTCATACAAGATATGAGGCGCAGTGGCGTACTGCTCTTCTCGCCTTGTACATACAATGTCTCTCCCTGCGAAAGAGGTATACGAACAATCTTTTCATGGCATACGATTTCAGCCTGGTTTTTGGACAACCAGTCCATGCCAATGACTACATCAAAACTGCTTAAGGCAATAGGCATAAGATCAATCTCTAATGTTTGACCCATCAAATCAAGGACACATCCCTTAATGATTTGTTCAACTACTATTAACTTACCATCAGCTAATTCCACAGTGTATGGACTATCTAAGGCAGTGGAACTAACATTTAGCAACTTAGCAAGTGAACTAGATACAAAACTCCGGTCGGCACCAGTGTCAAATAACATAGAGGCATAGTGATTATTTAAGAGGAACGTACCCGTAACGATGTTGGGATCCTCCCGTACCTGACGTCCTCCAATCACAAACTCCCTGCCACTAGCACCATTGTTGTTGTTGTTATTGTTATTGTTGTTGTTGGTGCCATTACCATTACCGTTGCCATTCCCATTGCCATTGACATTATGTCCCCGCCTTTCTTGAGTTGCGGGCAATCTTTCTTAAAATGCCCCATTTTGCCGCACTCAAAACAACCCTTCTGTGAGTTGTTCTGGTTATTATTCTGGTTGTTGTGGTTGTTCTGCAGCTCCCCGCGACAATCCTTAGCCGCATGTCCAATCTTGCCACACCTTTGGCACCTAGCTCTATCACACTGATTACCTGCATGATGATACCCACACCTGTTGCACTTGGGGTGTTTGCCAATATAACCCCCCAATGATGACGATTGCTGACCACTGCTTGAATTATGATAAGACTTGTTTAAGTCTTGCTTCCGGTTTTGCTAATATGATTGTTGGTTGTGACTCTTTGAGTTGTTACCTTCCCACTTTCTTTTATGATCTCCCACCTTGGTAGCAGATGTTCGTTTAGGTAGAGTCCCCTGTAACACTGCCTGATCAGTAAGCTGATGCGCTAAACGAACAGCTTGTTGGATGGTGGTGGGGTTTGCTGAAGTAACCAATCCCTGAATCTGAGGTACTAGTCCTCCAATGTATCTTTCAATCCATTTGCTAGCTGGAGTAGCCATGTGTGGTAGAAGTCTGGCCAACTCATGTGACCTGGTTGTGTACTCTTCAATATTTGACCCCTCCATCTTGAGGTGCCAATATTCCTCCTCTAACTTCTGCATTTCACTGCGAGGACAATACTCCTCTTGCAGTAAAGTTTTGAAGCCATTACATGTTAAGGCATTTGCCTCAACCAACCCCAGAGTCTGAACATTCGAGTTCCACCAGGTTAATGCTGGACCCTCCAATGTTCCCGTTGCAAACTTCACTTTGCTCTCGTTAGGGCAGTTGCACATTTCAAACACTGACTCCGCCTTTTCAATCCATCGAAGGAGTCCTATGGCCCCCTCCGACCCTTTGAAATTGTGTGGTTTACAGTCCAAGAACATCTTGAACGTGCATAACTGTGGGTTAACCAGTCCCCCTGCTGGACCCTGTGGCCCTGTGGTGTGTGTCTGAGCATATTGTGTGATTGCCTCTGCAACTCTGTTGTTAATTAGCTCGTTGAGCTCAGCGACTGTCATGTGTACGTTTCCCTCAGCCATTAGTTTCCTATTTACAAGAAGTGTTAGCATGCTTGCAAAGTCTAATGTAACATGTGTAAGTAAAACAACAAACACAACATATAATAATAGTTCTTCAATAGATAGAAATTTGATTTGTGTACAATACTTTTGAAATAAAACATAAGTTTTCAAACTACTAATGTAGGAACACAACCCGTTCCTAATAAGTTTAAACAAAACAAACAAAGAGAAAGAAAAACAATCAATCATCCTCAACGGTGGATTCAGGATCGGAATCAACAACTGGTGCTGGTTCCTCCTCCTCCTCCTCTTCATCCTGTTCCTCGTTCTCAGAGGCCACTAAATCCTCCAAGACTTCAATCCTGCCCTCCAAAATCTCGGCTCGGTTCTCCGAAGCTTCAAGACGATCAATCAAGTTAATCATCTCATTCCGCATATCATGAACCAGATGGGCAAGTTCCTCTTGCCTCTCATTAGCATCCCATTGTTTCTGAGAGTTTTGTGCGATCCTATCTTCTGCCTCGTACAAATCCTTGCGCAGTTTGGCGATCTCCTCAGCGTCCGTCCTTTGCCTCTTAGGCTCAGGAGCATCTAGTACTGGTGGTGGATGTGTAGAAGGTCCCTCAGCAGGGATCTGCTGAGTGCCCTCCACTGGCTCCTCCTCCGGATCCTCATCCGGGTCCTCATCTGGATCCTCCTCTGGATCCTCGTCTGGGTCCTCCTCCGGATCCTCCTCCGGATCTGAGTCGTCCCTCTCATATGGTGGAGGAGATGGAATAGGTGGTGGTGGTGATGATGGTGGTGCTGGAACTATCGGTTCCTCGTCCTCAGAATCATCAATGTAAATGTAAGGTACTGATGATGATGCCATGCCTGTTACATAATATCATATGTAAGTGCAGTGCCATGGAATGTGTAAACAAGTCAATTACATAATGTCATATGTAATTTCCAAGTAATATGTATAAGCATATGTGTCTAATGTCTACAGTCATTGTCTAAGTCTACAAATGCAAACCTAATTCGCTATAACCAATGGCTCTGATACCAATCTGTCACACCCCCAATTTTCAACTAACGGAATCATACCGTTTGGGAACGTGACAAACCAGGATCTCAGATCATTAGACATAACGAAGACCTCTATATGAATTTCAAAACATACTTTGGTCTTTAAAACATAACATCAGAGTTTTCAAAATTTTGCGGAAGGGTTATAAAACCAGTAACAGTTGTAAAATGTAAAATACAATACAAAGTTTCAATTGTTCAAATCCAAATATCTAAAATATTTAAAATGCATGCGACTCTATCTCCTAGTCCATGCCAGCTTTAATGCGCGCCTTAGCGTCCTGAGAAAACATGTAAATCAAGTCAACACAAAGGTTGGTGCATAACACAGGTTTTAAGTATTCACAATGTTCAAAACAACAGTTTGAATATCAAGTTGTAGATAACATAATCACACATGCACAGTCATGATAGCTAGTCATATAAACTATTTACATAAGTGGTCGACACCGAAGCTGACGAATTGTCATGCTATAGCATGTTTTTGCCTTGCCACTATTGTCTAGCACAACAATAGTAAAATGTGTTTGGTCAGTCAAACACCTGCGTAGATCCCATCTACCAGGTGAGGTTTGTCAAACCTAATAGATCTATTTCCAACTACCACGCTTTGCGCTACGGCAAACTAAACGGTTCGAGGTGTGTAAGGACTTTCAAATTGCTATGTTGTCACATAATGTAAACAGCTAACTCATGCAAGTGATATGTATCTAAAAATAGTTTGTTGCACATGTTTTCTCCCCCAAAACAGTTTAAAATAAGAAAGGGTCGTGTACGCACCTTTGAGTATTGCAGAATGATCAAATACGTAAGCTCGTATAGAAAAATCCTCTTACGAAGGATCTGTGTTTAAACAATAACATAGTGTTATTCGGAATGTCGTTTTGTGCTTGAAATCACATACGAAAGTACGCGTGCTTTTGAAATCGTTTAAATAAAATCATATTTGATTTTATTTAAGTAACCGTAATTATACGCGATTTCGCTTTCGGATTAAAATATGAATTTTATTATTCTAATACGTTCGGGATGAAATTCTGGTTCCAACGCAATTCGAACGAGTCGAATCGGAGTTAAAACGGAGAAGTTATGGGCTAAATTCAAAAAGGATTTGAAAATATCAAAACCGGCAGCCCTAAGGCTTGAACCCGCGACCTATCACTCGCAACACACACACCTTACCAGTCTCGCCCGCTAGGGTATCGCATCAAAATTTAGAAATAAATTGTTTTAAACCTCATCTCCCCGGTTCCCCTTTTTTTCTAATTGCCAAACCATTACCCCCTGAATTGAACCACAATTCGATTCCAATCAAAATCCAACCCTTGGGGGTTTTGTTCCTGAAATATAATAGAATCAGTAAATGGTCTTAATTTGAAACATTATTCACCAATACATGATTAATCGGTTATCAACAGGTTCGAATACCATATCTCAAATTCCCAACTCAAAATTGTTTAATTCGCTACTGTAACATCGAATTGATATGATATTATCATCATTCGGAGTCTTCTGGAACTCACCACACCATCCAATTCGATTCTATAACTCATCTTGACCCAATCCCCCAATTCGTTTTCTCATAAAGAACCCTAATTGTCGAACTCTTACAATCCGATATTGATTCATGAAATTCACATACAAATTTCGATAATCGGTGTTCTCTGAAACTAAAGATAGTAATTAATTTGATTCTTAACTAAATTTAAATCAAAACTCCCAAATGCGTTTTCACTTAGAACCCTAGAATCGTAGTTCATACAATTCGATATTATCAGTCTAAATTGACATGGGTTTATTGTTAGTCGGCATATTATGAAACTATTCATCAACATTAATTTAATTTTTGAACTCATCCCGATCAAAACCCCCAAAACGCCTTTGATATGAACCCTAACTACTTGAATTCATAGAACTCGATGTTATCAGTCAAAATTGACTTAGGTTTAACCTTAATCAACATGATTAGAAGGCGTACAACTGAAAACTTACTTGGTTTGATATCCAATTGCCAGAGATCGCTTTGTACTTGAACTTCGATCGACTTCCAACTCAAAATCCTCTTCTGGTTGCTTGATGGTTCGAATTGATGAAATGGAAAGCTTCTAAATATGCCGATTTAAAGTTCTGGAAACTCAATTGTGTGATTTTCTGACGAATTATATGAACTTGTATATTCTAGTAACGGTTTTGGCTATTATGATTGATAATCGATTTAATTCACCATTTTATGGCCTAATAACTCCTCATGGCCGTTGATAATCATCAGTATAATGATTATTTATTTGTAATTTTAGTTACAAAACCTCAAGTGTCGTGAATTTAAATCACCATTTGATTCTTATTCGAATTTTGACCTTTAGAAGTCAAAATTGACTATTATCCCAATTTGTAGACCAATCCTTCAAATTAAAACACTTAGGACTTAATTGTTGCTTAACCTTAACTCCTATAAATGATTCTGGATCAATAACATATCACTTCGATTAATAAAATTAACTGCGAATTGCCGGATTTTCACTAATTAAACCAATTAAAACATTTTTGGGCTAAATTAATCCAATTGGGTCAATTACAATTGGGCTTATCCTGGACTCATTGGGCCTATCTTAGCCTTATTGGGCCTACCTTGAGCCTACTTTGGCCTTATTTGGCCTACTTGAGCCTTAGTGAGCCTTCCTTGTTTTCCTTGAGCCTAAATTGACCTTATTGGGCCTTCCTTGTTTTGTTGGGCCTGCATTGGCTCTGTTGGGCTTGTGATAACACCATCTTCAGTTAACAAGGTTAATCCGAAAAGTCGGATTGTCACACATGTAGATCCAGCAAAGATTGAGGCGATTAAGAACTGGACTACCCCATCTACTCTAACAGAGATTCGTTCATTTCTAGGGCTGGCAGGTTATTACAGGCGGTTCATTGCGAACTTTTCAAAGATAGCCTTGCCACTTACCACTTTGACTAAGAAAAGTCAAGTGTTTTTATGGGGACAGAAACAAGAAGATGCATTTCAACTTCTTAAACAGAAATTATGCAACTCCCCTATCCTTAGTCTCCCAGAAGGCAATGATGATTTCATTGTCTACTGTGATGCTTCAAACCTTGGTCTCGGTTGTGTACTTATGCAACGAGACAAAGTCATTGCGTATGCTTCAAGACAACTCAAAGTTCACGAGAAGAATTACACTACTCATGACCTTGAGTTAGGGGCTGTGGTCTTTGCATTGAAGATTTGGAGACACTACCTGTATGGTACTAAATGTGTCATCTATACAGATCACAAGAGCCTGCAACACATCCTTAATCAGAAAGAACTCAACATGAGACAACGACGTTGGGTTGAGCTTCTAACTGATTACGACTGTGAGATTCGTTACCATCCAGGTAAAGCCAATGTGGTGGTGGATGCTCTTAGTCGCAAGGAACCAGTCAAACCAATTCGTGTAAGAGCCATGGAGATCAACACACAACCAAACTTGAAAGACTTGATTCACATTGCACAACAACGAGTAGTAACAGACAATCAACTCAAGACAGACTTGGATTGCGGCATTGAGAAGAAACTAGAACCTCGATCTGATGGGGTGTTATATCTCGATGGCCGCATTTGGATTCCAAAGGCTGAAGAATTGCGCACACTCATATGTGATGAGGCTCATAATTCGCGATACTAGGTTCATCTTGGAGCAGATAAGATGTACCAAGACTTGAGGGCATCTTACTGGTGGCCGGGAATGAAGAAAGACATAGCACTGTACGTGGGAAAGTGTCTAACATGTTCAAAAGTCAAAGCAGAACATCAAAAGCCTTCGGGACTTATGCAGCAACCTGAAATTCCTCAATGGAAATGGGAACAAATTTCCATGGATTTCATAACTAAGTTGCCGAGAACCCCGCGAGGTTTCGATTCGATTTGGGTGATCGTTGATCGACTCACCAAATCAGCTCATTTTCTCCCAATCCGAGAGGATTATAAAATGGAGAAGCTATCCACTCTATACATCAACGAAATCATCGCACGTCATGGTACACCAACATCAATCATTTCTAATCGTGATAGTCATTTCACTTCTCGCTTTTGGCAATCATTGCAAAAGGCTTTGGGAACTCGTGTTAATCTTAGCACGGCGTATCATCCCCAAACCGACGGTCAAAGCGAAAGGACTATCCAAACACTCGAGGACATGCTTCATTCTTGTGTGATTGACTTTGGTGGGAGTTGGGATACTCGTCTTCCACTTATCGAGTTTTCGTACAACAACAACTACCATACAAGCATTCAATGTGCACCATTCGAAGCTTTATATGGTAGAAAGTGCCGATCACCGGTCTGTTGGACCGAGGTTGGTGACTCACAGGTCGTAGGACCAGAACTCATTCAGGAAATATCAGACAAGATCACAATCATTCAGTCACGGCTTAAGGCCGCACGAGATCGGCAGAAGAGTTATGTTGATCGACGTCGAAAACCACTTGAGTTTCAAGTCGGTGACCGAGTCTTACTCAAGGTTTCTCCCTGGAAAGGCGTTGTCCGATTCGGGAAGAAAGGGAAACTTGCACCAAGGTACGTTGGACCTTTTGAGATCCTGGAAAGGATTGGTTCCGTAGCCTACAAACTCAAACTTCCAGTGGAGCTAAGCAATGTTCACGATACTTTTCATGTATCGAATCTTAAGAAATGCTTGGCGGATCATGATGTTCAGATACCACTGGAAGACATTCAGATTCAAAACAACATGCAATTCATAGAACGTCCGGTTGAAATCATGGATCATGGGGTCAAGAAACTTAAACGCAGCCGTATCCCGATCGTAAAGGTACGATGGGAGGGCAAACGCGGTGCTGAGTTCACCTGGGAACGTGAAGACCAGATGAAGCTTAAGTACCCTCATCTTTTTACAGTACCTTCGGCTAGTTAATTTCGGGACGAAATTCCCTTAACTAGGGGAGACTTAAACATTTGTACATTTAGTCATGATAGTCGTGAACTGTGTTAGAACAGTGTGTGTCCATGTTCAGTTAATCTATGTGATTCATATGTTCATTATGTGCTTGTGTGTTAGAATCCTTATTATTTGAGAACAAGTATGTATTATTAGTTACAGTCGATTACACTAGGCAAGAACAGTATCGTGTTACATCGAAACAGTGGTGGGCTGCGAGAGTGAGCCCTATATATATATTGCGTTCGGTGTAACAGGATAGTGTTAGTGCGTAGTGTTAAGACGAATATTATGACAACGAGGTATGATCGGAAGAATGAGCTGAAAATTAGGGTTTTCGTTTTGTTGCTAGACCAAACCATATAACCTGTAATGAAAACCCACGTAGACCAACACTAGACCTTCGAAACTTGGTTTTTGTACACCGAGGATGTGGAAATTTCACCAGGGATGGTCGTAGCTCGAATGGGAGGTGAAGTTGTACAGGTTCGTTGGGAAAAAGGGGCTGTCGAACCCTCTTCAGCACCCAGCCGAACCCTAGGGGTTCCCACGAGCCTTCACCGAACCAATTGATGTCCAACGAACCCCCATCTGCAGCTGGCCGAACCCTGAAGTGCTTCACGAACCTTTGGTCTATGGCGAATCTTCACGAACCTGCATGGTTCGTTGCATGGTCAGCCGAACCCTAATGGATCTCCCTAGTTTGCGCGAACCCTTCTCATGCATCTTGGCCGAACCCTCATATTCACGAACCCATGTTAGAGAATGGACGAATCCTGTTGCCGAGGAACCTTCCAGGATTAGCCAAACCATGCATGCAGCGATACCCTCATATGACGAACCAATGTGAAGACGAGCCTTGCATGGTTCGTTGGTTAGTTGCCGAACCCTTGGACATCTCACCATGAACGAACCCTTGTGCAATAGGGCCGAACCTTGGGCTAGAACCCAAAGAGGTTCGCTGCCAAGGGGGTTGGCCGAGACCCAACATGCAATTTTCATTGTATTTCTTGGCCCAACTCAATGCTACAAGGCCCAATTTCACTTAGTAATCGGCCCATTATGATCCTAAGTGGCCCAAGGGATTAATTAACTTTGATCCACCTTAGGTCAAGCTCAACGAGACCTTAGGCCCAATAACTCACTCATTTGGCTCACGAGATCCATTTCGGCCCCAATACTTAGCAATTGGCCCAACATGATCATTGGTGTCTTACATAGCCCATGAACATATCGGTTGGCCCAATACCACATCCAATTGGCCCACGATTAACCTAAGAGGCCATGGACCTTTACTTAAAGCCTATCATGATTTCATGGGCTTAAGGCCCATGAATTGATCTACAAATCAAAGGAATTGTGTTTTGATCTTAGTGGGTGAAATATAGCCAACATGACTTTGAGATCAAGTCACAATCCTAAAGACTCAAACCATGGAAACATTTATGTCATATCTCATGTTAATCAATGACTTATCAAACTTTTAAACACATACTGTTTATGCATAATGAGTTGTGCATAAAAGCTCATAACATAGTCTTTTCATGAATCATTGATCAATCAAGTAACACAATCATGACTTTCAAGTTCACACGACATTTTCAAACATGAGAACAAGTAATCATGAGTTAATCATGTTCAAGTTAACACAAATCAATCAATGAATCAAAGTCTATACAATTATAAATCTTATATCTTATGTATGATTACAATAATATAGGAACCATTTAGAAGTCTTGTTCGCTATTTGCTACTTTTTATTGTTCAGAGTCTACTGCAGACAGGTGAGAACATTAGCCCCTCTTTTACTGTTTTTACAACTGTTTTGGGGTGGAACACGTGATCAAATGCTCTTACTTCAATCATATTGCATGATACATATTATTGTTACTTGGCAAACATTACAGGTTTACTTTAGAAATCCAAGGGATTTCTCAATTTCTTTTAAAGGAATTTATAAACTCTTTTACTCTAAACTCGTGTTTTAGAAATTAATCTTATATAAACCTTGTTGTTATACAAGGATGCTATCTTATGTACTCAATCAAAGGATTCACAACATGGTATTCAAACAATGGTTTTCATGGTGTTCAAACAAGGATTCATTTCATGGTATTCAAACAGAGGATTCATTTCATAGTACTCAAACAAGGTTTTCAATCATGTTATCAAATAAGGCATTAACACGCTAGTTTAAAGCAATGTTCAAAAGCATGGTGTCCATCGTTGTGGACAAACTTATAAACACATCAGGTTTCATATTCATTAGCGTTAGTACTGGGTGATCACAACAAGGGAAAGCGGACACATTTGGGCAGACCGATTGCTGCAGTTAGTTTTTAAATTTTTTTATAAACTAACTGCAGATTTCGGTTACGTACGGTTATCATTGTTGCTGACAAATTTTCTGACTCCAAACGTAGTTTGGGACTTGATTATATGTTGGTTTTCGTGTAAACAATCTTTGGACTGTTTACACTCGTTTGACATACTTGATGTTAGTTTGGGTTACAACCCATCCATGTAATTCATTTATTGCTTTAATATACCTATGCCTTATGTTACAAATTCATGATTTCATATGTTAAACCTATTGTTCTCACCAACTACTTCTGTAGTTGACAGTTACTTTTCACGTGTTTCAGGTAATCAGGTTTAAAGCATTTTAAGGACAACTAAGGAGACCGATTAAGATAGAACAAGATGAAGAAACATGCTAGGATGGAATAGAAACACATAAAATCCTAATTGTTTAATTGTCTTGTTTGAAGTCTTATTTTGTAAACTATATTTTGGGTCTGTAGTTGTCATTATTTTGGTAGATAGTTTGTCTGTAACTAAACAACTGTCTAAACATTATGAAACTTAGTAATCCGTTGTGGTTGTTCTTATTCAATACTTGTGCATGATTCAACTGTTCATACGTCACCGCGCCGTGGATTCCGCAAGCGGCGCAGGGGTGTGACAAGGTTCGGCTGACAATAAGTGTATATATAGAAGGTTTGTCTGATTTTCTCAGAACTCTTGGAAAATCTCAGACAACTTCAGAGAGAATGTGTGTATTCTCTGTGTGAGAAATCTCTGTGTGAAATCTGTAAACATTGAAGATTGATTAATCAAATTAAGATGTTTATGAAATTGCTTGTTACTCTTTGATTCTTATAGATTAAACATGGATTCCGCACGTGTTTAATTGTTCATAGAGCTTCTTGATACGATCCAGATAAGATTCACCAAACCAACGGTTGTGCCTTGATGTCCACGAATAACATGAGTTAGAGAGTCGACAATTTCTTGAGAAAACAGTGTGAAATCATTCATAAGAAGGTGAAAAAAATTTAGTCTAGTTGAGTTCGTCTGTGAGACTGCCCAGTACAAAACGACAATTCAGTATCGTTTACGAATAATAAACTGACAGTGTGTTTGCGTGGGTGATGATTCACACAAACAAACTGAGAACTAGAAAACAAAATCAGAAAGTAAAGCTATCGTGGTGCTCGTTCGGGTGATGATTCGAACGAATAGGCGCGAGGGTGATACGATCTGACGAAACGATAAAAATAAATGTTTTTGAAACAATAAAATAAGAAAAATAAATTCAAAAACGTTTATTAGGAATTACCACTTTAAAAGATTTGAAAGAAAACAATTATATAAAACATTTCACGTTTTAAAAGTTAATTCATTTAAAACCGACAAAAAACGGCTATGATAACGCGTAAACGAATGAAACCGAGCACCGCGTTAAACCCGGACTATAAAAGTCGAAATTCCTTCTTCTTCCACATTTTGCCCAGCTAATCTCTCTTTCTAAAACACACACCCGTCACTTTCTCTCTCTAGTTTCTCTCTCTACGATTCTTCCTCAAATCTCGACCATTTCGCATGATTTTGGTATCAAATCGAAGCTCTCGACATTCCTCACACGAAAGTACAGGATCGGACCTTAAATCAACGGGAAACGAGGTAAAATCGAGCTGTAAGGTTCGGTGTTTTGGGTTTGTAGAAAACCCAACAAAACCAAGGCTTTAGCCGGTTTTAAACACCCCCATTCGACCCATACACCCTCTAAACGAGCTTTCGCACGTATACCAACTCAAAACCATCATTGATTTCAACTAAAACTCGAAATCGCCATCTGCCATGGCTGAAACCCGTTTCGGGCGAATGGCTCGTAAGAATGAGCCGCTCATTCGTACGAATGACCATTAGCATGAATCATTCTTATGAATATCACAAGAATGAGTAATTTTCACTACACAAACTTAGTTAAGAACTCAGATTTAAAAAAGAACAATCAAATAAGGAATCATAGCTCAAACAACATTTAATCAAACACAGGACTATGAATACAACATCAGTACGACAACAGTGAGCGCATGCATTTCTTGATACTTAGTCAACCACTACAGCAACAAGGTGAGTACATATGCCTCTTTTCTAATCTTTTGATTTCAATGTGGGGCTGAGAAACATTCTAACTCTTTTATTTAAAAGTTTTAGTACACTATTCTATATTCATGCTATCTAGATAATAAAGGTTCCATTTTTATTATCATATCATTATGTATGCTTGTGTGTGTGAAATGACAATTATGACATATAAAAGAGGATATCATGATAACATAACTTCCTGATATGCATCATATGTACTTGGTTGATGAACATTAGATTTCTGTTCTCAATCTCAAGTATTTTAATTGCATCATATGTTGACAAATAATTGTATATGTTTTTGCGAACATACAAATAACTGATTTGCGAAAGATGATTTTAAAATTACACTTTATTCATTCGCACTTTCATCACTTTATTAAATTAAAACATTCAAAGCTTTCATTAAAATCCAATTTAAGTATTGTGGGCCTATTATGTTTAAGATGATTTTTTGGGCCTTTGTTCTTTTTAAATATACTTTCAACCGTTTGAATTTCTCTTTATCGTCAAACACCGCTTTCTTGAGAAAACGTCGAAAACCACTCTCTTGCTAACGAACATCCATCATTCTAAAACTTTTTACTACCAAACTCATTTTGATCCTCCTTCAACAGAAGTTTCTTCTTGATAACTTGATTTTAGGTAGTGATTCATAGTTCGAATGCAGTTCAAAATGATATTTTTGTCGTTCGCAAAACCCTAAACCTAGGACTTGAAACCTGTCTGAAATTTTAAACCTTTAAGTAAACTAAAAATTGATCTAATAAACTAGTTTAACAAAATCAGTAAGTATCTTCATTAATCATTTCATTTATAGTTTAACCAAATTTTTGTTTGTTATTCTGTTTTTCAGAAAAATGGCCTCTTTGTTGTTTGTCAAAGACCACAATGTATGCGCATTTCTTGAGGAAAACACTGCTGATGGGATAAAATATGCAGATGTTATTCAATTTTTGAAAAGATAAAAATACCACTTTGCTTTGACAGTTAATCCAATAGTGTACAAAGAAATGGTCGAATCTTTTTGGAACTCTGCTCAAGTTGTTGTTGAGGATGATGTAACCAAGATTTTTACCACAATTGGATCTCACAATTTTCAAATCACTAAAAATTCCCTTCGCTCTTGTCTTTAGTTAGGTAATGAGCAAGGAGCTCTAACTGTCACACCCCCAAATTCCCACTCGTGGTGTATGTCCACGTGGATATGACGTGTCCAGAATCACAGCTCAAGGTCATATAGAACAACTCTATATGCGTTTACAAATCCATGTTTGACACATACACATAATAAAACAGTTTGCAGCGGAAAGTAATTCATAGCAGCGGAAATCAATAAGTCAAATCATGCAGCGGAAAATAATAAGTTTAATACAACATTGTCATAACAACGAAAGTTAAATTCTTTTCAAAGACTGATCATAAACAGAAATGCATGAGGTTCCTAATGCTCGTTCCTTAATGTGCGCATTCCTGTTATCCATAGCTTGCTAGCTACCTAAGAATACAAGTTTAAAAAGTGTCAACACAATGGTTGGTGAGTTCACAGCTTTTGATATACATATATATAGTAAGAAAGTGTGTCATGCTGTTTATCAATGTTAGTACCGGGCCTTAGGCCCAAAGTGTCAATGCGTCACTACCGAACTAGACTTGTTTGTCCTTGCCTCCGCTATGTCTCGTATACATAGCAAGTTAGGTCAGAGTTTGCACGGGTTATGACATCCAGTCAACATAGTGCCCCGTGGGGTTAGTCATTCCCTAATGGATCCATCCAAATCTACCACGTTGTTCGTACATTAACGGTAAGACTTTGTGAGGGCTTGTTACGAGTTCAACACTTAATGTTTGTCCAATAAACCAGCATACACAAAAATGTTTGTAATAGCAATAATGTTTGACTCGATGCAACTAGTATTCTCCCCCTATTTAAAAGCGTTTGAAAAAGAGTAAAGAGGGTCCGTAAACTCACCTTAGTGATGAAGTAGTAAGTCAAGCGTAAGCTCCTGCGTATATGGCACGTCGGTCACTGGCAACCTATATCGTATATCGTACGTGAGTTTGTGTTAGTGCTCGTGTTGTTCATGTCTGTCCGTGTCGGTCCACAATGACCGTGTTTGCTCGTGTTGGTCCATATTGACCATGTTTGACTGTGTTGGTCCACAATGACCGTGTTTGACCAGAGTTGACCGAGTTTGACCGTGTCAAGTCAACGACCCGTTGGTGAACCGTGTGACGGTTTGTGAATCGTGTAGCAACGTGTGTAAGTGCTCGTCGTGTGCAAGACGTGCATGTCGCGTCTATGGACAACTTACTATTTATAGTAAGTTTCCATTTATAGAAAGTTCACGAAGCATAACAATTTTGTAATTCTAGCATGCTCGTTAATCCTACGTGATCATGTTAACACATAGCACGTCATCATACAATGTCACATAAGCTGTTTTCATCATGTTGGCACATAAAAGTTTCCTAAAATGGAAAGTTTCCATTTATAGCATACGTGATATCGGAAACCATCTAACTTAGCATCTAATCCACATATTATAACATAATAAGTCATTTAGCATGCTCAAATAGTACGACACGTTGACAAATCGGTTTTTGTAAACATAAAGTTACTATAAATAGTAACTTTGTGGTTTTTGCATAAAAAAATGACCATTTAACATTTCTAATCCTATTTTCTCAACATCAATCATCATAATGATTAATCTAGCATCATGTAATCATGTATATATAACCAAATTTATCATCTAGCAATATATTGTCTCAAAAAGTTACTAAATATAGTAACTATGTTGTAAAATGACCAAAACATTATCAAATGACATTTTAAACATTCTAATCATCATATTAACATCTTAGTATCAATTCCATATACATGTATGTCTACCATATCATTCATAACATCATTTTACAAACAAAAAGTTTATATAAATAGAAAGAGTGTCAAAAATCATCATTTTAATCTTTACAACATCACCTAGGCATGTAATAATCATCCAATATCACCAAGATGCATATTTAAACACTGAAAATTATCTCTATCATCATGGATCATACATGCATGGACATATAACATCATCTATTATCATTTTAAGCATCAAGACTCATACCCATCATCTTAGATCATTATAAAATACCATTGGAACACCATAGATCATCAAGAATCATGTTAAAACTAACAAACCCAGAAGTAAAAACTCGTGCATGTGAGCCTTGGGTGCTTGCATGTGAGATTTATACATGCATTTGTGAGTAATAGTGTGAAAATCGTATTTTGAGCTATAAGGGATGTGGGGACTACCTTCTAAGCCTCTTGAACTCCAGAGATGGTGCTTCTACAGCTCCTGGAACTCCTGAATCGTTGGTCTTGACAAGAGCAAGAAAGTGGTGGTGAGAGATGGTGGTTTAGGAGACTTGTTTCAATGTTCTTGAGCTTCAATCCCACCTTCAATGGCTTCCAAGCATGAAGATGGGGTGTAACAGAGGTTCTGGAACGAAAATGGCCGCAGGGTGGCGTGTGGGTGCAAGTAAAATGATGAAAGGATAGTATAGGCATCATTTGTCTTGGATTTATAAGATTTTGTCGACTGGGCGGTGTCGCGTACCGCGATGGTGCTTTCAAATTGTCTCCGCGTACCGCGGCGGATTTCGGGAGTCAACACTCCGCGATGTTTGTCGCGTATCGCGGAGGAGCTTCTTGTTGGGCCACCGCGTACCGCGGTGGGCTCCTGGAGAGTCCAATAAGCCCTTTTTATTGGATTCGATCCGTTCGTCACCGTTTTCACGCTTCCGAACTATCGTTTGGCCTTGTTTGAACTTCCTAGTTCAATGTGTGAGTGTTTCGTGAGGTTTCGAGTGTTGTGCTGCACAGTGTGCTTGACGTCCACCAACGTTCGTGTGTTTTGACACGTGTGTGCTGTTTGCCGATAATTCTACGAATTATCTAGTCATGTGTCAGTGTTCGTATTGTCGTGCCACGTGTCTCACTAAATTAATCTAATTCTAGTGCCACGTGTACATAAAGCATTTAAATAAATATTTAAATAAATATAAAGCTGACCTGGAAATTACGGGGTGTCACATCCTCCCATTGTTAGGAAGAATTTCGTCCCGAAATTCAACTTGCGTTGCCAGTGTTTGTCTGTTCCGCGAACGGGTGTGGATATTTTTGTTTCATCTGATCTTCACGTTCCCACGTGAATTCCGGTCCTCGTCGCGAGTTCCATCGCACCTTTACTATCGGTATCTTGCTGAGTTTGAGCTTCTTTGTTTCCCGATCCATAATCTCCACCGGTTCCTCAACGAAGTTCAATCGTTTGTCGATTTGTATTTCCTCAAGAGGAATAACAAGTGTCTCATCAGATAAGCACTTCTTGAGGTTCGAGACGTGGAATACGTTATGTACGCTGCTGAGTTCAACTGGCAGGTTCAGCTCGTAGGCTACAGGGCCTATTCGTTTTGTAATCTCGAAGGGTCCAATGTAACGAGGGTTCAACTTTCCTCGTTTGCCAAAACGAATGACTCCCTTCCAGGGCGAGACCTTGAGTAACACTCTGTCTCCCACCTGGAACTCTAACGGTTTGCGTCGCTTGTCGGCATAGCTTTTCTTCCTGTCCCGAGCTGCTGCCATCCGTTTGCATATTTGCACGATCTTTTCAGTCGTTTCGTGCACCAGTTCTGGTTTGGTCAGTTGGCTGTCTCCAACTTCCGCCCAGCAAATAGGTGATCGACACTTACGTCCGTAAAGTGCCTCGAATGGTGCAGCTTGGATGCTAGTGTGGTAGCTATTGTTGTATGAGAACTCAACTAACGGTAGGTGAGTCTCCCAGCTGTTACGAAAGTCAATAACACATGCCCGAAGCATGTCTTCTAGTGTCTGTATGGTGCGTTCACTCTGCCCATCAGTCTGTGGGTGGTAAGCGGTACTCATATCCAATCTCGTACTCAATGTGAATCGTCTGTCGCGATCAGATATAATGGAGATTGGCACTCCATGTCGAGTAACCACTTCCTTCAGATAGATTCGAGTGAGCTTGTCCAACTTGTCAGTCTCCTTAATGGGTAGGAAATGTGCAGAATTCGTTAGTCGTTCTACGATAACCCAGATGGTATCGCAACCACTTGCCGTCTTTGGCAGTTTAGTTATGAATCCATGGAAATATGCTCCCATTTCCACATTGGTAGTTCTGGTTGTTGGAGTAACCCTGATGGCTTCTGATACTCAACCTTGACCTTTGAGCATGTTAAACACTTACTCACGTAAGTTGCTATCTCAGCTTTCATGTTTGGCCACCAGTAGGTTGTTTTAAAGTCATGATACATTTTGTCAGAGCCCGGATGTACGGAATACCGGCTCTTGTGAGCTTCGTCCATCACTACTTCTCTTAGTCCCCCGTAGTGTGGAATCCAAATTCGATCCATTAAGTAGTAAGCTCCGTCATCTTTTGATTTTATTTGCTTATCCATGCCACGCATGGCTTCAAGAGTGAGATTTTCAGCTTTTAGGGCTTCTTGTTGTGCGATTCGTATCTGATTTGGCAATTCAAAATGAATCGTGAGTTGTAGGGCACGCACGCGTTTTGTTGTTTCCTTCCGGCTCAATGCGTCGGCCACTACGTTTGCTTTACCGGGATGGTACTTTATAGCGCAATCATAATCGCCTATGAGTTCAACCCATCTTCGTTGTCTCATGTTTAGTTCTTTCTGGTCGAATATGTGTTGTAGGCTCTTATGATCGGTGAAGATTGTGCATTTCGTGCCGTACAAGTAGTGTCGCCAGACCTTCAAAGCAAATACTACGGCTCCTAACTCAAGGTCATGAGTCGTGTAGTTCTTCTCATGCATCTTCAGTTGTCGGGAAGCGTAGGCTATCATTTTCTCGCGTTGCAACAGCACACAACCGAGTCCTTGTTTCGAGGCGTCGCAATATACCACGAAATCGTCACATCCTTCTGGTAGGGATAGGATGGGTGCAGTGCATAGCTTCTGTTTCAACAAGTTGAAAGCAGTTTCCTGTTTGTCTCCCCAGTCGAACTTCTTGTCTTTATGTGTCAGGGATATCAGTGACTGGGCAATCTTCGAAAACCCTTCAATGAATCGTCGGTAGTATCCGGCCAGACCTAGGAACTGTCGCACCACAGTCGGAGTCTTGGGTGCTTCCCAGTTCTTAATCGCTTCGATTTTGGCTGGGTCTACGTGTATTCCCCGTTCATTCACCACGTGTCCAAGGAATTGGACTTCGCGAATCCAAAAGTCGCACTTTGAAAATTTTGCGTACAGTTGCTCTTTCTTCAATAACTCTAAGACTAGCCTCAGATGTTCAGCATGTTCCTCCTGATTCTTTGAATAAATTAAGATGTCGTCAATGAACACTATTACGAATTTATCAAGGTAGGGTTTGCACACTCTATTCATGAGATCCATGAATACAGCTGGTGCATTGGTCAGTCCAAAGGGCATAACCAAGAATTCGTAGTGTCCGTATCGGGTTCTGAAGGCTGTCTTGGGAATATCATTCTCTTGTATCCTTAGTTGATGGTAACCCGATCTTAAATCGATTTTCGAATAGTAGCTTGACCCTTGCAACTGATCAAACAAATCGTCTATTCGTGGTAACGGGTATCGATTCTTGATCGTCACCTTGTTCAGCTCTCTATAGTCGATACACATACGGAATGTTCCGTCTTTCTTCTTCACAAATAAGACCGGTGCTCCCCAAGGTGAGAAGCTCGGTCTGATAAATCCCTTGTCTAACAGTTCCTGCAACTGGTTAGACAGTTCCTGCATCTCAGTCGGTGCTAGTCGGTATGGAGCTTTAGCAATCGGTGCTGCTCCAGGTGTAAGATCTATCTGAAACTCGACTTGTCGTTTCGGAGGTAGTCCGGGTAGATCTTCAGGAAATACTTCAGGAAAATCACGGACTACGGCGATGTCCTCAATCTTCCTCTCCTTCTTTGGTTGCTCTGCAATGAGGGCTAGTATTGCGGTGTATCCTTTTTGTAGGTACTTGTTCGACTTCATGCATGACATGATGTTCAGAGGTACTCCCCGTCTTTCCCCCTGAATCTAGATCTGTTCTCCGTTCTGCAACGTCACTCGTACGACCTTCTCGTTGCATACGATCTCAGCTTGGTTAGCGGATAACCAATCCATTCCAACGACCACATCAAAGCTTCTGAGAGTTACCGGCATCACGTCGATTTCGAGTTCGTGATCCGCCAACGCCATGACGCATCCTCGAAAAACGTGTTGTGTTTCAATCAGCTTGCCATCGGCTAACTCTACAGTATATTTATAGTCTAGTGGTGTCGGGGTAATGTCTAGCAATTTACTAAACTCACTAGATATAAAGCTCCTATCGGCACCGGTATCAAATAATATGCTAGCATAGACATTATTTAAAATAAACGTACCGGTTACGATGTTAGGATCGTCTTTGGCTTCTCCCGAGCCAATCACAAATGCGCGACCCTTTGCCGCTCCACCGCCGGCCTTTTTTAGCTGAGGGCAATCCCTCCTCATATGTCCCGGTTTTCCACATTCATAACACTCTCTGAGGGTGTTCTGGTTGTTATTGTTCTGGTTCTGGTTGGGGTTGTTGTTGTTGGGAAACTTGGATCTGCAGTCTTTGGCCATGTGGCCATGTCGTCCACACTTCAAGCATCGATATCGTTCACATTGCCCCAAGTGATGGTATGAACATCGGTTGCACAGTGGGTACTTCCCTTGATACACACCCTTTCCCTTGTCATCGGGTTGGGTGGCAGTAGATGCTCTGGCAGGTGCAGACCGTTGTTGTCGTTGGGGTTGATGAGATTGGTGGTGGCTGGGTTCCCACTTCCTTTTCTGGCTTTCTTGAGGCTTTAGATGTTCGCCTCGCTTGGGTAGCTTGCCCTGGGCTACAGCTTGATCAGTTAGTTTGTGAGCCAGTCTGATCAATGGTTGGATGGTGGTGAGGTCAGACGCAGTCACCATGCTTTGAATCTGTTCGGGCAGCCCACTGATGAACTGCTCGATCTTTTTGTATTCCGGCGTCACCATAGCCGGACATAGCTTACACAGCTCATGGAATCGAGTGCAGTATTGCTCGATCTCAGAGCCCACCATCTTGAGAACCCAAAATTCGGCCTCTAGCTTCCTAACCTCATCACGAGGACAGTATTCCTCTTGCAGCAGTCGGGTGAAGTCAGCCCATGGCATGGAGTTGACACCGTCCAACCCCTGAGTTTGAACATGGGTGTTCCACCATGTGAGGGCCGGTCCCTCCAGTGTACCGGTTGCATACTTGACCCGGTTCTCATCAGCACATTCGCACATGGCGAATACAGATTCCACCTTCTCCACCCAGCGGAGCATTCCGACAGCCCCTTCAGTTTCCTTGAATTTGTGTGGGAGGCAGTTCAGGAAGGATTTAAAAGAACGTCCCTTGTTGTTGTTGCCTTGCGATCCTGCTCGTCAGAAATCAATGTTGTGGGTTAGTATCGTGTTAGTTACGCTATGCTAGTCACGTTAGGCGAGTGTTAGTACCATTGTTAGAGCCACTGGTCTCGCTAGCAAGGCGGTTTGCCTCGTACTCCGCCAGTACCTTGTTAACCCTTCTGTTAACCATCATCTTAATGACGGCTGCGTCCAGTGTTCGTCTAGGAGGGCGTGCATGTGGTCCTCTTCCCGCCATAGATATTTTCTATACGGAAGGGATAGAATGTTAGTAAGGCAGAATGTTAGTCAGATGTTGTGTCAGAAGTCAGATCAGATGTCATGTCAGAGGTTATGTTAGCAACAACCATAATGATACAATAAATAAAACAAGCATAATTCTCATTAATACCATATTTGTAGTACAATAATTTCAAAAGGAAATACAATGCGAGTTCTTCGAGCACATCCCACTCGTCTAGGCCAAAATAAGAAGAAATACAAAATAAAATAGTCCTCTAGTCCGAGTCCATGGAGACGTGTGAAATGTCACTGGCAGCGTCTCTGTCGTCATCATCCTCCTCCGGATCCTCATTGGGATCCTCATCAAAATCCTCTTCTCCGAGGTCATTGACCTCGAATTCAGGGCCATCCTCCTGTGGTGGTTCCTCTATAAACTGTGCAGCCCATGCGTTAAGCATGGCGTCGCTGGCCTGAACCATCGCCTGAGTCTCGGCTATGTCTGTCCGGTTCTCAGTGATGCGCCCATCATGCTCCTGCATGATGACGACCATCTGCCCATGCTGGGTCATCAACTGGGACACCTGGAGACGTAGGGTCTCCACTTGCTCTTCTAGGCGATCGTTTCGCTCCTCAAGTATGTCGTTTCGCCTTTCCAGGCGATCGTTCTTCTCACGAAGAACTCGGACCTCGTCTGATAGCTCGCCACTCCTCCACATCACCCGTCGAGTGCAAGCCACGTGGGCCGCAAAGGCCTGCTCCAGTGGTACACCAAGTGATGGTAGTCGGTGTCCTGGAGTGGTATCGCCAGGGAAACGGTATGGAGGTACCCTCTCTCCGATGATCCACTCCTGTATCATAGTGGGTAACCATCCCCAGTGTCGAGCTCGTGCCGCATGTCGAGCCCGTCTATCCATCTCGGCATCCACCTGTGCCACTATGTCATGGACCCGTCGTCGGCTCTCTGCCACCATGTCGCCTGTGGTCGTGAGTCTAGCTGAGTTCCCGTTAGCGTTGTTGTTGTCGGCCATCCTGTAAATATCAAGTTAGTAAGTAGTAGTTCAATATAAACAATAATGTCATCCATGTGCAAGTTCTACGTGTAGTGTCTAAGTTGAGCAATGGCTATAGTCTAAGTTTACTACATGCAAACCTAGTTCCCTACAACCAAGGCTCTGATACCAGTCTGTCACACCCCCAAATTCCCACTCGTGGTGTATGTCCACGTGGATATGACGTGTCCAGAATCACAGCTCAAGGTCATATAGAACAACTCTATATGCGTTTACAAATCCATGTTTGACACATACACATAATAAAACAGTTTGCAACGGAAAGTAATTCATAGCAGCGGAAATCAATAAGTCAAATCATGCAGCGGAAAATAATAAGTTTAATACAACATTGTCATAACAACGAAAGTTAAATTGTTTTCAATGACTGATCATAAACAGAAATACATGAGGTTCCTAATGCTCGTTCCTTAATGTGCGCATTCCTGTTATCCATAGCTTGCTAGCTACCTGAGAATACAAGTTTAAAAAGTGTCAACACAATGGTTGGTGAGTTCACAGCTTTTGATATACATATATATAGTAAGAAAGTGTGTCATGCTGTTTATCAATGTTAGTACCGGGCCCTAGGCCCAGAGTGTCAATGCGTCACTACCGAACTAGACTTGTTTGTCCTTGCCTCCGCTATGTCTCGTATACATAGCAAGTTAGGTCAGAGTTTGCACGGGTTATGACATCCAGTCAACATAGTGCCCCGTGGGGTTAGTCATTCCCTAATGGATCCATCCAAATCTACCACGTTGTTCGTACATTAACGGTAAGACTTTGTGAGGGCTTGTTACGAGTTCAACACTTAATGTTTGTCCAATAAACCAGCATACACAAAAATGTTTGTAATAGCAATAATGTTTGACTCGATGCAACTAGTATTCTCCCCCTATTTAAAAGCGTTTGAAAAAGAGTAAAGAGGGTCCGTAAACTCACCTTAGTGATGAAGTAGTAAGTCAAGCGTAAGCTCCTGCGTATATGGCACGTCGGTCACTGGCAACCTATATCGTATATCGTACGTGAGTTTGTGTAAGTGACCGTGCTAGTGTTTGTGTTAGTGCTCGTGTTTGTGTCCAACAACTCTTGTTTGTTCATCTCTCTCCGTGTCGGTCCACAATGACCGTGTTTGCTCGTGTTGGTCCACATTGACCGTGTTTGACTGTGTTGGTCCACAATGACCGTGTTTGACCAGAGTTGACCGAGTTTGACCGTGTCAAGTCAACGACCCGTTGGTGAACCGTGTGACGGTTTGTGAATCGTGTAGCAACGTGTGTAAGTGCTCGTCGTGTGCAAGACGTGCATGTCGCGTCTATGGACAACTTACTATTTATAGTAAGTTTCCATTTATAGAAAGTTCACGAAGCATAACAATTTTGTAATTCTAGCATGCTCGTTAATCCTACGTGATCATGTGAACACATAGCACGTCATCATACAATGTCACAAAAGCTGTTTTCATCATGTTGGCACATAAAAGTTTCCTAAAATGGAAAGTTTCCATTTATAGCATACGTGATATCGGAAACCATCTAACTTAGCATCTAATCCACATATTATAACATAATAAGTCATTTAGCATGCTCAAATAGTACGACACGTTGACAAATCGGTTTTTGTAAACATAAAGTTACTATAAATAGTAACTTTGTGGTTTTTGCATAAAAAAATGACCATTTAACATTTCTAATCCTATTTTCTCAACATCAATCATCATAATGATTAATCTAGCATCATTTAATCATGTATATATAACCAAATTTATCATCTAGCAATATATTGTCTCAAAAAGTTACTAAATATAGTAACTATGTTGTAAAATGACCAAAACATTATCAAATCACATTTTAAACATTCTAATCATCATATTAACATCCTAGTATCAATTCCATATACATGTATGTCTACCATATCATTCATAACATCATTTTACAAACAAAAAGTTTCTATGAATAGAAAGAGTGTCAAAAATCATCATTTTAATCTTTACAACATCACCTAGGCATGTAATAATCATCCAATATCACCAAGATGCATATTTAAACACTGAAAATTATCTCTATCATCATGGATCATACATGCATGGACATATAACATCATCTATTATCATTTAAGCATCAAGACTCATACCCATCATCTTAGATCATTATAAAATACCATTGGAACACCATAGATCATCAAGAATCATGTTAAAACTAACAAACCCAGAAGTAAAAACTCGTGCATGTGAGCCTTGGGTGCTTGCATGTGAGATTTATACATGCATGTGTGTGTAATAGTGTGAAAATCGTATTTTGAGCTATAAGGGATGTGGGGACTACCTTTTAAGCCTCTTGAACTCCTGAGATGGTGCTTCTACAACTCCTGGAACTCCTGAATCGTTGGTCTTGACAAGAGCAAGAAAGTGGTGGTGAGAGATGGTGGTTTAGGAGACTTGTTTCAATGTTCTTGAGCTTCAATCCCACCTTCAATGGCTTCCAAGCATGAAGATGGGGTGTAACAGAGGTTCTGGAACGAAAATGGCCGCAGGGTGGCGTGTGGGTGCAAGTAAAATGATGAAAGGATAGTATAGGCATCATTTGTCTTGGATTTATAAGATTTTGTCGACTGGGCGGTGTCGCGTACCGCGATGGTGCTTTCAAATTGTCTCCGCGTACCGCGGCGGATTTCAGGAGTCAACACTCCGCGATGTTTGTCGCGTATCGCGGAGGAGCTTCTTGTTGGGCCACCGCGTACCGCGGTGGGCTCCTGGAGAGTCCAATAAGCCCTTTTTATTGGATTCGATCCGTTCGTCACCGTTTTCACGCTTCCGAACTATCGTTTGGCCTTGTTTGAACTTCCTAGTTCATTGTGTGAGTGTTTCGTGAGGTTTCGAGTGTTGTGCTGCACAGTGTGCTTGACGTCCACCAACGTTCGTGTGTTTTGACACGTGTGTGCTGTTTGCCGATAATTCTACGAATTATCTAGTCATGTGTCAGTGTTCGTATTGTCGTGCCACGTGTCTCACTAAATTAATCTAATTCTAGTGCCACGTGTACATAAAGCATTTAAATAAATATTTAAATAAATATAAAGATGACCTGGAAATTACGGGGTGTCACATCCTCCCCATGTTAGGAAGAATTTCGTCCCGAAATTCAACTTGCGTTGCCAGTGTTTGTCTGTTCCGCGAACAGGTGTGGATATTTTTGTTTCATCTGATCTTCACGTTCCCACGTGAATTCCGATCCTCGTCGCGAGTTCCATCGCACCTTTACTATCGGTATCTTGCTGAGTTTGAGCTTCTTTGTTTCCCGATCCATAATCTCCACCGGTTCCTCAACGAAGTTCAATCGTTTGTCGATTTGTATTTCCTCAAGAGGAATAACAAGTGTCTCATCTGATAAGCACTTCTTGAGGTTCGAGACGTGGAATACGTTATGTACGCTGCTGAGTTCAACTGGCAGGTTCAGCTCGTAGGCTACAGGGCCTATTCGTTTTGTAATCTCGAAGGGTCCAATGTTACGAGGGTTCAACTTTCCTCGTTTGCCAAAACGAATGACTCCCTTCCAGGGCGAGACCTTGAGTAACACTCTGTCTCCCACCTGGAACTCTAACGGTTTGCATCGCTTGTTGGCATAGCTTTTCTGCCTGTCCCGAGCTGCTGCCATCCGTTTGCATATTTGCACGATCTTTTCAGTCGTTTCGTGCACCAGTTCTGGTCTGGTCAGTTGGCTGTCTCCAACTTCCACCCAGCAAATAGGTGATCGACACTTACGTCCGTAAAGTGCCTCGAATGGTGCAGCTTGGATGCTAGTGTGGTAGCTATTGTTGTATGAGAACTCAACTAATGGTAGGTGAGTCTCCCAGCTGTTACCAAAGTCAATAACACATGCCCGAAGCATGTCTTCTAGTGTCTGTATGGTGCGTTCACTCTGCCCATCAGTCTGTGGGTGGTAAGCGGTACTCATATCCAATCTCGTACTCAAAGCCTTATGCAAAGACTTCCAGAAGTGCGACGTGAATCGTCTGTCGCGATCAGATATAATGGAGATTGGCACTCCATGTCGAGTAACCACTTCCTTCAGATAGATTCGAGTGAGCTTGTCCAACTTGTCAGTCTCCTTAATGGGTAGGAAATGTGCAGAATTCGTTAGTCGGTCTACGATAACCCAGATGGTATCGCAACCACTTGCCGTCTTTGGCAGTTTAGTTAGGAAGTCCATGGAAATCTGCTCCCATTTCCACATTGGTAGTTCTGGTTGTTGGAGTAACCCTGATGGCTTCTGATACTCAACCTTGACCTTTGAGCATGTTAAACACTTACTCACGTAAGTTGCTATCTCAGCTTTCATGTTTGGCCACCAGTGGGTTGTTTTCAAGTCATGATACATTTTGTCAGAGCCCGGATGTACGGAATACCGGCTCTTGTGAGCTTCGTCCATCACTACTTCTCTTAGTCCCCCGTAGTGTGGAATCCAAATTCGATCCATTAAGTAGTAAGCTCCGTCTTCTTTTGATTTTATTTGCTTATCCATGCCACGCATGGCTTCAAGAGTGAGATTTTCAGCTTTTAGGGCTTCTTGTTGTGCGATTCATATCTGATTTGGCAATTCAGAATGAATCGTGAGTTGTAGGGCACGCACGCGTTTTGTTGTTTCCTTCCGGCTCAATGCGTCGGCCACTACGTTTGCTTTACCGGGATGGTACTTGATAGCGCAATCATAATCGCCTATGAGTTCAACCCATCTTCGTTGTCTCATGTTTAGTTCTTTCTGGTCGAATATGTGTTGTAGGCTCTTATAATCGGTGAAGATTGTGCATTTCGTGCCGTACAAGTAGTGTCGCCAGATCTTCAAAGCAAATACTACGGCTCCTAACTCATGGTCATGAGTCGTGTAGTTCTTCTCATGCATCTTCAGTTGTCGTGAAGTGTAGGCTATCACTTTCTCGCGTTGCAACAGCACACAACCGAGTCCTTGTTTCGAGGCGCCGCAATATACCACGAAATCGTCACATCCTTCTGGTAGGGATAGGATGGGTGCAGTGCATAGCTTCTGTTTCAACAAGTTGAAAGCAGTTTCCTGTTTGTCTCCCCAGTCGAACTTCTTGTCTTTATGTGTCAGGGATGTCAGTGACTGGGCAATCTTCGAAAACCCTTCAATGAATCGTCGGTAGTATCCGGCCAGACCTAGGAACTGTCGCACCTCAGTCGGAGTCTTGGGTGCTTCCCAGTTCTTAATCGCTTCGATTTTGGCTGGGTCTACGTGTATTCCCCGTTCATTCACCACGTGTCCAAGGAATTGGACTTCGCGAATCCAAAAGTCGCACTTTGAAAATTTTGCGTACAATTGCTCTTTCTTCAATAACTCTAAGACTAACCTCAGATGTTCAGCATGTTCCTCCTGATTCTTTGAATAAATTAGGATGTCGTCAATGAACACTATTACGAATTTATCGAGGTAGGGTTTGCACACTCTATTCATGAGATCCATGAATACAGCTGGTGCATTGGTCAGTCCAAAGGGCATAACCAAGAATTCGTAGTGTTCGTATCGGGTTCTGAAGGCTGTCTTGGGAATATCATTCTCTTGTATCCTTAGTTGATGGTAACCCGATCTTAAATCGATTTTCGAATAGTAGCTTGACCCTTGCAACTGATCAAACAAATCGTCTATTCGTGGTAACGAGTATCGATTCTTGATCGTCACCTTGTTCAGCTCTCTATAGTCGATACACATACGGAATGTTCCGTCTTTCTTCTTCACAAATAAGACCGGTGCTCCCCATGGTGAGAAGCTCGGTCTGATAAATCCCTTGTCTAACAGTTCCTGCAACTGGTTAGACAGTTCCTGCATCTCAGTCTGTGCTAGTCGGTATGGAGCTTTAGCAATCGGTGCTGCTCCAGGTGTAAGATCTATCTGAAACTCGACTTGTCGTTTCGGAGGTAGTCCGGGTAGATCTTCAGGAAATACTTCAGGAAAATCACGGACTACGGCGATGTCCTCAATCTTCCTCTCCTTCTTTGGTTGCTCTGTGATGAGGGCTAGTATTGCGGTGTATCCTTTTTGTAGGTACTTGTTCGCCTTCATGCATGACATGATGTTCAGAGGTACTCCCCGTCTTTCCCCCTGAATCGAGATCTGTTCTCCGTTCTGCAACGTCACTCGTACGACCTTCTCGTTGCATACGATCTCAGCTTGGTTAGCGGATAACCAATCCATTCCAACGACCACATCAAAGCTTCCGAGAGTTACCGGCATCACGTCGATTTCGAGTTCGTGATACGCCAACACCATGACGCATCCTCGAAAAACGTGTTGTGTTTCAATCAGCTTGCCGTCGGCTAACTCTACAGTATATTTATAGTCTAGTGGTGTCGGGGTAATGTCTAGCAATTTACTAAACTCACTAGATATAAAGCTCCTATCGGCACCGGTATCAAATAATATGCTAGCATAGACATTATTTAAAAGAAACGTACCGGTTACGATGTTAGGATCGTCTTTGGCTTCTCCCGAGCCAATCACAAATGCGCGACCCTTTGCCGCTCCACTGCCGGCCTGTTTCAGCTGAGGGCAATCCCTCCTCATATGTCCCGGTTTTCCACATTCATAACACCCTCTGAGGGTGTTCTGGTTGTTATTGTTCTGGTTCTGGTTGGGGTTGTTGTTGTTGGGAAACTTGGATCTGCAGTCTTTGGCCATGTGGCCATGTCGTCCACACTTCAAGCATCGATATCGTTCACATTGCCCCAAGTGATGGTATGAACATCGGTTGCACAGTGGGTACTTCCCTTGATACACACCCTTTCCCTTGTCATCGGGTTGGGTGGCAGTAAATGCTCTGGCAGGTGCAGACCGTTGTTGTCGTTGGGGTTGATGAGATTGGTGGTGGCTGGGTTCCTACTTCCTTTTCTGGCTTTCTTGAGGCTTTAGATGTTCACCTCGCTTGGGTAGCTTGCCCTGGGCTACAGCTTGATCAGTTAGTTTGTAGCCAGTCTGATCAATGGTTGGATGGTGGTGAGGTCAGACGCAGTCACCGTGCTTTGAATCTGTTCGGGCAGCCCACTGATGAACTGCTCGATCTTTTTGTATTCCGGCGTCACCATAGCCGGACATAGCTTACACAGCTCATGGAATCGAGTGCAGTATTGCTCGATCTCAGAGCCCACCATCTTGAGAACCCAAAATTCGGCCTCTAGCTTCCTAACCTCATCACGAGGACAGTTGTGACAACACGCGAATCAGGTTTATATTAAAACTTTAAATTACGATGCATTTTGTTAATATGTTTAGATAAACACACTTCTTAGAAACATTAAGTAGAGAAATTATGTCATTAGTTGAGAACAATAGAACGCCCATGCCATAAAAATTTAGAAACAAGAATTCTTCTATGAAACATAATATATTCTTGTGACACAGTGTGTGAGAATAAAGTGAAACAATAATTCCACATATTCATATATGTATATATTTTTTTTAAGCTTGTTTGAAAATATGATAATTACAACATCTAATGCTAGAATTAATTCTAATAAATAATTATCATATTAAAAAGTTATATGTATGTCACGACATACACACACATAGTAATATATATGCTCACATTTTGTTTATACATACATACATGCATAGGGGTATCAATTTCAAGACTCAACAAATTAAAATCTAATATGTGTTTACACATACATGTATATGTGCGACACCCACATATACCCATACATGCATAGGTTATTTAAATAAATAAAACACAACTCTTTATATTATCTACACATAACATCATGATATATATATATATATATATTATTGTCTTTACATGCATGGGTATATCATGACTCACACACCAACATATATTCAATATATATATATATATATATATATACACGGTCACATATATGTATATATACATATATACATACGTGACACACACACACATTAATTCAAACCATATAATAACAATATTCTTACACCACCTTTTCTATTACCCAATCCCTTCCACATGCATTTACATCAAATCAAAAAATATATATATATACTCTATCTTTATACTTTCACATCTTGACACACATACATATATACACATATACACGATACATATATATATGTCAATATGTATGCATATATACGTATGATACACATACACTTTTATATCTCTCTCTATATTCTCGACATACATACATATATACACACGTCATATATATATACACTCAAACATAAACTACAAGATTTTACACCACCTTTCTACTACCCAATCCCTAAATTCTTTTCTCTTCCCCACACACATCACTATCTTAATCTTTCATATTTTATCTCTCTCTCTCCCTTATATCACGATACATACACACACACATACTCCTCTATATGAAAACAAGAGGGTAAGACAAATGCCTTACACCACCTCCTCCCTTGGCCAATCCCTCTCCTCCTCTTTTCCTTCACCTTGACCGAAGTCCTCTCTCTCTCTTTTCTTCATTTAATCGGCAATACCCACACACATAACACTTCACCCATTTGAAAATACACAAGTCTCCATCTCTCTCTACATCTTCTCCCTACCTCGACGAGGACCAGCCCACTTCGGGAACAAGGAGCGAAGGTTTGAGGATCACAACAAGCTCTCAACGTGAGACAAGGAGTGTGTCGATATAACGGTTAGTTTGATAATCACAAACTCTCAAAAATCTTGCTCTATCTACTCCTTTTCCCCTACAACTCGTGAACAGCCCTAAAACTCTTTTCCTTGACACTTTGAACCGTTAAAAATGATGGCCAAGAACTTCTAAGTTGCGAAAACACACATGCATGTACATGCATGTGTGCAAAATCCGACATTTTCTTAACAAAAGCTATGGTTTTCGTTAAATGAACCTTTACACATTCTTAGAATCGATTTCATTATTAACAAAAACACTCACAACTATGGGAGATGAGTGCCTAGACGTATCCATACACATGCAAGTTTTGCATGTGTAATATCATGATCTTGGAAACCCATAACTTCCATTCTCGTTTGTAGCAAGAACTCTAAATCCATTCTATGTTTTCTACAATTCTTAACAACCCACAACCACCTTGGAAGCGTTGCACACAAGTGTTAAGCTCAAGAGTAAGAACCACACCCCTTAACAAGTAGTTATATGTGCATGCATGTATGTAAAAATGGAAACTACAACTTTAAAATACTTATATATATGTCTCGAAATTTTGATCAGGTTTAGATATGATTTTATTGTTAGAAATATTTTATAAAAGATGGGGTTTAAATGATAGGAATGATGTATTGTAAATTTAAACCCAAAAATCCAATTTCTAAGGCTTATAAGTATTTAAAATATCAAAAATTTTGCTAACAGTTTTCTGGACAGAATGTATAACTAAAATGAACTCATAATAATGTTGGGATAACACTCAAAAAGTTTGAGTATTTATTGTTATGTCTAGAATAAGTTATGGATTTATTAAAATTCCTATAAATCTTGATAAAATCATCAAAAATAGCTCCTGTGTGATAAAAATTCTAAGTATAATTTATTCCTGTATGAATATAGTTAGGAGACCTGGGAAAAATATTGAAACTAAAAATTTATAGTTTAAGCTAATTATTTTCTATTTAAAATGTTTGTAAAGGCTAAAAATACTAATAAAATTTGTTACCGTTCAAAATATGAAGTAAATATTTTTCCCAGTATTCTAATGATACTGGGAAGTCTCAGTAAAACTATGGTAATTTTTAGTGACTGTTAAATATTTATTGGTTATTTAATATAATAAATATGGCAAAAATCATTTTATATAGTAAATGACCTTCTAAAATTCTGAAATTTCAACAGTGACCTTAGAACGTTATTTGGTTTCTGTATAAAAAGTTTAGTAATTTTTACATATCGGGAAATATTTATTATAATATTAATGGGATTTAAAATGTTAAAACTGTTTAAAATAGTAAACGAGCTTTAAAAATTCTGAAAATTTTACAGGAGTTAAATAACACCAGTATGAGACTATATAAATATTTTCGGAATTTTTAGTGATCAGAATCATTATCTGGGAATTTTTGAGGATTTTATGCATATAAAAAAAACAATTTGTAATATAAGTGGTTGATATAAAAATAATAGGGAATGAGTAAATAAAAATATACCCAGACCCTTTACTAATAAAAAGTAATGGGGAGAAACTTATAAGTATGTAAACTTATATTCTCATGTAATTTTGAATACTTGAAAATAAAAGTTAAATGAAACATTATCGCATCAATATTTATGGCATGAATATTTACTAAAATCTAAACATACATTAGGCAAGTGAACCAATCAAGATTTACCATCAATCCCTTCACTCGACAGATAACCAAACATCAGTAACAGGTGAGTTCATGTGATCCCTTTTCTTTTACTGTTTTGGGATACTAAAAGCATGCTCCATAAACTGTTTATAAAATGTTATTTATGTGATAATGAACGTCCGTTTCAATAAAGTTGCTTCCCCTAGACATTAAACATAATTTACAACCATTAACTCATAGTAGAGCCGGTGAGTATATGGGTAGTACTACTTGGGGAATCTCCCACGCACAGTGGCCCGAAAGGGTGGGCCTTATAAAAGTAAGGTTGAAACCCCACTGAGGTTATTGTCAACCGTTGTGGCATATATTCTTATGATACATAAATGACCGAGAGCAGGAACGGGTCTCGGAATTGGGAAGTATATTTGGTTTGACCATGTTGTGGGCTAACAGTGTATGAGGCAAACGCCCTAGCATGGAACAGGGTTGGTTGTATTGTTATTGAATTATCACATGTTATATGTATTGTTACTATTGTGTCATATTATTAAACTCATGTTCTCACCAACTTTTTAGTTGACGTATTTTAGCATGTCTTTCAGGTTGAATTGGTAAGAGTAGGAGAACCGGATGAGCTTCTAGAGGAATAGTGTGGCTTTAGAATGGATTTGATTTAAAAACAATTTATGTTATTGAATTATGTTTTATTGGGCCCTGCGTGGCAACTTAGACAATTGTGGTGTGTTTGATACTTTATTTGCTTTAGTTTGCTTTGGGCTATGGATTATTTAAACTATGCTTCCGCAAAGTTAGTTAAATGATTTGAAATCAATCGTCATGCCTTAATTCCCTCGGGTTGGGGTGTGACAACAGTATTCCTCTTGCAGCAGTCGGGTGAAGTCTGCCCATGGCATGGAGTTGACACCGTCCAACCCCCAAGTTTGAACATGGGTGTTCCACCATGTGAGGGCCGGTCCCTCCAGTGTACCGGTTGCATACTTGACCCGGTTCTCATCAGCACATTCGCACATGGCGAATACAGATTCCACCTTCTCCACCCAGCGGAGCATTCCGACAGCCCCTTCAGTTCCCTTGAATTTGTGTGGGTGGCAGTTCAGGAAGGATTTAAAAGAACATCCCTTGTTGTTGTTGCCTTGCGATCCTGCTCGTCAGAAATCAATGTTGTGGGTTAGTATCGTGTTAGTTACGCTATGCTAGTCACGTTAGGCGAGTGTTAGTACCATTGTTAGAGCCACTGGTCTCGCTAGCAAGGCGGTTTGCCTCGTACTCCGCCAGTACCTTGTTAACCCTTCTGTCAACCATCATCTTAATGACGGCTGCGTCCAGTGTTCGTCTAGGAGGGCGTGCATGTGGTCCTCTTCCCGCCATAGATATTTTCTATAAGGAAGGGATAGAATGTTAGTAAGGCAGAATGTTAGTCAGATGTTGTGTCAGAAGTCAGATCAGATGTCATGTCAGAGGTTATGTTAGCAACAACCATAATGATACAATAAATAAAACAAGCATAATTCTCATTAATACCAGATTTGTAGTACAATAATTTCAAAAGGAAATACAATGCGAGTTCTTCGAGCACATCCCGCTCGTCTAGGCCAAAATAAGAAGAAATACAAAATAAAATAGTCCTCTAGTCCGAGTCCATGGAGACGTGTGAAATGTCACTGGCAGCGTCTCCGTCGTCATCATCCTCCTCCGGATCCTCATTGGGATCCTCATCAAAATCCTCTTCTCCGAGGTCATTGACCTCGAATTCGGGGCCATCCTCCTGTGGTGGTTCCTTTATAAACTGTGCAGCCCATGCGTTAAGCATGGCGTCGCTGGCCTGAACCATCGCCTGAGTCTCGGCTATGTCTGTCCGGTTCTCAGTGATGCGCCCATCATGCTCCTGCATGATGTCGACCATCTGCCCATGCTGGGTCATCAACTGGGACACCTGGAGACGTAGGGTCTCCACTTGCTCTTCTAGGCGATCATTTCGCTCCTCAAGTATGTCGTTTCACCTTTCCAGGCGATCGTTCTTCTCACGAAGAACTCGGACCTCATCCGATAGCTCGCCACTCCTCCACATCTCCCGTCGAGTGCAAGCCACGTGGGCCGCAAAGGCCTGCTCCAGTGGTACACCAAGTGATGGTAGTCGGTGTCCTGGAGTGGTATTGCTAGGGAAACGGTATGGAGGTACCCTCTCTCCGATGATCCACTCCTGTATCATAGTGGGTAACCATCCCCAGTGTCGAGCTCGTGCCGCATGTCGAGCCCGTCTATCCATCTCGGCATCCACCTGTGCCACTATGTCATGGACCCGTCGTCGGCTCTCTGCCACCATGTCGCATGTGGTCGTGAATCTAGCTGAGTTCCCGTTAGTGTTGTTGTTGTCGGCCATCCTGTAAGTATCAAGTTAGTAAGTAGTAGTTCAATATAAACAATAATGTCATCCATGTGCAAGTTCTACGTGTAGTGTCTAAGTTGAGCAATGGCTATAGTCTAAGTTTACTACATGCAAACCTAGTTCCCTACAACCAAGGCTCTGATACCAGTCTGTCACACCACCAAATTCCCACTCGTGGTGTATGTCCACGTGGATATGACGTGTCCAGAATCACAGCTCAAGGTCATATAGAACAACTCTATATGCGTTTACAAATCCATGTTTGACACATACACATAATAAAACAGTTTGCAGCGGAAAGTAATTCATAGCAGCGGAAATCAATAAGTCAAATCATACAGCAGAAAATAATAAGTTTAATAAAACATTGTCATAACAACGAAAGTTAAATTGTTTTCAAAGACTGATCATAAACAGAAATGCATGAGGTTCCTAATGCTCGTTCCTTAATGTGCGCATTCCTGTTATCCATAGCTTGCTAGCTACCTGAGAATACAAGTTTAAAAAGTGTCAACACAATGGTTGGTGAGTTCACAGGTTTTGATATACATATATATAGTAAGAAAGTGTGTCATGCTGTTTATCAATGTTAGTACCGGGCCCTAGGCCCAAAGTGTCAGTGCGTCACTACCGAACTAGACTTGTTTGTCCTTGCCTCCGCTATGTCTCGTATACACAGCAAGTTAGGTCAGAGTTTGCACGGGTTATGACATCCAGTCAACATAGTGCCCCGTGGGGTTAGTCATTCCCTAATGGATCCATCCAAATCGACCACGTTGTTCGTACATTAACGGTAAGACTTTGTGAGGGCTTGTTACGAGTTCAACACTTAATGTTTGTCCAATAAACCAGCATACACAAAAATGTTTGTAATAGCAATAATGTTTGACTCGATGCAACTAGTATTCTCCCCCTATTTAAAAGCGTTTGAAAAAGAGTAAAGAGGGGTCGTAAACTCACCTTAGTGATGATGTAGTAAGTCAAGCGTAAGCTCCTGCGTAGATGGCACGTCGGTCACTGGCAACCTATATCGTATATCGTACGTGAGTTTGTGTAAGTGACCGTGCTAGTGTTTGTGTTAGTGCTCGTGTTTGTGTCCAACAACTCTTGGTTGTTCATGTCTGTCCGTGTCGGTCCACAATGACCATGTTTGCTCATGTTGGTCCACATTGACCGTGTTTGACTGTGTTGGTCCACAATGACCGTGTTTGACCAGAGTTGACCGAGTTTGACCGTGTCAAGTCAAAGACCCGTTGGTGAACCGTGTGACGGTTTGTGAATCGTGTAGCAACGTGTGTAAGTGCTCGTCGTGTGCAAGACGCGCATGTCGCGTCTATGGAAAACTTACTATTTATAGTAAGTTTCCATTTATAGAAAGTTCACGAAGCATAACAATTTTGTAATTCTAGCATGCTCGTTAATCCTACGTGATCATGTTAACACATAGCACGTCATCATACAATGTCACATAAGCTGTTTTCATCATGTTGGCACATAAAAGTTTCCTAAAATGGAAAGTTTCCATTTATAGCATACGTGATATCGGAAACCATCTAACTTAGCATCTAATCCACATATTATAACATAATAAGTCATTTAGCATGCTCAAATAGTACGACACGTTGACAAATCGGTTTTTGTAAACATAAAGTTACTATAAATAGTAACTTTGTGGTTTTTGCATAAAAAAATGACCATTTAACATTTCTAATCCTATTTTCTCAACATCAATCATCATAATGATTAATCTAGCATCATTTAATCATGTATATATAACCAAATTTATCATCTAGCAATATATTGTCTCAAAAAGTTACTAAATATAGTAACTATGTTGTAAAATGACCAAAACATTATCAAATCACATTTTAAACATTCTAATCATCATATTAACATCCTAGTATCAATTCCATATACATGTATGTCTACCATATCATTCATAACATCATTTTACAAACAAAAAGTTTCAATAAATAGAAAGAGTGTCAAAAATCATCATTTTAATCTTTACAACATCACCTAGGCATGTAATAATCATCCAATATCACCAAGATGCATATTTAAACACTGAAAATTATCTCTATCATCATGGATCATACATGCATGGACATATAACATCATCTATTATCATTTTAAGCATCAAGACTCATACCCATCATCTTAGATCATTATAAAATACCATTGCAACACCATAGATCATCAAGAATCATGTTAAAACTAACAAACCCAGAAGTAAAAACTCGTGCATGTGAGCCTTGGGTGCTTGCATGTGAGATTTATACATGCATGTGTGTGTAATAGTGTGAAAATCGTATTTTGAGCTATAAGGGATGTGGGGACTACCTTCTAAGCCTCTTGAACTCCTGAGATGGTGCTTCTACAGCTCCTGGAACTCCTGAATCATTGGTCTTGACAAGAGCAAGAAGGTGGTGGTGAGAGATGGTGGTTTAGGAGACTTGTTTCAATGTTCTTGAGCTTCAATCCCACCTTCAATGGCTTCCAAGCATGAAGATAGGGTGTAACAGAGGTTCTGGAACGAAAATGGCCGCAGGGTGGCGTGTGGGTGTAAGTAAAATGATGAAAGGATAGTATAGGCATCATTTGTCTTGGATTTATAAGATTTTGTCGACTGGGCGGTGTCGCGTACCGCGATGGTGCTTTCAAATTGTCTCCGCATACCGCGGCGGATTTCGGGAGTCAACACTCCGCGATGTTTGTCGCGTATCGCGGAGGAGCTTCTTGTTGGGCCACCGCGTACCGCGGTGGGCTCCTGGAGAGTCCAATAAGCCCTTTTTATTGGATTCGATCCGTTTAGCCTTGTTTGAACTTCCTAGTTCAATGTGTGAGTGTTTCGTGAGGTTTCGAGTGTTGTGCTGCGCAGTCTGCTTGACGTCCACCAACGTTCGTGTGTTTTGACACGTGTGTGCTGTTTGCCGATAATTCTACGAATTATCTAGTCATGTGTCAGTGTTCATATTGTCGTGCCACGTGTCTCACTAAATTAATCTAATTCTAGTGCCACGTGTACATAAAGCATTTAAATAAATATTTAAATAAATATAAAGCTGACCTGGAAATTACGGGGTGTCACACTAACTGAATATAATTCTGAAACTGTCTTGGAAACCTTTCAAACTCTACTGGGGTATGAAGGAATATTTAAAGGAAAGAAGATGAAAAAGGGTATGTTGTGCCCAAGATGGAAGTGTCTACTACATACTTTTCAACATTGCTTGTCAAAGAGAAAAAGTGGATGGAACAATATTGGATTGCAATTATCAGGAGCCATAGTTCGTTTATTGTTGATGCATGTTTATTGTCCCTAGTTCAGTTTTGTAACTCTTATCATGTAAATGTTCAAAGTATTAATGGAAGTTGTCTTTATATCTATTTCATAATGTTTATTTCTATTGATTATTGTCTATTAATGTTTATCTAGTTGTTTGATTTGATTATAAACTGTTTGAGTATGAAGTACTCTCATTCGGCCGAATGACTCTAGAATGAAGTCATTCGGCGAATGAAGGTTATAGCGAATGTCTGTGTTCTGAATGAGTCATTCGCCGAATGACTCATTCGAATGTCTGCTCATTCGAGCTTGGTCATTCGCCGAATGAGCTGCTTCGGCCACTCATTCGGCCGAATGACTACAGCCTATATATAGATGTTCAAATCATTTCAAACCTAACTTTCCAGAGCCCTTCTTCTTCCCTAGCACTCCAGTGTCAAAACCCTTGAAGATTTGAGAGGTTCTTGTGCTTCCAAGTTCGATTCTCAACCCGTGGTGTTCGATCGTTGCTTTCAAGTCGTTTTTATAGCCTCGGATTACCACGGTTTCTGTTGGTTTCGATTGGAAAACCCTGGAATAGGATTCCGCACTATCCCAGAGGTTGTCGAGTAGTTTTTCATTGGATTCGGATTGTTTCCGAGCTCCCGATCGGTCCAACAAAGTGGTATCAGAGCTTTGGCTCTTGATTCTGCTCGATTTCCACTCAAAATCAACAGATCTGAGATCCCCAAAACCCTGATTTTCGTAACTTCCAAAAACCCTAAGTTTCTTGCTTCCAAAGTCACTATTTCATTGAGATTTTAAGTGTTTTTGTGGTTCATTTGATCTAGTTTCTTCCCAATTGGTTAATAATCATGTCTTGAAGTTCTGTGCAAAATTTGGTGGTTAGATCTGGTCAAAATCAAAAGATATCGCGATTTTCGTTGTAAAAAAACCCCAGATCGCCGAATGACTCTGGCGGCCGAATAAGATCAGCCGAATAGCCTCCCATTCGCCGAATAGCTCTCATTCGGCGAATAGCTCCTTCGACACTCTTCATTCGGCGAATAGCTTATTAGACATTCTTCATTCGCCGAATAAGCCTCATTCTCAATCCTCATTCGGCGAAAGACTTCATTCGACTTGCCATTCGCCGAATAGGTCATTCGACTTACCCATTCGCCAGTTCTCATACTCAGTCTCTCATTCGCCAGTTTCCACACATTCGGCCCCCGACATTCGCCAGTTTAGCACTCATTCGCCAGTTGCTTCTGAAATTTTTCTAAGTGTTGAATCTTATTACTTCTGATCAAATGGAGGATTTAGCTCTCATGGCTAGCCAAAACCATCGCATTCAGACTCTCTTGTTGACAGAGAATGAGACAGGGAACTCAAACAAAGCTCCTAAGTTGTTGAATTTAGATGATTACCCTCACTGGAAATATAGATTTGAGATCCACATCAATGGGGTGGATACAAATCTGTGGATGATGATTGAAGGAGGTTATCTGCGGCCTCTGAATGAAGATGGAACTCCTATGCTAGTCACACGGATGACTGAGCCTCAGAGGAAGCTGTATGATTATGAGAAGAAAGCCTATGCTATTTTGTCACAGTCCATTGCCACTGATATCTTCCATCAGTTTAGACAGTTTCCTTCGGCTAAGCTTCTGTGGGATGCATTGCAGCAAAGATATGAGGGTAATGATGCTTTGAAGAGCATTAAGTCTAAAGCTTTGAAAAAGGAATTCAACAGCTTTATGTATGTGGGAAATGAGTCCCTTGATGAGTTGATTGCAAGGTTTTATCATCTGTTGAGTGAGCTGTTCAACCACGAGGTCAAAACCACAACTCAAGAGAAGATTCAATGTTTGGCAGATGCACTACCTCCAAAATGGGAGTCCTTCTTGATGGTACTCAAGAAAAATCAGATGATGGCTCATATGGACATCAATGATTTCATTCAGAAGCTAAAAGAGCAGGAGATAGAGAACAAATGGAAGGCCAAGAGGGTTGCACAAGTTCAAGATCCTTCTCTATACTACTCCACTCCAACAGTTGATAAGTCTACAACTCATGCTCCTCTGAAAACTGCCTTTGTGTCTAAAGCTTCTGAAGCCCCATCTGCAGCTCAGATGCACTTTAGCCCATCTTCTTCATCGAGCTCACAACAAGAGCATCATCAGCCTACTGCAAGTCTGAAGACAGAGAACTTTGATAAAGTCACAGTTGAGATTGCTAAAGAGCACATGGGTCTTCTGTCAACATTGGTTAGTTCATATGATGGATTGGTTGCTGGTCAGATCGGCAATCCATATTTGACCAATGATGACTACTCTCAAATTGATCCTGATGATATGGAAAGAATTGACATCATGTGGGCATTGGCTAGTGCAGTCAGAAGAGCTAAGGAGTTTGTGAAGAGGACAGGAAAAGACATCAATCTAAACAAGGAGTCCAAGTTTGGATTTGATATGGCTTCTGTTACATGCTACAACTGTGGTGAGAAAGGACACTTTGCTAGACAATGCAAACAGCCAAAGAAAGCTGGAAACAAGAACCCATTTCAGCATCAGAAGTCTGCCCATGCTAATTCTGAAAGGCGATTAGTTCCTATTGATTCTCCTACAACAGCTGGATCTTCATCTTCTGGTAGTAAAGCCTTAATGGTTCAACAAGATGAAGGTGTAAATTGGGACTTTAGATTCAATGCTGACAAGGAAGATCAAGAGAAAGCATGTGTGGCAGAGATTCAGAATTCTGATGACATTGATGAAGAAAGCTGTCAGGGAGATGTGTTGGTGACTGATGACAAGGCATCAAGTTCAGACTCAGAAAGTTTGACGGATTCTGACACTCAAGAATCTGATGGAGAAGCTGATGACTCTTCAACTCAATTTGCTTTGATGGCAAACTCGTCTGCTTCTACTGATTCTTCTGAGCAGGTATACACTGATTGTTCATCTTCTCAATCTGATTGTTTCAATTGTGTTGATCTTAGGAGCAAGGTCCTTGCTTACCAGAAGCATAACAGTGATCTGATGACCGATCTTGACTTGTGCATTGAAGCAAACAAAGTTTTAAAATCTAATGAAAAGGATTTTCAAAATAAAATTGATCTTTTAAATAGACAATTGCATGAGGCCGAGATCGCTGTTCTGAACAAGCAAGATGCTATTACTTCTTATCTCAATACCATAAATGAGATTAAGAAGAAATTAGCATTAGTTGAGTGTGATTATGAGACTTTGGGACAGAAGCTCAAGAGCTATGAGAGCTCCTCTTATATCATTGAGCATATGATCAGTAGGGGTACTGATCAGGGGAAGGAAAAGGTTAATTATCAAAAATGTCCTCCACCAATCCTAAATGCCTTTGTCAACACTCCAAATGACAAAGACGTAAAGGATTTTCAAGTTACTACTCCATTAGTAGTTGATCCAGTTAGTCTGAGTGAAAATCAGAGTTCATCTCAGACTAAGGATTCAAGGGTGGATGGAATCGTGGAAGATTGGGTTTCTGATTCCGAGGATGAATCAGAGTATTCATCAAAGCAGAGTACTCCTCGGAATCAAATTACTAGTGTCATGAAAGGTGACCCAATCTCCAAATCAAAGATTTACAAGGAACTATGCTTTGTTAAAGCTTCACAGGAGTCTGAAGCTAATTGTGCTACCAAATCAGCTCAGTTTGGTAACAAAGGAAGGAAGGGTTTGGGTTTCGAGCAAGATTGTCAAAAATCAAATGTTTTTAAATCAACTAAAAAGTCATTTTCTGATTTAAAACACTTTCATAAAAAAGGTGTTAAAGTCTGTTTTGAGTGTGGTGAACCAGGGCACATTGTGAGGTTTTGCCCTCAGTTGATCAGACCTAAGGTTGTCCCTTTCATAACCTTAAAGTCTGCTTTACCAAAACCTAGCAAATCTGTGTCTAAATCTTTTCAGTCAAAATCTTCATTTCACACTCAGCCTAAGGGTTCAGACAAGGGTAAGGGAAAGTTGGAAACATTGGTGGTTCCAAATGAGATTAATGTTAACCAATCAAAACAATCATCCATTTATCTGAAAACCTCTTTTGATAAAAATGCAATTTGGAAAGTTAAATCATCTGAGGTGTCTGTTCCACAAATTTCAGATAAACCTATTCCTAAGGGAAAATGGATCGATGTTTGGATCCGAGACTCAATGGGTCAACCCAAGACCGTAAAGGCTTGGGTTCCCAATGTAAACTGATAGTCTCTTTATTGTGCAGGTTGCCCCAAAAGCTGGAGTAAACAGCAATTGGATCGTTGATAGTGGGGCTTCCAGACACATGACTGGTGATATTTCTTTGCTCACCAATGTGAACTCAGTTCGAGGTGGTTATGTAGCTTTTGCTGGAGACAAGGGTGGTTTTATTACAGGAGAGGGAATCTTGACAAATGGACAGGTTTCGTTCGATAATGTCAGATATGTCAAACAGTTGGAAAACAACCTCCTGTCAGTCTCTCAGATTTGTGACAAAGAGTACAAGGTTCTGTTTGATGACTCAAAGTGTTATATTCTCAAGCAAGGTGTGCAGATACCTGAAGATTGGATTTTGATGTCTGCTCCAAGAAAACAAGACTTGTATGTTCTCAATATGGCCACAGCTTCAACTACATCATCCACAGCTTCATGTTTTATGACAAAGGCAACTGAAAAAGATTCAATCCTTTGGCATAAGAGGATGGGCCATTTGAGTTTACGCAAGATGAATCATCTGGTACACAACAGTTTGGTTGAGGGAGTTAGCTTGAAAAATTTTAAGCTGTCTGATATCTGTGTTTCATGCAAGAAAGGAAAGCAGTCTAAGCAGTCTCATAAGCTGAAAAAGTATCATTCAATCAATGTTCCTCTTGAGCTTCTCCACATGGATTTGTTTGGTCCAGTAAATCGGAAGAGTATAGCTGGAGATCAATACTGCCTGGTTATCACTGATGAATACTCCAGATACTCTTGGGTCTTCTTTTTGAAGGAGAAATCAGAAACGTTTGATTGCATTCAAGTTTTGGTTACCAAACTTGAATCGCTCTATAAGCTCAAGATTCGTCAGTTTCGAACTGATAATGGAACCGAGTTCAAAAATCACAATATGGAGAATTTTTGTAATGCAAGAGGCATTGTACAACAGTTTAGTGCTCCATATGTTCCACAGATGAATGGCGTTGCTGAACGCAAGAATAGGACATTGATTGAGGCTGCTAGAACTATGCTTGCTGATTCTTCTCTACCGGTTCAATTCTGGAATGAAGCTGTTGCCAATGCTTGTTACACATTGAACCGGGTTCTTATTGTGAAGAGACATGGGAAAACTTGCTTTGAACTGCTCCATAACCGAAAGCCAAATCTTAAGTATCTAGAACCATTTGGTGCTCCATGCACCATGCTTAAGAAACATGAGCAGGGCAAGTTCAATGAAAAGGTGGAAGAAGGGTACTTTCTTGGGTATAGCACTCCAAATAAACGAGTTTACAACATTGCAACTCATAATGTGGAGGAGTGGTACCACGTGGATGTTCAAAAGTATACAATGCCCCCACCTGGAAAAGGGCCAGATTGGATGTTTGACTATTCCAGTCTTTTTGACTCATTCAATATGCCCCCCATGTACTCAGATGAAGATGTAGCTGTTCAGATGTTGTATGATGTGCAGAATGCACCCGATGCTACTTTTCAACCTACATCTACATCTGGTCCCTCTACACAGGTAAATGATGACAGCTCAGACACAGATGACAATCCCCCAGCTGCTCCTGAACCAGTTGTTGATAATCTTGTACCTGATCTTGAGGACTTGAATTTGAATAACTTAGATCCTGAGGTTGAGGTTCCTGCTCATCCTGTTGGAAGAATTAATCGAATTCATCCTCAAGACAACATTATAGGGAGTCCGTTAGATGGAGTAAAGACTCGAAGTCAAATTTCTTCAGGTGGTCTTGCAGACATTCTTGATTTTGCAGATGTAAGCTTTTGTGCTCATTCCTGCTTTATATCTCAAGTGGAACCGCGTACCGTCACTGAAGCCCTCAAAGAAGAATCATGGGTAGACGCCATGCAAGAGGAACTGTTGCAGTTCAAGAAGTTAGGGGTCTGGCAACTAGTTGATAAACCCAAAGGTGCAAAAGTCATTGGCACTAGATGGGTTCTTCGTTGCAAAAAGGATGATCACGGGATAATCGTGAGAAACAAGGCTCGTCTGGTGGTTCAAGGATTCAGACAGATAGAGGGATTGGATTATAATGAGGTGTTTGCTCCGGTCGCTCGACTAGAAGCCATTCGTATCTTTCTGGCTTATGCATCCTTCAAAAGGTTCAAGGTTTATCAAATGGATGTAAAGAGCGCGTTCCTTCACGGGGTTATCAGTGAAACAGTGTATGTCAATCAACCTCCCGGATTTGAAGATCCATTGCATCGTGATAAAGTCCACAAGCTAGACAAAGCGTTGTATGGATTGCATCAGGCTCCGAGAGCGTGGTACGAGACACTTTCCACTCACCTTCTGAACAACGGGTTCAGAAGAGGTGTCATTGACTGCACTTTATTCATCCGTGAGAAGGACAGTGATTTACTCTTGGTACAAGTGTATGTGGATGATATAATTTTTGGATCCACAAATGATAATCTGTGCAAGGAATTTGAGACAGTTATGAAAGAAAAATTTGAAATGAGTTCGATGGGAGAGATGAAGTTTTTCTTGGGTTTACAGGTGGATCAGTCTAAGGCAGGGATTTTTATTCATCAAACCAAATACGTTGGTGACATTCTGAGCCGGTTCAGTATGTCTGATGCGAAGCCTGCTGGTACCCCACTGGCGATTAATCACGGGATTACTCCAGATGAAAAGGGGGAGTTAATTGATGCCACTCTGTATCGGGGAATGATCGGATCTCTCATGTATCTCACTGCCTCTCGGCCAGATATCATGTTTGCCACTTGCTTGTGTGCTCGTTATCAATCAAAACCAAGAGTATCTCACCTGATTGCTGTCAAAAGGATTATGCGTTATCTGAAGGGTACACCGGAACTTGGATTATGGTACCCTAATGATGATAATTTTGATCTTACTGCATATAGTGATTCAGATTATGGTGGATGTAAAAGAGATTTCAAGTCAACATCTGCGGGTTGTCAGTTCTTTGGAAACCGTTTAGTCACCTGGCAGTGCAAGAAGCAGACGTCGGTGTCTACTTCAACCTGTGAAGCTGAATATATTGCTGCTGCAAGTTGCTGTTCACAACTCATCTGGATTCAACAGCAACTCAGGGACTATGGGTTACATTTTTCTAACACTCCTATCTTTGTTGATAACACTGCCGCCATAGCTGTCACTAAAAATCCAGTTCAGCACTCCAAAACTAAACACATCGACATAAAATATCACTTCATACGTGATTGTTTTGAGAAGAAATTAATCGATGTTGTTAAAATTCACACCGATCACCAAAAAGCCGATCTTTTTACAAAAGCTTTTGATAAACCCAGATTTTTATATCTGTTATCGGCTAATGGTGTTTTTCAAAAGGATGAAGTTCAATCCTCATCTGAGTCTAACAAATGATCATCACTTTCATTAGATAGTTTTGTTTATTTTTAGTATTTTCATTTTATCTTGTACAGTTCTTGTTTCTCAACAAAAACACAAAAAGATTTTCTATTTTTAGGTTTTTAGGGGGAGATATTCTAAATTTGAAAAACCAAAAACAATAGAAAATTTGAAAAATCCAAAAACAATAGAAAAATTAAAAATGAGATAGTCCTGATTAATAAAATAGTACATTGATTTCATTATGACATATAAGCAGAAATGAATGCATGAACTAAAATCACAAAAGAATGATGATGGGATGTACTGATAGGCTGACTAATACAAATTAAATAAACAACTTATGAGAACTTAGAAAGTTTGATTTGTGGGATCCATTTTATTAAGTCTTTTGAGTAAGAAATGGTTCTTGACTCAAATCAAGCATACACCTGTCATCATGGAATCAAATGAGGTTTCTTTCAAAGAAAAATAAAGGCAAGCTGGTATTAAGCTTGAGGAAAATCAAAGACAAGCTGGTATTAAGCTTGATCAATATAAACTAAAAACAACAAGCTGGTATTAAGCTTGAAGAAAACCTAATGCAAGCTGGTATTAAGCTTGAGAAAAACATAAACTAATAAAGTTCGATTCCATACATGTGCCATATTGCTGGGACGGACCTAGCTGAAGCCATCCATTTGGATAGAACAAGAAAAATCCAAAAAGATAATAAATGATTGAATCTTATTGAATTCATGATGACTGGTATTAAGATATGCTGAAATGAGTTATGAACTGATTTTGATCTTAATTGATGAAATGAATTGGAGAACATAGTCAGAAAATATGAGTGATCATTTAGTTTGTTTGAAGAGTTATGTATTGATCAGTTTAAAATTGGACAAATATATCAGTAATCGTGTCAAAATGAAATTGTGATTGAAGTGAAGCATTCATTAAAGGTTATATGATGTAATCAGAGATTTGTGTTATTTTATTAACGGGCTTTTCACAAAAATATGTGTTTACTTGTGTTTACTTGCTTTTAATTTATGTTTGTACAGTTGTTTGGTTGTTTCAGAAAAATACAAAAAGATTTTCTATTTTAAATTTTATTTTAGATGATCATTTGTAGATTCGGATGCCTGTCATGTCTGAATCCTGAACAAACTAGACATATCTTCATAATTGGTTAAAAGTTTGGTGCTCATAATGTCAAATTTTTAAAATTTTGAAGTTTTGGAGAAGTTCATCTCTCATTCGTACGAATGAGAGGCATAATGGATTCATTCGGCCGAATGAACTCATTCTGAGAATGAGTCATTCGACCGAATCAGTTACACAGGATAAACTTCATTCGACGAATGAAGAGAGTCGAATGTCTCATTCGACATTCTCATTCGGCGAATGAATATTGTCGAATGACTCAGTCGCCACTTTCATTCGGCGAATGAGACTGAATATAAGGTGACCTTTCGCCTAGCTCATTCGGCGAATGAGAAGGGACTATATAACAGTTCTTCGGCCGAATGAGGGTCATTCGACAATTTTCACTTTCGCCGCATCAGAGCTACGTCATTCGGCGATTTACACACTGTTCTTGTCCACTTAATTTTCTTTGATCTCTGTTGATCCTGCTTCTGATAATCTGTTTCTACTTCATTTTAGGTATATGGGGATAAAATTTCAGATCATTTCAACCGTGGAATCATGGCAATCAGATCATAAATTAGGGTTTTAGGGTTTTAACGTTCACCTTGTAAATAAACCACTGAAATGGACTTGAACCGAACTTAGTCAAGTATTAAAAGTGTTAGTCGGTCAATTCTGAGTGTTGATGAACAGGTTTTATGGGCTAATTTGTGATTTTGAAAAAAAGGGGATTTTGAATTCATGTCAGGCGCCGAATGTCGTCATTCGGCGAATGACTCATTCGGCGAATGAACCTCATTCGACGAATGGCTCATTCGACGAATGACCAGCCATATCTATATCTCATTCGGCGAATGACTATATCTCATTCGAAGAATGAACCTCATTCGACGAATGACATTAGATCCTATGACTCATTCGGCGAATGTCTGTCATTCGACCCATATATGTCATTCGGCATATCAGATTAACAGTTAATCTGATTTCTGATTAATTTCAGTTTATTGATTGAGTATCACTTACTGACATGTCTATTTCTTTTATTGTGCAGTATGGCAGGATACAAATCAGTTCCGAAGCACAACATCTGTGCCCATCTTGACTTGACTACCCCGAACGCGAAGCACTACGCAGATATTATCACATTCTTGAGGCGTTCCAGGATTTTCACTGCCATATCGACAGTTCATGTGCCCTACTTATCACATCAGCAGGATTTCTGGACATCAGCTGATATTGATTGTGAGGCCGAGCCTACAGTCATTAGGGGCAAGGTCAGGGGTCATGATGTTGCGGTGTCTGCTGAGCACATACGGAGGGTTTGTGGTTTTCAGGACTCTCCAGATCATCCTGCTCTACTTGACAGATTCTTAGTCCGTGGATGCTTTCTCCGATGCAAGTACGAGGGAGATATTGGAGCCGGGATTCTGAACAAGGCGTTCATGTCGCCGCAGTTCAAGTACTTGGCTCATGTACTTGTTCACTGCCTTGGCTCGAGGAGAGGGGGCTTTGATGACATGCGCGAAACCATTCAGTGCGCATTTGCTGCCTTGGTGCTCAACAAACCATTCAACTTCTCCGAGATGGTTTTTCTGCACATGAAGGAGAATGTGGGGCTAAAGGGTGACAAGAAGTTCCTGATGTACCCTCGATTCATACAGCAGATCATTGATGCACAGATTCCAGATCTTCCAAAGCTTAATGCCGACATCATTAGATTGGAGCACATGAATGACATAACTCTCAACAGAGTTTTGTCATACAGAGGGAAGGAGAGGAAACCCACCACTAGATCCCTATTTGGTCACCTCTCTCGACCCGATTACAGGGCTCCGGCTGGAAGAAGATGGAGACACGATGACTCCGACTCAGATGTGGAGGACATTGTAGTTCCGGCTGGTGATGATGATAGTGATAGTGAGGATGGAGATGGTGGTGCAGGCCCGAGTGGTGCTGGTGTTGATGTGAGCACAGTGGAGGTGAGCACTGTTGCTGTTGAGAGTTCTGGGGCTGGTGAGATGACATCAGTACACATAACCACTGCTGCTTCAGTGAGCATGGTTGATGTTGCTGTTTCTGGGGCAGGTGGTGATGTTGATGTTTCTACCGCACAGGAGGAGGATGTGGACATCGACTCACTGATGGATTTGGACTTCTTGACTACTACTACATCCTCAGTGACTGTTCCTCTCGATGTTTCAGTTTCACATTCCTCAGGTGGTGGTGATGAGTCAGAGGACTCGAGTGAGGATGAAGGTGTAGCAGGTGAAGGTGATGAAGACAGTTCTGATTCTGAAGAGACTCATGATGATGAGTTTGAGAAAGTGGATGAGGGCGGAAGAGTGGAGATGAGGAAGAGAAAGAGGACAGATGATGATTTGGAGGATATTACTGATACGATATTTATTCCGGAGTTTGACATTTCTCCCCCTCCTAGGTCATCTGCTCCTGCTTCCACAGCAGTGATTGTTTCTGCTGGACCGTCCACCTCATCCAGAGCTGGAAGGGGAAAGAGATCTCGATTCTCTTTCCAAAGGAGGTCAGAACTGACATCAGCTGCTACAACTACTGTCACATCAGTAGCAGCTGTGTCAGTTTCTTCACTGACGAGGACAAGGGCCATTCACACTCAGGCTACTACTGCCCCTCTGTCCACTCCTTTTGTTCGCGAGCCGGTGTATGTTACTGCTTCTTCTGGCCCTTCCACAGTCCGTGCTGATGTTCATATACCTACTGTTTCAGTTGTGGATCAGCTTAGCACACTGAACAACATGGTCTTGAGACTGATGGAAAGGAGCATGGAGCAAGAGAAGAAGAACCAGGAGCAAGAGCTGGTTATTGCTCAGCTTACAAGGAGGATCGAAGAGCAGGATACTCTGCTTCTTCAGGCTGCAGACCAGCGAGCCGACTTGAGGGCCAGGTCTGCTCAACAGGAGGAGCAGCTCCTAAAGTACATCGATGAGCACAACCAGCTGGCTTTGACAGCCTCTGGTTTCAATGATAGGATCCTTCAGCTCGAGGCTGAGAATGCTCGCCTTGCTGAACTTGTCGAGAGTTCCAAGGAAGGCACTCCCAGGCTTGAAGGCTCTGCTGCTCCTTCCGATGATTCAGACAAAGAAGTAGATGAAGACGAAGAAGAAGAGTCTGATGAGGAACAGGTTGACTATGAAGACTCAGACAAAGACGATGAGTCTGATGATGATGATGATCATGATGATGAGGCCAAGGACGGATCTGGGAATGGGTCTTCTGGTTCATCAAGTACTGATGATGATGACGATGATGACCAGGCCCCTCCCTCATCAGAGATTCGATCCAAGAAAGCCAATGATAAGAAGAAAGCCTCTGCTCCACCTCCTCCTGCACAGACAGATGAACCCAAAGCGGCCGAGGAAGTAGAAGCTGTGCCGTTGAGACGTCAGCTAGATAAGACGTTGACTATGATCTTGGACGCTCAGGGCATTATACAGCACTCGGTCAGCTACGACAAGGAGGAGGGTGAGATCATACATTGTTTATCTAAGGAGCAGATAGCCGAGCTGTTCAGGTTGAATCCTGACGAGGTGGTCACTGATGACACCTCTGTACCCAGTACTGAAGAGCCCGAACCAGAACTCTTTGATGATGTAGATGATGTCATTCTGGAAGACATCACCGATGAAGAATACCCGAAGTATACATCGGCTGAAGACGAGCTGCCTACATTCACTGAGCCATTTGATCAGGAAACAGAGGATCTCTTGGTCAGATATCTTGAAGAGCAAGTAGAGGCAAGCAAGGCTGAAGCTGATGATCTAAAGAAAAGAAAAGAGGAATGGGCTGCATACTGGGAGGTATTGAAGAAACAAAGCACAGAGAAGATGCCAGCCACGCACAAGAAAGTTTACAGGACCAAAGGCTATAAAGCTGGAGGCCAGATACTTAGCTGGGCATACTTCCATGATCTTGGGTGCTATGCAGTGAAGAGGGAGAAAGGGATCGACTACTTCAAACACCCACATGATTTCAAGACGTTGCCTGGATTTGAAGTCAATCAGCTAGCACGTCTGAACATGCTATACAGTGGTGACTCTGGGATGTCTGCTTGGTTTTCTCGACAAATCAAGTACGAATACCGGAAGAGATGGGTGAACTTTCAGCCACAGCAACCAGAGAGGTACTACTTGCCAGAGATAGATGGGGATACCCGGAAGCATAAAGTGATCCTGAAGTGGCTTCCCCCTAAAGTCTTGAAGAAGATTCCACTGCGGAAGATGCGACAAGACTTTATGGATGGCTTCCGATGGTGGTATTATGATGGGCGCACAGGTGAGGCTGTGATAGTTTTGTGCAAAGACAAACAGTGGGAGACTGTTAGGATCTTTGATCCTATGTGGTTGACTAACTTGTCTCACAAGGATGTTCAAGCTTTGTTCAGAAACCAGATTTTCTTCGACGTTCCAGACATGGTGCAAGCTTTGCAATTTATGAGAGTGATCCGTCTCTGCAGCATTTTCAAGATCCACGCTGGAGCAGACTGGAAAGCTATTTCAGAAAAGTATTTCAAGAAAGACACTTCCAAGAGTTGAACTAGGTCCAAGGGGGAGTTTGTTGATGCATGTTTATTGTCCCTAGTTCAGTTTTGTAACTCTTATCATGTAAATGTTCAAAGTATTAATGGAAGTTGTCTTTATATCTATTTCATAATGTTTATTTCTATTGATTATTGTCTATTAATGTTTATCTAGTTGTTTGATTTGATTATAAACTGTTTGAGTATGAAGTACTCTCATTCGGCCGAATGACTCTAGAATGAAGTCATTCGGCGAATGAAGGTTATAGCGAATGTCTGTGTTCCGAATGAGTCATTCGCCGAATGACTCATTCGAATGTCTGCTCATTCGAGCTTGGTCATTCGCCGAATGAGCTGCTTCGGCCACTCATTCGGCCGAATGACTACAGCCTATATATAGATGTTCAAATCATTTCAAACCTAACTTTCCAGAGCCCTTCTTCTTCCCTAGCACTCCAGTGTCAAAACCCTTGAAGATTTGAGAGGTTCTTGTGCTTCCAAGTTCGATTCTCAACCCGTGGTGTTCGATCGTTGCTTCCAAGTCGTTTTTATAGCCTCGGATTACCACGGTTTCTGTTGGTTTCGATTGGAAAACCCTGGAATAGGATTCCGCACTATCCCAGAGGTTGTCGAGTAGTTTTTCATTGGATTCGGATTGTTTCCGAGCTCCCGATCGGTCCAACATTTATAAGCTTCTGAACCTTACAACATGGCATCTATCTTTTCAATGGTCTTCGATTTAAAATTCAAGAAGGATCAGGAAATAGGTTTCTTATGTATCCAAGATTCATTCAATGCTTAATCAATGATTATGTGCACTCCATACCAGTTTTTGGGCATACCCTATCTTTGCAAAATCATAATGTGAGCATACCCTATCTTTGCATAACCTATCAAGTATCTACTCACTCTTCAAATTCAACTGAACCTCAATCACAAAATTTTGTTCATCTTGAGGAAAAAGGAACTTCTTCCTTACCTCATGATGAAAATGTTCCTTTAGATTCCTTATTCTCACATTCCCATGTTTATTCAAATTCTCAATCTCAAATTCCTCAATCACTGAATTAGTTCATTTATCTTCAGACTCTAAATCTCATCTTTCAGGCAAAACTGTTTCAATTCATTCTACTGTTTCTTCTTCTTCATTCACATCCATTTTGTTTGGAAAAGCTTCTCAAGAAATCTTGTCTCCACAATCTAAAGCTGCATCTGGGTAAGAATATTCTCCAAATCCTGAATAACTTTCTGATTCAGATTATGTTCCAAATTTTTCTTAACATACTCAAATTCCTCATTATTCAACATATCGATCTCCTGTTTCATCACTTGCAAGAAAAGCTGCTTCTCTTCCAAAATCTCCTATCCAACTCAACACTTCAACCTTCTCTCCTTTTGAAATAGATCCTTCTACAGCCATCACAATTTTACTCACTACTCTTTTGACAGAAGAAATCAATCATTTAAAGCAACAAAATAATCTTCTGATCAAAAGTTTAAGAGCAAAATCAAGACAGTATTTAATTGCTGAAGGGAAATTAAGGAAAAATGAAAAAAATTTTGCAAGTCAAGCTTTGAAATTGAAATTCAATCTCAAGATCTGTCTGGATATCTTGACACTATTGTTAATGTTTCAGATAAGTGTTACCATCAAGATCAGCTTCCACTTGCAAACACACAAAAGTTGGATGATTTTATAAATAAAATCAAAAATCTATTGAAGCAACTATCTTACAAGACACAATAGTTGAACACTTTAGATAAAATTCAAAATATGGAAAAACAACTCTCTGCAAGAAAGTTATTGAGTGACTCACTCAAAGTAAATTCTAATGCTCAGTCTAAATTGATTTCTTCTCTAAAATCAGATGTTGTTCAATCGAAGTTGCATGCAGAGAAATCATCCAAGCAATTCAATTTGCTTCAATATGAGGTTAGAAGTTTAAAGAACCAATCATCTCTTCAAGAACAAAAAATTGTGGAATTAACAGACACTGTGTCATTTCTTTAATCTCAAAATAAGCCTCTTCAGACTACTCTAGTCTCTCTACTCTCCTCTTCATCTAAGTCCAAAAGAAGAGATGATCAAGATCAGAGGATGATGCTCCCAAAAAGGGGGAGAAAAGAAAACGAGATTATGGTGATGATGTATATGAGATCTTTATTGATTCTAAAGATGATGATGATGACATTGCTACAATTGCATCAATTGTTAACAGATCATAAAATAAAAAACAATTGAGCACTCTCACTTATCATTTTGATCAACTTGTGGTTGCTGCTAAGAAAGTATATTCCTTCAATGATCTTCATGTCTTAGATTATCTTATTCATCATGTCACATTCACACTAATCAGGGAATATCATTTGCAAGATTCAACCTCTGCTCAATCTCAACTCATTGAAGTTAAGAGATTTACTGATAAGGAAATGAATCTAATCAAAAGAATGAGCACTGAGTTTGAATTCATTGATTAAATAAAGACAGTTGAAGATGTAGATGATGTCTCTGAAGCTCCGTCCTCCTCTTCAAAAAGTATAGGCAAAGGAAAAAGGAAATTAACTGATGAGTAACTAATGGAGGAAGAGCTCAAAATGAAAGCAAAATTTGTTGACACTTTATTTGATAGAGACAAAGCCATCTTTGCTCCTTTTGTTGATGAAAATATGGAAGCAGAAAAAAAATTGCAACAAGAACATGTTGATGATCCAATTAATGAGCAATTGATTGATTAAAGTGAAAGTGATGATAGTATCTTTAATCAATCAGAAAAAGATGATGCAAATGTTGAGCAAATAAATCTTAAAGAAGGTGAAATTGAAGGAGGTAATCAACTCAAAGATGATATTATCTCTGAAACCAAAATAAATGAGTCTTTCGCTGCAGAATTTTCTAGTGAGGCACTAAAGGATCCTCATATGGCTCATGCTATGTTTTTAATAAGAAATGACTATCCAGCTGAGCAAGTATTAAGCATGACCTCTGAAGAAATGGCTAAAGAAGTGATAGATATGAAGAACTTCACAAAGGTGACATTGATACAAAATATGAGAGATCACTTGCTTTTGAAAAACAAAAGGCTGAAAAACAGCCTCCACCTGTTCTCAAAAGCATAAATGAAATGAGTGATGTTGAACTCAGAGAATTTCTTACTAGAAGCTTATCACATATGAAAACAAAAAAGATTAAGAGAAGAAGTAACTACCTTATTTGAGGCAGAGAAGAAGCAAAATAAAATGATCATTTTGGACATTAAAAAGCCTAAATATACAAGATTTACATCCACAAGAGCTCCATTCTCTTCAACATCTTAGAAATCAAAGATCAAAGCTCCTTTAAAATTGATTGATCCAAATGCAAGAAAATGGTTTTCAGATTTGGAAACTACTAGGGAATATGCTAGGACAATCACTGAAGAAGGACAAACATTTTAGGAGATAATTGAAAATTTGGAGTATAAAAGAAATGTAGAAAATTCAAAAATAATTGCCTTGAAATACGATTATGATTGGGATGCATTCATTATTAAAAGAGTAAATGGATCAGTCAGATTCTTCTCTTACGCAAACACTATTGTCACTCTCCCAGATCATGATCTATTTAAGCTTCGTGATCTTCATTTAGTAAATCATGGATGGTATCCTTGTGGATATGAGTTTGAGGCATCCATTCACACTTTTATTAAGAAAAGAAGATGGGTAAGCAAATGTTTAAAATGCTCAGCAATTTAAAAGACAACAATCATTATATTCCAAAAAAAGGAAAGAAAAACAAAATTGAAGAGAAGAAACTCAGAATGAAGTCTTTTCCCTACAAGGAAATCAAGATCAAACACAGAGTTAAAGTTATAAATGTTGATCAAAATTCATATCCTATTACAACATGGTTTTATGATGCTATGGAGTAAGAATTTGTTTTACAAAGAAGGGAGAACGGGAAAGAAAATAGTGATATTTATCTATTTACGCTTTATGAAATAAAACTTCTTGATCCCACATATGTTTTGTTTCTTGATCAACAAAAATTTAATAAAGTCTTTAATAAATTAGATGAAGCAGAGTTACGCTTATTTCTTCATCTAATAAAAACTCTTGCTACTGTATATGAGAAAATTGCAACGAGAAGGGCAATGTCTGATTTGAACATCCATCCGACATGAATTGTGAATATTACAAGAATGTCAATAAATAAAGATGGAAACTTAATTGTACATAGTTCAAGTCAAGGAGACATTGTTCTTATTACAAAATTTGAAATAATGGCATTGAATAAGAAACAATTTTGAAGATGAATAATGTAGAGCTAGAGTATTACAATGATAACTTTGAAGGACCTACGAGATATTTCTGTTCAGTTATAAATCAATGTGCAAGACCTTTCTCAGAACATATTCTGGAACAACATGCAGACAAAGTTTAGCTTATTAAAACTGTGAAGGTACACTAATTTCATACATATTTTGTATTATATATAGAAAACAATAATTTTGGAAGCATCATCCCTAAGGGGAGATTGTTGGGTATTAAAAGGATGGATGTTATATCCTAAATTAGTTTATAATATATCACAATTAATCTGATGTTTATTAACATGTTCATTATGAAATACTGACATATTTATGTTCTTAATATAGAACTGATGGACATATTTTAGTACTAGTCGGAAACCCGCGCGATGCGGCGGCGACGATTATAATTTACAATACAGTGTCACGCATTTCCGATTCATGGTTAATCAAATTTTAGAATACCTTGTTTAAGTCAAAAATCAAACCTAATAATATATCTTATTAATTATTATACACTTCTAATTCCAACACAAAAATTTAGTAGTTTTTACCATTAACTAAAGATAAAACACTTGAGTATAATCGTGAGAACTAACCTATTCTTCGACATATTAATTTGTTGCTCTGTTTATAGCAACTGCAAAATCCTTCAATTAACATTTGAATCACGGGCAACCTTTAGATAAAAGATGCAAAATCTCATAGGCAACCCTTAGATACCTAAATTAGAAGACCTAGTATAGAGCAGTGGTTATATATCTATTATACACCAATAAAAAAGATTTGGTGACAAAAAATCTGGTTATCCATATAGGAAACCACAAAAATCAAGCATAAGAACAAATTTCTAGGAAATCCATAAATCAAACTATGATTATATGAATGTTAACTTGCACAAGAACAAGTTTTAGATAAAAAGATTATACTCATTGGTTATTCAGGTAGTCTTCAATCCCATTCTCATGATGATCAACGTTAATATGTAAAATCAATACGATTACAATTACAACACACATATTTTAAGTCAAATTTCAATTTGATTCACTTTTGTATATCGAATTTTAAGTACATCAGTACATGTACTCAAATTAAGTTCATGCATAAGAAAAAAACCTAAAGAACGCAATCAGAGCAACAATAGTAGCTTGAAGGATCTCATTTTCGGCACAGCCCGAAAGAGAATTCACTGAAAGGTCACTTTTTCTTGTTTCAGCTTTTGGCACAAAAGTGTGGCTTAGAGCTCATATCAAGTGTTCTAGAAACAATGATGAAAGCTCGTCGTGTAGTGAAAAAACCTATACACTGGAAAAACAAGTATACTTTATCCTTGTTGAATGATTGATTTCATTGAAAAATGAAGGAATATATAGGCATTCTAGTTCTAGTTTCAACATCAATGCAAGCCCACATAAAATGAATCTTGTATTGGCCAACCACCTGTCATTCTAAGTATGTCCTTAGTGACAATATCTCTTGCTCCAACAGTCAATATTTCATTAAAAACAACTCCCGAGATGGTATTTTCAGCTAGAGAAGAAATCTTCAGAAAATCAAAGAATATAATATGAATAAAGCACATCAAAAAAAGAATATATATGAAAGGTGGAGTTCAGACTTGTATTTTAGAACTTAATTATATAATTAGTGTGACCTAAAATTGCTATAACCAGTCTTGATTGTTTGAATAAGCATATTCTACCTAAGATTGTTTACAGGATAAATAATAATCAGCTTCATACAAAATGCAATACAACTTTATCAAAATTAACCATCTAATTTTGATTATTCAATATCACACAACCACTTTTAAAATGCATTGTGCTAAAGCAGAAAAACAAAACAAAATGTAAACATAAATTTTTCAAAATTCTTGATAGAAAAACTCATAGCTACAATGAAAAAACTATCCCAATTTATAGTTCATATATTTATATTGCTATTAATATTTTATATCTTTGTATGTACAAAAAAATAAACGTTGTCATAAAATGGCTTTCATATTAGATCAATTGGGTTTTTATTGCTTTTAATCATCAAGCACCTGAAAATAAACGACGATAAGATCCCAAAAAGAAATTGCTGTAAACCCAAGAAATAGATTATATATCATTGATATTAACCAAACTTAAGTAGAATGAAAAAACCATGAAATTAACATGGCCACTTTGATCCATAAAATCTATGATAACCTGGTGGGTTTAGTTCAAGTTGACCAGAGAAAGAGTCCATATGATAAATTTTTAGTTTCATAAATAATCTTACTTTGAGTAATATTGACGTCTGACACTTTGACCATCATTGACCTCTCTAGAATACATGGTGGTGATTCCAAGCGTCAGCCTTTCATCATCAACTTCCCTTACATGTATTTTTTTCCATGGTACATCATGTACAAACTCCTGCAGTGAAAACAATACTCATAATGTCAACATTTCAAACAAACAAATGTTGAGGGGCAAAATACCCAAGTTCATGAATCAGTGACAATAGCCTTGTTGTTTCTTTACAATTCGAATCAGACAAAGGTTTTTGACTCTCCTCTGCTAGCATGTTATTGTCTAAATTTCTCATCTTCAGGTTCAAATATGATATTAGGGGCCAACAATGGGAACTACAACCTGTACCCACCAGGTTAGTTTAACTACCCCTGCTGTATCACTATCAGTTGACAAATGTTTTAATTTGTTATTATGATTACTCGTAATAACATGATAAAATGTCAATAATACATCATTACATCACTTTTAACCACTTAAAATTCCTAAAAATGAGATTTTATGAATTAGAACCCTTAGTTGTTGGTGATGCTAATTTCTGTAAGAAAACTTGGCAACTTAACACGACCAACTGCTCCCACAACTATATGTCTATATCCAACCCTATTACAACAATATGATTATATATTATGATACTAAATTAACTCAAATAAGCTGCACTACAGTAGCAATTCTCAAGGCCTCATTTTGTAAGATCTCCGAGCTCATTAAATAATAAAGCGGTACTCCAACCCCATGTAAAAATATGAAGTGTCAATTTACTTTCTCTGTTGGACCAACTTGTTTTGATAAAATGCTCCATAATTAAAAAATAACAATTTACTTGTAAGATAAAGGATAAATTAAAACCAATGAACAAAGATACAACAAAAAAAAATAAAGAACACATATTTGGTCAGACAAATACTACCATAAGTTGAAATGTGTTTGCAAAATAAATAACCTATTTGATCCCAAAATTCATTAAGTATTGGTACATATATGTGGTATTGATCAATTTATATCATGTCCAAATTAGGGAGGTAATCAATCTCATCTCACAATAAACCTATATTCATTGAAACAAAGAAACTCATCCTTCCTGTTAATTTAGAATTTGCAGATGTGAACTTACCTGCATTTGAGTTTTATATTCACGATAATTTTGCACCTGCCAAATACGTTAATTTCCAATAAACTTGTACTTACCATCAGATCAATTTATTCTTCGAGTTCCTGTAACACCAGAAATGTATGAGTTTAAGTATAAAGGGTCTATCTATAGTATGATTATAGGGAACACTCATATGTTCAAATGGATGCATCTAACACATATTTATCAAATACAATTTATCATCATAAATACATTGAGGAGTATATAGATTAGAAACTATAATCTTGACACACTTGGGTGATATCACAATATTCTTCTCCCAGCATTTGATGTCCTGTACTCATGTCCTATTGTAAAAATATAATAAAGTGTGTGGCCCAAAAGCTTGGTCTACATAATCTTACATCATTTAAAGCACCTGACCCAATTTGATGAAAATTTTATTGAGATTAACACAAAACTTTAAAGGAACCAAGAAACTTCAAACCACTACTGTACATGCAAGATCTAATACAAAAACTAATTTGTGGTATTATGAAAAATAGGGACATGGAAAGCATTATAATTAAAAATGTACAAGAACATAGTTTATGATGTTATGACCTTTTAAAGTCAAAACTATACTTATAATAACTATATTGAAAACAACTTTGCTTTGATTTCTTTTTGATGTGCGACGATCAAATTTGAAAATATGTTAGAAATCATATCAACATGTCAAACTCATTTGTTAACACCCAAAACAATTGAAACAAATTACAATTCACATGAAAAATATATAAAAGAGGCTGATATCATTTATATAATTGAAATTGATCAATAAAACAAACAAAACTAACAAAAGAACTACACCACTTTATCATCATACCTAAGAAGTTTTTTTGTGACATTTGGAAATTTAGCTTGAGCATAGGATTCATTAATGTTTTTCACTGTGATATATGTTGGTCCTGCTAAATCTTTCATAAATTGTGAAAATGTTGATGCATTGGTAGGAGTTGAAACAAAATCAATTATTTCTGATTAAGCTATATCCAATATATTAACTTTTGTTGTTGTAATGAATAATGTTGATGCATAGTTTCTAGATCCCAAACATAGCCACACACACCTGCACAAAATAAAGTACCCACAATCAGTTAACCCTTGTTCAAGAGACCTAGTACCACTTAGAACAAAACAATAGAAAAGAAAGGGAAACAATCATCTGTTACCCATAGTGTCTTCAAACCCTAGAAACAAAACCAATAAATGTCGTATCCAAGGTCTGTGCCATCGCTTAAACCTTCAAATATATAGCTTCAAACACCATATTGGCACCCTTATGCGGCCTGACTTAGAGTAAGATCCAGATTTTTTGGTTATTTTGTCACTTATCTTGATTAATAAACTCATGTGCAATGCTACAAAAGGGACCTATAGAGCAGGTCCAGTACAATATGTCAAAAGAAATATACATGTTTATGGATAAGATAGGACAAGAATTTAAACCTATCATCTATGTTAACGAACATTTTTGCAATAAAAAGTTAAATATGATGAACGTAGAGATACCTTGAGCTCAATACTACTTTCATTAGTGTTATGCTGGGAAAGGTTCAAAAACAATTTATTGTTAGCAAGGAATATCCTAAATGCCATCTTTAGAGCAATTTATATTGATGTTGATCCATTATATGTAAAATGTACTCTAGAATCCCATCCTTGATGAAAAGTAAAATCACCACATAAATAACAATAAAAATTGTCACATTATTATTAAAATTATATAACTTTTTAAACATTATTACTAAAGTTATACAACTTTTTATACGAATTTGACAAACTAAATGATTGTAGCAAATTAAAAAATCTGGACATATTTTTGGGTCAACCATATGGTTTCAACTTGTACTAAAAATGACTAACCCTATTACCAAACCCGACCCGTTTTGCCACTCCTACAAAAAATTTAATATTGCAGTCATTTTAGTTTATAAAACTAACCTTTTCCTATACCTTCAAGCAAAAGCTCTGCATATATAAAAGCAGGCTAATGAACAATCTCAGGGAACATCACATGCCCATATCTGCAGTCGTATAACCCATTTCCCATGCCACCTTAATATGAACCCATCTAAACACGTAAGCACCATTAAGAAATACTTACAGTGCTGTCCAAACCAACCATATATAATTAGATATAAAGCGAGAAACAAAAATGCTCCTAAATTAAGAAAAGAACAAAGATAAACAAAATCTACCTGTAAAGGAGCATTAGGGCCCTGAGTCCACCAGCTTGCACAAGCATCAAACATTTGAGAAATATTGCTATGATCCATCATGTGGAAAGAATCCAGAATTCAAATACGATTTACCAGTCAAATTTTTTTTCTTATATTTAAATTTCAGAACTAATTAATATATTAAATATGAATTCAGAAGATTCATGATTCAGCGTTTTGAAATACACACGAACATACCCAACACATACAGAACTACATATCAATTAGGTTAAAATGCAAAAGAAACATACCAATTTTCTGAGGTAGGGATATGCAAACGCAAGAGAAGCAGGAGGATCGGTTGAGGAAAAATTGAGTAGAAACAACCTTCTTTATTGGTGAAATCCAAATTTTTGAAATTTGAATGTGGAGCCATTTCTCCCTTTATCGTGTATGCAGTGCTTTGAAATGAAGAATCCAAAACATTACAGGCTACCTGTTTTCGTCTTCAAGCATCAGAGATCTTCACGGGTGGAAAAATCGAATCTGGTTGAGAAAAATTCAAAATAAGGAAAGAAATTCATAGAGGAGCCCTGTGGTTGAAAAAGCGCACCTGATGATTTCTTGGTTTGGGCAGTTGAAGACAAATAAGGAAAAGAATGTTGAAGGAGATGGGAAAGTAGGTAACCAGTTGTGTATTCGATATATGGTATTCAAAGATGTATTAAACGAATGCTGCATTAAAGTGTGGTACCACAAGCTAACCCAGATGTACATTTCTTAATTTTAAGACAATGAACCACTCTCTTACCAATATATATTATATATAGTAGTAAGATTATTCAGTTAACAGTGTCTACAAATGACGGTGTTCTTCATAGGTAATATTTTGAAATAATGCGACATTAGCAAGTGAATACATGTTGCATAGTTAGAACATTTACGAATCTTTAACTTGTGCACACTCGTATCTTTTGCGAATGAACAAGTGTTGCACAGTTAGAATAGTTACTAATGTTCAACTTGTGCACACTGAGATCATTTGCGAATGAACAAGTGTTGCGCAGTTTTTAGAACATTTATGGATGTTCAACTTTTACACACTTAGATCATTTGCGAATGAACAACTGTTGCCAAGTTAGAACATTTACGAATGTTCAACTTGTGCACACTCAGATCATTTGTGAATAAACAAATGTTGCACAGTTAGAACATTTATGAATGTTCAACTTGTGCACACAGATCATTTAAGAACTTTCTAACTCTAAATTCTTTAGCTCGCATATATGTAGAAAATCTCTCTAAAGAAATTGATGCTTTCTGAAAATGAATATGCTCTCTGAAGATGAAGCTTGTATGAATGAGTCCACAGCTAACTGAACCTCTAAACTTCACGAATAAGTAATTTGATGTTCGCAAATGTTCATAGTACTATCAAGACTTGGAGATTTCCTTTCTGCCATCTGCTGATGCTGACAAGGGTGCTGCTAAAGCTGTCAAAGATTGACACTTAAGATGCTGACAAGATTATTTTTGACAGCATAGCCCTATCTTAAATTATAATGTATTTTTGGCCATGATTAATGATGTTTCATGGGCCCCAATTGTCTATAAATAGATTGTGATGTAATAGAATTAGGGTAACAAGCACAGTAATAATCCACAACACACACACTTAGAGAGAGAAAGTTCTAGAGAGAGAAATTGATAACCTAGTGATGCTCTGTGATCGGAAGCATGTTTCCAGATCCAAGCTCCTTTGTAAATTGATTGATCATTAATGAAAAATGAATTTGATAATCATTTGTTTGCTCATTTAATATATGTTTCCAGTATTTGCTTCAATTAATGAACCAATTTGTTTTCGCTACTTAGTGTTCAGTAGACGCTCAACAGTTATTGTTTTAATTCCCTGATCCTGACAACCTTCAACCGTTGGATCATCTTCTTTCTATTTACCAATAGTTAACCCTGCAGATTATTCATCAGTTGCTGTGAACTCACCCTCTGTGAATTCATAAATTGATATGCTGAGTCAAAATCAGCAACAATTGATTTAAATGATGCAACAACTCATGAATAATGTGCAAAAGTAAAATAAAATCTCAAAAACTTTCCTTCCTTGTCTAAATAAATCAAGACACGTATCTAACCTTTTGCATTTAATCCTATATGCAGAGAGCTTCCTCATACTTGAATAATTTATGGTATGTGAACACCGGAGGCTCTAGGCATATTACTAGATGCAGATCTATTCTCAATAATTTCAATCCAAATAATGGAGGATTTGTATCCTTTGGGAATGATGCAAAGGGTTTTATAATTGGGTCTCACTGTGTCTCTAGTGGAAAGTTTCACTTTAAGGATGTAAGCCTAGTTGAGAACCTCAAGTTTAATCTCTTGAGCGTATCTCAATTGGCCGACAAAAATTGTAGTTCATTTTTCACCAAAGACAGTTGCAAAATTTTTTCTTCTAAAATACATTCTAAAATAAAGGTCTTAATAGACCAAAACACTCTCTTAACTGCTAAGAGAAATGAGATTGTCTGTGTTGTTGACATGACAATGGATTCTCAGTCCACAATTCCCACGTGTTTCATTGCCAAAAGCTTTATCTTCTGAAATAGCTCTTTGGCACAGAAGATTTAGTCATCTAAATCATCAAATTCTCCATAAGCTTTCAACTCTTTCTCTAGTAAGAGGATTACGTTCTAAAGAATTCCACTTTGAAGGTCAATGTGAATCTTGCATGAAAGGAAAGCAACACATATCATCACATAAGTCCTTTGAGGAATCTAAAACAACAGATTGTCATCATATGCTTTACATGGATCTCTATGGTCCAGTGAAAGTAGCTAGCTTAGATCAAAAGAAGTACTGTTTAGTTGTTGTAGACGATTACTCAGGATTTTGTTGGACCTTATTCTTGTTTAGCAGCGATGAGACTTACATTAAAATTAAGGCCCTAATCACTCATATTGAAAGACAATTTGATCTTACAGTCAAAATTATAAGGGGTGATAATGGGACTGAATTCAAGAATCATGTTCTTGATTAATTTTGGATCTCTAAGGGAATCCTGAGGCCATACAGTAATGGAATAGTTGAAAGGAAAAATAGGACACTTATTGAGGCTGCAAGAACAATGCTTGCAGATTCAGGACTACCTTTACCTTTCAGGGTTAAAGCAGTAAACACTACCTGTTATGTCTTGAACAAAGTTCACATTATGGAAAGGCATAACAAGACTGCTTATGAAGTACTTCACAATATAAATCCTCTCATTTCCTTCTTTAAAGTTTTTGGATGTTCATTCTTCATCTTAAAAACAAAGGATTCTTTGTCCAAGTTTGCTGCAAAAGTGGACTCAAGATACTTTGTGGGATATTCTCAAACCTCAAAAGCTTATAGACGTTTCAATATTAGAACTAAGATTATGGAAGAAACCATAGATATTAAATTCAATGAGTTTTCATCTTCTTATTCTTTTCATGCAACTCCTTAAGATTTGTTTGATCTTGATAATCTTACCTATCTTCCTTCTATCCCATCTGCATCTCCTTCTACTGAATCGTATCAAACGTCTTAAGATCTTCCATCTTATGAAGATTTCTCAAGATCACATATTTTCTATCCTATTACTTCTCTTCCAATAAATCCTCAAGGTCATGAGGAGCATGTGTCAATTCAACATATCTTATTGTTGAAAACACACTTGTAAATCATTCTAAACAGGAACATGCTCCTATCCTTGATACCTCTCCTTCTCTTGCTGAAAACTCTTCTTCCTCCGAAGCTGCTTCTACAAACAATTGTTTTTACATCATTCCCTATAACAAAAACCACCCCTTGAACAAATATTAGGTAATTTGAGTAAAGTTGTTCAAACAAGAAGTCAGATTTCAAACTTTTGTCTTCATGTTGTCTTCCTGTCCCAAATAGAGCCTTTCAAGTACCAAGAGGCTCTAAAAGACAATAACTTGGTGGAATCTATGCATGAAGAACTGCTTCAATTCAAAAGAAAAACTGTTTGGACCCTCTGCCCTTTACCCAAATGAAAATACCCCATTGGAACTAGATAGGTATATAGAAATAAAACTGATGATATGGGCATTCTAGTCAAAAACAATGTCATTGTTCAAGGTTACTTCCAAGAGGAAGGCATTGAATATGATGAAACTTTTTCCTATGTAGATAGACTAAAAGAAATCAGACACTTCATTGCCTTTGCTATATCTCACAAAATAAAAGTGTTTGAAATGGATATTCGTTCTGTATGGAACAAATAAGGAATAATTTTATTCCTGTCAACCAGAAGGTTTTGATGATGTTCCTCATCCTGTCTAGGTATATAGACTAGACAAAACCTTATATGCTTTGAAACATGCCCCAAGAGCATGGTATGATACTTTATCTAAATTCCTACATTCAAATAAGTTCACCAAGGGAACCATTGATAAAACTTTGTTTGTCAAACAGGTTGAAAAATAACACTTGTTTGTCAAAATTTATGTTAATGGCATCATTTTTGGATCAACCAATCGTTCCTTATGTGAACAGTTTTCTAAACTCATGTCTTCCAAGTTTGAAATGAGTTCCTTAAATGAATTGAAAACATTCATATTTCTTCAAATTAAGCAAACTCCCAATGGGATTTTCATTCACCAAACTAAATACATAAAAGATCTTTTGAGCAAATTTGAAATGACTGATTGTAAACCAACTTTTACCCCTATGGTAACTGCTCCTAGAATAACACCAGATGATGATAGTGAACATGTAGATCAAACTCTCTACAGATGCATGATTGGATCTCTGATGTATTTAACTGCATCAAGGTCAGACATCATGTATGCCACATGTGTCTATGCGAGATACCAATCTTCTCACAAAAACTCTAACTTATCATTTGTGAAGAGGATATTCAGATACCTAAAAGGTACTCTAGTACTTGGTATTTGGTATCCTCCTAATAAATCTTGCAAGCTTGTTGCCTTTTCATATAGTGATTATACAGGATGTTCCCTTACAAGAAAATCAACCTCAAGAGGATGTCAATTCTTTGGAAACTGCTTGGTGTCATGGCAAAGCAAGAAACAAACCACTGTGTCAAACTCAAAAGTTGAAGCTAAGTACATTGCAGCTGCACCTTGTACAGCACAAGTCTTATGGCTTCAATACCGGCTACTAGACTTTGGAATAATTGAGTTAAAGACTCCATTTTTGATATAAAGTGAACCTGCTAAAAACATCAAAAAGAACCCTATATATCACTCCAAAACAAAACATATTGAAATAAGACACCATTTCATAAAAGACTGTTTTGAAAAAGAACTAATTGTTCAAGAACATGTATCAACAACTGACCAAGTTGCAGATTTATTTACCAAAACATTAGACTCATCAACTTTCTCTAAATTTGTCACAAACTTGGCATGATAAATATGAGTTAATTGTTTGATAAATAAGTATTAATTATTGTCTTAGACCTCCAATTACATATTAAATGATAATTCTTTATTTTTCCTAAGGATGGAAAAAAGGAATAAACAATGAAAGAATAGCCTTGGTTCATCTTTCAATAGTTATGCCTAACCGCAGATAGATCCCAATGGATATACAGTTGTTATATTCCATTGTCATTATCACTTCGTGGTTACAACTCTCGTCAATTACTCCATGGTTATAACACTTTGTACTTATTCCATGGTTATCAACCTCATGGTTGTTTTTACATTTTTACCCTTCAACTCCTATGACCACCAGTTCTTTTCCCCTATTTATACCCGTCATTCCCAAATCTATTGTTTTCATCTTCCGTTCTTACCCTAATTTTGAGAAACTTCATGATCATCTTTGGTTTATGAAATTAACCACATTCAAAGAAAAATGTTCCTTTTGATTAAAAGATAGCTGTTTGTCAGGAATGTCGTCTGGCTTGGTGCATTTACACTGTTTTTTTTTCTCTAAGCTTAAAGCTCAAGATGATTCAGAGTAAAGGAATCAGACCAGGCTTCATTCTAGACAAAACACTGTCTGCATTTCAAGATTTTTCCATGGGTATATGATAGTACTGATTTGTCCTTTTTGTTTTTCTCTTTCCTCTTTTTACAGATTTGTCTTTCGGTTAAAAACCTAAAATAATTTTTTACTTTTGCTATAAGTATCAACGGTTTTCAATGATTTTTCCCACACTTTGCAACAAGTAATTTTACTCCATCTTTCTCTCCTAAAACTCAAGCAAGTTCTACAACTGTGTTCTTAACTTGAAACGGTTGCTTTCGCTTCATTTTCTATCAAAAACCCTGAAACTTCTTAATATTTTGTTCATCTTCTACAATCATCCATGGCAATTGATTCTCTGAACCTCAAACCAGTCCACAACCTTGTTGCTTACCTCACTGAGTCTTCTGAATACCCCCACTATGACGAGGTGATCGATATTCTTTCAAATTCTTTTGTTCATACTGCTCTTACAATGAATAATCCCATTTATGTCTCTTCCCTTAACCAATTCTTCAGTGTGATTACCGAGGAGATCTTAAGAACATAACCTTGTACAAAACCTATCTCTAAACCAAGTACATGTTTCCATATCACACCATCCTTGAATGTCTCTCTCTAAAAACAACAAGTTGGGGAGAAATACCATATGACATGCAGTATGTCATCTATGCACTTCTGACCAACCAGAAGGTAAGTCTCTCTCAAATCATCTTCGACCATTTGGTTCCTCACCAAAAGGCATCCAAATTTTTGATGTATCCTAGGTTTGTAATGGCATGTTTGTTTAATGAAATAAACATTGTTTTTCATATTTCCCCTCTTTCTTACATCAAGGAAATTGACAAATAAACCTTTCCTTGGCTAAACACTGGCACGAAGGTCAAGGATGACACTAAGGTACCGACCAAAAGAAAACACTCAACCAAAGCCCCTCATTCCATGAAACCCAAAAAGATTGTTTAGGAAGATGAGATCCCTTAGCAAGTCCTTGTCACTTCTAGACATGTAAATCCATCTGAACCATCCTCTCAGGTGGATCCTGAATTTCATACCCAGCTAGATCTTCATCAACCCTCTCAACAAGATGATGTTGTAATCCATAGGGAACCCCAACAAACCACTGAAAGTATAATTTGATACTCAGGTGGCAGTCCTATCTCCAGGGACAGTACTTCTGTTTCTTCAACTCAACAAACCACTGATTTCATAACCCATATTCTCCATGAGATTGACACAACTGGTTCTCCTTACACCACAACAATTGAGGAGTAGCCCCTTCAAACCAGGGTCCAAGATGGTCAATGTCCACTCCATGGAGATGAGGATGAGATAAGGGTGTCAAGTCCATCTAGACACTCAAATCATTTAACTGGAGCATCCACTCGTTGTGATAGCCCAAGGGCTCTTCACCTTGACGGATAAGTCAATAGATCCCAAATATGGGAATGGCCAATGAAGTTCTTGAAACTAAGGCCAAAAATCCAAGTATCAAGAAAAAGGGGTACATTACAATCCTAAGATGGACTTGGGTCATGCTGAAACTGAGACACGTCATAAATTCGGATGATATCCTTTAACGGATTGACAAATCAAACATCAAAATTCGGGAATTGGTAGTAACACTTGCTACCATTCAGGCTGATGTAGTCAAACTTACTGAGTTGGTTACAAAGGTCTTGAATGACAAAGACCTGCAACCTCAATCCAACCCAATGCAGCCACTTTTTGTTGAAGATCCTCCACGCACTACACCTACCTAAAATATTCCTACCTTTACTTCCCAAGCTCTTCAAGAAGTCTTAAACCCACTTTTTACCACCCACCTAACCAACTTCTTTCAAAACTTCACCTAAGACTTCTTTCAAACCCAAAAAACCCAAATGGACCTATTGAAAATCTCAGTAGATTCCATACTCATAACCCTCAGACATGAAGTCTTCAATTCACTCATAGGTATAGCTCCTCCTTCCCCCTTGGTTCAAGGAACAGGTTGATGAAGCCAAAAAGAGGGAGAATGAGAAGCTTCTTACTGATACCCAAGCGGCCAAGAAGGCTCAGGATGAAACTGAGCGGAGAAAAATGAAGGCCTTGAAATTCAAAAACCAAGAGTCCCTTCTCAAGGCTGCTCTGGATCAGCAGTTTGAGACTTCAGCCGCAAAGGCTAGCCTTGAACAAAAGCTAAAGTAATTAGCTTCCCAGGTGGAAACAATAACTTCTGGATTAACAAATAAACCCAAGCCCACTAATCCTTCTCCAACTATCGTAATAAAGGCCATAACTGTGGCTTCTTCCTCCTCAGTCCAAGCATAGCCTACTCAAGCCTCCTCTCACCCATGTTCTACGCTATACACACATTCAAACCAACTTCCCCTATCAAGATTACACCTCCCTCAGCTACAGAAACCACCAGAGATGCCTCACCCACTTTATTTCGCAAATCTGCCTCCCAAACCCTTCTGGACTTATCCAGAATTGGCCAAAAATCCAGACTGGTTATCACCCAATTTATCCTTTTCCTCTGTTCTACAATCTTTTACTTTTTGGTTGCAGCCTTCAGTCTTTTTATTTCCGCTCATCCTCCTCCAAATCCTCCTCCTCAACAACAAAAACCATTTGCGAAGCAAACTCTTCAACTTGCTCATTCCAGATCGGAGATCAGAAGGTGGTTCTTTGATAAATACTACAAAGCCATAATAATAATAAGGTATAATGGCTCAAGAACCTCCTCACATATTGGACTCCACTTTAAACCTCTCCAAAAATGATCTGTCAAAGGTGCAGCACATGACCTTAGAGAATGCTGAAAAAAACTACAAGGTTCTAAAGTTTGTGCGTGATCTAAAGGATCAAATTAAAGGGATTGCAAATTGTTCGAAAATAAGTGGTTTTGGCTTCATCAGTCCAGAGGAAGATTGATGGAAAATAAGGAATGATGAGCCTCAACCACATCCCTTGATATCTATGCAGAACCACTGAGTGGATCAACCACTGAAAGACATCCACGGAATATCTATAAAGAACATCCTTGGACAAAGCAATAACTACTGAACTTCAACCTTGGAGCACAACCATGGATCTCTCTTCCTTGGAAGACAACAACTATTATCAAGAATAACCATTGTAGATCAGCAACTCCGGAATGAACACTGGAACTGTCACACCCCCAATTTTCAACTAACGGAATCATACCGTTTGGGAACGTGACAAACCAGGATCTCAGATCATTAGACATAACGAAGACCTCTATATGAATTTCAAATCATACTTTAGTCTTAAAAACATAACATCAGAGTTTTCAAAAGTTGCAGAAGCGTTATAAAACCAGTAACAGTTGAAAAATGTAAATTACAAAACAAAATCCTCAAATGTTCAAATTCAAATATCCAAAATGTTTAAAATGCATGCGACTCTATCTCCTAGTCCATGCCAGCTTTAATGCGCGCCTTAGCGTCCTGAGAAAACATGTAAATCAAGTCAACACAAAGGTTGGTGCATAACACAGGGTTTAAGTATTCACAATGTTCAAAACAACAGTTTGAATATCAAGTTTGTAGATAACATAATCACACATGCACAGTCATGATAGCTAGTCATATAAACTATTTACATAAGTGGTCGACACCGAAGCTGACGAATTTCCATGCTATAGCATGTTTTTGCCTTGCCACTATTGTCTAGCACAACAATAGTAAAATGTGTTTGGTCAGTCAAACACCTGCGTAGATCCCATCTACCAGGTGAGGTTTGTCAAACCTAATAGATCTATTTCCAAGTACCACGCTTTGCGTTACAGCAAACTAAACGGTTCGAGGTGTGTAAGGACTTTCAAATTTGCTATGTTGTCACATAATGTAAACAGCTAACTCATGCAAGTGATATGTATCTAAAAAGAGTTTGTTGCACATGTTTTCTCCCCCAAAACAGTTTAAAATAAGAAAGGGGCCGTGTACGCACCTTTGGTTTTAGCAGAATGATCAAACACTTGGGAACTCGCGTAGAAATCCTCTACGAAGAATCTGTGGTTTAACAATAACTTAGTGTTATTATGGATGTCGTATGGTTTTTGAGATCACATATGTGTCAACACCCGTATGTTAAGGTGTTAAGAATGTGCAACCGTAAATACGTGTGACTTTAAAATCGTTTAAATAAAATCCTTTAAGATTTTATTTAAATAAACGCAATTATACGCGATTTCCATTTCGGATTAAAATATAAATTTTATTATTCTAATACGTTCGGGATTTCTTACGGTTCCAACGTAACTTGAACGGATCGAATCGGACTTGAAACGAAAAAGTTATGAATAAAAATCAAAAATGGTTCAAAAACATAAAAACTGGCAGCCCTCGGGTTCGAACCCGCGACCTGCCACACCCATCACACACACACTACCATCTTCGCCTGCTAGGGTTTCGCAACAGATATTAGAAATTAATTGTTTTAAATACTCTTCCAGTCCAAATCCCCTTACATATTATAGCCGAAGCAACCTAGTTTCTAATTGACTACGAATTCGATTTTGATAGTCCATGAAACCATAGGACTTTTGTATCTGATATCCAACCGACTCCACATCTGATTTTAATTTGAAAATAAACCACCCTAACTCCATTAATCGATTATATACCTGATCGAACTCCAACCCTTCAATTTCTAATTCAATCGATCAAACTAATGATTACTTGATCCAGAATTCATATGGTTTTCACTATAATAAAGATTCCGACCCTCTCTATACAATTTAATTCAAGTCTTATAACCGTTTAAACCAAAACCCCTTATCATTTTTAACCGAAGTCCCCAAATTGTCAAACTCATACAATTCGTTAAGATTTGATCAAAACAACTTAGGAATATCGTTCTGTGGAACATCATGAAGCTACCAGCATGATTTAATTTGATTCCAATCCACAATTTCTAAGAATCCCCCAACTTCGTTCTTATTACAAGCCCTAGAACTTGAATTCAATCAATTCGATGTTATTCAACAAAATTGACACCTGTTTTAGTTTAATCGAACCCTTCTGAAACTATTGGTGTTGAATAATTTCATTTTAAAGTTCATCTCAATCGAAACCCCTAAAACCGTATTTATATGAACCCTAGTTATTAGTGTTCCTACAATTCGAAGTTAATACACAAATTGATCATATGTAATAGCTTAGTCGGTCGTTTTAGAGGATGTAGGACCAATCACTAACCTGTTTTGATATGGAACTGATGTACTTCGACTTGTGGTGGAATTTCGGTCGATCCCCGCTTGATTTCTTCAATTCGTAGCTTCTTAGATCAAATTGATTGATGATTTAGAATCTAAAGATGCCGACTAAGGTTTTTGGAATACCAATTTCGTGCTTTATGATCGAAACGAATGGTTTTGATAATGAAGAGTTTCGGTTTCAACTCTTGGATGCCAAATGATTTAAATTCGATCATTATTCTCACTAATAACGTATGATTGCTGTTACAATTCACTAATATGAGTTGATTGGAGGTTTAATCTCATTAATTTCAGTGTAATAACACCAATTTCGATTTTCCCTATATATCTATAACCGAATTTTGACTTTTAGAAGTCGAAATCAATTATAATCACAACTTGTGGACTAATTCATGAAATTAAACACTTAGAACCTGATTTTTATTTAATCTTAACTCCTATAGACCATTCTGGATTAATAACATATCATTTCGATTAACAAAGTTACACTAAAAATCCCGAATTATCACTAATTGATTAAATTGGAATCCCAATGGGCTAAGTTAATCCATTTGGGTTTCATTACTGCAATTGGGCCTACATCAGGCTCACTGGGCCTATCTTGGCCTTACTGGGCCACCCTTGGGCTTATTGGGCCTACTTTGGTTCTGTTGGGTCTACCTTAGCTCTATTGGGCCCACATTGGCTCTGTTGGCCTACATTGGCTCTGTTGGGCCTGTGATCTCACCATCTTCAGTTAACAAGGTTAATCCGAAAAGTCGGATTGTCACAGGAACGACCAACGACTGTTTACGACCACGGAAGAACTAAATAATGAAGAACAACTAAAGAATTAGGTTTTCATGTATTCCTTTGTAGTTGACTTTCTTTCAGTTGTTGTGTCCTTCTGTCTGTTTTAGTGTCTATACAATTGTAAGACGTTTGTCTTATTAATTTATTTCTTGTTGCATTGAATGTTTGGGTATTTATATCGCAACATTCCCTAAACTTATTGAATTGAATTTCCCAAAAATTCCTTGTGTTATTTCTCCTTCTTTTATTGTCTTTATCTCGTTAGGTTAACAAAGAAGTAACGTAACCGAGTGCTTGACTTAAAAGGGAGATTATTCATAGTCTTTTACCCAAAGAGTTTATAGTCGAATACAAACGAGGTCAATAAAATGTGTTGATTTTGGAGTAATCGCAAGTTCACAACTGTTGAATAAGGTAGAATTTGGATTGAATGTTGATTTCAGTAACCGAATCCCACTTTTATCGATTAACCTGTGATATCAGCAAGTCAAAATAACCTAAATTCTTAATTTGTCCTTTTGATAGCTGTAAACATTTATTAGATAATAAGTTTCCCCATTTTTAATTTCCAACCCTTAATCATAGCACATCCATGGCCCATATTGTTTCTCTCATTTTTTACAAAATCAGTACTTTGTACGATAACACCACTTTATATATATATATATATATATATATATATATATATATATATATATATATATATATATATATTGAGCATGTAAGCATTTACGTGGATGCGTGCTAACAAGCTTACTCATATTTGAATAAATATATATGTCCCACACGTGTAAATATATACATGTATATGCAATTCAGGAAGTTGAATATTGATTTCAAGATTTTATTGAAGAACAGCAACAGCAACAGCAACAGCAACAACAATAATAGAAGTGTGTATGTGTGTATAAATGGACCTGTGATGAATTGCAAATGAAAATATATATTTTTTTCAAGTCAATGTATGCAAGAATTTTTTTTAGATGCATACGTAAATTTTTCGAATTTTAATACAACATTGGAATATAACTTTTGTATCTACATGAACATATGTTCGTACAAGACATATATGTGTAAAATAGCAAATTATATTGGTTTCTACAACATCATATGGAAATTTGCATATATGAAACATATATATTCAAAAAAACTATCACCAATGTTTGTAATTATTGTTATCATGGAAAAGCATTTTAAGCAATAGCAATAATATAAACGATTTCACAAAAGTAACGGAATCTTGAACTTAGACACAATAAATTGTGTTCATTAAGTTTAGGTTGTCAACTGTTAAACAAATGAACGAAATCTTAGTAGTGTTTATATTATTATAGGACAATAATGGTACGTTGGAACGATTGACACTATTCTTATCTCAAGCAAACACGAACATACACTGTGAGTTTCGTAGCCCCTTTTTACTCTTTTGTTTTAGTGTATCTGGGCGAAAAACATGTATACTCACTTTCTAACGATTTTTCAATGCTATGCAGGTTTATGTGATGCCTAAGTATACTAGGATTGTAGATTTCATGAGATGTTATATCCCATTTTCTAAGTTCCGTTGATATTAACACAACCATTAATTCATGGGTTAAACCAATGGATATATATTGCGTACTATTGTTTGCGCCGACAATCCCATTCATTGCAAACTGGTCTTTGTTAGTGCATATTTGTAATAGTTTGCTATTCAAAAATGTAAATTATTTAAAGTTTTGTATAGGTTCGGCTAGAGGTTTGGCGTAGGTTCGTCTGGCCCACGAACCTATTACTCTGATAGGTTCGGCGAACCTATAACCTTAAGAAGGTTCGGCGAACCTATAGGTTTGGCAACCTAGGTTCGCCCAGCGAACCTAAGGGTTCGGCCAGCGAACCTAGAGGTTCGGTTATAGATAGGTTCGGCTGACAGCTGATTGTTTATATAGAAGGTTTGTCTGTGGCAGAACCTGAGTGTAATTCTCTGTGTGAGAAAACTTTCTGTGTGAAAGAGTTGTAATCATTTTTTGATTAATACAAGAAGATGTTTATGAAATTACTTGTTGTTCTTTGATTCATTCTATATCAAACATGGATTCCGCACGTGATTGATAGATTTATAGCTTCTTGATCGATCCTAATCAGAATTAACCAAATCTACAGTGGTATCAGAGCATTTGGTGAAGTTCTATATTCATTTGATCAAAGAATTCAAGTGATTTGAAGATTTGAAGACTTGAAGATCAATTATGGCTAAAATTTCTTCTTTTCTTGTTGATTGATTGCCTTTTGAGTTTGATTTCATCGTCAATTGTTGTTGAATACAACAATTCACAATTTGGTGGTGTAAATTTGAAGATTTGGAAGGATTTTCTTTAAATTTTGGAAGGTTTTCCCTCCAAAATTTTGAATTTTATAGTACAGGTTCGTGAGCCGAACCTGTGTTCAGTTGGAACAATAGGTTTGCTGGAATTGGCATTTTTCTGAGGTTCGTTTGGGTTATCAGAAGAGGTTCGTGTAAGGTTCGCTGCTTATTCTGCAAGGTTCATCTGAGGTTCGCTTGTTATTCTGCAAGGTTCGTCTGAGGTTCGCTTGTTATTCTGCAAGGTTCGTTTGAGGTTCGCTTGTTATTCTGCAAGGTTCGTCCAAGGTTTACTGAAGGTTTGTTGCTGTTTCAGCAGAGGTTCGTCTGATTCAAGGTTCGCTTGTCTCAAGGTTTGCTTTTTAAGGTTCGTTTGAGAAAGGTTTGTCTGGGTCAAGGTTTGCTTGTCTCAGGGTTCGTTTATTTCAAGGTTTGCTTGTTTAAAGGTTCGTTTATGATCAAGGTTCGTGAGGTTAAGGTTCGCTACTCTAGGTTCGTTTGATTGATTGAAGGTTTGCCTATCTAAAAAGGTTCGGCAAGTGATTTTTTTTAAAAGGTTTGCTGATTAAATATTTGAAATCATGTCAGAGATGTATGCAACTTGGCTACTCAGAATTCTAAGATCCAGAGCATTTTAATTAGTCAAACAGAAGTGGGAAGTACAACAAGGTGCCAAAGTTGTTAGATTTGTCTGATTATGACAATTGGAAGGGTCGCTCTGAAACTCATCTTAATGGCACGGACACTAATCTCTGGGTGAGGATTCTATCTCCATATGAGAGACCTAAAGTTGTGTGAACTGATTTATATCAACTTTTAGAGAGACTTGATGTTGATGAGAGAAAGAATTATGATTCAGAGAAAAAGGTGTAATGGATGCTTAGCCAGGCTATTCCAAATCAGATTTTGCATCAATTTGATGAGCACAAGACTTCTTATGGTCTTTGGAATGCCTTGAAAGCTAGAGTTGAAGGTAATACAAATCTGAAGAAGATGAAAGCTACTGACATTCGTAAAGAATTTGAAAACTTCAACATCATAGGAAATGAAAGTCTAGAAGCTTTAATAACAAGATACACACGTTTGCTGACCGAAGTGAGAAAGTGTGGCATCGAATATACTGAAGATGAAAAGATTGATTGCCTTGCTGATGCTTTACCAGACAAGTGAAACTCTTTAGTGTTGATCTTAAGAGAGAATTTACCATGATTAACCTTGGTAGAATTTGTTCAAAAACTTGAGGAACAAGAGATGAAGGATAAAAGGAAAGCACGACGAGTGAATGTTACACAAGATCCTTCATTATATGGTGTTTCTGTAGCTACACCACCTGCTTCATCTGCCAAGATCCAGACAGCATTTGTGTCTAGTACTTCTGACAATACTCATGTTCCTTCTGCATCTACAAGTTCCAGTTCATCTTATTCTAACAACGAGAAGAAATCTGACTCGACATCACCTCCTGTTTAGCTAAACACTACCAATCTGGGAAAAGTTACTGTTGAAGCTGTTAAGGATCACATGTCTATTCTATCTTGTGTTGTCAGTGCATACGATGAACAAGTTGCAGGAAGAATTGGGAATGCAAATCTGACATTTGAAGACTATGAACAAATCGATGATGATGAAATGGAACTAATCGATACACAATGGGCACTGGCGAGTGTTATTCGAAGAATCAATCGGTATGAGAAGAAGACGGGCAAGAAATTCACTTTCGACAGCAACACCAAATTTGGATTTAATCCAGAGTCTACTCAGTGCTATAACTGTGGTGAGCATGGTCACTTTGCCAGAGAATGCAAGAACCCAAAGAAACAAGGGAATCTAAATCCGTTCAAGCCACAAGATAACTACCAGAAAAAGAAAGAAAAATCTGAAGAATCATCATCTAAAGCCTTGGTGAGTCAAGCTGATGAGGGCTATGACTGGGGGAAGCAGTATGATGACTTGATGGGTGCGTTTATGGCTTCGTTAGAGGAAGACTCTGGGAAAGGCAAGGAGAAAGTGGATGAGGTAAATGAGGATCTATTATAAATGATTGACAGATTGAAAGAGATGAATTCTCAGCTGACTGCTGCTCTGGTAGGGTGCACAGAGGCAAACAAAAAGCTAATTGCAAGAGAAAAATCTTTTGACAAAAAGATAATTGACTTGGGTAAAGAAAATGAAGATTTGAAAATCAAAGTTTTACAAAATAACCATGCTGTGTCTATGCATCTCGAATCAGTGCAGAAGCTGAAGGTTGAATTATCTGCAGCAAAAGCAGAAGCTGAGTTGAACAAAGGCAAGCATGAAAATTATCAAAATTCTAGATATGTCATCGAATACTTTGCTGCCATGCAAAGATCTTCATATGATACTACTGGAATTGGTTTTCATTCTGTGCCACCTCCTCCCAATTATATACCAAGACCACAACTTAACCCGGATTTGGAAGTTAATCCAGTTTCATTAAATGAGAATGTGTCTGACCAAGTAACTGAGGATGAGGAAAGTTCATCATCTCGTGATAAACAGTTTGTTGATTATGATGCTCCTATTATCGAGGACATCACAGATTCAGAATTTTCAGCTGAGATTCTGAGAATGATTGGTCATCAAGTTAATAATATAGAGAAGAAGAGTCCGAAATTTCAGAAATCAAAGTCTGAAATAAAACCAGTTGTGAAAGCAGTGGTAAAACAAACTGTTTTTTCCAAACCAGAGCTAAAAGTCAAAACTACTTCCACTCTCAAACCAAATGTGGTTGTCAAGTTTTCCAATACACACAAAGGAGAGTCGAGTGGTTTTTTTCAAAAACAAAAAGGGCTTTCTGATAAGGTTTATAAGAAGGTTGTCATGAATTTGGGACTGGAAACACGAGAAAATCACAGCTTTCTCAAAATCAAAAGAATAATTCCAAGACAAAAGCCACTGGTTTAAAGAAAAAAATTTCATCTCCATCTATTGCATATAAGTCTTTGGGTTCATCTAAGAGTTGTGATGAATTAAAACCAAAGAGTCTTTCGCAAAGGAAATGCTACAGATGTGGGAGATTGGGTCATGTCATTGTTGATTGTGATTTGGATACTTGTAACATATTTAAGTCCTTTACTCCACGAGAAACACGAAAGTGTTTTACTTGTAGTGGAAAAGGACATATTTCAGCAAATTGTCCAAATCATAAGATCAGGAAGAGTTTTGTTAATGACAGTTGGGTGATCCAATCTGGTGGGAGTTCTAGGAATGTGAAGCCTAGTGAGGAGGAAATGAGAGTACTCAGGAAATTTGATCCTGAATGTATCTGGGTTAAGGAAGAAAATAATCAGAAAAATAAAGTTTTTGATAATAAACAACATGTCAAAAAGTTGGTAAACATGACATCATCATCTGATGATGATTTCTATGACAATTTTTCTTCTAAACAACTTTCAAAACAAAATGTTAAGTCAAAGCCTTTTTGGAAATTGAGATGCAGGTCAGATGATCAAATTTCTAGGAGAAAGGATGAATGCTAGGAAGATGGGTCTTCAAGTAGTTCATCAAAACCGAATGGCAGGAGGCTATTCAGGGAGACTCAACGCCGGAATGGCGGGAGTCATCCCTTTTGATACTAATCAAAAATTTTAATTTATTGTGCAGGTGGCATTCATAGGCCATATCAACAGTTGCTGGATTGTTGATAGTGGATGCTCACGGCACATGACGGGAGAGTTAGGATTGTTGTAGGATTTCAGGCAAATGAAGGGGTGTTATGTTAATTTTGCAGGTGACAAAGGAGGTCAGATTACCGGGTGTGGTAGTTTGACTAATGCTAAAGTTTCCTTTGACAATGTGAATTACTGCAAGGAGTTAACTAACAATCTATTAAGTGTGTCACAGATTTGTGACAAAGGCTATAAAGTGTTGTTTGATGACAAGAAATGTTATGTGCTTCAACAAGGAATTCAGATTCCTGAAGATTGAATTCCGATGACTGCCGACAGGAGTAAGGATTTATATGTTTTGGACATGGCTAAGGCAGAGACGGTAAACAAGGTGGAGACGTGTCTAGTGTCGAAGGCAACCGAGCAGACGGATGGGTCACATACATATCAGGAAGATGAATCATTTAGTACACAATCACTTGGTTGATGGTGTACCGGTTAAACACTTTAAACTCCCTGATGTGTGTGTTTCTTGCAAGAAGGGTAAACGGAAAAGGAGGTCACATAAAACAAAGACAGTGTTTTCTATTGATAAACCATTGGAACTCCTTCACATGGATCTGTTTGGACCGATCAATGTGAAGAGTATCGATGGTGAATCATATTGTTTTGTGGTGACTGGTGATTTTTCTAGATTTTCATAGGTAATGTTCTTAAAGTATAAATCTGAAACTTATGAAAATTTTGTTTTGTTGGTGAACAGGTTGGAGACTTTATACAAGTTGAGAGTAAGGCGTCTTCGTTCAGACAATGGGACAGAGTTTAAGAATCAACATATGGAAGAATTTTGTGATTCAAAGGGCATTCAGCAGCAATTCAGTGCACCATATGAACCACAGATGAATGGTGTGGCTGAGAGAAAGAACCGGACATTGATTGAGTCTGCTAGAACTATGCTCGCTGATTCTAAGCTCCCCATTACATTCTGAAGTGAAGCTGTAACGACTGCCTGTTTTACTCTTAACAGAGTGCTGATTGTGAAAAGACATAATAAGACTTGCTATGAACTGCTTCAAAATCGAAAACCTAATTTGGAACACTTGGAACCTTTCGGAGCTCCTTGTACCATGCTTAAGAAAGATGCTAAATTCAACTCTAAGGTTGAAGAAGGTTTCTTTCTTGGCTACAGCCTGCCCAACAAACGTGTGTTTAACAAACGTACGGGTGTTGTAGAACTATGGTATAATGTGGATGTTCAAAGACATACACCTATACCTGAAGGCAAAGGACCAAATTGGCTTTTTGATTATGATAAACTTTTTGAGTCTTTTAACTTGTCTCCAAATGTTACTGATGATGAAATATCTTTGCAAATGTTATATTATCTGCAGAATTCTGAAGATCAAGATGTTTCTCATCAAGCTGAAGATTCTAATCCAACGGAGGAAGGCACTTCAGGACAATCAATGATGATTGGTCGTCTGACGATGATCAGGATGTATTAGAAGATGCAGTTTCCCATGATCAAGATGTTGATCAGAATATCACAAATCTTGATCATAATGTTGGAGTCCCGCAAGTGCCGGTTACCAGAATCCATGTGATACATCCTGTTGAGCAGATTATTGGAAATCCGTCAGCTGGAGTACAGACAAGACGTCAAGTTACAAATGAGGAGAGTTTGTACGTGGAGTTGGTGAGAACTCATGGATTTCAAGAGTTATGGATGCATTCTGCATTCATTTCTCAGATTGAGCCAAAATATGTTACTGAAGCGCTGCGTGAGCCTGCCTGGGTGGAGGCCATGCAAGAGGAGCTGAATCAGTTTCAGAAGCTGGGTGTGTGGCATTTGGTGGATTTGCCTAAGGGAGAAAAGAAAATTGGTACCAAATGGGTGTTAAAGTGCAAGAGAGATGATCGAGGCATGTTTGTTCGAAACAAAGCGCGTTTAGTTGTTCAGGTTTTCAAAGAAGTAGAAGGGATTGATTATGACTAAGTGTTTGCGCCATTGGCGCGGCTAGAAGCAATACGACTCTTTCTGGCTTTTGCTGCCTACAAGAAATTTATGGTTTTTCAGTTGGATGTCAAGTCTGCATTCCTCTATGGGTCTTTGAAGGAAACAGTGTACTTTGTCAGCCACCGGGCTTTGAGGATCCTATCCACCGGGATCAGGTTTATATCCTCGACAAAGCACTGTATGGTCTACACCAGGCTCCACGGGCTTGGTATGAGACGCTCTCGACTCACCTTATTGAACACGGGTTCAATAGGGGTCAGATTGATAAGACACTGTTGTATCCGGAAAAGGGCAAGGATATTACTCTTGTTCAGATCTATGTAGATGATATCATCTTTGGATCTACCGATGAACAGATGTGTCTAGAGTTTAAATAGGTTATGATTGAGAAGTCTGAAACGAGTGCTATGTCAGACATTAAGTTTTTCTTAGGTTTACAAATTGATCAGACTGATGATGGAATTTTCATTCATCAGATAAAATACATTCAAGATGCGCTAAAACGGTTTAGCATGCTTGATTGTAAACCCATTTCCACGCCCATTCAGCCCAATCATGGGATTGAGCCTGATATTAAGGGGGAGCTAATTGATGCTACTTTATATCGTGGAATGATCGGAAGCTTGACGTATTTGACTGCCTCACGGCCAGATATTATATTTACTACTAGTATCTGTGCTCGCTGTCAATCAAAACCTAAAGTTTCTCATCTGATAGCAGTCAAGAGAAATCTTCGTTATCTGAAGGGTACACCAGACACCGGTCTGTGGTATCCTAAGGATGATAACTTCTCCTTCAATGCTTATAGTGATTCTGACTATGGAGGATGCAAGACTGATGCCAAATCAACTACTGGAGGTGCACAAGTTTTAGGGGAGAGGTTAGTCTCTTGGCAGTGCAAAAGCAGACATCTGTTGCTACATCTACCTGTGAAGTGGAGTATGTAGCGGCTGCCAGTTGTTGTTCACAAGTTTTGTGGATACAACAACAGATGAGAGACTACGGTTTGAATTTTCTAACTACCCCGATTCATGTTGACAACGAGGCTGCTATTGCTATCACTAAGAATCTTGTGTATCATTCACGATCCAAACACATTGATATTAGGTTTCATTTCATACGCGATTGTTATGAAAAGAAACTTATTGATGTGGTGAAGATACATACTGATGAGCAAAGAGCAGACCTTCTCACCAAGGCCTTTGACAAAAACCGTTTTGAGTATTTACTCAAATTAAATGGAATTCGGGTCATGGGTGAGGTAATTAAGAATCAATCTCCTTTATAATCATTTTTATTGAATTAATATCAGATATTTTATTTTTTTGTTGTTTTGTGTTTTAGTTTTTAGGGGGAGAAAAATTTTGAAAAACACAAAAACATTTGACAAACCAAAAACACAAAAACATTAAAAAATTGAAAATTCTGAGAAATTGATTCGACCAAGTGAGAAATGATAGCACATTGTTTGCAATTGGAAGCACATTTGTATCATTAACAACTTAAACATAAAGAGCAGTTACAAGTACTAAGTATGATGTGTTAGTAGGTTTATAACTTAGTTAAGATGAAATTAAACAAAAGTTTGATTTTGCTTTATAAGAAACAGATGCTTAGAATGTAGTACTTAGTTTTGTCCTGAATGAGTGGTAATTAGTTTTACAAAATGTTTCTTGAACAAAAAGTCAAGTTGCTAGTTTTGATCATGTGTTTAATTTTCAAAAGAAATTCTAATTGTGTTTTTCTTTTACTTAAGTTTAAAGCTGAAACAATCTTTGCGTATACTTATGTACCGACCTGATTGTTATAATTTTTAAACAATTCAAATTTGTTTTCTTGGTTTTGATTAAGGTTTGGACAATCTCTGCGTATATGAAAATATCGATCTGATTGTTAAAAGCTTAATTTTAAATTTTTGTTTAATTCATAATCTGGATCATTTGAGCAAACGTAAGTATCAACCTTGATTCCATGATTTGAACAAATTCAAATTTATTTTCTATTTTGTTATTTTTAAAAAAGAATTCTGCTTTATTTTTGCATGATCAGGCTAGTTAACATTGTAGTAATAAGTTTCAAGAACATTTATGTTTGATTAATTATTCACAAACCGGGGATGTGTTCAAGTAAATGGATATTATAAAGTATTTGATAACTTTTGTTTGAATTGATATCTTAACTAAGTAATTAAACTTAAAAAGGATAAGTATACTGACAATCATTTTAGGTTTGTAATTTGCTAATAAATATATTCATTAATTCAATCAGATGTGTTGATAATTGTAAAACAATATGATCTCATGTTTGGATCTTTCTCAAACAAAAATATTTGATTTTTGTTAGTATAGTTAGATTGGTTAAATTGGTAGTTTAATTGTTCTAAAAATTTGAAAAATTACAAAAAGATTTTTATTTTTATCTGATGTTAAATCAATAATTTTTGATTATTTGTTTGACTTTGAAACATTTAAACATGGATTGTTTTGAAATTTTAAATAAAAATCAAATTTTTCAAAAGGTTCGCCTGAAATAGGTTTGTGAGAAGGTTCGTTCATCAGGTTCGTTGGACAGGTTCGTTCAATAGGTTTTGAACAGGTTCGTCCACAAGGTTCGTTGGACAGGTTTGTGATAGGGTTCGTCCACAAGGTTCGTTGGACAGGTTCGCTGGATAGGTTCGTTGTTCAGGTTCGTCCAACAGGTTCGTGTAAAAGGTTTGTGGACAGGTTCTCCTGAATAGGTTCGTGTAAAAGGTTTGTGGACAGGTTCGCTTGAATAGGTTCGTGCATATATATACCAGGTTCGTGAGTGAGGTTCGTCACTTTCATTTTATTCACAGCCGCGAACATGCAAGAAGCAATTTTTCGAATTTTGATTCTGGACCTCCCAAAATTTTTCATTTATATCATTAGACTTGTAATCAGTTTGTGATCATTTTTAGATATGAATTTTTTAATTTGACCGGTTAGATTAGAAGATATGACTGGTTTTAGGAGTTTTGAAAGTCGAACTTGTTTTGTTGAGATAAACCTATTAACCTCTAATTTTTGCTAAAATTGCTTTCATTAAAGTTGATCATCGTGGAGTTTCGAACCTGGGTATATAAATTTTTATATCTAATTTGAAAATTTGAAAATTTGATTTGAAATTGAAAAGGTTCGCTGGAAGAACTAGGTTCGCTGGATGAACAGGTTCGTTGGTTCTAAGGTTAGTCTGAAACTAATAGGTTCGTGCTGAACCTCTAAATTTCAATAGAACCGAACCTTATTGGTCAAGATTCGTTTGACCAACAGGTTCGTTTGATGTGAAGGTTCGTTCAATGAAGGTTCGTTCATTGAGGGTTCGTTCATTCAAAGGTTCGTTCAACAGAAGGTTCGTTCAAGAATAGGTTTGTCTGAACAACAGGTTCGTCTAACTTAGGTTCGTTTATCTTAGGTTCGCTGGGTCTATACTTAGAAAATGTTTGTTTAATTGTGTTGTTTCTAATTGTGTTTTCTTTCTAATTGTAGAAATGGCGAACTTGACATTTGGAGACAAACATAATGTTTGTGCTTATCTAGATCCGACAACAAGGAATGGCAAAGATTTCCGTCCGATGATTGAGTTTCTACGTCGATCAAGGATATATCATGCTATATACAACTCCTGCCATATATATAGATCTCATATTCAGAGCTTTTGGGAGTCTGCAAGGCTGATTTCAGTTGATGAGGAATATGTTATCGAGGCGAATGTGCTTGGGCAAGCAATTCGTGTAACTGAAGCAGATATTAGGCGGGTGTTGCAATTTGGAGGTGAGCCTGCTTGTATGACAATCATACCAGAAAGGTGTATCAAGGGTTGTTTTCTACATATAAGATATTTTGGAGCTTATAATGCCATTTCAGTCAAGAAGGAAAGCTTCCTCTTCAATACAAGCTGCTAGCACATGTGTTGCTTCACTGCTTGAGCATGAGGAAAGGAACGTTTGATGAGTTGAGGGATCTTATGCGATTAGCAATGGTAGCTTTGATATTGAACAAACCGTTCAATTTCTCTGCTATGATTTTCCGTTACATGTCTGACAACATCACGAAAGCCAAGGATCGATTTTATATGTATCCTAGGTTTGTTCAGATGTTGATCGATGAGAGATTTCCAGAGATGATGATGCCCAGAGAGGCTTCTGATCTTCTGAAGCTGAAACACATGACTGACTCTAGTCTTGGTCAGGTCAGAGTGTATCAGAGGAGTGTAGATGCTATTTTAGAGAAGGAATTGATTGGACAATGTGCCAGGGCTAACTATTTAGCACCTGAAGATGATGAATGGAGACATGCTGAGTCTGGTTCTGACACTGTACCTGTTAGTGATGATGATGACCAGCCACAACCACCACCTCCTCCTCCAAGACAACAAACCAAAAAATTACCAGCAAAAACTTCTATTTCTTCTCAAGGACCAAGTATTACTACTATTACACTCGTGTCTCAAACTGTTATTCCAGATCAATAGGGTGAACCAGAACAACAAGATGATACTTTTGTTCATGTTGATGCTGAGGGAGAAGATGAAGGTGAGGAGTCTCCTGACACTAAGTCAGAATATGAGATGGTTCAAGTTGGAAATCAAATGGTGAAGAGAATGAAGAAAAAGTTTGCTAAACAGGCTGAAGAAATAAGAGAAGAGGCTAGTGATCCTAGTTTTGTTGTTGAAGAGCCTAAGTCTTCAAAGCCTAAAAAGAGAAAAAGAATGGCTAAGGGGCCTTTATGGAAAGGAAAAGTCTAAAGTTATTAAGACTGTTGTGTCTTCATCTGTTATGACTTCTACAGTTTCTGTTCCTGTTACTCCTTCACATTCACATGCTACAGTTTCTACTCCTTCAGTTTCTGTTCCTGTTTCTACATTACAAACTCCTGAGTTTATAAATGTAGCTACATTTGTTCCATATTTTGCTGATGCTACAGCTGTCATTACATCATTTCCAGAGACTTCATTTCATTCTTATTCTATTCCCATAGATGAGTCTTTATTTGAAAGATTAGATAACTTGGGTGATTTAAATTTCACAGTTGATTATGATGACACAGAGCTTAGAAGAAGAATTTAGATGCTGTCAAAAGAGCTTGATTTGTACAAGATGGAAAAGGATAAGGCTAAAGCTGATCAACCTTCCTCTTCGGGCACAAGTGAACTTGATGAGATGAAAGCTCAGATTGCACAGTCAATGAAACGGAGAGAAGAAGATATAGCTGAGAAGAAAAAGACGATTGAAAGAATAACTGATTTGGAATTTTTGGTCAAGCTACAGAATGAAGATATTGTTGACCTGAAAAACGAGAACAGTGATTTGAGACCGAAGATGAAGGAATTTAAAGTTCAAGATTCTAAAGCTGAAGCTTCTAGTTCTGGTGCTGAAAAGGTGATTGTTGATGTGGATGATGAAGATGAAGAGAAAGAGGAGGAGAAGGCAGATTATGGTGATTCTGATATGGATGAACATCCGACCTTGAATGCTCATGATGATGATGATGATGATAAGGATGGTGATGGTGATGGTGATGTTGGAGGTGTTAGTAGTGGAGTTGGTGGATTAGATTCTGTGACTGGAGCTATTGTTTTGTATGATTCGTCAAAGATTGCTGTGGAAGCTACTCCTGTGAGTGCTGTATCTTCAGATAGGAACAAAGATTGTAATGATGTTGAGTTTGAGGATTTTGATGCAATAGAAAATCCTGAGAGGATTATTGATTACTCTTTGCCTACATTTATTGATCTGTTTAAACTACATTCTGATATTAACTTGCAGAGAGTGATTATTGAGATTTCAGCTGATAAAGATCTAGAAGAAGGTGAAATAGCTGGAGGTTATTATGTTCAAGATTTCAAGGATATGTTTGAGGTAGATGAAGATCAAATGTTTGATTTTGAGCAAGAAGATGAATTGGATTTCTCTGATTTTGAGAAGGATGACATAATTGATGAAGATTTGTATAACATGAACACTTTAAAGAAAATTTTTGAACTTGGTGGTGTGTCAATGACAACATTGTCTTAAGTCAAAGAAAAGAAAAATATGGACTTCTGGAAAGAATATCAAGAGGAGACAAAATACATTATTGATCATTTGTATATTTTCAAGAAGATGATTGAAGTGATAGATGACAGAGTTCAAGATAACCTAACTAAAGAAATCAAAAGATTCAAGATTGGATCCAAGTCAAAGATGATTGGATGAATTGTTAGTTATGGTTACTTTCATAACATTTCAGGAAGTCTGACTGATAAAGGATGCTATGTATTGAAGAGGATAGATGGCTGTCAATATTTTGGTAAAGCTTTAGACTTGATGAGTTTACCATCATTTGAGTGCATGACATTGGCAAGACTGAAGATGATCAAACCTATCCAGACAAAACATAATGAAACTTTTGAGAAGTTGTTGAAGGAGGAAGTTAGAACTGGATGGAGTTTGCTTTCACCACAGGTTAGAGACAGGATTCATGGATATTCAAAGCCAAATGTATTCAAAAGACCAAGATTGAGGATGATGGAACAAAATTGGAATTCTTATTTCAAATTCTGGTTCTATGATGAGCATACATCTGAAGGAGTGATTCTTTTGAAACAAGATGACAAGTGGAGAGTAATCAGATTGTTAGATCCTGTGTGGATTGTCAACTGTTTGAAGGATGACATTGATTTACTCAACATGGCAGAGATTTATGCTGATGATGGTTATCATGATGTTGGGGTAAGCTACAAAGAAATGGCAATTCAGTTTCAAACCATTGCTAGAATGTGTTATACTTTGGGTATACATTATGGATGCAATTGGGATGATGTATATTACCTGTATGTTGAATTGATGAAAGTTCAGAAAGAAAGGGATGAGAGAGATGATAAGTTGGAAGTTGAGAGAATGGCGAAGATTCCTCATTCGGTTGTTATACGAGCAGTGGATAACGTTGTTAGTGATGTTCTTGGTGAATCAAGTGGAGTGAAAGACAAAGATGATGACAAAGCTGAAGACGAAGTCTGAAGATTTTTGATAGCAACTATTAAGGGGGAGTTTGTTAGTGCATATTTGTAATAGTTTGCTATTCAAAAATGTAAATTATTTAAAGTTTTGTATAGGTTCGGCTAGAGGTTTGGCTTAGGTCGTCTGGCCCACGAACCTAGGCAGGTTCGGCGAACCTATTACTCTGATAGGTTCGGCGAACCTATAACCTTAGGAAGGTTTGGCGAACCTATAGGTTTGGCAACCTAGGTTCGCCCAGCGAACCGAAGGGTTCGGCTATAGATAGGTTCGGCTGACAGCTGATTGTTTATATTGAAGGTTTGTCTGAATTCTTCATAACTTTGATAGAACTTTGGCAGAACCTGAGTGTAATTCTCTGTGTGAGAAACTTTCTGTGTGAAAGAGTTGTAATCATTTGTTGATTAATACAAGAAGATGTTTACGAAATTACTTGTTGTTCTTTGATTCATTCTATACCAAACATGGATTCCGCACGTGATTTATAGCTTGTATAGCTTCTTGATCGATCCTAATCAGAATTAACCAAATCTACAGTCTTGAGTACAATCAGTTTAACAAATGACACAGTCAAAGAATGAATATTTCCATCAATTACAATGTAACGGATAACATGAGTTATCAATATGGGCAGACAATTATAGGTTTGGTTTTGGACTCATGTATATTGCATCCAACATACTTTTGTCACACATACATCATTATAGCATACCTAAGCACTCTCAATACTTATATTATTTGTAAAAAATCTAGGTACTCACCAACTTTATAGTTGGCCGTTTTTCTAGCTCATACATCCCCTGCCTTAACCACTGTAAATAACCACTAAACCCCCAACCATTGAAGAACAACAACTTAACCCTCAACCACTTAAAGAACAACCACTGACCCCCAAAAACTGAAAAACACACTAAACGCCTAATCACTGAAGAATAACCATTGAACCTCCAACCACGGAAGAACAACCACTAACGTCCTAACCTTGGAAACCCCTATGAAGAATAACAGCAGATTAGTAAACATTGGATCAAGCACCAAATATTACAGCAACGTATGAACAAGAACGAAAGACAACCGCGGAATACTAAAGACTCAAGAATCATTGAAAACTTTAGTTTTACTTTTAGTCCGTTGTTGTAAATAATGTAATCCGTTGTTATGTTTTACTTTATTTAGTGCTCGCAACTTTATTTTCATGGTTGTATATTTTTCTGTTAGACGTCAGTATCATGGTCACGTCACCTCATTGTATACGTCAGGTATTTAATCCCTAACATTCTCTGAATAATTAAAGTTTTCGTTGAATATTTTATTCTGTCTTGTGTGTTTTTTCTTAAAACCCTAAGAACAACCTTTCTTAGCAAGAAAATATTCCAAGCAAAATTTGTGAGGGAGTTCATCAACGAAATCAATAATAGAGTCTAATCAATAATCAATAACTTTATAATGGCCTAAATATTCTTGTTTTGAGTGTCGCCTTCAATTGATCCAACATACCCAAATAACAAAAACCAATTATCTGACACCAAAATTCTAATAATTCCCCAAACACGTACATAGTCTCTCTCCAAATCCACACATTCACCATCAAAGAACCCAAAGTATTGACCCTTAGACATTGAATCCAGGGCTCATGTTGTTGAACATACATACTTCAAAATACCATTCGCACAAGTTTCTTCACTCTCAGCCTCATTTAACTCAAATTTCCTCTCTAGTCTCCTCTCTCATTTGCGAACATTAGGGCATTCGACCGTCTTTGTGTGTATGTTGTATTACACAGCTAAAAAATATTGGAATTTTTCCTTTGCAGATACGTGTAATCATGTAATATAACTCACTTTTTTGTTTCAATAGCATAAAATTTTATCACTAAGAATGAAATTTTATCTATAGCTATATCCTTACTTGTTTGTTTTAACTACGGGTCTTTGCAAACCATAGTTGCATTATTACTCCTACTATTTTGTTTTAACATGTACCCTCATGACTTTGGACATAAAGCACAAACCTTACTAGATCAATTATACTTATTTTTTTTAGTTGCATATATGTGTAATCAAGCAAGTAAACTAGTGTTACTATGCATAGTAATTTGAAAATGAATCACTTGTGTTACAATATAAGATTTTGGTCATTTAATATAAAATATGTTTAAACTTTGTATGAATTTGAAAATAAAGCTTATTCAATTTTTTTTAGTTAAATTCAATTTTAATCAACTTGAATTCCAATTTCGAATTCAAATAAATTCAAATGAGTTTATTCAAATTTGAAAATTATTTGAGTTATTTAAAATTTAAACTATTAAGCAACCCTTGGATTGTAACTCAGTTGTACGAGACAAATTCTTGTTAAAGGAAACGCATGTTAAAACTCAAGCACTGTGTAATCTAAAAAAAATATGAAATTGAGGATTGGCGTAACATGATTTCAGTTTTGTAAAAAAAATATATATTATATTACTAGGATAATAAAACAAAATACTCATTTATCACTTGTCACATTTTAAATTATATTACCAGTCGTCAATATTTGTTGCTTTCGTTTAATTATTTCTCTTATTAAATAAATTATATTATCTCTATATTAAATAACAATGATCTTTATAATAATAATAAGAACAACAAATAATTATATTATCTTTTACAAATTTAAAATTAGTTTTAAATAAAAAGAAAATCAAGTCGTTTTCTTAGAAAACGTATTTTAAAAAATTTATAAAATATAAGTTTTTTGTAAACGAAAATTTTTAAAAGAAAAAATAAAAAACTAGTTCAAATTGTTATTTTTAAAAAATAAAAGTTTTATAAAAATGAATTTTCTTAAAAAAAGAAGTTTTTTCAAAATATAAACCGAAAGTTATTAAAATGATAATAAAACTTAAAAAAATTTTCTTGTATGTTTAATAATGATTTCAAATTAAGTTTTTTAACTTGAATAATTAAAAAAATATTACCTTATTATGTTAATATTAAATTGTTAGTTTTTGAATGAAAACTAACTAATTAAATTTTTTAATTTAGTTAGGTCAAAACTCTCAATTATTATCAACCAACAAGGTTAAACAATATACACGTACTAATTGTTATTAAAAATCTTAATATTGTTTGTTATTTAAAATAATTATTAAGAAGTAATTTAATTATTATATATCAAAATATAATTCTTAAATTATGTTAAAATTAATTAATATTTTATATTTAATTCGTGTAAAACACGGGATAACAGGGTGGTGTTGTTAATAATATTAATTTGATGAATTGGCTGTAGGCATTTGTTTTCCATTTTTTCTTACCGGTTGGGTTAGCGAGAAGATAAACGTAGGATATGAGAATCCAAGAATGGTGAGGCCCAACGACATTATCTAAATTAAGGAGATGAGCAATAAAAGCAACCGGACTGAAACGGTTCTACCGTAGCGATCAGGTATAGGCAGTTTTAGTTTCACAAAGAAAACAAAACCAAAATTACTGAAACCAGTTCACCTTTACCCGGCCAAAGCCCTAACCGGAATCTGCCAAAAACCGGTCGAAACTGATCAAAACCTAAACCAAAACAAACCGGTTTTAGAAAAAACATAAAAGAAAATCCAGTTTGTGCACCTCTACTGAATTATAATAACTAGTAGCTTGACCCTGCATGCATTGTGGCGTCGTCTAAACGTATACTAATTCAAATTTATATATACGAATGAAATCATATTATATTTACGCGAGCTCATTTCCTAACAAAATTAACGTTGAAACCTAGAGTAACTCAAAATGCATTTAAGATAATGTTCTACAAAAAAAAAAATTATTGATCACCTAAAGAATTAAGAGTGAAACTTCAAAATTTTGAATCTTTGGAGAATTAGTATGGTTAGTGACATACTACCATTGATACGTCAAATTAAGTATCGAGATAAACTTTTACCTTTTAAACCAAAGGAATGAGATTATACAAAGTTTATCTATTAAACTTAAAAGTTGAGTATAACATAATGTCTAGGTTAAAAACGTAAAGATCTATTAGTGAAACCTAAAGTTTTCAACCTCAAAAATAATAGTAGTAGTAATGGTATTGGTGGATGGTATGAATTACATATATTCACTTTCTTATAACTATAATTACATATATACCTTAGTCAAAATTGAAATTATATATATCATCTTCTTTTGTACTTTTCCTTCTTTAAATAAATGAATATATGTAATTTAAAAATTTAGAAAAGAGAATATATGAAATTTAAAGAGTTAGATAAGAAAAAATATATAATTTATTTTTTATAACATGTATATATGTAACATCTAAAATTTAATGAAAATATAGGTAATTACCCCATAGTAGTAATAATAAATTAAGACTGCTAACATTATGACCAAGTGATTCACCTAATATTTGTCTCCTAAGTAAAGAAACATATGTAGCGTATTCATAATTGAGTGTATTAATAAATAAAGTTTATGTAGTGATTGCTGCTCCCAGCACCAACGACGTCGATAACACTCGTCACCACTAGTCTTTATATAAAAATTAGCTTTGGACCCGTGTAATACAACCTAATATTTGTCTCCTAAGTAAAGAAACATATGAAGCGTATTCATAATTGAGTGTATAAATAAATAAAGTTTTTGTCGTGATTGCTGCCCCCAGCACAATTGACGTCGATAACGCTCGTCCCCACTAGTCTTTATATAAAAACTAGCTTTGAACCCGTGTAATACACGAAAAAGTATTACAACACACACATTAGTTACACTTTAGATAACTCTTTCTTTTAATCATAAGAGTAAATTAAATTGAACACCCAGATTTGCAATATATAAAGAAAGTTAAGGGGGGTTTATAAATAAGTTTTGGTCACTATAAAACAATCAAATTCTCAAACATCTTTTAATTCCTAAGAAAAAAAGCAGACATGGACTATGCAAGTTACAAACCCGAAATAATACTACTATATGCAATATAGAAGATAGTAATGATGCAAAATATAAGATTATATGATATGTCATGCACATGATATGTCATACACATGATATGTCATACACATGATAAAACAAATGTGTTGTATTGGGCCAAAAAAAATTATAAATATTCATACAGAACTAATTACATACTTTAATACATACACATACATTAAATAAACTACATACACTTTTATTAACTGCATACATTCATTTGATTTTAACATATATAATGCATTATCACAATACATATATACATTTAGTAAAGAAGTGGATACATAAAATGAACGGCATACGCATACAAACTTAATTGAATACATGCTTTAATACATACATATACATTTAAATAAACTACATAAATACATACAAAACTGCCTAGTCATAAAATAAAAAAATTATTTTTATTTAATCATGCTTTCATAATAACGTGTATTTTTATGTAATCTTTCATAATCTTACACTTTTGTTATGCTAAAATTAGAATAGTATCGGCAAATGTTTGATCGTACTTACACAAGCCATAGGACTGAGACATAACATTGACATCAACAGCCATCTTCTATGTTTTGACCTCACAACAGGATAAAGAGACTAGCACCAATATAGGAGGGATGACTTAGCTTCCCAGTTCCTAAAGTTGAAATGCCATTTGGGGCATGTTTGGGATTGCTTATTAAGTTTAAAAGGACTCTTTGTTAAAAGTGCTTATGAACTTATGACTTTTTGAACCTCTAGATATCTCCTTTTGCAACTAAAGAACTTTGAAGACCACAGGTTCTACTATCAAACATTGTTGAAAATTAAGAACCCCTTGCAATCATACAAACTAATTATCAGAAAGAACTACACACAAATCATCGCCTCAAATATTCTATTTATTTAATAAGGTTAACACCTAATTTTAATAACATAAAACTACAACAAAATTTGTTGCTGACCAAATTTCTTCATAATGTTTGAATGCTCCTTAAGATCTGCCAGAATTAAAATCACCAATCAGTTGTATGCAAAACAGCAAATTAGTTGTTAGCAAAATACGAAATCACCAAATAATTATTATTTAATCCGTTTTAAGCAAAACACCATATCAGTATTATCAAATCAGTTTTGAAAATTGTAACAAATCTAAAATCATTTTTTCTTTTGAACAGCAAAGATCTCAATAGTGTGAGCCCACTGTTTTCAGGCCATGTTACCAAGGTATAGTTGCCTGAACCTCCCATGAGCCAATACAACCAAAACCCACTGGGAGAACCCCCTGACCCCCCTCAGACCCCTTTGTCGCTGCGGGGGAGATTTGAACCTAAGACCTCTCATTTGTAAAAATCTTGAGGTACAATTAAGGCAATGCCTCGTTGGTATCTAAAATCAATTAAGAAATATAAATTTTATATAGGATCTTAAAATGTCGTTGTATACAACAACACATTGTATGCAACAACACAAATTGTAATGTAAAAACATAATTATAAATATATATGTATACCTTCGACAATTGCACATCAAGAACCACAACGCCACATGTAATTTGGTGTAGAATCTCTTAAAAATGATGAAAATAAGGATGCAATTCAAATCAAGTCTGCTGATAAAAGCTAATAATTTTTGTTTAGAGTTGAGTGACGAATCAAGCTCGTGATTTATAGCTCGGGTCAATAGTTTTGGTCAACCAGGTTCAATGATGACATTGGAGTAAAGAGACACATTTTTTTTTTGAACGGCTAATCTTACATTCCACCTAAATTACACCATATTTACACCTTTGCATAGGTTTGAACCCATGACCTCCCATTCTAAGAGGCAAGCCTCTACCAAGTGGGCTAGTCTCAATTGACTTAAAAAGTCTGGTTCAAGTGATAGAAAAGTTTGGTTCATTTTTTGATAAGAGATCTTTTTTAAACAAAGTGATTCTTTCTAAGGAAAGGTGAAATAAAGAAATACGAAACCCAAACACAAACCCTAACAATCATAAATCAAAGAACCAAACAAAAACCCTAACAATCATCCACTACTACATTCTCTTTTTGCGATATGCGTTTAGCCAAGCAATTGATTTTGAAATCGGAACAAAAAAGCCCTAGAATGGGTCTAGATCCGATCGTTGAAACAAATGATAAAGAAGACGGAGTTTAAAAAACAAAGAAGGAAGTTTTTAGCAGCTTCACTGTATATCAGATGAGGACAGTTACTTCAAAATCCAACAACTGATATTGAAGCCATAGAACTTGCGTAGTAAAATAAGCTGCAGCAACATACTCAGCTTCAGCCGTTGAGTTTGAGACAGAAGTTTGCTTCTTGCTTTGCCAATATACCAAGCAGTTTGCAAACATTTGGCATCCACCAGATGTTGATTTTTATGTAAGAGAGCATCCTGCATACTCACTATCTGAAAAAGCAATAAGCTTACCAGGTTTATTAGCAGGATACAAGATACAAAAAACAGAGATCCCTTTTAGGTATCTAAATATCCATTTTCACAAATGATAAATGAGATTTCTTTTGTGAAGATTAGTATCTTGCACAAACATATATGTCATACATGATTTCTGGTCTTGATCCAGTTAAATACATTAGTGATCTAATCATGCATATGTAGAGGGTTTGTTCTACAGGATCATCATTTTCATCTGATGTTATTCCAAGAGCTGTTGTCATATGGGTAGAAATTATTTTACAATCCGTCATTTCAAATTTAATTCAAAAGGTCTTTTATGTACTTAGACTAATGAATAAAAATACCATTTTATGTTTGTTGAATTTGAAGACCTATAAATGTTTTTAATTCAGTTAAGGCACTCGTTTCAAATTTTGAAGACATGAGATAAAACAATTGTTCACATAAGGAAGGATTGGTAGATCCAAATATAATGTCATCAACACAAATTTGGAGCAACAAAATTATTTTCGAATCCTTTTAGTAAACAAGGTTTTTGTCTATGGTTCCCCTGATAAAGTCATTTGAAAGAAGAAATTGAGACAAGGTATCATACTCAACTCTTGGAGCTTGTTTTCAATCCATATAATGCCTTGTCTAATTTGTATACCCAGTCAGGATGATGACCATCATCAAAGCCTTGTGGTTGATAGACATAGACTTCCTCTTTTATTGTTACATACAAAAAGGAACTTATGTTATCCATTTGAAACACTTATATTTTATGGGAAATAGCAAAAGAAAGAAAGATTTTGATGGCTTATAGTCTAGCTATAGGGACAAAGGTTTCATCATAGTCTATGCCTTCATGACGCCCAGTCATACGCCCAACCCATACGCCCAACTGCAGAATTTTTGTAACTTTCTTATGATTAACCGTACTTGTTCGAGGCTTTAAATGGGTGATTTACTTGGCTCATATGAACTAATTGTGAGAATATATGTGGTGTTTGCAGGTCAAAAATAGGTGTGCATTTGGAGCTAATGATCGGGTATTTCTTTTGTAAAGATTAAACGTTATGCAAATTTGGGTTGTTTGGTTTTCATGTAAACAATATGTTAATGCTTTTGGGTTGTTGTGACACCCACTGTCACTTTCATATCCCCTCCGAACATTTTACACCAATATTTAATAAATTACATTTAGGTCCAAGCAAAAACTTTCGTGTTTTACAAACCTGTAACCATACTATTTACTAACACCTGTTAAAACAAAGTTTACGTATGTTTACATATTCAACAACACATTTATTACACAAAACTTTCACAACTATTTGGTTACAAAAATTTAAAACCATCATACGAGCTTTCACGTTCGACCTTCCGATCACCATCACCGCTCACCCAACTCCTTTGTACCTGTAAACACCACATTTAAATTCACCATTAGTTCGTTAGAACTAAGTAAGATTACCCCACTATTTCACCCAGTATATTCCATAATACCATATGGATACACCAATGAGGTTCCAAATAAAATTTGGCAACATCATTTAACCACATACAAAAACGATTTACTAACGGTTCGTTTTCAACCAAAACATCAATATATCTCCCATTCATGCAGAAAAATTATAATTTAACATAACACATATATACACACACAGAACTCCAGTTGTGCATCATATTTCCCAAAAGTCAAAATTTAACAATTTGACTCTTGAATTTTGAATGTCTACACCCTTGTAGGTCATCTTTTGTTCACACACCTTGTGAATCTGTTTCATTGGAATTGCGAGTCTTATGTTCACACACCTTGTGAATCAAAGCATGCACATTACCAATTTGATGCCTACACAGTTGTAGATCACCCTTTTTGTTCACACACCTTGTGAATCAAGTACATTGGAATTGCATTTCTTATGTTCACACACCTTGTGAATCAGCATACACGTTACCAATCCACCATTTGTTCACAAACCTTGTGAATTAATTACATTTGAATTGCATGTCTTATGTTCACACATCTTGTGAATCAGTATGCACATTACCAATCCACCATTTGTTCACACACCTTGTGAATCAATTACATTGGAATTGCATGTCATATGTTCACACACCTTGTGAATCAGCATGCACATTACCAATCCACCATTTGTTCACACACCTTGTGAATCAATTACATTGGAATTACGTGTCTTATGTTCACAGACCTTGTGAATCAGCATGCATATCTCCAATTTAACATCTACACATTTGTAGATCACCACATGTTCACACATATTGTGAATCATTCAACCACAATGAACACAATCATTATTATCCATTTCAATCAACTCAACTAACCATGTATATGTGCTAAATGCACAAACACTTGTAGTGTGGACTCACCCCATCCTACAACTACAAGCTCAATCAAATAGGTAACTTACCTTGATTTGAAGAATTATCAACAATCTCCAATTCTTTCCTAGGCCTTCTAGAACTAGATTCACCTCCTCTTCCTATTATATATATTCACACATAACAGGATTTAACTGTATGAACACACAACTTGTGTTATTTATATATCTAATTCATTTGACCTGTTTTACTTTTCATATTCTATCAAAACCTCATTGAGGGTTTTATCAACTAACACATGTGTAGAAATTAATCTACACATCTTCTTAATCATATTATCAAAGTTTCATATTTTGTAATCCATTACTAATGATTAGCATATCATGCTAAAACCATTAACTTCCAAGTTTCAACATTTAATCAACACTTGAATTGGATCTATCATTCCAGAGAATGATCTAAAATCATCATAACCACGATTTAATCATCCCACTGGTTATCATATTCAATAATATGAGTTTCATAACAACCGGACATCATAACGGATCAAAATCAAGATTTCACCGTTAAAACATCTAGTTCTTCGTTTCTAATCATCCCAAATCATCATATAATGCTCAAAACTCAATTTAATCCATATACTATTAAAATCAGTGAGATAAAATGAACCGTTACCCTTCGAACATATTGCTGGTTGTTATACGATGATCAGAACTTGCAAAGACGATCCCTTGTTCGATCCGGATGATCTGATAACTTGAAAACTGATGCTGGGTGACAAAATTTCGTATATGTGTGCGTTGGAGTCGAAAGAATTAAAAAATTAAATTTGTTGCATAATCTATGAAACATAAGGATCTGCCAACCACCACACCCGTCGCGTACCGCGATGGAGGGTTCAAGGGCTCTTCGTGTACCACGAAGTAATTCGGGATTCTCAGATATTTTGAGTTCTTCACGTACCGCGAAGAGGGGATCATGAAGCCTTCGCGTACCGCGAAGAGTTCCAAAACATAATATCTTTATAATTTTCTTCATTTCGTGATTTCGGACAATCCGTAACTCCATTTCACGCACGGTTTTCACCTATGTTTATCATTTCTCGCATATTTTCAATTTGTAACAATCACAATTATTTTATTAATGATTATATCAACGTGTTCGATTGCTGAAAATCGATCGTTACAAATCTCCCCTCCTTACAAAGGTTTCGTCCTCGAAACCGCTTATACGTCAAAAAGGAAAGGATAAAATTTCCTCATTTCGTCTTCTGACTCCCAGGTTGCGTCAGATCCCTTTCTGTTTTTTCATTAAACTTTCACCAAGTTCATGGATTTATTTCTGAGTTGTTTGACTTTTCGACCTAAAAGCGCGACTGGCTTCTCAATATAATTTAATTTATCATCAATTTCCAAATCTTCAAATGGAACATAAGCCGATTCATCCGCCAAACATTTTCTTAGATATGACACGTGAAAAATAACATGTATACCACTCAATTCCTCTGGTAGCTCAAGGCGATTAACAACATTACCTCTCCGAGCTATAATTTTGAATGGTTCGATAAAACGTGGACTTAATTTTCCTCGTTTACGAAAATGAATTACGCCCTTCCAAGGGGAAACCTTTAACAACACAAAGTCTCCCACTTGAAATTCAATTGATCGTCTTCGTTTATCTGCATACGACCTTTGACGGTCTTGTGCCGCCTTCAAGTGAGCTCGAATTTGATCAATTCGCTGATTTGTTTCTTTCAATATTTCTTTATTTTCAAGCTCTCGCTAGCCAACCTCTCCCCAGCAAACGGGAGTACGACATCGCCTTCCATATAACATTTCATATGGAGGAATTCCCAACCCAGAATGATAACTGTTGTTATACGAAAATTCCGCCAGAGGTAGATAGTTATCCCAACTACCTCCAAAATCAATCATACATGCTCGTAACATATCTTCCAATGTCTGAATGGTCCGCTCACTCTGACCATCAGTCTGAGGATGATACGCCGTGCTCAACAATAGTTTGGTACCCAATTCCTCTTGAAAATTCTTCCAGAAATGAGAAGTGAATCGTGTGTCTCGATCAGACACAATCGTCACCGGTATTCCGTGACGCGACACTATTTCTTTCACATACACTTCAACCATTTTCTCGGAAGAGTACGATTCACGAATAGGAATAAAATGAGCACTTTTAGTCAACTGATCCACAATGACCCAAATCGTATCGTACCCCTTTTGGGGTTTCAAGAGTTTAGTAATTAGGTCCATTGTGATGTGTTCCCATTTCCACATAGGAATCTCTAATGGTTGTAATTTGCCATAAGGCTTTTGATGTTCAGCCTTTACTTGCAAACAAGTTAAACATCTTTCAACATATTTAACAATATCTCGTTTCATACCTGGCCACCAGTAATTTACCCGAAGGTCTCGATACATTTTAGTGGCTCCCGGATGAATTGAGTATTTTGATTAATGAGCTTCCTCCATCAAATCAGTTTTCAAAGAACATGTAGGAGGTATCCACACCCTACCCCATCTTGTCTTTAAACAACGACTATCTTCATCCAAGTTATGAACTTGCCCCTTTATTCGGTCTCTTTTCCAGTTTTCTTCTTTCAAAGCTTCAGCTTGAGCTTCTTTAATGTGATCCACCAAATCAGAAGAAATCACAATCTTCATTGCTGTAACCCAAATGGGTTCATGTTCTTCTTTCCTACTTAAGGCATCCGCCACTACATTGGCTTTTCATGGATGATAAAAGATTTCATAATCATAATCCTTGAGTAGCTCTATCCAATGTCTTTGCCTCATATTTAATTCCTTCTGTGTGAAGGAATATTTCAGGCTCTTGTGATCAGTGTAAATTGTACATTTTATACCGTACAAGTAATGCCTCCAGATTTTTAAGGCAAACACCACTGCCACTAATTCTAGATCATGAGTTGGATAGTTTACTTAATGAACTTTCAGTTGTCTCGACGCATAGGCAATCACCTTGCCCCTTTGCATAAGGACACAACCAAGCCCAAGATAAGATGCATCAGAATACACCACAAAATCATCAGGTCCATCTGGTAGTGTTAATACCGGTGCCTGAGTTAACTTCAACTTGAGTTCATTAAAAGCTTTTTCTTGGTCCTCACCCCAAACAAATTTCACATCTTTTCTTGTCAATTTAGTCAAAGGAGATGCAATTCTTGCAAAATCCTGTATAAACCGCCGATAGTAACCGGCTACACCAAGAAAAATTCTAATTTCAGTAGGAGTTTTAAGGGAACTCCATTTCATCACCGCTTGAACTTTCGAAGGATCAACAAGTATGCCATCAGCACACATCACATGTCCCAAAAACTGGACTTCACGAAACCAAAATGCGCATTTAGAAAATTTGTCATATAGTTTCTCTTTACGTAAAGTTTCAAGGACTTCACGCAAATGACAAGCGTGATCACCCTCATGTTTAGAATAAACAAGAATGTCATCGATAAAAACAATGACAGATCGATCCAACATTGGGCGACACACCCGGTTCATCAAATCCATGAACGCAGCCGGTGCATTTGTCAACCCAAACGACATAACAAGAAATTCATAATGACCGTAACGAGTACGAAAAGAAGTCTTGGGAATATCTTCCTCTTTAACCTTGAGTTGATGATAACCGGAGCGAAGATCGATTTTAGAAAACCACGACGCTCCTTGCAACTGATAAAAAAGATCATCAATTCGAGGTAGAGGATACCGATTTTTCACAGTCACTTTACTTAATTCTCTATAATCAATACACATTCTAAGGCTTCCGTCTTTCTTTTTAACAAAAAGAATTAGTGCACCCCACGGGGAGATACTCGGATGGATAAAGCCTTTTTCTAAAAGATCTTGCAACTGTGTCATTAATTCTTTCATTTCAGATGATGCCAACCGATATGGAGCTTTAGCTATGGGCTTAGCCCCAGGAATAAGATCAATCTTAAACTCAACATCTCTATCACAAGGAATTCCCGGTAAATCATCCGGAAATACATCAGGAAAATTCCTGACTACTGGAACATCATTAAGTTCCTTTATCTCCTTTTCTACATCAAGAACATAAGCTAAGAATGACTGACCCCCATGGTTCATGTAATTCATAGCTTTAGCTAAAGAACACAATATAGTTCCACCTCGTTTCTCTCCCCGAATACATACTTCATAACCACCCGGAGATATTAATTGAATAACCTTGCGGTTACATACGATGTTAGCTCCATATTTAGACACCCAATCCATCCCAATCACAACATCAAATTCTCCCAAGATCATTGGAATCAAATCAACCTCATAATCCTCACCATCAATGGTGAGTTTACATCTATGATAGATGTCATACACTAAGAAACTCTTAGAGTCAGCTATTTCTACCTCTAACGGATAAGGTAGCTTAGCTAGTACAAATGAGTCATGATTCACAAACTTCACAGATATAAAAGAGCGACTAGCTCCAGAATCACACAATATATAAGCAGGAAAGGAATTAATATGAAAAGTACCTATCACCACGTCTGAAGCGACCTTGGCCTCTTCCGCTGTAATTTTGAAGGCTCTACCCTTTGGTGGGGGTATTTCAACCTTCTTGCCACTACCTTGAGCCTTAAAAGACAAACCACTAATACCTCCTTGACCTGCACCTTTCAAATCTGGGCACTCACTTCGTCGGTGTCCCGGTTTGTAACAGTTGTAGCACAAATTAAGTGCATTGGCACATTGAGAGGCAAGATGCCCTGGCTTGCCACATTTATAACACACAACTGATTTAAAATAACATTCCCCAAAATGTTTCTTTCCACATTTTAAACACTGTTTAGCTTCTCTCAAAGAACTTAACTTTTTAAGTGGACTAACAAATTTCCCCTATTTAGAGGATCCCACATCCCTCTACATTTTTCGTTTTTCCCCACGGTCTTCTTGTCTTTTTAACTCCAATTCACGCTCACGAGCGCAATCAATCAACTCCGACAAAGTTTGAAACTTTGATGGTTTAAGAAACTTCCGGTACTTAGCATTCAACATGCTATGGTACCTTTTAATCCACATTCGTTCAGTCCTAAGAAGATCAGGACAGAATTTTGCTTTATCAAAGAACACTGCAGTAATAGTGTCTATATAAAAACTCCTCAGTAATTCTATCAATAGCAGCCTGAGGACAGAATCGTTTAAGGACCAATTCCTTAAATGTACCCCAAGTCAAATCCTTTATACCATCCCGACCCTTCTCCTTTCGGAGAAGTTCCCACCAATCTTTTGCTCGCTCTTTCAATTGGTTTCCAGCAAACATTACCTCATCAGATGGATCACAATGACACGTTTCAAACGTGCTTTCCATATCAGATATCCACCTTTGGTTCAACAGTGGATCCACTTCGCCTTTAAATTCCGTTGGCTTACAAGCCACAAATTCTTTATAAGTAACCTTTTTAGAAGGTTTCTCCCCACTTATTTCATCTTTAAGAGTTGCAAACTCTTCACTTATAAACTTCTTTAACGAACCTTGTATTCCATCTAGATGAATTGGTAAGGTAACTTCAAATGCTTTAGCGACCTCCTCCCTCACCATCACTTGCAGTTCGGTGAGATGTTCCTCCTCATGCCCTAACCCCTCTGGGTTATGTTCATCAGCCATTTTATGACTGAAATAATTTAAACATATCATTAGTTTACATATCTATACTCAACATATATGTAAACCACATACTCGTCCTTAACGGACTTATACACCACATATTTATGTGTCTTTATTGAATATTCACACTCTTGTGAACTACTCAATCATATACGTATACAGACACAACTGTGATTTTCAACTAATCACATACACCAACTTTTAACACCTTACCAAATCTCCTGTATACTAATATGAAATAATGTTCCCAAAGATAGGTTCATATCGTGTATATGTTACTAAGCTGGCCAGGCATAGCAAGATATGCACCATATACTCGTGTCCTTACGTTCACTATTTCACAAAGTTAGGAATATTGGTTTATAACAGAACAAGTCCTCATATCACACAACAATTTACAGATACATCATACCTGGTGAGTTCGGCTTTGTGATCGGATTTTGGATCGAACGGCTCGTCTCATTTATCCAGAGCTCAATGGTCTGAGTTTAAGTGTTCATGACACACTCAAATCCCTCAAACCGTCGGCTCTGATACCAACATGTGACACCCACTGTCACTTTCATGTCCCCTCCGGACATTTTACACCAATATTTAATAAATTACATTTAGGTCCCAGCAAAAACTTTCGTGTTTTACAAACCTGTAAACATGCTATTTACTAACACCTGTTAAAACAAAGTTTACGTATGTTTACATATTCCACAACACATTTATTACACAAAAGTTTCACAACTATTTTGTTACAAAAATTTAAAACCATCATACGAGCCTTCATGTTCGACCTTCCGATCACCATCACCGCTCACCCAACTCCTTTGTACCTGTATACACCACATTTAAATTCACCATTAGTTCGTTAGAACTAAGTAAGATTACCCCACTATTTCACCCAGTGTATTCCATAATACCATATGGATACACTAATGAGGTTCCAAATAAAATTTGGCAACATCATTTAACCACATACAAAAACGATTTACTAACGGTTCGTTTTCAACCAAAACATCAATATATCTCCCATTCATGCATGAAATTATAATTTAACATAACACATATATACGCACACAAAACTCCAGTTGTACATCATATTTTCCCAAAAGTCAAAATTTAACAATTTGACTCTTGAATTTTGAATGTCTACACCCTTGTAGGTCATCTTTTGTTCACACACCTTGTGAATCTGTTTCATTGGAATTGCAAGTCTTATGTTCACACACCTCTTGAATCAAAGCATGCACAGTACCAATTTGATGCCTACATAGTTGTAGATCACCCTTTTTGTTCACACACCTTGTGAATCAATTACATTGGAATTGAATGTCTTATGTTCACACACCTTGAATCAGCATACACATTACCAATCCACCATTTGTTCACACACCTTGTGAATCAACTACATTGGAATTGCATGTATTATGTTCACAAATCTTGTGAATCAGCATGCACATTACCAATCCACCATTTGTTCACACACCTTGTGAATCAATTACGTTGAAATTGCCTGTCTTATGTTCACACACCTTGTGAATCCGCATGCACATTACCAATCCACCATTTGTTCACACACCTTGTGAATAATTAAATTGGAATTGCATGTCTTATGTTCACACACCTTGTGAATCCGCATGCGCATTACCAATCCACCATTTGTTCACACGCCTTGTGAATCAATTAAATTGGAATTGCATGTCTTATGTTCACACACCTTGTGAATCAGCATGCACATTACCAATCCACCATTTATTCACACACCTTGTGAATCAATTAAAATGGAATTGCATATCTTATGTTCACACACCTTGTGAATCAGCATGCACATTACCAATCCACGATTTGTTCACACACCTTGTGAATCAGCATGAATATCTCCAATTTAACATCTACACATTTGTAGATCACCACATGTTCACACATCTTGTGAATCATTCAACCATAATGACCACAATCATTATTATCCATTTCAATCAACTCAACTAACCATGTATATGTGCTAAATGCACAAACACTTGTAGTGTGGACTCACCCCATCCTACAACTACAAGCTCAATCAAATAGGTAACTTACCTTGATTTGAAGAATTATCAACAATCTCCAATTCTTTCCTAGGCCTTCTAGAACTAGATTCACCTCCTCTTCCTATTATATATATTCACACACACAGGATTTAACAACATGAACACACAACTTGTGTTATTTATATATCTAGTTCATTTGACCTGTTTTACTTTTCATATTCTATCAAAACCTCATTGAGGATTTTATCAACTAACCCATGTGTAGAAATTAATCTACACATGTTCTTAATCATATTATCAAAGTTTCATATTTTGTAATACATTACTAATGATTAGCATATCATGCTAAAACCATTAACTTCCAAGTTTCAACATTTAATCAACACTTGAATTGGATCTATCATTCCAGAGAATGATCTAAAATCATCATAACCACGATTTAATCATCCCACTGGTTATCATATTCAATAATATGAGTTTCATAACAACCGGACATCATAACGGATCAAAATCAAGATTTCACTGTTAAAACATCTAGTTCTTCGTTTCTAATCATCCCAAATCATCATATAATGCTCAAAACTCAATTTAATCCATATACTATTAAAATCAGTGAGATAAAACGAATCGTTACCCTTCGAACATATTTCTGGTTCTAATACGATGATCAGAACTTGCAGAAACGATCCCTGGTTCGATCCGGATGATCTGATAACTTTAAAACTGATGCTGGGTGACAAAATTTCGTATATGTGTGTGTTTGAGTCGAAAGAATTAAAAAATTAAATTTGTTGCATAATCTATGAAACATAAGGATCTGCCAAACTGCCACACCCGTCGCGTACCGCGAAGGAGGGTTCAAGGGCTCTTCGCGTACCACAATGCAATTCGGGATTCTCAGATATTTTGGGTTCTTCGCGTACCCTGAAGAGGGGCTCATGAAGCCTTCGCGTACCGCGAAGAGTTCCAAAACATAATATCTTTATAATTTTCTTCATTTCGCGATTCCGGACAATCCGTAACTCCGTTTCGCGCACGGTTTTCGCCTATGTTTATCATTTCTCGCATATTTTTAATTTGTAACAATCACAATCATTTTATTAATGATTATATCAAAGTGTGCGATTGCTGAAAATCAATCGTTACAGTTGTAGTTGAAGTTAACAAACATGTTTAACATATGTTTTGGTTTCACACTTTAGAAATGACATATTTTGTAAAAATTTAAGTTGTAAATTTTCTGGGACTATATGTTGAACACGGGTAATCACATAATGGTTTTGGGTGTCACATGTTGGTATCAAAGCCAATGGTTTGAGTGAATCAAGCACGTCGCGAACACTTGATCTCAAACTTTCGTGCTCTTGATAGACAACAATAACTCTGAAGACCTAATCATAAAGCCATAAGGTTAGCATATCTAATTCATGCATTTCAATTGTTGAACTGACTGTTAGATATTAAGTTGAATCTATGATATTGGTTATTTGGAACTGAAATCTTTTCCCTAAGTGTGAAAGGAGGGAAATAAAGAAACTGTTGTATGATGTATGAACTAATATGACTAGCCAACATATTAGTGCATATATGGTACAAATGAAATCTTATGGAATTCATTTCATACTTAGGTCATTGAAAATAGGTAAAGTGTTAGGTATGTTTATGGAAAGGTGATTATAGGATCCCTTCGAATTTAGATATGCCTAGTAGCAATAAATAATTATGACTAATGAACTATAAATATTTCTGTAGAGCCAAATTGATGATAAAGACTATTAAAGCCAACCGTAGAAGATTTGATCCAGATTTTGTGAAGTTTTCTGTACTTCGTTTTCGTTTACTATTGTATTACGTGTACTCGAACATGTTCGTGTATAGTTGGTTCGAGTACACCTAGAAGTACTATAAATAGATGTATTTTGTACTATTCTAGGGTTGGATTCCCGAGGAATGCTCTCTAGATGTATTGAGGCATTACTTCGTGTACTTCACTGAAATATATCAAAGTTTTGAACTTTCATCTTGTTCTTGTGTTTCTATTTTGGATTTCGCACGTTATAGATACATCTGATGCAGATTGGAGGCTTAAAGCTCAGTTCTTGATCTGTTTTGGGACCTACAAGAGGTATCAGAGCCTTAGTGCTCTTTTCTACATCAAGGTACAAGCTTTTCAGTGCAAGTTTGTTGCTTTCTTATTCTCTATATCTCTTCTAGCTTCTGTTCAAATTTGGTACTCTGAATCTTGAGAAATATTTCTCCGGAAATTTTTCAAGTATTTTCGAGTTCAAATTTCGAAAACAACTTCTTCAAGTGCAGTAGAGTTCAGATACAATTGGAGTTGGACTGCTGATTGGTGATTTCGAATATTTTGGGATTTCGATTACACTTGAACTTCGAATATACAGGCTCTAAGTTTGACTACATTTAAGATCTTCGAGTAGTCAAGTTCTTCAAATACAAGGGGTTTCGGGTACTCTGCTAAGTTCGAGTATTTCTGTTGTTCGAGTAAACTGAAGTTATATGCCGGAGCTGGTCCACACTCAGTTACACTTCCCATCGGTTGACTTCATCCGTCTAGGGGGAGTTTGTAGAGCCAAATTGATGATAAAGACTGATAAAGCCAACCGTAGAAGATTCGATCTAGATTTTGTGAAGTTTTCGTGTACTTAGTTTTCGTTTACTCTTGTATTTTGTGTACTCGAACATGTTCGTGTATAGTTGGTTCGAGTACACCTATAAGTAGTATAAATAGACGTATTTTGTACTATTCTGGGGTTGGATTCCCGAGGAATGCTCTCTAGACGTATTGAGGCATTACTTCGTGTACTTCACTGAAATATATCAAAGTTTTGAACTTTCTTCTTGTTCTGGTGTTTCTATTTCGGATTCTGCACGTTATAGATACATCTGATGTAGATTGGAGACTTAAAGTTCAGTTCTTGATCTGTTTTGGGACCTACAATTTCAGTCATTATGGCTAATGAACATAACATTGGAGAAAAAGAGGGCAAAGATGATAATCTTACTGAAACTAGGCGTATAATAAAGGAAGAGGTAGCAAAGGCACTTGAAGTTGCCCTACCTATACATATGGAAAGGATGCAAGCATCTTTACGTGGACTCTTACATGATGAGCTCATGGATTTTAAAGTTGAACTTGGTCCAACAGGTGACAACAAGGAAACTGTGGGCAAGAAAGTTTCATATAAAGAGTTCATGGCTTGTAAACCATCTAAGTTGAAAGGGGAAGTGGATCCATTGTTGAGTCAACATCGGATATCTAATATTGAAGGCACGTTTGAGACTAGCCATTATGACGCTGCTGATGAAGTCATACATACTGCTAATCATCTGAAAGAACGTGCAAAGGATTGGTGGGAGCTTCTTCATAAGGAGAAAGGTAGAGAAGGGATCAAGAACTTTACATGTGGAAAATTTAAGGAACTTTTTCTTAAGAGGTTTAGTCCTCAAGCTGCAATCGATCGAATTACTGAGGAATTTCTTCACATGCGACACAAGGACGAAAGTATTTATACGATTACCGCTAGTTTCTTTGATAAAGCTAGATTTTTCCCCGACTTGCTACATACAGAAAGAATGTGGATTAACAGATATCACAATATGTTGGATGCTAAGTGTTTCAGGTAAAAATCAACAAGTACAATTTTTAGCAAAACCGAATTAGAAAAGTGGGGTATTGTGTTTTATAATCAAATATATATATATTATACACAGTTTTCAATAGAAATATCCCCGAGGATCCCTAGGGATACTCAAGAATATGAAACAGAAAAATAGCCAAACACACAAGATTTAGATGAGGAAAAGCCCTTAATCCATTAGGATTGCCGGCATAAAAACCTCAGGAGGTGACAATTGTCACTCTGCCTAGTTTATTAATACGTAAACAATCAAATTAAAATGAAAGGGCGCGATATGATCGATGCTAGTGATGTTTGTATTCTTGAGTAACTGCTAAGTGTGGTGTGTATTCTATATCTATCAATTGCCTCGTTATTTATACTAGAATTTACAAGGAACGACCATAATAGCCGTTGCGAATAATTCAGCATCTTTCCATACGTGGATGACTTATTCAAATTATTGGCGTCGAATCCTCAATGTTGCCGTGGTCCATGACCTTTTAGTTGGACAACATGTTAACCTGTTAATCCTGAAATCTCTGAAATATTCCGGGTGATTTTAAGTGCACAACAATTGCCCCCAATTTTTACAATTAATGGATTACATCTATAAAAAATCAAATTTTAAATATTTGAAATTGATTATCGCCTTGATTGATCAGACGGTTACAATCGGGATGGCAGTTATCGATGGTGGCAGTTTTTGCATATATAATGATCACATGTCACGTCTTTCAAGTCGCAATTCTCTCGATTATTTCTCCGGTAAGTTCCCGATCTGCATCCTATGTTTTTTCTTCTTTTTAATTTTACAGAATGTCGAATTCTTCTTCTTCTTCCGACTCCGATGAGTTCGATAACCAGAATATTCTGCATTACACAGAGCAGAATATTTGTGTTTTCAATGACGATCATATTGATTCAATGTAGTTGTCTCAAGCTTTCCCTGAGGAAGCGGTTTTCTGTCGTTTTTACCACACTCTTAAGGCAGACCATAGTTCTACTTCATGGGTCTGTTTTCCAGAATATCCCTTCTCCTTGGGTTTGTCTTATCCTTTTCCTCCTTAATCTCTGAGTTTTTTCGTGTTACTCGTCTCTGTTACCCTCAACTAATGCCGATGGGTTGGCGTTTACTTGCTACCCTTCATAAGTTAAACCAGAGATATGGTCTAAGGATAGGAGTCCCCGAAATATCCCACGTTTTCCAACTTCGTACTCACGGTTACTCCCGGTTTCTGCTTCAAAGGAGAAGCAATGCCCCCGTTCTGGTTCCTAGGATAACTATGAACGAGGAGGTGTGGTGAAATAGGTTTTTTTTGTTAGGAGAAGTTCTATCCCTGAAGGGAAATCCATTCTAGCCAGTTGGTTGTTAAAGGGTAGGATTTGTAGGTTTTCATTCTGTTTTACTATCTAATCTATGTTTTTGTGGTTTTTTCAGTACCAAAGTTTGAATCATTGATCACAGAAGGTAGGGATACAAAACAGAAGATTCAGGCCTTGTTGCAGATTGATGAGAGAGAAAGGAAGTTTGGTGTTTCCTTGAAAGCTGATGCCCCCAACATATCTCCAAATCAAAGCGTATCCTCCAAGTAGCCTCACACTCAATTGACTTTAGGTTTTGTGTTTTTACTTATGATATGTTTGTTGATTTTAGTCCATACTTATGGTTTTATTATGTTCGTTATTTTAGAATCTGCATTCGACCTCGAGGATCTTAGTAGGTTCCTCATTATCAAGAAAGAGAAAGCAAGCCCCATTGCCCCCAAGGTCAGGATACTGCATACCCGCTCCTCTATGGTCTCCAAGAAGCGAAAAGGTGCTGAGCCAATTAATGTGGATGAAATTCCTGAATTCTCCGTCGTTTATCTCCTTCAAAAGGAATATTCTGGTTATTTTTATTTTGTTTTTGTTATATCTTGACATATTCTTTATTTTTGCAGGCTATCCTCAAGGTTGCTTCTGATAAAGAGGCTTTTGACAAACAGATTGAAGACTGTTAGTGCATATTTGTAATAGGTTGCTATTCAAAATGTAAATTATAGAAAGTTTTGTAAAAGGTTTTGCATAGGTTCGTCTGGCCCACGAACCTAGGCAGGTTTGGCGAACCTATCACATTGATAGGTTTGACGAACCTACAACCTTAGAAAGGTTCGGCGAACCTATAGGTTTGGTAACTTAGGTACGCCCAGCGAACCTCAAGGTTCGGCTGGCGAACCTAAGGGTTCGGCTAGGAATAGGTTCGGCGGACAATAAGTGTATATATAGAAGGTTTGTCTGATTTTCACATAACTCTTATAACTCTTGGAAAATCTCAGACAACTTCAGAGAGAGTGTGTGTATTCTCTGTGTGAGAAATCTCTGTGTGAGATCTGTAAACATTGAAGATTGATTAATCAAATGAAGATGTTTATGAAATTGCTTCTTACTCTTTGATTCTTATAGATTAAACATAGATTCCGCACGTGTTTAATATCCATAGAGCTTCTTGATACGATCCATATCAGTTTAACCAAATCAACAGTGGTATCAGAGCTTTTGGTGAAGTTCTATACAAGTTTATCAAAGAAATTCAAGTAATTTGAAGATTTGAAGATTAGAAGATCAGTTAATGGGCCAAAATTCTTCTTTTCATTGTTATTGATTGCTGTTTTAAGTGCAAATTCATCATCAATTGTTGTGGAATACTACAATTCACGGATTTGGAGTGTCAATTTGAAGGTTTGGAAGGTTTTCCCTCCAAAATTTCGAATTTGGAGGTACAGGTTCGTGAGCCGAACCTGTGAACAGCTGGAACAAATGGTTTGCTGGAATTGACATTTTTTCTGAGGTTTGTTTGGCTTTTAGAAGAGGTTCGTGAATTTTCAGCTAAGGTTCGTTGCTTTTCTGCAAGGTTCGCTGGTATTCTGCAAGATTCGTCTGAGGTTTTCTGCAAGGTTCGTCTGAGGTTCGTTGCTGAGGTTCGTTGTTGTTTAAGAAGAGGTTCGTCTGATTTATGGTTCATGACCTTAGATTCGTGATTGACGTTCGTTGATTGAGGTTCGTGTGAGACAAGGTTCGTCTGACTTCAAGTTCGTGTGATTTGAGGTTCGTGTCTTCAGGTTCGTGACTAAAGGTTCGTCTAGTTCATAGCGTGTTGAAGGTTCGCCTGATTGATAGGTTCGTGAAGTGATTTTTCTGAAAAGGTTCGCTGTTAAAAATCTTGAAATTATGGCGGAGATGTATGCTGCAATGGCAAGTCAGAATTCTAAGATTCATAACATTCTGATTAGTGAAACTGAAGTTGGGAGTGCGAACAAAGTGCCAAAGTTGTTGGATTTATCAGATTATGATAATTGGAAGGGACGTTTTGAAACACACCTTAATGGTACGGATACTAATCTTTGGGAGAGGATTTTATCTCCATATGAAAGACCAAGAGTGGTGGGAACCGATTTGTATCAACTTTTAGAAAGATTAGATGTTGATGAGAGAAAGAAGTATGATTCAGAGAAGAAGGCATACTGGATGCTTAGCCAGGCCATTCCAAACTAGATTTTGCATCAATTTGATGAGCACAAGACTTCCTATAGTCTATGGAATGCTTTGAAAGCTAAAGTTGAGGGAAATACAAATTTGAAGAAGATGAAAGCTACAGACATTCGCAAGGAGTTTGAAAACTTCAATTTTATAGGCAACGAAAGTCTGGAAGCATTGATCACAAGATACAGACATTTGCTAACAGAAGTTAGAAAGTGTGTTATCGACTATACTGAAGATGAAAAGATTGATTGCCTTGCAGATGCTTTGCCTGACAAGTGGAACTCTTTGGTGCTAATTTTGAGAGAGAATTTACCAGGAATGACCTTGGTAGAATTTGTTCAAAAGCTTGAAGAGCAAGAGATGAAGGATAAGCGAAAAGCTCGAAAAGTAAATGTTACACAAGATCGTTCATTATACGGTGGATCTGTTGTTACACCACCCGCTTCATCTTCTATGATTCAGACATCATTTGTGTCTAGTACTTCTGAAAGTACTTCTGCTTCTGCATCTACAAGTTCTAGTTCATCTTCTTCTACAAATGAGAAGAAGTCTGATTTGACACCACCTTCTGTTCAGCTAAATACTACAAATCTGGGAAAAGTAACAGTCGAAGCTGTTCGGGATCACATGTCGATTGTGTCTTGTGTAGTCAGCGCATATGATGAACAAGTTGCAGGACGGATTAGAAATGGCAATATGACATTTGAAGATTATTAACAAATAGATGATGATGAAATGGAACTAATTGATACACAATGGGCACTGGCGAGTGTTATTCGAAGAATCAATCGTTATGAGAAGAAGACATGCAAGAAATTCACTTTCGACCGCAACACCAAATTTGGGTTTAATCCAAAGACAACTAAATGCTACAACTGTGGTGAGCTAGGTCACTTTCCCAAAGAATGAAAGAATCCAAAGAAACATGGGAATCTAAACCCATTCAAGCCGAAGGAAACCTATCAGAAAAAGAAAGAAAAATCTGAAGAATCATCATCTAAATCTTTGATGAGTCAAGCCGATGAAGCTTATGATTGGGGGAAGCAGTATGATGAATTGATGGGTGCTTTTATGGTTTCATTGGATGAAGATACTGGTAAAGGCAAAGAGAAAGTGGATGAGGTAAATAAGGATCTGTTAGAGATCATTGATAAACTGAAAGAGATGAATGCTCAGCTAACTGCTGATCTGATAGAGTGCACAGAAGCAAACAAGAAGCTGATTTTAAGAGAAAAATCTTTTGACAAAAAGATAATTGATCTTGGTAAAGAAAATGAAGATTTGAAAATCAAAGTTTTACAAAATAACCATGCTGTGTCTGTGCATCTTGAATCAGTTCAAAAGCTGAAGCTGAGTTACAAAAGGGCAAGCTTGAAAATTATCAAAATTCTAAGTATGTCATTGATTACTTTGCTGCCATGCAAAGGTCATCACATGATATGACTGGAATTGGTTTTCATACTGTACCACCTCCTTCTAGTTTTGTTTCAAGACCACAACTTAATCCGGATTTGGAAGTTCATCCGGTTTCCTTAAAGGAAAATATGTCTGAACAAGTGGCTGAGGATGGTGAAAGTACATTATCTGATGATAATGTCTTTGTCAATTATGATGCTCCTATTATTGAGGACATCACAGATTCAGAATTTCCAGCTAATATTCTGAGAATGATTGGTTATCAAGTCAACACTGTTGAGAAACAGAGTTTGAAATTTCAAAAATCAAACTCTGAACTGAAACTAGCTGAAAAAGTAGTGGTTACACCAACTGTTGTTTCCAAACCAATGCTAAAAGTCAAAACTACCTCCATTCTCAAACCAAATGTGTTTGTCAAGTCCCCCACTACACATAAAGGAGAGTCGAGTGGTGTTTTTCAAAAACAAAAAGGATTTTCTGAAAAGGTTGATAAGAAGGTTGTCAAGGTTGTTGACAAGGGTAATAAATTTGGGGTTGGAAATAAGGTAAAATCAAAGTTTTTACAAAATCAAAAGAACAATTCCAAGATAAAGGCCACTGGTTTGAGGAAAACAGTCTCATCTCCATCTGTTGCATCTAAATCTTTGGGTTCATCTAAGTGTTTTGATGAACTAAAATCAAAGAGTTTTTCACAAGGAAATGCTACAGATGTGGGAGATTGGGTCATGTAATTGATGATTGTGATTTAGATCCTTGTGACAGATTTAGATCCTTTACTCCAAGAGAAACACGACAATGTTTTACTTGTAGTGGAAAAGGACATATTTCTGCAAACTGTCCAAATCATAAGATTAGGAAGAGTTCAGTTGATGACAGTCGGGTGATCAAGTCTGGTGGGAGTCCTAGGAAAGTGAAGCCTAGTGAGGAGGAAATGAGAGCCCTCAGAAAGTTTGATCCTGAATGTGTCTGGGTTAGAGAAGAAAAGAATCAGAAAAAGAAAGTTTTTGATAACAAACAACATGTCAAAAAGTTTTTCAAAATGGTGTCATCATCTGATGATGATTTATATGATAAATTTTCTTCTAAACAATTTTCAAAACAAAATGGTAAGTCAAAAACTTTTTGGAAATTGAGATGCAGATCAAGGGATCAAATTTCTGGGAGAAAGAATGATAACTGTGAAGATGGGTCTTCAAGCAGTTCATTCCAACAGAATGGCAGAAGTCCATTCAGGGAGACTCGACGCCGGAATGGCGGGAGTCATCCCTTTTGATACTGAAAAAAATTTTAATTTATTGTGCAGGTGGCATTCATGGGCCATATCAATAGTCGCTGGATTGTTGATAGTGGATGCTCACGGCACATGACTGGAGAATTAGGTTTGTTGAAGGAATTTAAAGTGATGAAAGGTAGTTATGTTAACTTTGCAGGTGACAAAGGTGGTTAGATTACAGGGTTTGGTAGTTTGACTAATGGTAAAGTTTCCTTTGACAATGTTAATTACTGCAAAGAATTAACTAACAACCTGTTGAGTGTGTCACAGATTTGTGATAAAGGATATAAAGTGATGTTCGATAATGATCGGTGTTATGTACTTCAACAAGGAATTCAAATTCCTGAGGATTGGATTCTGATGACTGCCGACAGGAGTAAGGATTTATATGTTCTGGACATGGCGAAAGCGGAGACGGTGAACAACGTGGAGACGTGTCTGGTGTCTAAGACTACCGAGCAAGATACGCGGTCTTGGCACAGATGGATGGGGCATATTCATATCAGGAAGATGAATCATTTAGTACACAATCATTTGGTTGAGGGTGTACCGGTTAAACACTTTAAACTTCATGATGTGTATGTGTGTCTTGTAAGAAGGGTAAACAGAGAAGGAGGTCACATAAAACAAAGACAATGTTTTCTATTGATAAACCATTGGAACTTCTTCACATGGATTTGTTTGGTCCAATCAATGTGAAGAGTATCGGTGGTGAATCATATTGTTTTGTGGTGACTGATGATTTTTCTAGATTCTCATGGGTCATGTTTTTAAAGTTTAAATTTGAGACTTATGAAAATTTTGTTTTGTTGGTTAACAGGTTGGAGACATTATACAAATTGAGAGTGAGGCGTGTTCGTTCAGATAATGGGACAGAGTTCAAGAATCATCAAATGGAAGAATTTTGTGATTCAAAGGGCATTCAGCAGCAATTCAGTGCACCATATGAACCACAAATGAATGGTGTAGCTGAGAGAAAGAACAGAATGTTGATTGAGTCTGCTAGAACCATGCTCGCTGATTTTAAACTCCCCATTACATTCTGGAATGAAGTTGTGGCGACTGCCTGCTTTACTCTTCAACATTCAAAAACCTAATTTGGAACACTTGGAACTTTTTGGGCCTCCTTGTACCATGCTTAAGAAAGATTCAAAATTCAACTCCAAAGTTGAAGAGGGTTTCTTTTTTCGGTACAGTCTTCCCAACAAACGTGTGTTTAATAAACGCACGGGTGTGGTGGAATTATGGAATGTGGATGTTCAAAGACATACACCTATACCTGAAGGTAAAGGACGAAATTGGCTTTTTGATTATGATAAACTTTTTGAGTCTTTTAATTTGTCTCCAAATGTTTCAGATGATGAAATAACCTTCCAAATGTTATATGATTTTTAGAATTCTCAAGATCAAGGTATTTCACATCAAGTTGAAGATAATCATCCAACTGAGGAAGGCACTTCAGTAGCAATTAATGATGATTGGTCATCCGATGATGATCATGATGTTTTTGACGATGCAGTTTCTCATGATCAAGATGTTGATCAGAATATCACAAATCTTGATCATAATGTTGGAGTCCCGCAAGTGCCTGTAACTAGAGTTCATGTAAATCATCCAGTTGAGCAGATCATTGGAAGTCCATCTGCTGGAGTACAGAGACGATATCAAGTTTCTAATGAGGAGAGTTTGTATGTTGAGTTGGATAGAACTCATTGAACTCAAGAGCTATGGATGCATTCTGCATTCATTTCTCATATTGAGCCAAAATCTGTTACTGAAGCCTTGCATGAGCCTGCCTGGGTGGAGGCTATGCAAGAGGAGCTGAATCAGTTTCAGAAGTTAGGTGTTTGGCATTTGGCGGATTTGCCAAAGGGCGACAAGAAAATTGGCACTAGATGGGTATTAAAGTGCAAATGAGATGATCGAGGCGTGATTGTTCGGAACAAAGCACGTTTAGTGGTTCAAGGTTTCAAACAAGTTGAAGGGATTGATTACGCCGAAGTGTTTGCACCAGTGGCGCGGCTAGAAGCAATTCGACTATTTCTGGCTTTTGCTGCCCACAAGAAATTCAAAGTTTTTCAGTTGGATGTCAAGTCTGCATTCCTCTATGGGCCATTGAAGGAAACAGTGTACGTTTGTCAGCCACTGGGCTTTGAGGATCCTATCCACAGGGATCATGTTTACATCCTCGACAAAGCACCCTATGGTCTACATCAGGCTCCGCGTGCCTGGTATAAGACCTTATCGACTCACCTTATTGAACACGGGTTCAATAGGGGTCAGATTGACAAAACACTGTTTTATCAGGAAAAGGGCAAGGATATTATTCTTGTTCACATCTATGTAGATGACATCATCTTTGGATCAACTGATGAACAACTGTGTTTGGAGTTTAAAGAGGTTATGATTGAGAAATTCGAAATGAGTGCCATGTCAGATATCAAATTCTTCTTGGGTTTACAAATTGATCAGACTGATGATGGAATCTTTATTCATCAGACAAAATACATTCAAGATGTGCTAAAACGGTTTAGCATGCTTGATTCTAAACCCATTTCCACGCCCATTCAGCCCAATCACGGGATTGAGCCTGATATTAAGGGGGAGCTAATTGATCCTACTTTGTATCGTGGAATGATTGGAAGTTTGATGTATTTGACTGCCTCACGACCAGATATTGTATTTGCTACAAGTATATGCGCTCGGTATCAATCAAAACCTAAAGTGTCGCATCTGATAACAGTCAAGCGAATTCTTCGTTATGTGAAGGGTACACCAGACACCGGTCTCTGGTATCCTAAGGATGATAACTTTTCCTTCGATGCCTATTGCGATTCTGACTACGGAGGTTGTAAGACTGATGCGAAATCTACAACTGGAGGTGTACAATTTTTAGGGGAGCGGTTAGTCTCTTGGCAGTGCAAAAAGCAAACATCTGTTGCTACATCTACATGTGAGGCTGAATATGTAGCGGCTGCCAGTTGTTGTTCACAGGACTTGTGGATACAACAACAGATGAGACACTACGGTTTGAATTTTCAGACTACCCCGATTCATGTTGACAACGAGGCTGCTATTGCTATAACCAAGAATCCGGTGTATCATTCACGATCCAAACACATTGATATTAGGTTTCATTTCATACGCGATTGCTATGAAAAGAAACTTATTGATGTGGTGAAGATACATAACAATGAGCAACGAGCAGACCTTCTCACCAAGGCATTTGATAAAAATCGTTTTGAGTATTTGCTCAAATTAAATGGAATACGGGTCTTTGGTGAGGTAATTCCAAATCAATCTCCTTCATAATCAATTTTTATTGATTTAACATCAGATATTTTAATTTTTTTGTTGTTTTGTGTTTTAGTTTTTAGGGGGGAGAAAATTTTGAAAAATGCAAAAACAATTGAAAAATAAAAAACACAAAAACATTAAAAAAATATAAAATTTTGAGAAATTGATTCGACAAAGTGGGAAATGATAGTACATTGTTTGCAATTGGAAGCACATTTGTATCATATAAAATTTAAACATAAAGAGCATTTACAATTACTAAGTTTGATGTGTTAGTAGGTTTATAACTTAGTTAAGATAAAATTAGACAAACGTTTGATTATGCTTTATAAGAAACAGATGCTTAGAATACAGTACTTAGTTTTGTCCTGAATGAGTGGTAATTATTCTTACAAAATGTTTCTTGAAGCAAAAGTCAAGTTACTAGTTTTGATCATGTGTTTAATTTTCAAAAGAAATTCTAATTGTGTTTTTTTTTTATTTTAGTTTAAAGCTGAAACATTCTTTGCGTATACTTACGTATCGACCTGATTGTTATAGCTTTAAACAAGTCAAGTTTATTTTCTTGGTTCTGATTAAGGTTTGGACTGTTTCCGCGTATATGAAAATATTGATCTGATTGTTAAAAGCTTAATCTTAAATTATTTTTTTAGTTCATTATCTGGATCATCTGAGTATACGTAAATATCAACCTTGATTCCTAGATTTTGAACAAATTCAAAATTATTTTATAGTTTGTTGTTTTAAAAAGAAAATTTTGCTTTGTTTTTACATGATCAAGCTACTTAAAATTGAAGTAATTAGTTTCAAGAACATTTGGGTTTGATTAATTGTTCACAAATCGGGGATGTGTTCAAGTAAATGGATATTATAAGGTATTTGATGATTTTGTTTTAATTGACATTTTAACTAAGTAATTAAACTTAAAAAGGATAAATATACTGACAATCATCTTTGAATTGTAATTTGCTAATAAATATATTCATTAATTCAATCAGATGTGTTGATAATTGTAAAGCAATATGATCTCATGTCTGGATCTTTTTCAAACTAAAAGATGTGCTTGTTTTGTTATTTTAGTTAGATTTGTTAAATTTGTATTTTAGTTGTTCTAAAAATTTGAAAAATTACAAAAAGATTTTTGTTTTTTATCTGATGTTAAATCAATAATTTTTGACTATTTGTTTGACTTTCAAACATTTAAATATTTATTTGTTTTGAAATTTTAAATAAAAATCAAATTTTTCAAAAGGTTCGCCTAAATAGGTTTGTGAGAAGGTTCGTCCAAATGGTTCGTTGGATAGGTTTGTGGATAGGTTCGTCCAATTGGTTCGTTGGATAGGTTCGTCCAACAGGTTCGCACGAAAAGATTCGTTGATAAGATTCGGTCAACAGATTGGTCAAAGGTTCATTTGACAGGTTCGGTTAATAGGTTCGCATATAAATACCAGGTTCGTGATAGAGGTTCGTCACTTTCATAGATTTCTCAGCCGCGAACCTGCAAGTCAGATTTTTCGAATTTTGATTTAGAACCTCCGAAGCTTTTTTTTGACATCATTAGACTCGAAATCTGATTGTGATCATTTTTAGGCATAGATCTTGGATTTTAACCGGCTAGTTTAGGAGATATGACTGGTTTTAGGAGTTTTTTAGTCGAACCTAGTTTGTTGAGTCAAAACCTATTAAAATTTAAGTTTTGATAAAACTGCTTTCATTAAATTTGTTCATCATTGAGTTTCATACCATTGGATGTAAATTTTTTCATCTAATTGGAAGATTTATAATTTTGATCTTAAAATTGAAAAAGGTTCGCTGGATGAACAAGGTTCGCAGGATGAACTAAGGTTCGCTGGATCTTGAAGGTTCGTCTGAACTTGATAAGTTCGTGACAAACCTTTGAATTTCAGAAGAACCGAACCTTTGTTGGTCAAGGTTCGTTTGACCAACAGGTTCGTTTGATATTAAGGTTGTTCAATGAAGGTTCGTTCACCAGAAGGTTCGTGTCACACCCGAGCCGGCGGGAACGGATCGTGTTTTCCCGTCGAGCAGAAGGTTCCCGGGGCGCGATATCTTGAGTGATAATCAAAAGATCAGATTGTTTACATAGCACATGATAATATAAATGAGAAATGCTAATACATCCATGATACATAATTACAAGATTTAATTACAATGTATCATTCATAATTAAATCAAGTAAATCTATCAAAAGAATCAATATAACTATATCTTGTATATGTACAAGATATACAAAAGATGATTCATTGTTCTTGCCACCAAAAGCATGCAACACAAAATAAAGCTAGGTCTTCTAAAAGTCCACTAGCTTAATCCTTGCATGTATGTATCTACACCTGTTCATCACCTGAGAAAACATGTATTTAAACAAAGTCAACACTAGGTTGGTGAGTTCATAAGTATGTTAATTGAAAACTTGATTCATTCACATGCACAATCACAAAGTTGGTTATGTTACTTGTATGATGTTTGTTTCACCTGTTCACCCAATGGCTCCTCAATAGTTATATTTACAAGTATTATATCATCCTAGTTGTGATGCTTATATATAGGGCATATGTAAGGGAACTAAGCCCTAGCCAACATCCCACCACATCACCACTAGAACTCCACACTACTTGCAATACAACTATTGATTCCCATTCTCATTTCTCATGTTATTCTCCTCTTTAATCACCTGTGTTCTCATGTATAGAATAATATAATGATAGCGTTGTAGTTATCAAACCGAAGTATTGATAACCAATATATGTGTTAAGGATATTAGATTCTCAATATGTTCTTTGTATTATTCTATCTTTGTGGGGTTAACTGTTGTTTCACTTTTAAATATTAAAAATGTTAGTTAACTGTTTGTAATGTAATCTCAATGCGACGTATAGTGCCCAAAAGGAGTCCATTGTGATCCTCACGTAATCAGTGCACCATATGAACCACAAATGAATGGTGTAGCTGAGAGAAAGAACAGAATGTTGATTGAGTCTGCCCGAACCATGCTCGCTGATTTTAAACTGCCCATTACATTCTGGAATGAAGCTGTGGTGACTGCCTGCTTTACTCTTCAACATTCAAAAACCTAATTTGGAACACTTGGAACCTTTTGGGCCTCCTTGTACCATGCTTAAGAAAGATTCAAAATTCAACTCCAAAGTTGAAGAGGGTTTCTTTTTTGGGTACAGTCTTCCCAACAAACGTGTGTTTAATAAACGCACGGGTGTTGTGGAATTATGGAATGTGGATGTTCAAAGACATACACCTATACCTGACGGTAAAGGACGAAATTGGCTTTTTGATTATGATAAACTTTTTGAGTCTTTTAATTTGTCTCCAAATGTTTCTGGTGATTAAATAACCTTGCAAATGTTATATGATTTGCAGAATTCTCAAGATCAAGGTATTTCACATCAAGTTGAAGATAATCATCCAACTGAGGAAGGCACTTCAGGAGCAATTAATGATGATTGGTCATCCGATGATGATCATGATGTTTTTGACGATGCAGTTTCTCATGATCAAGATGTTGATCAGAATATCACAAATCTTGATCATAATGTTGGAGTCCCGCAAGTGCCTATAACTAGAGTTCATGTAAATCATCCAGTTGAGCAGATCATTGGAAGTCCATCTGCTGGAGTACAGACACGATATCAAGTTGCTAATGAGGAGAGTTTGTATGTTGAGTTGGATAGAACTCATGGAACTCAAGAGCTATGGATGCATTCTGCATTCATTTCTCAGATTGAGCCAAAATTTGTTACTGAAGCCTTGCATGAGCCAGCCTGGGTGGAGGCTATGCAAGAGGAGCTGAATTAGTTTCAGAAGTTAGGTGTTTGGCATTTGGTGGATTTGCCAAAGGGCGAGAAGAAAATTGGCACTAGATGGGTATTAAAGTACAAATGAGATGATCGAGGCGTGATTGTTCGGAACAAAGCACGTTTAGTGGTTCAAGGTTTTAAACAAGTTGAAGGGATTGATTACGCCGAAGTGTTTGCACCAGTGGCGCGGCTAGAAGCAATTCGAGTATTTCTGGCTTTTGTTGCCCACAAGAAATTCAAAGTTTTTCAGTTGGATGTCAAGTCTGCATTACTCTATGGGCCATTGAAGGAAACAGTGTACGTTTGTCAGCCACCGGGCTTTGAGGATCCTATCCACAGGGATCAGGTTTACATCCTCGACAAAGCACCCTATGGTCTACATCAGGCTCCGCGTGCCTGGTATGAGACCTTATCGACTCACCTTATTGAACACGGGTTCAATAGGGGTCAGATTGACAAAAAACTGTTTTATCAGGAAAAAGGCAAGGATATTATTCTTGTTCAGATCTATGTAGATGACATCATCTTTGGATCAACTGATGAACAACTGTGTTTGGAGTTTAAAGAGGTTATGATTGAGAAATTCGAAATGAGTGCCATGTCAGATATCAAATTCTTCTTGGGTTTACAAATTGATCAGACTGATGATGGAATCTTTATTCATCAGACAAAATACATTCAAGATGTGCTAAAACGGTTTAGCATGCTTGATTCTAAACCCATTTCCACGCCCATTCAGCCCAATCACGGTATTGAGCCTGATATTAAGGGGGAGCTAATCGATCCTACTTTGTATCGTGGAATGATTTGAAGTTTGATGTATTTGACTGCCTCACGACCAGATATTGTGTTTGCTACAAGTATATGCGCTCGGTATCAATCAAAACCTAAAGTGTCACATCTGATAACAGTCAAGCGAATTCTTCGTTATGTGAAGGGTACACCAGACACCGATCTGTGGTATCCTAAGGATGATAACTTTTCCTTCAATGCCTATAGCGATTCTGACTACGGAGGTTGTAAGACTGATGCGAAATCTACAACTTGAGGTGTACAATTTTTAGGGGAGCGGTTAGTCTCTTGGCAGTGCAAAAAGCAAACATCTGTTGCTACATCTACATGTGAGGCTGAATATGTAGCGGCTGCCAGTTGTTGTTCACAGGACTTGTGGATACAACAACAGATGAGACACTACGGTTTGAATTTTCTGACTACCCCGATTCATGTTGACAACGAGGCTGCTATTGCTATAACCAAGAATCCGGTGTATCATTCACGATCCAACACATTGATATTAGGTTTCATTTCATACGCGATTGCTATGAAAAGAAACTTATTGATGTGGTGAAGATACGTAACAATGAGCAACGAGCAGACCTTCTCACCAAGGCATTTGATAAAAATCGTTTTGAGTATTTGCTCAAATTAAATGGAATACGGGCCTTGGGTGAGGTAATTCCAAATCAATCTCCTTCATAATCAATTTTTATTGAATTAACATCAGATATTTTACTTTTTTTGTTGTTTTGTGTTTTAGTTTTTAGGGGGGAGAAAATTTTGAAAAATGCAAAAACATTTGAAAAATAAAAAACACAAAAACATTAAAAAAATATAAAATTTTGAGAAATTGATTCGACAAAATTGGAAATGATAGTACATTGTTTGCAATTGGAAGCACATTTGTATCATATAAAATTTAAACATAAAGAGCATTTACAATTAATAAGTTTGATGTGTTAGTAGGTTTATAACTTAGTTAAGATAAAATTAGACAAACGTTTGATTATGCTTTATAAGAAACAGATGCTTAGAATACAGTACTTAGTTTTGTCCTGAATGTGTGGTAATTATTCTTACAAAATGTTTCTTGAACCAAAAGTCAAGTTACTAGTTTTGATCATGTGTTTAAATTTCAAAAGAAATTCTAATTGTGTTTTTCTTTTATTTTAGTTTAAAGCTGAAACATTCTTTGCGTATACTTATGTATCGACCTGATTGTTATAGCTTTAAACAAGTCAAGTCTGTTTTCTTGGTTCTGATTAAGGTTTGGACAGTTTCCGCGTATATGAAAATATCGATCTGATTGTTAAAAGCTTAATCTTAAATTATTTTTTTAGTTCGTTATCTGGATCATCTGAGTATACGTAAGTATCAACCTTGATTCCTAGATTTTGAACAAATTCAAAATTATTTTATAGTTTGTTGTTTTAAAAAGAAAATTTTGCTTTGTTTTTACATGATCAAGCTACTTAAAATTGAAGTAATTAGTTTCAAGAACATTTGGGTTTGATTAATTATTCACAAATCGGGGATGTGTTCAAGTAAATGGATATTATAAGGTATTTGATGATTTTGTTTTAATTGACATTTTAACTAAGTAATTAAACTTAAAAAGGATAAATATACTGACAATCATCTTTGAATTGTAATTTGCTAATAAATATATTCATTAATTCAATCAGATGTGTTGATAATTGTAAAGCAATATGATCTCATGTCTGGATCTTTTTCAAACTAAAAGATGTGATTGTTTTGTTACTTTTGTTAGATTTGTTAAATTTGTATTTTAGTTGTTCTAAAAATTTGAAAAATTACAAAAAGATTTTTGTTTTTGATCTGATGTTAAATCAATAATTTTTGACTATTTGTTTGACTTTCAAACATTTAAATATTTATTTGTTTTGAAATTTTAAATAAAAATCAAATTTCTCAAAAGGTTCGCCTAAATAGGTTTGTGAGAAGGTTCGTCCAAATGGTTTGTTGGACAGGTTTGTGGATGGGTTCGTCCAATTGGTTCGTTGGATAGGTTCGTCCAACAGGTTCGCACGAAAAGATTCGTTGATAAGATTCGGTCAACAGATTGGTCAAAGGTTCATTTGACAGTTTCGGTTAATAGGTTCGCATATAAATAGCAGGTTCGTGATAGAGGTTCGTCACTTTCATAGATTTCTCAGCCGCGAACCTGCAAGTCAGATTTTTCGAATTTTGATTTAGAACCTCCGAAGCTTTTTTTTTTGACATCATTAGACTCGAAATCTGATTGTGATCATTTTTAGGTATAGATCTTGGATTTTAACCGGCTAGTTTAGGAGATATGACTGGTTTTAGGAGTTTTTTAGTCGAACCTAGTTTGTTGAGTCAAAACCTATTAAAATTTAAGTTTTGATAAAACTGCTTTCATTAAATTTGTTCATCGTTGAGTTTCGAACCATGGGATGTAAATTTTTTCATCTAATTCGAAGATTTATAATTTTGATCATAAAATTGAAAAAGGTTCGCTGGATGAACAAGGTTCGCTGGATGAACTAAGGTTTACTGGATCTTGAAGGTTCGTCTGAACTTGATAAGTTCGTGACAAACCTTTGAATTTCAGAAGAACCGAACCTTTGTTGGTCAAGGTTCGTTTGACCAACAGGTTCGTTTGATATTATGGTTGTTCAATGAAGGTTCGTTCATTGAAGGTTCGTTCATGAGAAGGTTCGTGTCACACCCCGAGCCGGCGGGAACGGATCGTGTTTTCCCGTCGAGCGGAAGGTTCCCGGGGCGCGATATCTTGAGTGATAATCAAAAGATCAGATTGTTTACATAGCACATGATAATATAAATGAAAAATGCTAATACATCCATGATACATTATTACAAGATTTAATTACAATGTATCGTTCATAATTAAATCAAGTAAATCTATCAAAAGAATCAATATAACTATATCTTGTATATGTACAAGATATACAAAAGATGATTCATTGTTCTTGTCACCAAAAGCATGCAACACAAAAGAAAGGTAGGTCTTCTAAAAGTCCACTAGCTTAATCCTTGCATGTATGTATCTACACCTGTTCATCACCTGAGAAAACATGTATTTAAACAAAGTCAACACTAGGTTGGTGAGTTCGTAAGTATGTTAATTGAAAACTTGATTCATTCACATGCACAATCACAAAGTTGGTTATGTTACTTGTATGATGTTTGTTTCACCTGTTCACCCAATGGCTCCTCAATAGTTATATTTACAAGTATTATATCATCCTAGTTGTGATGCTTATATATAGGGCATATGTAAGGGAACTAAGCCCTAGCCAACATCCCACCACATCACCACTAGAACTCCACACTACTTGCAATATAACAATTGATTCCCATTCTCATTTCTCATGTTATTCTCCTCTTTAATCACCTGTGTTCTCATGTATAGAATAATATAATGATAGCGTTGTAGTTATCAAACCGAAGTATTGATAACGAATATATGTGTTAAGGATATTAGATTCTCCATATGTTCCTTGTATTATTCTATATTTGTGGGGTTAACTGTTGTTTCACTTTTAAATATTAAAAGTGTTAGTTAACTGTTTGTAATGTAATCTAAATACAACGTATAGAGCCCAAAAGGAGTCCATTGTGATCCTCACGTGATCAGATTACAATGCACCCGATTCACCTCTATCCCGCCGTGTGATCCCATAGCCTTCATCGAAACTGTTACTAATAATATGAAATGAGAGAAAATAAATTCTTCAGTCTACTAGTCCACAGATTGCGATGAATGATGTACATCTATGTTGTTGTTGTTCTCAATGTGGGATGTTCTCATGTGATTAACAAAGTTGAACAAGAACTTGTCTTATTACGTTATGTGAATCATTGTGTGAATGATGTAGTTATCATGAAGTTACGTTATCATGATTATCATTCATGAATTCCATATGTTCACCATGTAATCCTTAAGCCGTAGTAAGAACTAGTCTTAGTAGCATTAAGTGACGCAGGTGGTGGATGATCAATGCGTTCATACTATCGCATAGTATGTTTTTAAGTTATAACTAAGTGTTATAAGTACTTGACTAATCACACTTGGTTAATTATAATGTGGAATGATGTTTATAAGATGTTTTATCTTCAAATCATTCATGTGTTGTGTAGTGTCATCATGTTTCGCTGTAGTAGTTCTCATTGTTTGTTTGTGTATGAATTGTCTCAATGTTTGCTCATGTAAGAATAACTAAGTGTTATAAGATAAAATCTTACAACTATGTTATTCAAATGTGTTGATAATTATGAAATTATATTATCTAAATCAAAGTATAAATAACATGTTAAGCAAGACTTTTAAATAAATAAAAGTAAACATGTTTCTCAGCCCCGAGAGTTTAAAATCAGTAAAGATTAAAGAAAAGGGGCATATGAACTCACCTTGTTGTTGTAGGGTTGACTTAGCTTAAAATAAAAGGAATGCACGCGCTCTTTGTTGTTCTTGTAGTAGTTTTCACGTTCCTGTATTGATTTCACATGTATTCATCTTATGAGTATTGATTGTAATTTAGTTATGTGCATGTGAATGTGTTATCCTTAGAGTTGGTTAACACCCGTGAGTCTCGACCTTGGTCTCCATTCGGCCTTGTTTAGTTCTCAAAGTCGTTGAAATCATATTCATGTCAAGTTTGGGTTATCACCCTTTGTTAATGATCTTGTGTCCCCTTGAATTATTATAATATTAAAAGAGTTTTAATTATCAATTTAGGTGTGAGTTAAAGGTTATCAACCTTTAAATCCTTGTAACCTAAATTGGTAATATAACTCTAGTGTCGTTCTACCCCAACTGTAATTACCTTGCTAGATTTCTGGTCACCTTTGTATTTACTTGTGGTTATCATGATTCTATAATCTCTTATCCAATTAACCTTATGAAATTTGTTTAATTGTTTTGATGACCAAGTGACTGAATGGGTGTGTTAACCAACTTGACCACAACATCAAATTAAACTAGATAGTTGGGCCCACTAACTGTCATGGGCTGTTATTGGGGTGTGGGCCGAACAAAGCAAATGGGCCAAGGGAATGAGGTTGGGCCCGTTAAACTGTAGTGGGCCGAAGGTGCTGTTGGGCCAACCAAAAGAGATGGACCAAGTATAAATGGTGGGCCAAAGAAATGTGCTTTGGGCTTTGGCCGATTGGGCTACTATGGGGCCATATGAAATTAGCTTGGGCCGACTACACAAGAGTTTGGGCCGAAAATTTGGCCTGATCAACAACTCGAGGAACCACTCCCCAAGGCAGCGAACCTTGGGGGCCGGCTAACATGGGTTCGGCAACAAGAGCACCGCTGGTTTGGCTAAACGTGGTTTCACAAGGGTTCGTCGCACATGAGATTACAGGGTTCGGCTAGGGTTGATCAAGGAGGTTCTTGTAGAGGCATGAGGGTTCGGGATGTGGAAGAAAGGCTCGGCCCTGGGAGGTTCGTTTCTGTCATCCAAGGTTCGTGGATCTCACAGGTTCGGCGGTGGGTGCGGAGGGTTCGGCCCTGCTTGTGACCAACGAACCAGAGGGTTCGTCCATGTGAGGGTTCGGCCAATGGCTCGCACGTCCAAGGTTCGGTGGATTCAGATGGTTCGTGAGAGTGACTAAGGTTCGCTGGCTAGCTGAAGGTTCGTGTGAGTGAAGAGGGTTCGGCTGCATGGTAGGGTTCGGGAGTCCACAAGTTTGCCCAGAGGGTTCGGGAACGGCTCAAGAGAGTTCGGCTATGGCATCCCAGCCACATGCAGGTTCGTAGCTGTTCGTATCATTTCACGAACCCTGATTGTCTTTGCTCGTCATCATCAACTAACCGGTATTGGCTGGTTATCTAGGTTAGTATTACATGATGGAAGATGACTAGAGATGCGAGGTTCAAAGTGGGTAGGCATAGGACCGGCTAAAAGCTTGGATCGAACAAAGAACTAAAGAAACCCTATTTTTTACAGATCTTCATTGCATCATACCTCGAAATTTAGTGGGTAAACCTTCAGATCTGTTGTAATTTCATGTATAGGACATCAAGAGCTTCGCGTGGGTTCAAGAATCACTCAAATTGGTCCACAAACGAGCAAGATATGAAGAATTTAAGCTTGAAGATGATGTTGAGATTTTAGAGAGAGAGAGAAACCGGAAATTGTGTTTAGAGAGAGAGTGTGGATGATAGAAATGAGAGAAAACTCTCATTTTTGAGTTTTTTATACCCCGTGTGGTGTTCGGGTTTGTTTCGGTGGCTCGGTTCGCGTTTTCGTCGCGTATCCGGAATTTTACGCGTAATTAATATGTTTTAAATTAAAAAGAAGTTAATTTGATTATTTTGATGAGTTTCAAAATTGTAAAAATGTTAAATATTTTATTTTCTTAACTTAATTTCTTTCGTGTCGTGTTTCGTGTTTGATTCGTCGAATCGCGTCACCATCGCGCGTATTCGTTCGAATCGTCATTTGAACGAACACGACGATGGTTTTGCTTTCCGACTTTTGTTTTCTACTTTCCAGTCATTATTTTAGAACGTTAAACTCACAGATATGTTTACGTGAATCGTCACCCACGCAAACACAATGTCAGTTCGTTATTCAGAAACGACACTATAATATAGTTTGAATTGTGTTTCCTCACTGTCGGACTCAACTAGACATCCTGTTATCACATTGTTTTCACATTAAATTGTCGGCCATCTGATTCCTGTCATCTATGGATATCAGATCGCAACTGATTTGTTGTTGTTATTCACTTGAACATCGTTGTTTCTCATGTTTAGTTGTGTTAACTATACTTAGGTTTTCACTTAAATACACACAACTAATGTTTCAAATGTATGCTGGACTTACAGTATTTAAGTTTACACAAAAATACGTACAACTATTTCTTGTATTTAGAATTCTGTTAATACAAGTACTGTTTACACACATGTATTTACACATAGTTACTGTAGATAGTACGCACACCGTACGGACTTGCCGGCCGATCTGGTAGTAGTTGTCATAGTCTCCCCTTGTTAAAGAAATCTCGTCCCGAAATTTAAGCATAGAATTCAGGCTTTGTTTCTCGAACAAGTGAGGATACTTTGTTTTCATGTTGTCCTCGCGCTCCCAAGTAAACTCTGGTCCATGCTTGGAGTTCCATCGAACCTTTACAATAGGGATACGGATTCGTTTCAATTTCTTAACTTCACGTTCCATAATCTCTACAGGTTCTTCAATGAAATGTAGTTGCTCATCAACTTGTATCTCTTCCAATGGTATGATTAATGTTTCGTCTGCCAAGCACCTCTTGAGATTTGATACATGAAACACATCGTGTACTCCGCTGAGCTCATCAGGGAGTCTGAGTCTGTATGCCACAGGACCTATGCGTTGAGTAATCTTAAACGGTCCGACATACCTAGGTGCTAGCTTGCCTTTAGCCCCAAACCGAACTATGCCTTTCCATGGGGACACTTTCAACATGACTCGGTCACCCACATCGAATTCCAAAGGCTTGCGCCGTTTGTCTGCGTAACTCTTTTGGCGGCTACGTGTTGTTTGTAATCGTTGTTGTATCTGGGCTATATTATCAGTAGTTTCCTGGATAAGCTCAGGCCCAATGATTCTGTTGTCTCCCACTTCGGTCCAACAAATTGGAGACCGACATTTTCTACCATAAAGTGCTTTAAACGGAGCACATCCGATGCTGCTATGGTAGCTATTGTTGTAGGAGAACTCAATTAGAGGTAAGTGTGTGTCCCAACTTCCACCGAAGTCTAGGATGCATGTTCTCAACATATCCTCTAGGGTTTGAATGGTGCGCTCGCTTTGTCCATCCGTTTGTGAATGATAAGCGGTGCTCAAGTTAACACTTGTCCCTAAGGATTGTTGCAATGATTGCCAGAACCGCGAAGTAAATCGACTGTCCCGGTCTGAAATAATAGACAATGGCACCCCGTGCCTCACTACTATTTCCTCAATGTATAGTCTCGCTAGTTTCTCCATCTTGTATGTCTCTTTGATCGGCAAAAAGTGTGCGGACTTGGTCAATCTATCAATGATGACCCAAATAGAATCATATCCGCTGGAAGTGCGGGGTAGCTTGGTAATGAAATCCATAGCTATTTGTTCCCACTTCCATTGTGGAATCTCTGGTTGTTCCAGCAAACCCGAAGGTTTCTGGTGTTCTGCTTTGACTTTGGCACATGTGATACATTTGCCAACATAAGTGGCAATGTCTTTCTTCATACCTGGCCAACAATAAAATGCCCTAAGATCTCGGTACATCTTATCGGAACCAGGATGAACTGAATAACGTGTCTTGTGTGCCTCGTCAAGTATGAGTGTTCGAAGTTCATCTACTGCTGGAATCCAAACACGATCCAAATAGTAAATAACTCCATCTTGTTTTGTCTTGAATTGCTTCTCGGCTCCACAATCGAGCTCGCGTTTCCGGTTGTTTCTTGCCACTGCTTCTTGTTGTGCTTGTAGAATGTGATCTCTCAGACTTGTTTGCACAGTCATTCCCATTGCGCGAACGCGTCAGGGTTTGACTCTTTCCTTCCGGCTCAAAGCATCTGCAACAACATTTGCTTTGCCCGGATGGTATTTGATCACACAATCATAATCGTTCAGAAGCTCAACCCAACGTCTCTGTCTCATGTTAAGCTCCTTCTGATCAAATATGTGTTGTAAGCTCTTATGATCAGTGAAGATAGTGCATTTGGTACCATACAGGTAATGTCTCCAAATCATTAAAGCAAAAACAACATCTCCCAGTTCGAGATCGTGTGTCGTGTAATTCTTCTCATGTATCTTCAGCTGTCGTGAGGCATAAGCAATGACTTTGTCTCGTTGCATCAATACACATTCGAGTCCCTGATGGGAAGCGTCATAGTAAACTACAAAGTCATCATTGCCTTCTGGGAGTGTTAAGATTGGATCATTGCACAATCTTCGTTTCAAAGTCTGGAATGCCTCCTCTTGTTTATGAGTCCACACAAAAGGTTCAGACTTTTGTGTGAGCTTGGTGAGAGGAAAAGCTATCTTAGAGAAATTCGAGATGAATCTCCTGTAATAACCCGCCAATCCCAAGAATGATCGGATCTCTGTTGGTGTTGTAGGCACATCCCAGTTCTTGATCGCTTCAATCTTGGCAGGATCCACATGAATACCATCACTGTTAATCACGTGACCCAAGAACTGAACTTCTCTTAACCAGAATTCGCACTAGGAGAACTTGGCATAGAGTCGTTCCTCCTTTAGGAGTTCCAAGACTGTTTTGAGGTGTTGCTCATGTTCCTTCTCGTTCTTTGAACAAATCAGTATATCATCAATAAAGACGATAACAAACTGATCTAAGTACGGCTTGCACACCCGGTTCATCAAATCCATGAACACAGCCGGTGCGTTCGTCAGTCCAAATGGCATCACCATGAATTCGTAGTGACCATATCGGGTACGAAAGGCCGTCTTTGGTACGTCTTCCTCTTGAATCCGGAGCTGATGATAGCCTGATCTCAGGTCTATCTTTGAAAAGTACTGTGCTCCCTGTAACTGATCAAACAAATCATCAATCCTCGGTAACGGGTACCGATTCTTTATGGTGAGTTTGTTGAGCTCTCTGTAATCAATGCACATCCTGAAGCTTCCATCCTTCTTTTTCACAAAAAGAACTGGAGCTCCCCACGGAGAAAAGCTCGGTCGGATGAATCCTTTATCGAGTAGCTCTTGTAGTGGGTTGGACAACTCCTGCATCTCAGATGGTGCAAGTCTATAAGGTGACTTAGCTACAGGATTCGCTCCCGGAATCAAATCGATTCGGAACTGCACTGATCTCTCAGGTGGCTGTCCCGGTAAATCATCCGGAAACACGTCCGTATAGTCTCTCACAACTGGTACATCTTGAATCTTGATTGTCTTCTTGTATTTCTCAATCACATGAGCTAAGAATGCGACACATTGCTTCCGTAAGTATTTGCGAGCCTTCATGCATGATATTATCTTTGACACTGCGTTTCGCTTAGTCTCCACGAATCTCCAAAATCTCATTGTTCTCAACTGGAATGCGTAATAGTTTATCGGAACAGATGAACTCAACCCGGTTAAGAGATAGCCAATCAATTCCGATGATGATGTCGAAACTGCCCAGCTCCATCGGTATCAAGTCGATGGAAAATGTGTGATCGCCAAGTGTTAGTAGGCAATTCCTAAATATTGTGTCTACTGTGATCTGTTTGCCGTTTGCTATCTCAATAGTGTAAGGGGAGTCTAACAATTCCTTATCATAATTAAGATGGCATGCAAAGTCAGATGAGACAAAACTCTGATCCGCACCAGTGTCAAATAATATGGATGCATAGAAGTCAGATAAGAGAAATGTACCCTTGATTACGTTCGGGTCCTGTCGTGCATCAACAGCTCCTATCTGGAAGGCTCGTCCCCTTGCTGCTTGAGCCCTTGGTTGAGCTTTCTTGGGACAATCCCTAGAAAAGTGTCTTGGTTCACCACAAGTGAAGCAGGACCTGTTATCAGTAGCGGTAGCAGTAGCTGCATTGTTGTTTCTGTTCTAAGCCCTTGGGCTTCTGCAGTGGGCTACCAAGTGACCAAATATCCCACAGTTGGTGCAGTGTCTGCACGGGATGTTTGGCAAGTGATGAAACTGGCATGAATTGCACAAAGGTGCAGTGCCAGTGTATGGCTTCCTGATCTGCAGTGGCGGAGGCTGGTTGAGCATTGGGGCTTGAGTAGTGGCAGCAAAGTTTTTAGCCACTTTTTGTTTCTTAGCCGGACGTTTATCCGACTTCTTGGAAGTTCCAGCCTTGGCTGTTTCAGCTTCCTTCTTGAAGTGCCCCGTAGCAACCATCATATCTGTTAGGGATGCTGACAGTGTAACAGCAATTCCATGGTGGTAGGGTGAGCAGAAATCACGTGCCCTCGGATACTGGGCGGTAATCCACCAACATACCGCTCTATCCGCTTCTCAAGTGTTGGCACCACGTCAGGTGCCAAAGTGGCTAACTCATGAAATCTGGTGGTGTAGGCCAGATGCCCGGCACAAATCATCTCCAGGTTGAGCAGTTCAGTCTCAACCTTCTTCAATTCATTTCTTGGGCAAAACTCTGCCAGTAGCATGGTCTTGAATTCATCCCACATCATAGCCTGGGCTTCATCCCGGCCTCTGATCGAAACCTGAGCGTTCCACCAAGTCAACGCTCTCTTGTGAAATGAACCTGCAGCATACTTGACTTTGTTCTGTTCAGGACAGCCACTGATGTCAAGGGTGGTTTCCATCTTCTCAATCCATTGGATTAATCCAACGGCAACCTCACTGCCACTGAAACTGGGTGGCTTGCAACCTACAAAGTTCTTGTAGGCATAGTCCTGATTCTGTCGAGTGTTGCCGCTGCCTTCTCCAAACGAGTTGGCAATGTTGTTGCTGCGTTTTGGTATTGATCTGATTCACCATCTCGGAAATCACATCCCTCAGTTGGCTAGTCAGAAGAGTGGCCAATGCCACAGTAGCAGGGTCCAACTGATAAACCGTTGGCAGTTGAGGTGGAGGTGGGGGCGGTGGTGTAGGAGAGTCAGTAGGTGAAGGTGTAGATGAGTGCGGTGCCAAGTCTTGTGGTGGTGGTGGAAGTATAGCAGGTGGTTGTCTTCTCGGCGGCATTCTGATCATAACCGAAAGAAAATCGGTTAGTGCGGTGATCAGATGCAGAAGACACATGCAAATAGAATCCTATGTCACATGATTTCTATATGAGGGTCCCTAGGTTATAGTCTAGGCCAATCCGTTAAAGTAATATGACCTATATTTCTCTATAACCATGGCTCTGATACCAATCTGTCACACCCCAAGCCGGCGGGAACGGATCGTGTTTTCCCGTCGAGCAGAAGGTTCCCGGGGCGCGATATCTTGAGTGATAATCAAAAGATCAGATTGTTTACATAGCACATGATAATATAAATGAGAAATTCTAATACATCCATGATACATAATTACAAGATTTAATTACAATGTATCGTTCATAATTAAATCATGTAAATTTATCAAAAGAATCAATATAACTATATCTTGTATATGTTCAAGATATACAAAAGATGATTCATTGTTCTTGTCACCAAAAGCATGCAACACAAAACAAAGCTAGGTCTTCTAAAAGTCCACTAGCTTAATCCTTGCATGTATGTATCTACACCTGTTCATCACATGAGAAAACATGTATTTAAACAAAGTCAACACTAGGTTGGTGAGTTCATAAGTATGTTAATTGAAAACCTTCATTCATTCACATGCACAATCACAAAGTTGGTTATGTTACTTGTATGATGTTTGTTTCACCTGTTCACCCAATGGCTCCTCAATAGTTATATTTACAAGTATTATATCATCCTAGTTGTGATGTTTATATATAGGGCATATGTAAGGGAACTAAGCCCTAGCCAACATCCCACCACATCACCACTAGAACTCCACACTACTTGCAATACAACTATTGATTTCCATTCTCATTTCTCATGTTATTCTCCTCTTTAATCACCTGTGTTCTCATGTATTGAATAATATAATGATAGTGTTGTAGTTATCAAACCGAAGTATTGATAAACAATATATGTGTTAAGGATATTAGATTCTCAATATGTTCCTTGTATTATTCTATATTTGTGGGGTTAACTGTTGTTTCACTTTTAAATATTAAAAGTGTTAGTTAACTGTTTGTAATGTAATCTCAATGCAACGTATAGAGCCCAAAAGGAGTCCATTGTGATCCTCACGTAATCAGATTACAATGCACCCGATTCACATCTATCCCGCTGTGTGATCCCATAGCCTTCATCGAAACTGTTACTAATAATATGACATGAGAGAAAATAAATTCCTCAGTCTACTAGTCCACAGATTGCGATGAATGATGTACATCTATGTTGTTGTTGTTCTCAATGTGGGATGTTCTCATGTGATTAACAAAGTAGAATAAGAACTTGTCTTATTACGTTATGTTAATCATTGTGTGAATGATGTAGTTATCATGAAGTTACGTTATCATGATTATCATTCATGAATTCCATATGTTCACCATGTAATCCTTAAGCCGTAGTAAGAACTAGTCTTAGTACCCTTAAGTGACGCAGGTGGTGGATGATCAATGCGTTCATACTATCGCATAGTATGTTTTTAAGTTATAACTAAGTGTTATAAGTTCTTGACTTATCACACTTGGTTAATTATAATCTTGAATGATGTTTATAAGATGTTTTATCTTCAAATCATTCATGTGTTGTGTAGTGTCATCATGTTTCGCTGTAGTAGTTCTCATTGTTTGTTTGTGTATGAATTGTCTCAATGTTTGCTCATGTAAGAATAACTAAGTGTTATAAGATAAAATCTTACAACTATGTTATTCAAATGTGTTGATAATTATGAAATTATATTATCATAATCATCTCAGTTTCCCTGTTATCTCATGATCATACAAAAATGCATACAATGATAAGCGATAATAAACAATTTAATATTATCTAAATCAAAGTATAAATAGCATGTTAAGCAAGACTTTTAAATAAATAAAAGTAAACATGTTTCTCAGCCCCGAGAGTTTAAAATCAGTAAAGATTAAAGAAAAGGGGCATATGAACTCACCTTGTTGTTGTAGGGTTGACTTAGCTTAAAAGAAAAGGAATGCACGCGCTCTTTGTTGTTCTTGTAGTAGTTTTCACGTTTCGGTATTGATTTCACATGTATTCATCTTATGAGTATTGATTGTAATTTAGTTATGTGCGTGTGAATGTGTTATCCTTAGAGTTGGTTAACACCTGCGAGTCTCGACCTTGGTCTCCATTCGGCCTTGTTTAGTTCTCAAAGTCGTTGAAATAATATTTATGTCAAGTTTGGGTTATCACCCTTTGTTAATGATCTTGTGTCCCCTTGAATTATTACAATATTAAAAGAGTTTTAATTATCAATTTAGGTGTGAGTTAAAGGTTATCAACCTTTAAATCCTTGTAACCTAAACTGGTAATATAACTCTAGTATCGTTCTAGCCCAACTGTAATTACCTTGCTAGATTACTGGTCACCTTTGTATTTACTTGTGGTTATCATGATTCTATAATCTCTAATCCAATTAACCTTATGAAATTTGTTTAATTGTTTTGATGACCAAGTGACCGAATGGGTGTGTTAACCAACTTGACCACATCATCAAATTGAACTAGATAGTTGGGCCCACTAACTGTCATGGGCTGTTATTGGGGTGTGGGTCGAACAAAGCAAATGGGCCAAGGGAATGAGGTTGGGCCGGTCAAACTGTAGTGGGCCGAAGGTGCTGTTGGGCCAACCAAAAGAGATGGACCAAGTATAAATGGTGGGCCAAAGAAATGTGCTTTGGGCTTTGGCCGATTGGGCTACTATGGGGCCATATGAAATTAGCTTGGGCCGACTACACAAGAGTTTGGGCCGAAAATTTGGCCTGATCAACAACTCGAGGAACCACTCCCCAAGGCAGCGAACCTTGGGGGCCGGCTAACATGCGTTCGGCAACAAGATCACCGCTGGTTCGGTTAAAGGTGGTTTCACAAGGGTTCGTCGCACATGAGATTACAGGGTTCGGCTAGGGTTGATCAAGGAGGTTCGTGTAGAGGCATGAGGGTTCGGGCTGTGGAAGAAAGGCTCGGCCCTGGGAGGTTCGTTTCTGTCATCCAAGGTTCGTGGATCTCACAGGTTCGGCGGTGGGTGCTGAGGGTTCGGCCCTGCTTGTGACCAACGAACCTGAGGGTTCGTCCATGTGAGGGTTCGGCCAATGGCTCGCACGTCCAAGGTTCGGTGGATTCATATGGTTCGTGAGAGTGACTAAGGTTTGCTGGCTAGCTGAAGGTTCGTGTGAGTCAAGAGGGTTCGGCTGCATGGTAGGGTTCGGGAGTCCACAGGTTCGCCCAGAGGGTTCGGGAACGGCTCAGGAGAGTTCGGCTACGGCATCCCAGCCACATGCAGGTTCGTAGCTGTTCGTATCATTTCACGAACCCTGATTCTCTTTGCTCGTCATCATCAACTAACCGGTATTGGTTGGTTATCTAGGTTAGTATTACATGATGGAAGATGACTAGAGATGCGAGGTTCGAAGTGGGTAGGCATAGGACCGGCTAAAAGCTTGGATCGAACAAAGAACTCATGAAACCCTATTTTTACAGATCTTCATTGCATCATACCTCGAAATTTAGTGGGTAAACCTTCAGATCTGTTGTACTTTCATGTATAGGACATCAAGAGATTCGCGTGGGTTCAAGAATCACTCAAATTGGTCCACAAACGAGCAAGATATGATGAATTTAAGCTTGAAGATGATGTTGAGATTTTAGAGAGAGAGAGAAACTGGAAATTGTGTTTAGAGAGAGAGTGTGGATGATAGAAATGAGAGAAAGCTCTCATTTTAGAATTTTTTATACCCCGTGTGGTGTTCGGGTTTGTTTCGGTGGCTCGGTTCGCGTTTTCGTCGCGTATCCGGAATTTTACGCGTAATTAATATGTTTTAAATTAAAAAGAAGTTAATTTGATTATTTTGATGAGTTTCAAAATTGTAAAAATGTTAAATATTTCATTTTCTTAAATTAATTTCGTTCGTGTCGTGTTTCGTGTTTGATTCGTCGAATCGCGTCACCATCGCGCGTATTCGTTCAAATTGTCATTCGAATGAACACAACGATGGTTATGCTTTCTGACTTTTGTTTTTTACTTTCCAGTCATCATTTTAGAACGTTAAACTCACATATATGTTTGCGTGAATCATCACCCCGCGCAAACACACTGTCAGTTCGTTATTCTGAAACGACACTGCAATATAGTTTGAATTGTGTTTCCTCACTGTCGGACTCAACTAGACATCCTGTTATCACATTGTTTTCACATTAAATTGTCGGCCATCTGATTCCTGTCATCTATGGATATCAGATCGCAACCGATTTGTTGTTGTTATTCACTTGAACATCGTTGTTTCTCATGTTTAGTTGTGTTAACTGTACTTAGGTTTTCACTTAAATACACACAACTAATGTTTCAAATGTATGTTGTACTTACAGTATTTAAGTTTACACGAAAATACGTACAACTGTTTCTTGTATTCAGAATTCTCTTATTACAAGTACTGTTTACACACATGTATTTACACATAGTTACTGTAGATAGTACGCACACCGTACGGACTTGCCGGCCGATCTGGTACGAGTTGTCACAGTTCGTTCAGTTTAATAGGTTTGTCTGAACAACATGTTCGTCGAGAATTAGGTTCGCTAGTTTTCAACACTTAGAAATTTTTTGATTTTTAATTTTTTTAATTTTTGTTTTATTTCTGATTGTAGAAATGGCGAATCTGACTTTCGGCGACAAGCACAACTTATGTGCTTACTTAGATCCTACTACCAGGAATGGCAAAGACTTCAGGCCGATGATCGAGTTTCTTAGACGATAACGGATTTACCATGCCATCTCCAACTCTTGCCAGATCTACCAATCACATGTTCAGAGTTTCTGGGAATCTGCGAGGTTGATATCTGTTGATGAGGAGTATGTCATAGAGGCGAATGTTCTTGGACAAGCAATTCGTGTTACTAAAGCTGACATCAGAAGGGTGTTGCAGTTTGGGGGAGAACCTGCTGATATGACACTCATACCTGAGAGGTGTATCAAAGGTTGTTTCCTGAGGATCAGATACTTCGGAGCCTACAATGTGACATCAATCAAGAAAGGCAAACTTCCTCTACAATACAAGCTACTAGCTCATGTATTACTTCACTGTCTGAGTATGAGGAAGGGTACCTTTGATGAGCTTCGGGATCTTATGAGATCGGCTATGGTAGTATTGATATTGAACAAACCGTTCAATTTCTCTGCAATGATATTCAGATATATGTCTGATAATATCACCAAAGCTAAAGATCGATTCTACATGTATCCCCGATTTGTTCAGATGTTGATAGATGAAAGACTGCCAGAGCAGATGTTGCCAAGAGAAGCTTCTGATCTTCTGAAGCTAAAACACATGACTGACTCAAGTCTTGGTCAGGTCAGGGTGTACCAGAAGAGTGGAGATGTTGTGTTAGAAAAGGATTTGGTTGGGCACTGTGCCAGGGCTAATTACATAGCTCCTGAGGGTGATGCATGGAGGCATGCAGAGTCTGGTTCTGATGCTGAAGCTTTTAGTGATGATGATGACCAACAACCACCACCACCTCGTTCTCCAAGACAACAGCCAAGGAAGTCAACTGCTCAATCTTCCCGTCCACATCAACCAAAACATGATCAGTCTCAAGGACCAAGTGTAACTCCTACTACACTGGTGCCTGTTCAAGTTGTGTTTCCAGATCAACAAGGTGAACCAATGCAACAAGAAGATACTTCTGTTCATGTTGATGCTGAGAATGTAGAAGGTGAAGATGAAGGTGAAGAATCTCCTAACACTGAGTCAGAATTTGAGACTGTTCAGGTTGGAAACAACATGGTGAGGAGATTAAAGAAAAGGACTGCTCCAGAACAAACTGCAGAAGCAAGAGAAGAAAGAGCAGATCCTGATTTTATTGTTGAAGAGCCTGAGTCTTCAAGGCCGAAGAAGAAAAGGATGGCCAAAGGTCCATATGCAAAGAAGAAGACCGAAGTTCCTAAGATCATAGTACCTTCATCTGTTGTTACTTCTACAGTTTCTTCTTCTTCATTTATTGCTATTATTATATCTTCTCCATCTGCTACAGTTCATGTTTCTTCACATACTACTGTTTCAGTTCCTATTTCTACAGTTCCAGGAGGCTTTGGGCAAGCTCCTGAGTATGTGAACGTAGCTTCTTTTGTTCCTTCTTTTATGGACTCTACTACAGTGACTACATCATTGCCAGAAACTTCATTCCATTCTATTTCTATTTCCAGAGAAGATACTTTGTTTGAAAGTTTAGATGATTTAGGAGATCTAAATTTCACTGTTGATTATGATGACACAGAGCTCAGAAGAAGGATTTCTATGCTTTCAAAGGAGTTTGATTTATACAAAATGGAAAAGGAGAAAGCTAAAGCTGATCAACCATCTTCCTCTGGAACAAGTGAACTAGATGATATGAAGAATCAGATTGCTCAATTGATGAGATGGAGAGAGGAAGATGTAGCTGAAATGACGAAGATGAATGAAAGAATTACTTTTTTAGAATCTATGATTGATATTCAGAATGTTGATATTGTAGAGCTGCTGAATCAAAATAGTGATTTAAGGCAAAAGATTGATGATCTGAAAGTCAAAGATTCTAAAGCTGAAGATTCTGCTGAAGAGAAAGTGTTTGTGAATTTGGATGAGGAGGAAGAGGAAGAAGAAAATGAAAAAGGTGGATTATGATGATTCTGATGTAGATGAACATTCGAGCTTGAATGCTGATGGTGATGATGAAGGGGATAATGGTGATGTTGGTGGTGTGAGTGGAGCTAGTGAGCTGAATTCGATGACTGGAGCTATGGTTGTATATGATTCTTCAAAGGTTACTATGGATGCTAGTCCTGTAACAACTGTGTCTTCTGATAGGGTTACAAATTGTATTGATGATGATTTTGAAGATTTAATGGAAATGGAACCAAAACAAATTATTGGTTACTCTCTGCCTACATTTCTTGATTTGTTTAAGCAACATTCTAATATTGATTTGCAGAGATTGATTGTTGAGATATCAGTGGAAAAAGACTTAGAAGAAGGTGAAATAGCTGGAGGTTATTCTGCAAAAGATTTCAGTGATATGTTTGATATTGATGATGATCAAGTGTTTGACTTTGAGCAAGATGATGAGCTGGATGTATTTGATTTTGATAAAGATGAACCAATGGATGAAGATTTGTACAATGTGAATACGTTAAAGAAGATTTTTGATCTTAGAGGCGTGTCAAAGACATCATTGGCTAAGGTTAAAGATAAGACTAACCTGGATTTCTGGAATGAAAATCAAGAGGAGATGAAGTACATTGTTGATCATTTTTACATCTTCAAGCAGAAGATTGAAGTAATAGACGATAAAGTTCAAGACAACCAAACTAAACAATTCAAAAGATTCAAGATTGGATCCAAGTCGAAGATGATTGGAAGAATTGTTAGTTATGGTTACTTTCACAATATTCTTGGAAGTATTTCTGATAAAGGATGTTATGTGGTAAAGCAGATTGATGGTTGTCAGTATTTTGGTAAAGCTTTAGATTTGATGAGTTTACCATCTCTTGAGTGCATGGAGTTGTCAAGATTAAAGATGATAAAGCCTACTCAGACCAAACACAATGAAACTTTTGAGAAGTTATTGAAGAAAGAAGCTAGGTCTGGATGGAGTTTGTTGCCTCCTCAAATCAAAAACAAGATACATGGATATGCAAAGCCAAAAGTATTCAAGAGACCAAGGTTGAGGATGATTGAACAAAATTGGAATTCGTATTTAAAATTCTGGTTTTATGATGAGAAGACAGCTGAAGCAGTAATTTTGTTGAAACAAGATGATCAGTGGAGAGTTATCAGAATGCTGGATCCTGTGTGGATTGTGAACTGTTCAAAGGACGATATTGATTTACTTAACATGGCTGAGATTTTTGCTGCAGAAGGCTATCATGATGTGGGGATAAGCTATAAAGATATGGCAGTTCAGTTTCAGACCATTGCTCGAATGTGTTACACTTTGGGTATACATTCAGGTTGCAATTGGGAAGATGTGAACTATCTTTATGTGGAGCTTATGAAGATTCAGAAGGAAATGGATGAGAGGGATGCTAAGTTGGAGGCTGAAAGGTTAGCCAAGATTCCTCGTTCGGTTGTGATACGAGCTGTTGATAATGTTGTTGGAGAAACAAGTGGAGTTAATGACAAGACTGAAGATAAAGCTGAAGACTGAAGTCAAAGACAGAAGATTTTTTGATAGCAACTATTAAGGGGGAGTTTTTAGTGCATATTTGTAATAGGTTTCTATTCAAAATGTAAATTATAGAAAGTTTTGCATAGGTTCGTCTGGCCCACAAACCTAGGCAGGTTCAGCGAACCTATCACATTGATAGGTTTGACGAACCTACAACCTTAGAAAGGTTTGGCGAACCTATAGGTTTGGCAACTTAGGTTCGCCCAGCGAACCTCAAGGTTCGGCTGGCGAACCTAAGGGTTCGGCTAGGAATAGGTTCGGCTGACAGTAAGTGTATATATAGAAGGTTTGTCTGATTTTCACATAACTCTTAGAACTCTTGGAAAATCTCAGACAACTTCAGAGAGAGTGTGTGTATTCTCTGTGTGAGAAATCTCTGTGTGAGATCTGTAAACATTGAAGATTGATTAATCAAATGAAGATGTTTATGAAATTGCTTCTTACTCTTTGATTCTTATAGATTAAACATGGATTCCGCACGTGTTTAATTATTCATAGAGCTTCTTGATACCATCCATATTTGTTTAACCAAATCAACAAAGACTTTAAGGATTAGAAAAAGATCGTTGCTGACAAGGCCAATCATTTTGAGAAGGAGGCCCAGAAGCTGAAGAAGCAGGTCAAGGATACTTAAGCTGCCCACAAGTTGAAGATCAATGATATCTTAGAGGGTACCAAGAAGTCTGCTGCTATTGCTATCATTCACGCTAAAATTCAAATGGCCGAGAAGGCTAAGAACGAGGGAGTAGATTTGTGGGTGAAAGAGTTCTCTGAATGGGCCAAGATCTTGACTAACCTGACCGGAGATGTTACGGAAACCTCTGATGCTGCGGCGGCGAAGACGACCAGTGTGACAGACACGAGCAAGGCAGGCAACGGTGAGGATATGGGTGTGGGTGCAAGTGCTTGTGAGGTTGTGATGGGCGATGAGGATAGGATTGACAAGGTCTGAGCCCATATTTTTAGTGGTTATTTAATGGTGTTTCTTTTGTTTTAAACAATGTTTTACTGGAAGTCCCCATGTGTAGGGGCACACAATTTTAGATAATTCAGGATACTTTAGGTGGAGGGTCCATGAGTTTTATGGCGAAGCTTAATTATCATAAGTATTTTAACTAAAAATTTTAGTATATTGGGTGGAGGGACCAATCTTTTCATGGCGAACCCAATGTATTGTATATATCTGTTTTGGGTAAAAATTAACAAGGTCAATTTTTAGCAAAACCGAAATAGTTAAGTGGGGTTTTGTGTTTTATAATCAAGAAAACAGTTAATATTTGAATTACGACAAAAATATCCCTAGGGATAATGTAAATATAAAATCAAACAAATAACTCAACACACGAGATTTATACTAGGAAAATCCTTTAATCCCTTAGGACATAAAAACCTCAGGAGGTGACAATCGCCACTCTCCCTTGTTTATATTAAAACAGCTAAGTAAAAATTACAAAGAAAGAGCACAAATGATCAATTGCTAAGCATTACGGAGCTTCAAACGTGTGTGATTCTGTGAATGCGATTGCAAGTTATGAAAAGTGATCAGATGTGTCAAAAAGTGCCATCCTAAATCGATCAAATGCCTTAATTTATAGTAAAATACAATTAACTGTGTTCCCGAATATTCCGGCGAGAATATCGGAATCGTGACCTAGTCTTTAGTTGTAACAGCTACCATGTTCTAACGGTTGGTATCCATTTAAACGTCCACTAAACGCGATCGTTTCTTTTAACTAAATCCCGAGTCTTTAGGTTCAATCTAGTCAACATGACCGTTTGAGACTTGTTCTCCACTTGTAACTGTTATTTAGCATGTTCACCACGTTTTCTTTGACTTTATCCCGACTTTTAGGGTAAAAACCATTTCCACAATAAGTTACCTGGAAGACAAAGTCAAGCTATCAAAGAAAACATCGATTAGTGATGTTAGTATTCAGGATACCCAAGAATAGTTAGGAATACCGTATTCCGGATTATCTTCCGCTATCCCGAATCTCAGACCATAAAAATTGACCCACAACAATTGCCCCAAAAATTTTGTAAGCTATTTTTAATACATACAGCTTTAAAATTTTTCGGACTTAACCTTTATGAGGAGTTGTCTTGATATTCCTTGAGATTTGTAATTTACAATTATTCTTATCTCCATATTTTCTTCTTCAGAGTTATATGAAACTTCTAAAACTTTATTGTTTAGGTTATCTTTTGAGCTAGAATCCATTATGTAGAACAAATTGTTGAATTTTTGATGCAATAGTTCAGAATATTTAGTGATGGTGCAAGGACATAGACTACTATGATAATTTTAAATATTATAAATAAGTCCAATTACTATCAACTCAGGTCTATTAGCTAGTAACTTATGCCCAATATCTTCTAATACTTTCACACATTAGAATATTTGTGAATACAAAGACTGTTTATACCTTAAAATAGACACATAGTTTAGGAAAACATACGAAATATGCTAAGAAAAAGCAATCTGAAATATTATTATATATTACTGTTGTTATCTTTAGCTAAACAATTTTAATGTATTGGGTGGAGGGACCATGAGTTTCATGGCAAAGTCTGGTATGTTAAACTTTAACTGCTTATGGGTATATAATATAATAGTTAGTATTGGTTAACCTTTTAGTGTTCTACATAGTTGATATCTTTGTATATTCCACAATATCCTTAATTATCTTTGATATTTAGTATTTATATAAAGTATTAATAATTTTTGTGAATGTTAAAGTCTAATTGGGTATACAATAATTGTAGTTGACGATATATACACCTTTAACTTTTCGAGTATCATCTGATTAGCTCTTGTAGACATACTTAGGAATAATCAAGAATATTCATATTTAACCTAATTCGAATAGGATTTTAGCTGAATTAATGACCTCGACCATCTGAATATAATACTGAGTAAATTAATGTTGTATCCAGTTTTGGAGATATTATCGATTAAAACTTCTTTGTTCATAATTATTGTTATGAATTTTAAAAATATTTTCGAATATTCATAAATATTCTCAATGACATATTGAATATTTAGTAACTTGTTTAAGAGACAAAACCCTTTTATAAATTTCAAAAGGATTGAATTTCGGCTGTGTATAAATTAATATTTAAATATTCTTATTATTTCCATTGAAGAATTTTAAAACATTTTTTCTTACGTTGAAACTATGTAGGGTATACTTAGAAATCACTAAGGATAGTCAAGCTATGCTTATCCTAATTTGACAAGGGTCTTAACTATATAGGTGATTATAAATAACTTAGATATATGTCTAAGTGTGTTGATATCGTGTTATCATTTGTTTAAAGTTTCCTTATCACGTGAAGTAACTGGTAATTTAACATAACATATCCCTAAATAGGAATACACATAAGACATATAACATATTCCTAAGTAGAAATAGGTATAATGCAGACTATCGAGCATAAGATTATATTTCTAAATAGGAATAATCAGAAATAAAGAATGCCACAGTATATTAAAAAGATTTAAGAAACACATACCAATTTCAAGAGATATTAGGTTTAGTTTGAAGTCTTCTTTGACAACCAGTACCAGATCTTCCGGTAAGTCCGTACGGTACGTGTACCTTCACTATTTACTGTGTAAATACAATGTGCAAACCGTTGTGTGATAACAGGACTAAGAAAACAAATAACAGTTGTATGTGTTTAAGTGAAAATTTAAATACAATAAATACAACAACTCATGTGAAACATCAGTGTGGAAACAAATGACAAAAGCTGATCGGTTGTGATCTGGTGTCCACAAATAACAGGATTCATATGGCCGACAAAACAATTATAACAATGTGACAATAAGTCGGTTTAGTTGAGTCTGTCAGTGAGGAAATACAATTCAAATAATAATTCAATATTGTTTACGAATAACAAACTGATAGCGTGTTTGCGTGGGTGATGATTCACAAAAACATATCTGTGAGTTTAATGTTCTAAATGATAATTGAAAAGTAGAAAACAACAATCAGAAAGTGACACCCTCTTCGTGTTCGTTCGGGTGACGATTCGAACGAATACGCGCGAAGGTGACGCGATCTGACGAACTTTTAAAATAAATGTTTTCGATACAGTAAATTAAGAAAAAATAAATTAAAGGTTTACTAAGAATAACCACTTTCAAAATGTAAAAATAAAGCCATTTTTATTAAACTCGTAAAATACGCGTTTTTCGTTCCAGAAATGTAACGAAATCAAGAATTCCGAGCGAACCGAAACGACCCCGAACACACACAGGGTATAAAAACCCACCTCAAGCACTAATTTCTCATTTAATCCGTTCACCTACACTCTTTCTCTCTCTAAAACTTGTCTACTCTCTCTCACTAGAAAACCATCACAAAAACCTCAAGATCTTCCCCATTTCTTAGCCAAATCTTGCAAATAAGCTATCAAATCGAAGCTCTCAACATCCCCTACGTGAAAGTACAACAGATCAGGAGTGAAAGCAACCAAAACCGAGGTAAATTGAGTTGCAGGTTACGAATTTTAGGGTTTTCAACCCATTTAACCTCAACTCAACGATAGTTGGTTACAAACACTTCCTTTCCGTCACTATAAGTTCCTGAACCTATACCCACTACGAATAATCGTGAAACCCTACTGAAACTCGAGGATAGCATCATGGTGATGCTCGACCGATTGGCTGTCGAGCTAATGGACTAAGGCCGAATGAGTGTCTTCATTCGCACAGGAATTTAAGGCCGAAGTAGTGGCCGAACGAATGACCCATTCGTGGGATGCCCCTCGCATGCATGATTCTCATTCGGGCACTGATGGACCTTCGCATTATATGTTCATTTGCCCGAGGCTTGGGGAACCCATTCATGTGAGGATGCTCGTTCGTATGCACACTCGGCCGGAGCTTGGGTTCTCATTCGCATGAACGCTCGTTAGAAGCTTGGATGCCCCATCCACATCATTAAACTCATTCGTGTCTTATGATTATTCATCCTAGAACATAAGGAGGGTGGGAACCATGTGTAGTCGATGGGGGAAACCCTTGTAGGGTTTTGAATATAACCGGTTGTTATAGGCTCCTCGACACTATCATGGTTTCCATCGACAATAACCTAACACTATTCGAGACTCAAATAAATCATAATCTAAGTGTTTTAACATCCAAGATATAATTTATAATAACAACATGGTCAATAACAAGCTATGATTTTGATATAAACTCTATTAGGGTTTCACAAGAGTGGTGTTAACAAGATCTAAACTAGGTAAGTGAAATACTTGCTACAACTTTTTATAACATAACTAATGGTTAAGGGTTATGACAATTTATTTGAATGGATTGAGTGTTCGTGTATCATACCACAATGAGACTAAGGTTAAACACACAACAAGATCTATAAGTGTTAACCAACTGTAGGGTTAACACACACACACACGTACTCTTAACTTATACTTATAAGTTACACGCAATTGAAATCAATACAGGATCGTGAAAACAACCCCAAGAACAACAACGAGTGCGTGCATTCTTTTAACACTTAGTCAACCACATCAATTACCAGGTGAGTTCATACGCCCCTTTTCTAATATTTGGTTTTTAAATACAGGGCTGAGAAACATGCCAAACTCTTTTAATTACTTAAAAGGTTTTAGTGCAATAATTCATTCATTCTATGATTTAGATAATATTGAGCTATCTTTATTATCATACTTTATTCAAGATCAATGTGTATGCTTGTGTGTGCATTAACAACTATGAAAATCAAGGATGTTCCATGATAATATAACTTCATGAACTCATCCAAACATCTAAACAACTTAAGTGAAATAAGATTTGATCTTATAACACTTCTTTATTTACATTGAGATAACAATGTGATAACATGAGACAATTACAGGTGACAACAAGAATGATAATCATGATAACATCATTTCATGATGATAATATCGTTCACCACATTTGTTAACATAGTGTAATAAGACAAGTTCTTATAACATATAGTTAATACAATGAGATCATATAACATTGAGAACATGTAACATCGAGACAATAACATTGGAGAACACAATCAATAATTACTATTAAGACTATGTGTACTATATCAGAACAATCATGTGTTCATGAGATCATGTCCAGTCGTTAGTCCCTTACAAGAGAATCGTTTACCATTGATTTAGTGCGACTAAACCGACGATAACGTAGTGGTACCATAGGTTTGACAAACCGCCGACGAGTGAGGTCGGTACGTTGATCGTAACATTATCATTGGCCGGTATCGTATGACCGGTAACAGGGAGGCATCAGTCAGGTTTGGTGGGATGTCCATTGTTGTATTACAAGTGGTGTCGAATTCTGTTAAGCATGTGGTGGGATGTCAGCTGGGGCTTGTTCCCATACGTATGCCCTATATATAAGCATGCTTGATTGGATGAAATACAATTTGTAAGTATAACTATGGAGAGGCCATTGTGTGAGACAAATGAGACAAGAATCAATGAGACTGGTGTATGATATTGTGATTGTGCATGACAATAAATCAATTGTTTTCAATTACCAAAGTTATGAACTCACCAACCTAGTGTTGACTTTGTTTAAATGCATGTTTTTCTCAGGTGGCGAACATGTTTAGTCACCAAGCATTTAGTTCTTAAGCTAGTGGGCTTTTTGAAGACCTAGCTTCATTTTGTTTTGTGCATATTTTGAATGACAAAACTTTGAATCATCTTTTGTAAATCTTGTGCAGATACAAGATAGCTACTTATGATTCTTTTGGATAGATTTACTTAGTTAAATTATGAACATGACACTGTAATTTAACTTTGTAATTCTATATCAATGTCATGATAGAATTTCTCATTATATATCATGTGCCATGTAAACAATCTGATCATTTTGATTATCACTACGATATCGCACCCCAAGAACCTTCCGCCCGACGGGAAAGTCGATCCAGCCCGCCGGGTGGGGGTGTGACATCTTCTCCATCCCTATTAAAACATCAAACAATTTCATACATGAATATCCCCAAGTATGTTGTTGAAATATGCCATATTCCTAGGTATCCTTGAAAGTCAGTCATGCATAAATTAAGAAACAAGAAAACTTGGGGCAAGCCCAAGATACTGGTGAAAAGGCCGATTAAACTGGTGACTTATGCCGAAAATACTAGCGACTATAGCCCGAATACTGGCGACTAAGGCCGGAATACTGGAGACTAAGGCCGGAATACTGGCGACAAGACCGATTAAACTAGCGACAAGGCCGAGAAATACTGGAAACTAAGGCCGGAATACTGGCGACTAAGGCCGGGATACTGGCGACGAGGCCAGAATTCTGGTGACTAAGGCCCGGTTGTATAGCATATGAATGCTATATTTCGGAGGATCCCTGGTAATAGTCTCTGCAGGGGTCTTCTACATAGTTTTGATTTCAGGTCAAAACTTTGCATCCAGACATATAGTCTCTACGGGGGTCTGCTTCAAGTTTTGATTTATGCTCAATACTTGGGTTGAGACATAAAGTTTCGTCTCTTCTCCAGCTATACCTACAAAACGTTAAGACTTTTGCATAGGTGGGAATCAGGAATCCTAATGCCACTCTGATGCTCAAATTAGTACCAGGATAATTAAGAATATATAAGAATATGCAAGAATAAATATACATAGGAATATTAAGAACTACCAATATAGAGCTGAAGAAACAACCTTTTGTATTTTGAAATAACAAACTTTATATAAAGTATAACTTAAGATGAATGGCATTCCATGATATTGGAAGAGGTTGTCCTTCCATGTTGGTTAACTTATATATCCCTTTTCCAGCTTCGTACTCAATCCTATAAGGGCCATCCCATTTTGGAGCAAGTTTTCCATTAGCTGAATTAGTAGTATTTAGGAATGCTTTTCTGAAAACCAAATCTCCAATTTGGAATCTTCGGATTCTAATATTCTTATTATAGGATTTGGCTATCTTTAGTTGATATGTTGCCATTCAAATCCTTGCAGTATCCATAAGTTCATCAATAGTATCTAGATCCTTACATAGTGTCTCATTATTGGATTCTAGAGTTCGCAACTTGATCTTCCAGTAGGGATAACCATTTCATTTGGGAGGACGGCTTCAAAACCATACACTAATGAGAATGGTGTTTGACCAGTGGCATTTTTTGTGCTTGTTCTATCTGCCCATAGGACAAATAGAAGTTCTTCAGCCCATTTTCCTTTCTTGTATCCCAACTTTTTTCTTAAGGCTGTTGATGATAATCTTGTTGCTCGATTATGCCTGACCATTGGCTTGAGGATGGATAGGTGTAGAAGTTATCATCTTTATGCCCCAGCTTTAACAAAAGTTTGTAGTCCTTTTGCCTATAAGCTGATATCCATTATCACAAGTGATTTCTGTGGGTATCCGAAATCTAGTGAGGATATTTCTCTTTATGAATGAGATTACTTCTTTCTCTCTAACTTTTACAAAGGCTTCAGCATCAATCCATTTTGAGAAGTAATCTATCATAGCAAGCATAAGCACCTTTCCTCCAGGTGCTTTGGGTACTTCAACTTCTATATTCATTCCCTATTTCATGAATGGCCATGATGAGACTATTGGATACAAAGGTTCAGCTGGTTGATGAAGAATGTTACTATTTCTTTGACAAGCATAACATTTTTGTGAATAAGATATTGCATCTCTTCTCATGGTTGGCCAAAAATATCATGTTCTTAGGATCTTTGAGAATAAGGCTCTACCCCCAGTGTGATTTCCATAATCTCCTTCATGGATATCTTTCATTGCTTCCAAACTTTTGGGTATCTCCAAACATCTTACATATGGACCTGCTACTGATTTTCTATATAAGATATCTCGTATGATTGTGTATCTGGACACTTTAGTTTTAAAAGCTCTAGGTTTGTTTCTTCATCAGGTATTTTTCTTGTTTGGAGGTAATTCTTGAATGATGAACCTCAATATCCTTAGGTTCAATAATCTGATTTGTGTCTTGCATATCTATCGTCGGACTTAAAATATGTAAGATAGGAATGTTGATATCTTCAGGGATCTGTAGAGATGAAACGAGGTTTGCTAATGTGTCTGCTTCATCATTGTCATCCCTTGGTACTTGAGTGATATCAAAAATATAAAAATATCCTGCTATATCCTTAACAATCTCCAAATATTTTGCCAATTTGTCTCCTTTGGCTGTATATGAGCCGTTAAATTGATTGGCTATCAGTAAGTAATTGAAAAATACATGGAGATTTCTGATGTTCATATCCCTATCTAAATGAAGTCCTGCTATTAGGGTTTCATATTCTGCTTCATTATTAGTTGCTTGAAATTCATAACTAATCGATTGGGGTATTATGTCCCCCTGTGGCGATTTTAGTATGATGCCTAGTCCAGTTTCTCTCACATTTGAGGCTCCATGTGTGAACATAGTCCATTCACTAGTATCTTCATCCAAAAGTTTGATTTCTAAATCTGCTTCTGGTTGTAAATCACTACTAAAATCTGCCACAAAGTCTCGTAATGCTTGTGACTTAATTGTTGTCCTTGGTTCATAAATTAAATCATAAGTGTTAAGCTTCACTGACCATTTTGCCACCCTTCCTGATAGCTCAGGTTTTCTCAACACAAATTTAATAGGATAATTTGTCTTAATGTGTATTCTATGTGCCTCAAAGTAGTGCCTAAGCTTTGTTGAGGCCATGATTAAAGCTAGAATTAGCTTTTCAAGGTAAGAATATTTGGTCTCAGCATCTACTAGGCTCTTACTGACATAGTATACAGAATGTTGTGATCCCTGATGATCCTTAACTAATACAAAACTTACAGTAGCTCGGGTTACTACTAAGTATAATGATAGTCGTTCTCCATTTTGTGGTCTCATGAGCAATGGCGGTGAGGATAAGTATTCTTTCAGATCCTGAAGCACCTTCTCATGCTCTTCATCCCACTGGAAATTCTTATTCCTTTTAAGGATATTGTAAAATCCTTTAAATTTTTCAGAAGACCTTGAGATGAACCTATTGAGTGCAGATATCCTTCCGGTTAATCTCTGCACTTCTTTTATGTTCCTTGGGGATTTGAAGTTTAAGATAGTTTGAATTTGTTTGGGGCTGGCCTCTATTCCTCTTTTTGTGACCATATATCTCAAGAAGTTTCTGATCTTACCCCAAAATGACACTTAGAGGGATTAAGCTTCATATTGTAATGGTCCAGGATATCGAAGGATTCCTGAAGCTCCTTAAGGTGATTTTCAGTGATCTATGATTTGACCACCATATCATCAATATACACTTCTATAGTGTCCCCCAGGTTCTCTTTGAACATCACGTTGACTATTCTTTGGTATTTAGCTCCAGCGTACTTTAGGCCAAATGGCATTGTTGTATAGCATTATATCCCTGTTGGTGTCATGAAGGCTGTATCCTCTTGGTTCGAGGGTTCCATTTGAATTTGGTGAAAGCCTGCTGATGCGTCCATGAAAGTCAACATTTCATGTCCTGCTGTCGCATCTGCCATGGAGTCTATATGTGGTAATGAAAAGGGGTGGGTCCTTAGGACAAGCATTGTTAAGATCTGTGTAATCCCCACAAACTCTCCACTTTCCATTCTTGATTTGAACCGCAACTACATTGGCTTGCCACGTTGGAAATTTTACCTCTCTAATCATTTTTGCTTTGAGGAGCTTCTCTACTTCCTCTTGGATGATTATATTTATTTCGGGTGCAAATTTCCTTCTTTTTTGGTGGACAGGCTTTATATTCCTTTCTATTCCTAACTTATCTGCATTCACGTCTGAGGATAATCCTGTCATATCCTCATCTTTCCATGCAAATATGGAAACTCTTGATTTCAGGAAAGAAATCAGTTTCCTTCAATAACCACAGGGATATCCGTTCAAATAAATTATATAGTAGTAATGCAAAAACAATAAAATGCATAAAGAAAATCACATAGTTAGTAAAGACTTTAACTTTAGGTTCATTAGGGTTCAGGAATACTTCTTTTACTTCCTTCTCCCTGTTTTCATGAGTATCCCCGAGGTCGCACTTTGATTGCTATGCTTATGAAGGTTTGGTTGTTGCCTTCATCGAAGAAGAGTACCATTCCTTGGCTTCTTGTTGATCACTGTTTATCTTCACCACTCCCCATGGTGTGGGCAGTTTGACGCATTGATGATAAGTCGAGGGGACGACTTTCATATCATGTATCCATGGTCTACCAAATATAATATTATAGCAAGATAGGGAATCTATAATATAAAAACTTTGCATAGAGTTTACCCCCTCGATGTATACTAGTAGTTTGATTTCTCCAACAATGGCTTTAGCTTCCCCACTGAATACAACCAGGATCAGGGATTTGGTTGTTATCTCTGATTTAGGTATATTCATCCTCTTGAGTGTTTCCAATTGGATGATGTTCACTTAGCTTGACACATCTATGAGTATCCTGCGGACAAAATGGTTAGCTACATATAAGTTAATGACTAACCCATCGTGGTGCGGATCCAGAATATTCTACCGGTCTTGTTCCTCGAAGGATACCACTATCTTGGTGGTAAGTATTGATGTCCTTGTGGGTCTCTCTCTATTCTCCATCTTGGCTCTTTTAGCATGTTTCCTAGTTGCAGAATAAGAGATACCACATATATCAGATCCTCCAGAGATAAAGTTTATTACTTTTGCATCCTTTGGTGGGGATGCAGCTCTTTTCGGGAAGACGTTCGGATCCTGCCTCCGTTCTTTCTTTTTTCCAAGCAGGTCTTTGAGATGGCCTTTTCATAGTAGGTAGCATATCTCCTTTCTCAGTGCAACGCAATCATCTGTTATATGGCCAAAGTCTTCGTGAAAGGCACACCATTTAGATTTGTCCTTTGTTGCAAACTTGTTTTCCTTTGGTGGCCACCTAGCCTTCACCTAGATCCTGCATAGCACACATTAATTCAGGAATATCAATAGAAAAACAATAATCAGATATCCAGGGATATTTTTCGTCATCCTCATCCTCGTCCATAGAATTGATCTTGTGGTTGTTCGACTTGTAGTATGGCTTGGATTTGAATGATTTGTTGGTGGGTGAGTCCAGCTTCCTTTTGCCTTGGTCATTAGGAGGTTTTGTGGTGATCCTCTTCTGGATTTCTTTATCATCCTCCAACCTAATGTACCTCAATGCACAATTTCGGACTTCATCCATATTCCTGCAAGGATTCCTAACCAAGTCATCATAAAACAGTGAGTTTCTCTATAATCCCATCTTAAATGCTTGAACAGCCGTAGTGATATCCAGATTAGGGATATCCAGGGATTCTCTGCCAAAATTGTTGACATAGCTCCTGAGGGATTCATCAGATCCCTGGGTTATCCTGTAAAGATCACTAGTCAGCCTCTCAAATGTTCGGCTACAAGAAAATTGGTTGTTAAACAAGTTAATCAAATGAGCAAATAATGTAATTGAATAAGGACGAACATTAAGTAGTCATTTCAGGGCTGCCCTTGTCAATGTTGAACCGAATCCTTTTCATAAGCAGGCTTCCTTCAAATGTGGGGGTATAGGGTTAGTCTCCATCCTTTCCCTATACTATGCCACATATTCTTTAGCATCTATGATTACATCATACAACTTCATGGTTGGAGTTTGGAATCTCTTTGGGATCTCAACATTACATATTGGTGGAACAAATCTAGAGATCATGTGGGTAGTCACGGGAACTTCAGGAATAGGCTTCACCACTCCTGGGAAACATGAGATCATATCCCTGAGTTTCTGTATCTCCTTAGCCACTTGGGGAGTTATCCCTGCTTCCCGCGAAGAACAAAAGTTAGTAGTATCAATTGGAGAATAGTTGTAAGTTTTACCAGTAATGGGGGTTAGACAAGAAGTTCCTGGGATATTAATATTATCCCGATGTATGCTTAAGCCTTAGGATCATGAAGAATCCCCGAGACTAGTCTGCATGGGAACAACGTCTCCAGAATGATTCCCGGACATCCCTGATGTCCCGAAATCTACGATCCTTGGAGCCAATGAAGTAGAAGTTTCGATCTGCTTATTCTTTTAAGCCTTCAAAGTTTCCATTTCTCAGAGAAGCTGTTGATTCATCCTTTGTTGATCCATCATTTGTGGCTGAACCTACTGAAACATACTCATAATTTCATTGTTAGAAATAAGTGTGGGAACCGTAGTGGTCATCCTTGTTGATGGAGCACTTTCGGCTACAAATGTGGTCTTTTTTCCAGAACTTTAAGGCTTCTTATGGGAGAAAACAGTAATCTGCGAGGATATGTTAGTAGTAGTAGCAGAGACAATTGGTAATGAAAAAGTTGATCTCAGTTGTAAGCCATTTTTCACTATAATTATGAAGAAAACGCCGTTATACCGAGTTTTTATGAAAAAAACACAATATTGCCCCACGGTAGGTGCCAAATTGTTTCGGATAAAAATTAACAAGTTTAATTTTTAGCAAAACCGAATTACTTAAGTGGGATTTTGTGTTTTATAATCAAGATTATAGTTAATATGTGAATTGCGACAAAATTATCACTAAAGATCCCTAGGGATATTGTAAATATAAAATGAAACAAAGAGCTCAACACACGAGATTTATACGAGGAAAAGCCCTCAATCCCTTAGGATTGCCGGCATAGAAACTTCGGGAGGTGACAATCATCACTCTGCCTTGTTTATAATAAAACAACAAAGTAAAAATTACAAACAAATAGCACAAATGGTCGATTGCTAAGTGTTACAGAGCTTCAAACATGTATGATTCTGTGGATGTGATTGCAAGTGATGAAAAGTAATCATATGTGTCAAAAATTGACGTCCTAAATCGATCAAATGCCTCAATTTGTAGTAAAATACAATTGACTGTATTCCCGAATATTCTGGCGAGAATATCGGAATCATGACCTAGTCTTTAGTTGTAACAACTACCACGTTCTAACGGTTGCTAAGTCCATTTAAACATCCACTAAAAGCTTGTGATCGTTTCTTTTAACTAAATCCCGAGTCTTTAGGTCCAATCTAGTCAATATGACCGTTCGAGAATTTTTCTCCACTTGTAACCGTTATTTAGGATGTTCACCACGTTTTCTTTGACTCTATCCCGACTTTTAGGATAAAACCACGTCCACAACAATTTACCTGCAAGACAAAGTCAAGCTATACAGAGAAAAGATCGATTAGTGATGTTAGTATTCAGGATACTCAAGAATAGCTAGGAATCATGTATTCCGGATTTTCCTCGGCAATCCCGAATCCCAGACCATAAAAATTGACCCACAACAATAACTATGACAATTTAATATTTTGATATGGTATAAGAAGTTAAATCTTTAATAAGGGTTGGTGTTCCATCTAGTTTCACTAAATGTATATTAACGGCAGTTGATAATATATTGAATACATATAATACAAGTTTTTCAAGTATTCTCGTTGTTCTCTCTAAATGATTTCAAAACATTGTTAACGGATATCTTCATAAACAAGAGGTAGTTTAGTCTAACTCAATCAGGATTTTAGTTATAGTGATGATTAATGATACTGGTAGAAATGTTTGAGATATATAAGGTTTTGTTAAAGTATTAAATATTTCCATGAAGAAATATTTATAAACATTTTCATGAATAGAAACATGTATAAAGCATATTATCTAATCTAAAGATAACATATTCCTAAGTAGAAAAGAATATTTAAAGGGTCAAGAAATAAATATCAATTCCTTGGAATAGTAGAATTATTTCCAAAGTCATCGTTATCCCTGTTTAAATGCTAGATGAGTTACATACCATAGTATCCTCAGGTATGTTGAAGGTAGATGTGATATCCCTAAATATTCTGTAGATTAGCTCTTGATCGATCAACGGAATTCTATTAACAATCAAATCTATGCGGAATCCAGAATTGATCTATACGAATCAAAGATACACAACCATTTATATAAACATCATTTCATTTATCAAAGTAAACTGATTACAATGAAATCTGAACCCACAGTTCAAAGCTCCCACACAGAGAAAACTCTATCTCACAGATCTGTCTCACACATAAAATCAAGAACTACTAAACCTGCTATATATACAAAACAAACAGACGAACCTAGCCGAACCCTTAGGTTCGCTGTAGAATTGGTGAATTGAATCATGATCGAATCAAGAAGTTATATGAACAATCAAACACGTGCGGAATCCATGTTTAATCTCTAAAGAATCAAAGAAGAACAGGTAATTTTCATAAACACCTTCTTGTATTAATCAATCAATTGTTCACAAATCTTTCACATAGAAAGTTTCTCACACAGAGAATACATACTCAGGTTTTCTGAAGTTCTCAAAGTTCTGCCAGAGTTACAGAAAATCAGACAAACCTTCTATATATACACAGCTTCTGTCAGCCGAACCTATTCTTAGCCGAACCTCTAGGTTCGCTGGACGAACCTAGGTTGCCAAACCTATAGGTTCGCCGAACCTTTCCAAAGATATAGGTTCGCCAAACCTATCAGAGAAATAGGTTCGCCTAACTTACCTAGGTTCGTGGGCCAGACGAACCTAAGCACAATCTAAGCCGAACCTTTACAAACACTTCTATAATTTACATTTTGAATAGCAAACTATTACAAAAATACACTATCATTCGCCAGCCGAACCTTGAGGTTCGCTGGACGAACCTGTACAAGACAACCCTAGGTTCGCCGAACCTATACAAAACCTTTTCTAGGTTCATGGGCCAGACGAACCTTGGCAAAACCTATATAAACTTATACGTTTTGAAAAGCAATCTATTACAAAAATGTCTTAACAAACTCTCCCATAATAGTTGCCTCAAAATCTTCAAAGTCTTTGTCTTCAATTTGCAGCTTGAGCTCTACTTGTTTCTTCACAAACATTATCTGTAGCACGAATTACAACTGACTTTGGAATCTTTGATAGTTTCTCAGCTTCCAGCTTTGCATCTCTATCATCTATCTCTTTCTGCAACTTCATCAGCTCAACATACAAATAATTGACATCCTCCCACTTGCATCCTGAGTGTATTCCCAAAGTATAACACATTCAAGCTATCGTTTGAAATTGAACAACCATGTCTTTGTAGCTAATACCAACATCATGAAACCCTTCACTTGCAAAGATTTTAGCTTCATTAAGTAAGTCAATATCTTCCTTTGAACAGTTCACCAACCAAACAGGATCCAACAGTCTGATCACCCTCCACTTCTCATTTTCTCTAAAAAGAATTGCAGATTCAGAAGCTCTTTCATCATTGAACCAAAATTTGAAATAAGGATTCCAATTTTGTTCTATTCTTCTCAACCTTGGTCTTGAATAAACTTTAGGCTTTGGATACACATAAGAATTCTTCTTCAACACAGAAAATTTAGGCACCAACCAATTCCAGCCAGTCTTAGCTTTTTTCTTTAACATCTTCTCAAATATTTCAGTGTGCTTTGTCTGAATAGGCTTTATCATCCTCAACCTTGATAACTGCATACATTCAAAAGAAGGTAATGACATAATGTCAAATGCCTTTCCAAAATATTGACCAGTCCTCTTGACAACATAACATCCTCTGTTCTTCAAGCTTCCAGGAATATTGTGAAAGTAACCATAGCTTACAATTCTTCCTCTCGTCTTTGACTTAGAGCCAATCTTGAATCTTGAGAATTGTCTAGCTTGGTCTTCTTGAACTTTTTCTTCAAATACTTCAACCATTTGCTTAAAAATCATTAAGTGATCAATGATGTACTTATGTTCATGTATACTTTCTCTCCACATATCCATATAAGTCTTTTCTTTCATAGGATCAACTGTTGTCTTTGAAGCCCTTTTCTGGACTTCAATATCAAAGATCTTCTTGAAAGTTTGCAAGTTATACAAATTCTCATCAACATGATCATCTTGTTCAAAATCAGTTGACTGATCTGATTCTCCAACCACCATCTTTCCAGAGTCATTTGCATTCTGCAAATCGTTTACTTTTATTCCCAACAGCTCAACTAACTCTTTCTTTGAATAACCACCATCAATCTCTCCTTCCTCCAATTCTCTATCCTCATTCTCATCACCAAACATTCTTTGTAACTGCACATCAGCATTTTGTCTGAATAACTCTACAAAAGTAGGCAATGAACTATCAAACACTTGCTTTGGATATTCCAAATATGTCAAATCTTCAATATCCTTAGCCTTATCAGAAGGAACAAATGAAATAGGATTAACACCAAAAGAAATCCTTAAAGGCTTGTAAATCACTATAGAACCGGTTATGGAATTCAAAACATTTGAACTTCCAACACCTGCCAAATCACCATCATCATCCTCATCATCATCATGATAAGCATTAAAGCTTGGATGTTCATCAACATCTGAACCTTCATAGTCAACCTTCTCTTCTTCTTCTTCTTCATCATCATCAATGTTAACATACACTGGATCAGCAATAGCACAAGTAGCTTCAGTTTGAGTGTCTTTGACTTGAATATCATTAACTTTTTGCTTCAACAATTGATTTTTTTTCTTCAATTCAGCAATTTCAGCACTCTGCTTCTCAGTCAACATCTCCAATGAAGCAATCCTATCATTCGTCATTTTCTTTTCCAGTACATCCTCTTCTCTCCATTTCAGAAATTGTGCCATATTGCTTTTCAACACATCCATATCACTTTGACTCGAAGAAGATGTTTGTTCAGCTTCAGCTTTCTCCTTTTGCTTCCTATACTTGTCAAACTCTTGTGACAATATAGAAATCCTCCATTTCAGCTCAGTATCATCATAGTCTAACGAAAATTTAAGTCCAAGTCATCCAAACCCTCAAATAGAGTATCACCTCTAGAAGTAGAAGCTGAGTGAAATGATGTAGTAACTGTTGTAGCATCCATAAATGAAGGCACGAATGTTGCAACATTTACAAAATCAGGATTAGGAATGAAAGGATCTGAATGCATATGAACTGGAGAAATAGAAACATCTTCTTAAATAGTAGCAGCAACTTAAATAGGTACAGAAACTGGAATGGAAGTAGGTGTAGAAGAAACAGTCACTGGAGAAGATACAATGATCCTAGGAATCCTTGTTTTCTTCTTCTTAGGAGCTTTGGCCATTCTCTTCTTCTTCTTAGGCCTTGATGACTCAGGCTCATCAACAGTAAAATTGGGATCATTCACCTCTTCCCTTTAATCTTCATTTTGTTGTTGTACTGGCCTTTTCTTCAGTCTTCTAACCATTCTGTTTCCAACCTGAACTGTCTCCATCTTAGACTCAGTAGATTCCTCATCATCTTCAGCTTCAACATCTTCAGCATCAACATGTGGTGAAGAAGGAGTAGCATCTTCTTGTCTTTGAGCATCCTGTTGACCTGGATATATTACTTGAAAAGGAACTAGTGTAGTAGGAGTTACATATAGAGTCTCTTGAACTGGATCATGTGTTTGTTGATGTGTCTAAGAAGATTGAGCTAGAAATTGTCTGACATGTGGCTCCTGAGGAGGAGGTGGTGGTTGTTGATCATCATCATCACCCAACTGTTCATTCTCTGAATTAGAATCATCATGTCTCCAGGCATCATTCAGAGGAGCAATGTAGTTGGCTCTAGCACAATGACCCACCAAGTCTTTTATCAGAATCTCATCAGTACTTTTCTGATAAATCTTGACTTGACCAAGACTGGAATCAGTCATGTGCTTTAGCTTGAGAAGATCAGAAGCAATCCTCGGCAAGTTCTATTCAGGAAATCTTTCATCAATCAGCATCTGAATAAACCTTGGATACATATAGAATCTGTCTTTAGCCTTGGTTATGTTGTCTGATAAATATCTGAATATCATCGCTGAGAAGTTGAACGGCTTGTTCAGTATCAATGCTACCATGGCTGACCTCATTAGATCTCTCAGCTCGTCAAAAGTACCCTTCCTAATGCTCAAACAGTGAAGAAGAACATGTGCTAGGAATTTGTACTGCAATGGTAACTTGCCTTTCTTGATCGAGTACTCACTGTAAACATCGAAGTATTTGATCCTCATAAAACATCCTTTAATGCACCTCTCAGGAATAAGAGTCATTCCTGCAGGTTCACCTTCAAACTGTAATACCCTCCTAATATCAGCTTCAGTCACTCTAATGGCTTGTCCAAGCACATTAGCCTCAATCACATATGTATCATCAACAGTACTTAGCCTCGCTGACTCCTAGAAACTCTGAATATGTGATCTGTAGATGTGACACGAGTTGGAGATAGCATAGTAAATCCTCGAACGTCTCAAAAATTCAATCATCGAACGAAACTCCTTGCCGTTTTTTGTCGTAGGATCCAAATAAGCACAGAGATTGTGTTTATCTCCAAAGGTGAGAGTTTCCATTTCCACAATCAAAACAAACAACAATTAAAAAAATCAAAAATCAAAAGTTAAAAAAACTCAAAAAAATTTCTAGGTATAGAAACCAGTGAACCCTCCCTGTACCGAACCTAGTAAGACGAACTTCATTACAAGACAAACCTGTTTAAACTCAAGAACCTATAAATGAACAAACTTTGAAAATACAATGAACCTTATGGTCAAACGAACCCTTGACCATATGAGGTTCAGTTCAATAATGTGAAGAGGTTCGGCCCGAATCTTTTAAGGTCAAACGAACCTTATCACATCAGCGAACCTGTGTTCATTTACATGAACCTATTCAGTTTAAAATCAAAATTTCAAATCTATGAATTACATCAAGAAACCTACACCCAAAGGTTCGTAATTCACAGATGAACAACATTAATGAAAACAATTTCCACCAAATTCTGATTTAAACAGATTTTAATCCAAAATAACAGGTTCGACTTAACTAGATCTAAAAATAAAAATCTCCTACTCTAGCCGGTCAAACTCCAATCTTTTTACCTATTTAGAATCACAGTTCAAATCCAAAGCTAATGATATATGGCAAATAGTTTCAAAGATCCAGAATCGAAAAAATCAATACCCAAGCTCGATGGTTCGTGAAAATGTTTCAGATGAAAGTGACGAAGCTCATTCACGAACCTCTATATTTATACGAACCTATGAAAAACCTTTTGAACGAACCTTTAATCAAACCTGTTGACCGAACCTTTGACCAAAACTGATGAACGAACCTGTCCAAAACCTCTCAAGCGAACCTTCAACCAAACCTGTTGAACGAACCTTTGACCAGACATGTTGAACGAACCTGTCCAAAAACCTATTGGACGAATTGTCACACCTCGGGCCGGCGGGTAGGATCGGAGTCCCCGTCAGGCGGAAGGTTCCCGGGGTGCGATATCGTCATCGCAATTATCAGATTGTTTACATTACACATGATATATAAATAAGAAACTGCTAAAATAAATAGAATTACAAAGTTAAATTACATCAGTTAAGTTTATAATTTAACAATGTAAATCTACTATCACATCATAAATCCTCTATCTTGTATCTGCACAAGATATACAAAATCATCTGTATAATGATGTTTCAAAAGTATGCAAGTCCAAAAATACTAGGTCCTCTAACTGAAATCCTAGCTCAAAAGCAATAATTGCTTAGTAGACCTGTTCGTCACCTGAGAAGTCATGCAAATATAATAAAGTCAACACATGGTTGGTGAGTTCATTAAGTTTTATAAAAATGAAACCTGAATGACAACCTTAACCTCACCATTAACCACCTATACCATCCAGTTCAGTATGTTGATATATAGGGCATATGTAGGGTCGAGCTTACCGCCCGCCCAGCCACCGTCCCACCACATACTAAACCACATGATATATTGTTCCTGGTGATAATTAAGCATTTCATCCCACTACTTTGATTCCATAACATATGATCCATATCATTTGGTTACCCTGTAAATGTTTACCTTGATCCCCTGAAGTGACAACCTTAACCTCATCAACAACCACCTATGCTATCCAATCAAGTATGCTTATATATAGGGCATATGTAGGGGACAAGCCCCAGCCGCCGTCCCACCACATACCGGACTGCTTAGCATATTGTTGTTAATGATAATTAAGCATTTCACTCCATTCACCTTTGATTTAGATTCTGATTTCCACAATTTGATTTACCTTTGATCCTCTTGAGTTTATCATGAATACATGATTTCCCAAAAGCAATTATAGAAACATAATATTAAATGTTTAATTAAATAAATAAATAAGCATTTAAATACAACTAAGACATGATGATAGGGCCTTATTTGACTCAATCAATTAGAGTTAGTTGGTGGTGGTTGTCCAAGTTGTACCTTCTCACACGTGATCCATATCAGGTATGACTCACAAGGAGTCTACCTGAGCGTGCCGGGATTTTAATGATGCCCATATCAGCTAGACCTACTGGTCTACTGTACATGCCGGGACTTTTTCAGATATCCTTTGATTCTTGATCTTCCTCGATTCTCTTGATTTTGATATTGATTTCATTTGATAGTTCACATTATTGCCCATATAGCTTGACTAGAAGAGTCTACTATTTATGCCGGGACTTTATGTGTGTTACACGTGGTCTTGATTTCTATACAACAGACATTCACCTTAACTCAAGTATAAATGATTTCATTAGATCTTAATGATTTCATTATTTCAATGATTCACACACATTTGTGATTTCTGATTTCCTTGAGTCTTTTGATTTTGATCTTTAGAATTTCCATGACATCACAATGATAATTGATTCTTGATTAGGATCCTTTGTTTTCATATCACACACTGAATTAGATTTCTTTGAACATGATCTTTAGCTTTAGTTCTTTTGATTCCACTGTGAATTTAGATTCTTGAATTTGAACTTGACGGACTAAGGGTTTGTTTAGAGGTTAGAATTAAGGTATTACTCATGAGAGTTATTTAATTAACTTGATATTTAGTTCAGCATAGTAATTACCTAGACAGGAGTCTAGGAGTATCAACAAGCATAAAGACATAACATATAATGAATAAAAGCATTTAAGTAAACAATTTAAATAAAACAGTTTACGCATGCTTCTTAGCTCCGCGTTTGAAAACAAAAAATGTTTAGAAAAGGGGCAATGAACTCACCTGTGTTGCTGTGCAAATGATCTATCACAAAATGTGCGCTCATTGTTGTTGCTTAGGTTTCTTCAGTTCCTGAGTTGTTTTAAAAGAATTCGAATACGATAAGTATACGTATAGTCGTCGTATCCAGGATTTGGTCTCGTGCAACTAAGTGTTCTATGTACTAGTGTACTTCTAAGACTCAATCTAAATGGTCTAGTTCAATTACCCATTTGTAACCCCAATTCACATGATTAGTTATAACAACTTACTCTTAAATTTTTACGAATTTCGGGCAGAGTTTCCTTTGTTTTCAGTCAAATTCCAGACAATTTATATTGTCTATTTTACAACTGTTTCCCAAACAATTTAATCATAATAAGCCATTAATTAAAAAATTTATAACTTAATTCCATTTAAGTTTAGTATAATTTATAAAGTCATTAAATTAAATTTAGAATAAGTTTACAATTCATTTTCTTTTGTCAAAACATCATTATCTTTTATTATAATAACCTTTAACATATGATGGGCTTAATTAAGCCCATTGGGCCCGCCTAGGCCCATTGATGGTCTTTGATTTTCAATTGATCATAACTCAAAACCCTTGAATCAACAAGGCCTTCGAATAAGTCAACATAGATAATTACCTTACATTATCTATGTTTGTTACACTTCTTATGAAGTGTTCTCAAGGTTCAGTTGTTAAACATAAATCAATCCTTATGTCCTTAGTTGCATTACTTGATCCTCATAGTACCAAAATAATTCTTTTCCTAAGAGTTGGTTTGCATGAAACAAACGTTCCATGTTATTCCCATGCACTCAAAAAGGATCTCATTCTAAGCATGCATACCCATCCATGTTATTATTTATTACCCATGATTTCAGGTGTTTCGGATTCATGTTCGTGAATCTAAGTTCATAACCCTCTAGCCCATAGGTTCGCTGGATAGCTGCTGTCCAAATGGTTCGCCCCCTAGGTTCACTGCTATCACCAGGTTTTAGATGCTCCCAGGTTCGGCCATGTGCTGAGGGTTAAGGTTCGGCCATGAGCTGATCCTTAAAGTTCGGCAATTGGTTTCTTGTCAGGCAAGGTTCGCTGCCTTCATGTAGGTTCGCGGCCATGTACAAAGGTTCGTGCCCCCACGGGTTCGCCCATAGGTTCGTTTTCCTACAAGTTCGGCTGGATGTTAGGTTGGTAGCACATAGGTTCGACTTAACTAGGGTTCGGCTAGGTTAACAGGTTCGCATGAGGTAGGTTCGCCTGGTCCCTGGTTGATGTCTCAGGTTTGGCCACCTGTATGGAGGTTCGGCCGACCTATGACTGTCCCGAACCTGTAGCATCTTCTTCTCCTTCGCCTCCCACCTGTTACAAATCGATTTCCAGAGTATCTTAGTTGCTAACCATGGCTTATTTCAAGGCTACTAAGTGTTTAAAAACCGGTTAGAGCAAACATAGCTAAGAGGGTCGTGATTTACCCTATAAACCGAAACAAAGTTTGAGATTTACCTCGAAAATGATGTGTGAATGCTTGGATCCCTTGTACTTCTACAATCTACGTGATGTGGGGATCGTTTTGGTTCCAAGAATGCCTCAAATGGTGGAGTTTTGGAAGAGATCTCTTAGAGAGAAGGTGGAGCTTTGCTTTCTTAGAGAGAGAGAGAGAAAGATAAAACGAAATGACGGGGAAGAATGAGGTCGGAGGTGGTGGTTGTGGTGTATTCAATGCCACATTAAATGAATTAAACACCCGGTAGTTCGGTCTCGTTCGGTTTCGCGTAACACGTCGTTTCTTGTGTTTTTCGTCACGAAACGACACGATTTTTAAAATAAGATTTAAGAAATTATTTTAAGTTGTGATTCCTAATAAATTATCTAAATATCTTTCGTTTATATTTAAAATTTATTAATTTTACCGTTTAAAATCGAATCGTACGGTTGTCGCGCGTATTCGTTCGAATCGTCACCCGTACGAACATGACGATAACTATACTTTTCAATATTGTTTTCTAATGATCGGATATCATTCAGAACGTTAAACTTCCAGATTGATTCGTACAGATCGTTATCTATACGAATAACCCGTCGGTTTAGCATTCACGTAACGATATCCGTGTTGTTTTGTTCTGTAAAGCCTCACATACGTTTATACATAATAAAATCCTAACACATAATCACATGATGGTTTTGTAAAGTCAGATAAATATCTGACTGATGAACCATGTTTCTGTACTTAGTTTTCCTGAAATGATTTAGAATCTGTTGTTTGATAACACAACTGATAATGATATATGATATGAATATGAAATACACTGAGATACATAGAGTTTGTACCTGACTACTGTTCATGTTACTGTTGCGATCACTATTCCGGTGCCGGTTCCGGCACTGATGTTACACGAACCTATCAAACGAACCAACGCACAAACCTATCAGGCGAACCTTCAAGCAAACCTTTTCAAAATCCAATTTTATTTAAAATTTCAAACAAAACAATGTTTTAATGTTTCAAATTCAAAAGAAATAATCAAAAATTATTGATTTAACATTTGATGAAAACGAAAAATCTTTTTGTATTTTTTAAATTTCAGAACAAACACACTACAAAAGTTATGAGCCTAACTATGAAATATAAAACTAACTAAATCAATCACATATTTTTGTTTGAGAAAGATCCAGACATGAGATCATATTGTATTACAATCATTAACACACCTGATTGAATTAATAAATATATTCATCAGCAAATTACAATTCAAAGATGATTGTCTTAATATAAAACCTCTTTAAATTTAATTACTTAGTTAAGATATCAATTGAAAACAAAACCATCAAATACTTTATGTTCTTCATTTACTTGAACACATCCCCTTTTTGTGAATAATTAAACAAACAATAATGTCTTTGAAACAAATTACTTCAATTTTAACTAGCTTGATCATGCAAAAACAAAATAGAATATCTTTTTGAAAACAACAAAATGTAAAACAAATTGAATTTGTTCTAAATCTTGGAATCAAGGTTGATACTTTCGTATACTCAGATGATCCAGAAAATGAACGAAACAGTAATTTAAGATTAATCTTTTATTAATCAGATCGATATTCTCATATACGCAGAGATTGTCCAAATCTTAATCAAAACCACAAAAACAAATTTGAATTGTTTAAAGCTATAACAATCAGATCGATACGTAAGTATACGCAGAGAATGTTTCAGCTTTAAACTGTAACAAAAGAAAAACAAAATTTAGAATTTCTTTTAAAAATAAACACATGATCAAAACTAGTAACTTAAATTTTGTTCAAGAAACATTTTGTAAGATTAATCACCACTCATTCAGGACAAAGATAAGCACTGTATTCTAAGCATCCGTTTCTCATAAAGCATAATCAAAATTTTGTCAAATGTTATCTCAACTAAGTTATAAACCTACCACCATATCATACTAAGTAATTGCAAATGCTCATTATGTTTAAGTTCATGTATGATACAGATGTGCTTCCAATTGCTACAATGTACTATCATTTCTCATTTGGTCGAATCAATTTCTCAAAATTTTAATTTTTGTTTTTAATGTTTTTGTGTTTTTAATTTTTCAAATGTTTTTGAGTTTTTCAAAATTTTCTCCCCCTAAAACTAAAACACAAAACAAACCAAAACAATTAAAATATTTGATGTTAAGTCAATAAAAGTTGATTATGAAGGAAATAGATTTGAAATGACCTCACCCATGACCCGAATGCCATTTAATTTGAGTAAATACTCAAAACGATTTTTATCAAAATCCTTGGTGAGAAGATCTGTTCGTTGCTCATTTAGATCTTCACCACATCAATAACTTTCTTTTCATAGTAATCGCGTATGAAATGAAAGCTAATATCAATGTGTTTAGAACGTGAATGATACACTGGATTCTTTGTTATAGCAATAGCAGCCTCATTATCAACATGAATTGGGGTTGTAAGATAATTCAAACCATAGTCTCTCATTTGTTGCTGTATCCACAATACTTGTGAACAACAACTGTCAGCAGCTACATACTCAGCCTCACAAGTTGAAGTAGCCACAGATGTTTGCTTTTTACATTGCCAAGAAACTAATCATTCCCCCAAAATTGTGCACCCCTAGTTGTGGATTTTGCATCTGTCTTACATCCTCCATAATCTGAGTCACTGTAGGCATGGAAGGAAAAGTTATCATCCTTAGGATACCACAGACCTATATCTAGTGTACCCTTCAGATAACGAAGTATTCTCCTGACTGCAATCAGATGTGACACTTTAGGTTTTGATTGATATCTTGCACAGATACTTGTAGCAAATACAATATATGGTCTTGAGGCAGTCAAATACATCAAACTCCCAATAATTCCACGATAAAGAGTAGGATCAATTATCTCCCCCTTAATATCAGGCTCAATCCCGTGATTAGGCTGAATGGGCGTGGAAGTTGGTTTTGAATCAAGCATGCTAAACCGTTTTAACACATCCTGAATATACTTTGTCTGATGAATGAAAATTCCATCATCATTTTGATCAATCTGTTAGCCCAGAAAAAAATTTTGATATCTAACATTGCACTCCTCTCAAATTTCTCAATCATTTAGATCCAAAAGTGATATCATCTACATAAATCTACAAAAGTGATATCTAACCCGTGTTCAATAAGGTGAGTCGATAACGTCTCATACCAGGCACGCGGAGCCTGATGAAGACCATACAGTGCTTTATCCAAGAGGTAAACCTAATCCCGTTGGATAGGATCCTCAAAGCCCGGTGGCTGACACACATACACTGTTTCCTTCAAAGAACCATACAAAAATGCAGATTTTACATCCAACTAAAAAACTTTGAATTTCTTGTGAGCAGCAAAAGCAAGAAAAAGTCTAATTGCTTTCAGCCGCGCCATAGATGCAAAAACTTCATCGTAATCAATTCCTTCAACTTGTTTAAAACCCTGAACCACTAAACGAGCTTTGTTTCTGACAATGACGCCTCTGTCATCTCGTTTACATCTCAGCACCCATCTAGTACCAATCTTTTTCTCTCCTTTTGGCAAATCAACTAAATGCGAAACTCCCAAATTTTTAAACTGATTCAATTCTGCAGGCTCACGTAAAGCTTCAGTAACAGTCTTTGGCTCTATTTGTGAAATCAATGTTGAATGCATCCACAGCTCTTAACAGCCATGAGTTTGCTCTAACTCCACATACAAACTTTCTTCATTTGTGACTTGATGTCGTGTCTGTACTCCTGCAGTTGGATCTCCTATGATCTGAGCAATAGGATGATTCACATGAACTCTTGTGACAGGCACTTGCGGAACACCCACATTATGTTCCAGATTTGTAATATCCTGATCAGCATCTTGATCATGAGAAATAGCATCTTCAAAAACCTCATTATCATCATTAGATGACCAATCATCATTAATTACTTCTGAAATGCCTTCCTCATTTGGTGCAGAAATTACATCTTCAGAATGATGAGAAATACCTTGTTCATCAGAATTCCGCAAATCATACAACATTTGTAAGGTTATTTCATCATCAGAAACAATTGGAGACATATTGAAAGACTCAAACAATATATTGTAATCAAAAAGCCAATCTGGACCCTTTCCGTCTGGTATAGGTGTATGTCGTTGAACATCCACATGATACCATAATTCCACAACACCCGTACGTTTATTAAACACACGTTTGTTAGGAAGGCTGTAGCCAAGAAAGAAACCCTCTTCAACTTTAGAATTGAATTTTGAATCTTTCTATAGCATAGTATAAGGAGCCCCAAAAGATTCCAAGTGTTCCAAATTAGGCTTTCGATTCTAAAGCGTTTCATAACAAGTTTTATTGTGTCTTTTAACAATCAAAACTCTGTTAAGAGTAAAATAAGCTGTAGCCACAGCTTCACTCCAAAAAGTAATAGGAAGTTTAGAATAAGCAAGCATTGTTCTTGCAGACTCAATCAAAGTCCTATTCTTTCTTTCAGCTACACCATTCATTTGAGGCTCATACGGTGCACTAAAATGCTGTCGAATGCCTTTGGAATTACAAATTCCTCCATTTGATGATTCTTAAACTCAGTCCCATTACCCGATTGTACACATCTCACTCTCACCTTATACAACGTCTCCAACCTATTGATCAACAACACAAAATTTTCATAAGTATCTGATTTATGCTTTAAAAACATGACCCATGAACATCTTGAAAAGTCATCAGTCACAACAAAAAAATAAGATTCACCACCTATACTTTTCACATTGATTGGTCCAAACAAATCCATGTGAAGAAGTTCAAGTGGCATATCAATAGAAAAAATTTTCTTTGTTTTGTGAGACTTCTTTTTTTCTTTACCCTTTTTACATGACACACACACATCTGGAAGTTTAAAATGTTTAACCAGTACACCCTCAACTAAATGATTATGCACAAGATGATTCATCTTCCGAATATGAATGTCTCATTCGCCTGTGCCATGAACGTGTATCTTGTTCAGTAGCCTTGGACACATGACAAGTTTCCACTTTATTCACTGTCTTTGCCTTCGCCATGTCAAGCACGTAAAGATCCTTGCTCCGATCAGCTGTCATCAGGATCCACTCCTCAGAAATCTGAAATCCTTGCTTAAGTACATAACACCTATCTTTGTCGAACATCACTTTATAACCTTTATCACAAATCAGTGAAACACTCAACAAATTATTAGTTAATTCTTTGCAGAAATTAACATTATCAAATGAAACCTTTCCATTTGTCAAACTACCAAACCCTGTAATTTGACCTCCTTTGTCTTCAGCAAAGTTCAGATAACTTCCTTTCACCAACTTGAAATCTCTCAACAAATTCAACTCTCCAGTCATATGCCGGGAACATCCACTATCAACAATCCAATGATTATTGATATGGCCCATGGATGCAACCTGCACAATAAATTAAAACAACCTATCAGTATTTAAAAGGGATGACCTTCGCCATTTCGGCATCGAGTCTCCCGGAAGGGACCCCTTCCATTCTTTTATGATGACCTACTTGAATACCCATCATCAATGTTATCTTCTTCTTTCCCAGAAACTTCATCACCTGACCTGTTTTTAAGTTTCTAAAATGATTTTGATTTAAAATGTTGTTTTGAAAATGATTTTGAAGATGCATTATCAAAAGAATCATCATTAGATAATGTCACAATTTTCACAATCTTTTTAACATTTCTCAAAAACTCGTTTCTTCTGATTATTTTCTTCTTTCACCCAAAAACAATCAGGATTGAATTTTCGAAAAACTCTCATCTCATCTTCACTAGGTCTAATTCTACAAGGACTTCCACCTGAACCATTCACCCAACTTTCCTCATCAAAACTCTTCCTGATTTTGTTATTTGGACAATTAGTAGAAATATGTCCTTTACCACAACAAGTAAAACACTTTCGTGTTTATCTTGGTGAAAAAGACTTAAAACTGCTACAATCAGTTGAACTGGAATCCAAATCACAATTAGCAATCAAATGACCAAAATTACCACATCGGTAATATTTTCTATCTTTCAAATGATTCTTTGGTGTTGGTTCATCATAATACTTTGATGAACTGAAAGGTTTTGAAACAACCTTTGCAGATGAGATTCTATTTCTCAAACCAGTTGATTTTATCTTCGAATTACTCATTGATTTTGAAAATTCTTTGATTTGTCTTTATGTCCAACCCCTAACCTGTCAAAGAAAAAATCCACTTTTTCAACCTTTTGAGAAACCACATTTTGCTTTCGAAAATTTCCACTAGACTCTCCTTGATGTGTAGTAAATGACTTAACATACACAATCGGTTTAAGAGTAGTAGTTGGTTTGGCTTTAATCTCATTTGGAAACTTGAGTGGTTTTAATCACCACCTTCTCAACTTGTTTCATCTCAGCTTTTGACTTCTGAGATTTCAAACTCTTTTTGTCTAAATTTTTAACTCGGTAACCATTTTGTCTCAAAATATCAGATGAATATTCTGATTCAGTGATATCTTCAATGATTGGAGCATCACTGTCAAGAGACACCTTTTCATCAGAAGATGAACCTCCAGCATGTTCAACAACTTGTTCAGACTCATTTTCATTCAAAGAAACTGGATGAACTTCCAAATTCGGATCAATTTGTGGTGTAGGAACATAGCTTGAAGGAGGTGGTACAGCATGAAAACCCAAGCCAGTAGTATCATTCAATGATCTTTGTATGGCAGCAAAGTAATCGATAACATACTGAGAATTCTGATAATTCTCTAGCTTGCTCTTGTTCATTTCTGCTTCTGCTCTTGCTGCTGACAATTCAACTTTCAACTTTTGCACTGACTCGAGATGCACAGAAACTGCATGATTATTTTGCAAAACTTTAATTTTTAATTCTTCATTTTCTTTTCCTAAATCAATAATCTTGTTACCAAAAGCTTTTTCTCTTGAAATCAACTTCTTGTTAGCTTTAGTGCACTCGACCAGCTCAGCAGTCAATTGAGCATTCATTTCTTTCAACTTATCAATGATCTCTAAAAGATCATTATTTACCTCTTCAACTTTTTCTTTGCCTTTGCTTGTTTCTTCATCCAGAGAAGCCATGAATGCACCCATTAAATCATCATATTGCTTTCCCCAGTCATACCCTTCATCTGCTTGACTGACTAAAGCTTTTGTTGACTCTTTAGGTTTTTCCTTCTTCTTTTGATAAGCTTCTTTTAGCTCGAAAGGATTCAAGTTTCCTTGCTTCTTCGGATTTTTACACTCTCAAGCAAAATGACCCAACTCACCACAATTGTAACGTTGTGTAGCCTTAGGATTAAATCCAAACTTTGTGTTTCGATCAAAAGTGAACTTCTTTCCAGTTTTCTTTTCATATCTGTTGATTCTTCTAATTGCACTTGCCAAAGCCCATTGAGTATCAATCAACTCCATCTCATCATCATCAATCTGCTCATAGTCTTCAAAAGTAAGATTTGAATTTCCGATCTTTCCAGCTATCTGTTCATCATAGGCACTGACTACACATGACAAAATTGACATATGATCTCTAACTGCCTCCACAGTTACTTTTCCCAAATTTGTTGTATTCAATTGAACTGGAGTTGTTGTAGAATCAGAATTCTTCTCATTCACAGTAAAAGATGAACTTGAACTAGCAGATGCAGATGGTACAGAAGTACTATCAGCAGTACTTGAAACAAAGGCTGTTTGAAACTTTGCAGAAGAAAAAGGAGGTGTAACCACTGATGCACCATATAGTGAAGGATCCTAAGTTACATTAACTCTTCTTGCTTTTCTCTTATCTTTCATTTCCTTTTCTTCTAACTTTTGGATAAACTCAACCAGTGTCATTCATGGTAGATTTTCTCTCAAAATCAACACCAATGAATTCCATCTTTCAGGCAACGCATCTGCAAAACAATCTATTTTATCCTCTTCAATATACTCAATTCCACAGTTCCGAACTTCAGTCAACAAATGCCTATATCTAGTTATTAAATCTTCAAGACTTTCATTGCCAATAAAATTGAAATTTTCAAATTCTTTGCGTATATCAGTGGTTTTCATCTTCTTAAGTTTGGTGTTTCCTTCAATTGTTTCCTTTAACGCATTCCATAAACCATATGAAGTTTTATGTTCATCAAATTTATGAAGTAGCTTATTAGGAATTGCATGACTCAACATCCAATATGCTTTCTTTTCAGAATCATATTTCTTTCTTTGCTCAACATCCAATCTATCAAGAGTTTGATCCAAATCTGTTCCCACCACCTTTGGTCTTTCATAGGGTGACAAGATTCTTTCCCAAAAATTTGTGTCAGTTCCATTTAGATGTGTCTCAAACCGACCTTTCCAGTTCTCATAATCGGTCAAATCAAGTAGTTTTGGAACTTTATTTGTGCTTCCTAACTCAGTTTCACTAATCAAAATACTATGTATCTTAGAATTTTGACTAGCAACAACAGCAAACATATCAGCCATGATTCTGAATTTTTATAAGCGAACCTCCACTTAGAATTTAACTTCACGAACCTAAATGACAGGCGAACCATCTCCAAACCTTGATCTTCACGAACATTAACTCATGAACCTGCGACAAACCTTGCTCTCACGAACCTTGTCCAATGAACCTTGAGACAAACCTTGACCAACGAACCTCTTCAATAGAACTTTGACCAACGAACCTCAGTCAAACGAACCCTAGTCAAACGAACCTCAGTAGTAGACAAACCTTGAGACGAACCTCTTCAAAATCTCTACACGAACCTCAATAAAATCACTTTTAACAGCGAACCTATGCTTAAAACAATCCAAGGTTCAGCTCATGAACCTGTCTTCAGAATTCGAAAAGTTTGGAGGGAAAACCTTCAAAATTTCAAGAAGAAATCTTCAAAATCCACATATTTCAGCCACAAATCTCCGAATTTTGATGTACTAAAGTAGTAGATGATTAAACACTATCAACACAGCAATCAAATACAAAGAAAATTGAATTTTAATCCATCTCTTGATCTCTTTATCTTCAAAATGAATGTAGATCTTAAAAATACTTGTATAGAACTCCTCCTGGCTCTGATACCACTGTAGATTAGCTCTCGATCGAACAACGGAATTCTATTAACAATCAAATCTATGCGGAATCTAGAATTGATCTATATGAATCAAAGATACACAACCACTTATATAAACATCATTTCATTTATCAATGTAAACTGATTACAATGAAATCTGAACACATAGTTCAAAGCTCTCACACAGAGAAAACTCTATCTCACAGATCTGTCTCACACATAAAATCAAGAACTACTAAACCTGCTATGTATACAAAACAAACAGACGAACCTAGCCGAACCCTTAGGTTCGCCAGCAGAACCTTGAGGTTCACTGGACGAACCCGTACAAGACAACCCTAGGTTCGCCGAACTTATACAAAACCTTGCCTAGGTTTGTGGGCCAGACGAACCTTGGCAAAACCTATATAAACTTATACATTTTGAAAAGCAATCTATTACAAAAATTTCCTAACATATTCTTGAAAGTCAGTTCCTGCACATATTCAAGAAACAAGAAAAATTCGGACAAGCCCAATATACCGGCGACAAAGCCGATTATACTGGCGACTAAGGCCGAAAATACTGGTGACAAGGCCGATTATACTGGCGACTAAGGCCGGAAATACTAGCGACAAGGCCCGGTTGTATAGCATGTGAATGTTATATTTCGAAAGATCCCTGGTTATAGTCTTTGAAGATGAAATTGTCAGCCACTAAAGCGTGTACTGGTCCCAAAATCTCCAACTATACCAGGATAATTAAGAGGATCCATGATTATAGCCCTTGAAAATGAAATTGTCAGTCACTAAAGCGTGTACTTATCTCATTATCTCGAACTATAACTGATATTCATTCGCTACTGGCGAGGGTGTAGGAACCGTTGTTCGATTGAGAGTCAAAAGTCACTTGAGTTTTGATTTCAGGTCAAACTTGCATCAACACCAAGAGTCTGAGCGTTGGTCTTCTACAAAGTTTTGATTTCAGGTCAAAACTAGCATGAGACGAGTGGTCTATGCTCTGGGTCCTGATCAAGTTTTGATTTCAGGTCAACACTTGGCATGAGACATATAGGCTCTTATCTTCTCTAGCTATGCTTGCAAAACATATTATCTTCACGAAAGTGGGCGTCAGGGATCCCAACGCCTAAGAATATTGAGAGGTAAATGTGTAAGTTTAAAGTAAATATCTTTTATGGCAATAAAAATAATATAAATTAGGTTTTAAGGTGAATGTCATTCCATGCACTCGGAAGAGGTTCACCTTCCATAGTGGTTAACTTGTATCCCCCCTTTCCAGCTTCAGATTGAATCCTATAGTGTCCTTCCCATTTTGGGGAAAGTTTCCCATCCATTGGGTTGGTGTTATTCTGAAATGCTTTTCTTAAAACTAAATCTCTAATATGGAATCTTCTGATTCTTATATTCTTGTTATATGATGTAGCCATCTTTTGCTGATAGGTTGCCATCCTAATTCTTGCAATATCCCTAGTTTCATCAATGGTATCTATATCCTGAGATAATATTTCATTGTTGGATTCTATAGTTTGCAAATTTGTTCTTGCAGTAAGGATAACCATCTCAGTTGGTAGTACAGCTTCATAACCAAAAACTAATGAGAATGGTGTTTGTCTAGTCGCATTCTTTGTGGTTGTTCTATACACCTATAGGACAAATGGAAGTTTTTCAGCCCATTTTCCTTTCTTAGATCCCAACTTCTTATTGAGATTCTTGACGATGATTTTATTTCTTGATTATGCTTGACCGTTGGCTTGGGGATGTACAGGTGTGGAAGTAATCATTTTTATTCCCCACGTTTCGCAAAAGTTTGTAGTTCTTTTACCGATAAATTGAGACCCATTATCGCAAGTAATTTCACCAGGTATCCGAAATCTAATCAGGATACTTCTCTTTATGAATGAAATTACTTCTTTTTCTCTGACTTGTACGAAGGCTTCAGCTTCAATCCGTTTTGAGAAATAATCGGTCATGGCAAGCATGAACACTTTTCCTCCTGATGCTTTGGGTAGTTTACCTAGTATATCCATTCCCATTTCATGAATAGCCATGATTAGACTATCGGGTATAAGGTTCAACCAGTTGATGGAGAATATTACTTTCCCTTTGACAAGCATCACATTTCTAGGAATAAGACATTGCGTATTTTCTCATGGTTGGCCAGAAATAACCCGTTCATAGGATTTTTGAATATAATGCTCTGCCCCTAATGTGATTTCCATAATCTCCTTCGTGAATATATTTCAATACTTCTAAACTTTCAGGTTTTTCCAAGCACCTTAGGTACGGACTTGCTACTGATTTCTTATATAAGATATCCGGATAACTGTGTATTTAGATACTCTAGCTTTAAAAGCTTTAGGATTTACTTCTTCATAAGGTATTTTTCCTGTTTGAACATAATCCTTGATAGGAATAGTCCACGATATTTCTGGTGTATTTCGAACCTCAACGTTCTTTGGTTCAAGGATTTGATTCGAGTCTTCTATGTCTATTGCCGAACTTTAGATATGTAGGATAGGGATATTGATATCATCAGGAATTTCCAGAGATGAAGTGAGGTTTGCTAATGCATCGGCTTTAGCATTTTTTTTGTATGAACCTGTGTGATATAAAAGGTGTAAAATATCCAACTATATCCTTGACTATCTCTAAGTATTTTGCTAGTTTATCCCCTTTGACATTATAGGAACTGTTAAACGGGTTTGCTATTAGTAAGGAATCGAAAAATATATGGATATTTCTTATGTTCATATCCTTGGCTAATTGAAGTCCTGCTATTAAGGCATCATATTCAACTTAATTATGAGTTGCTTGAAATTCACAACTAATCGATTGGGGTATTATGTTCCCCTGTGGTGATTTTAGTATGATCCCTAATCATGTCCCCCTTTTATTTGAGGCTCCATCGGTTTATAACGTCCATTTACCAACATCCTCATCCAGAAGTTTGATTTCTAAATCCACTTCTGGTTGAATATCATTACTAAAATCTGCCACAAAATCTGCTAATGCTTGAGACTTAATTGTTGTCCTTGGTTGGTAAATTAAATCATTGGTGCTAAGCTTTACCGAACATTTTGTTGTTCTTCCTGATAACTCAGGTTTTCTTAGCACAGACTTAATAGGATAGTTTGTCTTAATATGTAATTTATGTGTCTCAAAGTAATGCCTAAGTTTTGTTGAGGCCATGATTAAAGCTAGAATTAGCTTTTCCAGATGAGTGGTTTACCATCTTCTGGTTTCATGAACAACGACGGTGAGGATAAGTATGGTTCCAAATCCTGGAGTGTCTTTTCGTTCTCTTCATCCCATTGAAACTTCTTATTCTTATTAAGGATATCGTAGAATCCTTTGAACTTTATAAAAGACCTTGGGATGAATCTATTGACTGCAGCTATCCTTCCATTTACCCTCTGCACTTCTTTTATGTTCGTCGGGAATTTTAAGTTCATGATAGCTTGAATTTTTGCTGGGCTAGCCTCTATTCCTCTTTTAGTGACCACATATCCCAAAAATTTTCTTGATCTGATTCCAAAATGACACTTAGAATAAGTTTCATTTTATATCGATCCAGGATATCAAATGATTCTTGAAGATCCCTAAGATGATCCTTGGTAATCTTCGATTTGACTACCATATCATCAATATACAGTGTCCCCCAGCTTATCTTTGAACATCATGTTGACAAGCCTTTGATAGGTGTTTCGGGTAAAAATTAACAAGTATACTTTTTAGCAAAACCGAATTAGTTTAGTGGGGTATTGTGCTTTACAATCTAGAAAATAGTTTATAAGTAAAATGCAATAAAAATATCCCTGAGGATCCCTAGGGATATTTCAGAATATCTAACGAAATAAACAGATTACACACGAGATTTATACGAGGAAAAGCCTTAATCCCTTAGGATTGCCGGCATAAAAACATCGGGAGGTGACAATCGTCACTCTGCCTTGTTCTTATAAATACAAAATATAAAATTACAATACAAGAGCGCAATTGATCGATCACTATGTGTTTTTGAACTTTGAATACTGTGAATATGAATCGAAAAAGAATCAGAAGTAAGCTAAGTGAGTAGTGTGTCTTTCCTAGATCGATATTGCCTCAATTTATAGTAAAAATTATACAATGATAGTCAAAGGTTGTTCCTAATAATTCGGTCCAGTCACCAATCATGCGCCAATTGATCATTAGTGAACGTTATTAGCTTCTCCATGTAATCCACGTTCTTCTCCACATTCCGGGTAAATAGGCATATTTGTTGCTTATAATCTGTTGACTCATTTCAAACGTTAATAGCAGTTGTTGAATAACAAAATAATAATAAATTATAAACTACCATTATTTATTATTCAAGTCATCAGATCATATATATTCATATACGCAAATATTCCCAATTATCCCGAAATATCCCGTATCCCAAATTATTCCGAATTATAAAGATAAATTTTTACAGGTATAACAATTGCCCCCAAATTTTTATTACCGCTTCAATTGGTGGTAAGAATTTGAAAATAACCGTTTGTTATGGCTCTTTATTTAAATTTTGAATTTTAAACGTGATGTGACTGTTGTCAGAACAATTATGAATATGGCGGTTTCCCACATATTCCAGCCGTTTGTGGAGGATATAATGATCACATTTCTTCCATTTGATGCCATCATCATCGACTGGATCTTGCTGTAAGTTTCTTTCATTTGCTCGTTCAATTTTTAATTTCTTCTTTCTGAAAATGTCCGGATCATCTTCTGCTTCTGATTTCGATTCAAACGATTTTACCAATCAAAACGTTCTAACTCTGAATCGTCAAAACAGAAATGTTTTTCATGATGATAAAATTGAACTGCTACGTCTTTCTAAAACATTTCCTGATGAAACTATATTTCATCATTTTTCTGAAAATCTTAAGGCCGATCACGTCTCACCCACTTGGATATGTTTTCCAGAGTATCTTTTCACCTTGGGTTTAAAGTTTCCTTTCCCTGATCTTATCCTCAATTTCTTTTTAACTACCAAACTCTGTTTTCCGCAACTCATGCCTATGGGATGGCGCCTTCTTTACTCCCTTGATCAACTAAACCATCACTTTGGTTTAGGAATTGGTATCCCCGAAATATCCCTGATGTACCAACTCAGAACAAATGGTTCATCCTGGTTTGTTCTTCAGAGACAGAGCGGGGCTCCTGTCTTAGTTCCTGGAATCACTTTTAGTGAAGACGAATGGAGAAATAGATTCGTTTTTGTGAAAAGAAGTTCTATTCCTCATGGGGAACTTCTTCCTTTTAAATGGGTGGAAAAGGGTAGGATTCTTAGGATTTTTCTTCTTAATTAATACATGTTCTTATTTGATTTTTCTTATTATATTTTTATTTTCCGCAGCTTCCAAGTTTGAAGCACTTGTAGCAGAAGAAGAAGAAAGCAGGAACATAATTCGTTCCTTATTGAAAATCGACGAGCAATACAAAATGTTCGGTGCTCACCTCGAAGCAGTTACTCCTATGGCCTCAGGTACATTTAACAAGATATCTGAAATATTCTAATTTATTTCTAATTATCCTGATTTATTTTGTAGAATCAACGTTCAACCTTGAAGATCTTGACGCCTTCTTTGCTGTAAAGAAGGAGAAAATTAGTCCCGTTGCCCCCAAATCTCGTGCCATGACTTCCCGTTCTTCAAAGACAACCAAGAAACGCAAAGGGATAGATACTATGGATCTTGAAGAGCCATCTGACCTGACCATTCCTGATCTTCTGAAAAAGCTTTACTATTTTGTCTAATGGTGTAATATCCTTACATATTATGAATGATTCATATTCTGTAGGTCTCTGCTAAGTACATCTCTAAGAAAGAACAAACTGACAAGCAGATGGAGGACCTGGAAGATCAGAAGAAAATCTTCACAGCCAAAGCCGGTCATTATGAGAAGGAGTTAGCCAAGGTCAAGAAACAGATGAAGGACATGGAAGCCACACACAAGCTCTAGTTCAAAGAACATATTGATGGAGCCAAGAAGTCTGCTGCCATTGCTGTGTTAAGGGCCAAAATCCAATTGGTGAATCAGGCCAAGACTGAAGGTGTGGATTCCCTGGCCAAGAATATGAAGGAATGGGGGCAGGTGACAAGGTGGAGGCTTCTGTGGAGGTTAACAAGGCTGGCGAGGTGGGTGAGACCAGCAAGGCAGGTGATGTGGAAGTGACATGTGCAGTGGCTGGAGTGGTTCAGCAGGAGGCGACGATGGGTGATGATGACAATGATGCGAAGGTCTGAGCCCATCTTTTTTAGTATTTTGTGGTTCTTTAATTCTGGTGTAATGCTGTTCAAACAATAGTTTTTAGGAAAGTCCCCTAGTATAGGGGCAGACAATATAATAAATCAAAGTGAGGGACTATAAGTTTCATGGCGAAGCTTTGATTTCTTTTAACTTTCGTTTGATATATCAAGTGGAGGGACCATGAGTTTCATGGCAAAGCTTGATATGTCAACTTTTTAACTATTTCTGGTTGTGAATATAACATTTGGTATGTTGGGTTTTCTTTCCGCGTTTTCATATAGCAGTTTATTCTTAGATATCTTGAAATATCCTGAATGTTGTTATTTTGTTATTGAAAGAGATTATTAAGTTTCACAATTTGTGAAAGTGTGATTATTAATTTCTAATATATTTTTATTGGATTTATAATACTTTAGTTTTTCCAAGTAACTTTTTACTTAGGCTATTAACGTATAGGCATTCTTAGGAATATTTAGGAATAATTCAGATTAGATTCATCCTTATACGACTAAGGTTTTTATTATTCAAATGGTTATATATAACTTAGATATATATTCTAAAGTAATAATAGCACATGAAGTATTTTAGTAATTTAGTTTAGCATATCCTTTAATAAAGATTCATATAACATATTCCTAGGTTTTACACATTTAATCTAGTGTTAGGATATGAGTCTAAACAACTAGAAATAAAGAATGCAATATATCTAAAGAGTTAAGAAATAAATACCGATTTCTAGAGATAGTAGACTTAGTTTGAAATCTTCTTTGTTCCTGTCAAAACATCAAAAAGAATTTCGTACCTGAATATCCCCAAGTATGTTGCGATATTCCTAGGTATCCTTGAAAGTCAGTCCTGCATAAATAAAAAAACAAGAAAACTTGGGACATGCCCAAGATACTGGCGACAAGGCCGATTAAATTGGCGACTATGGCCGAAATACTGGCGACTAAGGCCAGAATACTGGCGACTAAGGCCGGAATACTGGCGACAAGGCCACTGGCGACTAAGGCCGGAATGCTGGCGACTAAGGCCGGGATACTGGCAACTAGGCCGGAATTCGGAGGATCCCTGGTGATAGTCTTTGAAAATGAAATTGTCATCCACTCATGCGTGTACTGGTCCCAAAATCTCCAACTATACCGGGATATTCGGAGGATCCTTAGTTATAGCCCTTGATAATGAAATTGTCAGCCACTCATGCGTGTACTGGTCCCATTATCTCAGACTATAATAGGATAAACGTGCGCAACTGGCGAGGGCATGAGCCCTAAGTCTTCATGAGAGACAAAAGTCTCTTGAGTTTTGATTCCAGGTCAAAACTTTGCAGCTAGACATAAAGTCAGTGCGGGGTCTTCTACAGTCTTGATTTTAGGTCAAAACTTTGCAGCTAGACATAAAGTCAGTGCGGGTCTTCATCTAGTTCTGATTTCAGGTCAGAACTTGGGTTAAGACATAAAGTCTCATCTCTTCTCCTGCTATACCTGCAAAACAATAAGATTTTTGCATTGCTACAGGGCTCCTCTACAGTTTTGATTTCAGGTCAAAACTTTGCAGCTAGACATAAAGTCTGTGCAGGGTCTTGATCAATTTCTGATTTCAGGTCAGAACTTGGGTTAAGACATAAAGTCTCATCTCTTCTCATGCTATACCTACAAAATAGTAAGATTTTTGCATAGCTGGGAATCAGGATTCCTAATGCCCCTCATATGCTTGATTAGTAGCATGGCATTTAGGAATATATAAGAATATATAGGAGTATATAAGAATATATCATAATAATTAAAAATATAAGCGTAGATTATAACTAAACAATCCTTTATAGCTCGATACAAAAGGTTTTAAATAAACTATAACTTAAGATGAATGGCATTCCAAGATCTTGGAAGAGGTTCTCCTTCCTTGTTGGTTAATTTGTATGCCCCTTTTCCAGCTTCTACTTTGATCCTATAGGGTCCTTCCCATTTTGGAGCAAGTTTTCCATCAGCTGGATTGGTGGTATTTTGAAATGCCTTCCTTAAAACCAGATCTCCAACTTGAAATCTTCGTATCCTAATATTCTTGTTATAGGATTTGGCTATCTTTTGTTGATATGTCGCCATCCTTATTCTTGCAATATCCCTAAGTTCATCAACAGTATCTAGATCTTCAGATAATACTTCCTTGTTGGATTCTAGATTTTGCAGACTTGATCTTGCAGTAGGGACAACCATTTCAGTTGGGAGAACAGCTTCGGAACCATATACTAAAGAGAATGGTGTTTGACCAGTTGCATTCTTTGTGGTTGTTCTATCAGCCAATAGAACAAATGGAAGTTCTTCAGCCCATTTTCCTTTCTTGGACCCCAACTTTTTCTTAAGGTTGTTGATTATAATCTTGTTGCTTGATTCTGCCTGACCATTAGCTTGATGATGAACAGGTGTAGAGGTGATCATCTTTATGCCCCAGCTTTCACAAAAGTTTGTAGTCCTTTTGCCTATGAACTGAGATCCGTTGTCACAAGTGATTTCTGCAGGTATCCCAAATATAGTCAGGATATTTCTTTTTATGAATGAGATTACTTCTTTTTCTCTAACTTGCACAAAGGCTTCAGCCTCAATCTATTTTGAGAAGTAATATGTCATCGCCAGCATAAACACCTTTCCTCCGGGTGCTATGGGCAACTTTCCTACTATATCCATTCCCCATTTCATGAATGGCCATGATGAGACTATTGGATGTAGAGGTTCGGCTGGTTGATGGAGTATATTGCTATGTCTTTGACAAGCATCACACTTCTGGGAATAAGACATTGCATCTCTTCTCATGGTCGGCCAAAAGTATCCTGTCCTCAGGATCTTTGAGAATAATGCTCTTCCCCCGGTGTGATTTCCACAATCTCCTTTATGGATATCTTTCATTACTTCCAGACTTTCGGGTTTCTCCAAACACCTCAAGTATGGGCCTGATACTGATTTCCTATATAAGATATCTCGTATGATTGTGTATCTAGATACTTTTGATTTGAAAGCTCGAAGATTTGTTTCTTCATCAGGTATCTTTCCTGTTTGAAGATAGTTCTTAATAAGGATAGTCCAGGATATTTCATGTGCTTCTGAGTGATCAACTTCAGTATTCTCGGGTTCACTATCCAGATCTATATCCTGCATATCTATCGCTGGTCTTAAAATATGAAGGATAGGAATATTAATATCCTTAGGAATCTTTAGGGATGATGCTAAGTTTGCCAATGCATCTGCTTCGGCATTCTCATCCCTTGGCACTTGAGTGATATCAAACTTGAAAAAATATCCTGAAATATCCTTAACTATTTCTAAGTATTTTGACAATTTGTCTCCTTTGGTCATGTAAGAGCCGTTAAATTGATTAGCTATCAACAAAAACATGTAGGTTTCTGATGTTCATATACCTAGCCAATTGAAGTCCTGCTATTATAGCTTCGTATTCTGCTTCATTATTAGTTGCTTGAAATTCACAACTAATTGGTTGGGGTATTATGTCCCCCTGTGGCGATTTTAGTATGATACCTAATCCTGTTCCTCTTACGTTTGAAGATCCATCTGTGAACAAAGTCCACTCACCAATATCTTCATCTAAGAGTTTGATTTCTAGATCCACTTCTGGTTTTAGTTCACTACTAAAATCAGCCACAAAGTCTGCTAATGCTTGTGACTTAATTGCTGTCCTTGGTTCATAGATCAAATCATAAGTACTGAGCTTGACTGACCATTTTGCCATCCTTCCTGATAGCTCAGGTTTTCTCAATACAGATTTAACAGGATAATTGCTCTTGATGTGTATTCTATGGGTCTCAAAGTAATGCCTAAGTTTGGTTGATGCCATGACCAAAGCCAAGATTAGCTTTTCTAAGTGAGAATATCTAGTCTCATCATCTACTAGGCTTTTACTCACATAATATACGGGACGCTGTGATCCTTGATGATCCTTAACTAACACAGCACTCACAGTAGTTCGGGATACTGCTAAGTACAATGATAGTGGTTCACCATCTTCTGGTCTCATGAGCAATGGAGGTGAAGACAAATATTCTTTCAGATCCTGAAGTGCCTTCTCATGCTCTTCATCCCATTGGAACTTCTTATTCTTTTTAAGGATATCGTATAACCGCTTAAATTTTTCAGAAGACCTTGAGGTGAATCTATTGAGTGCAGCTATTCTTCCTGTTAATCTTTGTACCTCTTTTATGTTCTTTGGGGATTCGAGGTTTAAGATTGCTTGAATTTGTTCCGGGCTAGCCTCTATTCCTCTTTTAGTGACCATATATCCCAAGAACTTTCCTGATCTCACCCCAAAATGACACTTAGATGGATTAAGTTTCATATTGTAGCGGTCCAGGATATCGAAGGATTCCTGTAGATCCCTAAGATGATTCTCAGTTATCTTTGATTTGACCACCATTGTTTCGGGTAAAAATTAACAAGCTTAACTTTTTGCAAAACCGAATTAGAAAAGTGGGGTGTTGTGTTTAACAAGAAAATATGTTGAATGTACTGAGAATATGTTCAGGATATCCCCGAATATCCCTAAGGATATTTGAATATATCAAATAGAAAAATAGCAATACACACGAGATTTATACGAGGAAAAGCCCTTAATCCCTTAGGATTGCCGGCATAAAAACCTCGGGAGGTGACAATTGTCACTCTGCCTAGTATATTATCAACAAACTGATGTAAATACAAGTGTACGAGCTTTGATGATCGATACTAAGTGTTACAATTGCTTGAATCTTTATGTGTTTGAGAGAAAATGAAGAAAAGATGATGAAAAACGTGTCCCTAATCGATCACCAGCCGTTTGTTTATATACAATATGTTGCAACAGCTAAATTAACTATATTTCCGAATATCCCGGCGAGAATCTCGGGATAATGGCCATGTGACAGCTACCACGTCCATTTACCACGTTTAGCCGTTCTATTTAAGTAAATCCCCAGTCTTTAGGTCCAATTTAGTCAACATGACCGTTGGTGACTTGTTCTACACTTGTTTCCATAATTTAGCATGTTCCCATGTTTCTTTTGACTGTATCCCGACTTTTAAGATAAAATCAAGTCCATAATAAGTATCCTGCAAGACTATCTCAAGCAATACAAAGAAGAGATCGATTAGTAACGTTAGTACTCAGGATATTTTGAGAATATTTAAGAATCCCGTATTCTGGATTATCCTCGGATATCCCGAATCTCAGAGCATAAAAATTGACCCACAACAATTGCCCCCAAAATTTTGTAAGCTATTCTTACCATATACAGCTGTAAAAATTGTCAAACTCAATCTTTGTGAGAACATGTCTTGCTACTTCTTAGGATTAAGAATTTCGTATTTTTGAATGTCATTATTGATTTTAATATATCCTTGAATATTTCAAAATACTCTCAATAATATTTCGAATACTTCCTAATTTTCATAAAGAATAGTGTTACTTACTGTTTGAATAGAAATATATCAATTATAATCAATAATAATACGTTGAATACATATACTTTGAAAAGTTTCAGAATATTTCCTTTCAGTAGATATCCTACAAATCTAATTATTTTTCAAGTATAACTAGAAATAAGTAGAAAACGTTTAAGCTATATTTGGTCTAACTTGATCAGGATTTTAATTATAGTAGCAATTATAAATAATTTAGATATTAAGAATATTAATCATATAAGATTTTGTTAAATGATTAAATATTTCTAAGTATAAATATGTATCAGACATATTATCTAATTTCATAATAGCATATTCCTAATCGGGAATAAAAATAGAATATTGAAAAGGTTAATAAATAAATACCAACTTCTTGGAATAGTGGAATTATTTCTGAAGTCATCCTTTATCCCTGTTAAAATAATATAACAGTTACATACCTCAATATCCTTGGATATGTTGTAAGCGGACGCAATATCTCAAAATATCCTTGAATGTTAATTCCTGCACATATTCAACAAACAAGAAAGATTGGGATAAACCCAATATACTGGCGACTAAGGCCGGTTAGACTGGCGACAAGGCCGAAAATACTGGCGACAAGGCCGATTATACTGGCGACTAAGGCCGATCATACTGGCGACTAAGGCCGAAAATACTGGCGACAAGGCCGAGAGATACTGGCGACTAAGGCCGGAATGCTGGCGACTAAGGCCGGGATACTGGCGACTAGGCCGGAATTCGGAGGATCCCTGGTAATAGTATTTGAAAATAAAATTGTCAGCCACTCAGCGTGTACTGGTCCCAAAATCTCCAACTATACCGGGATATTACGGAGGATCCATAGTTATAACCCTCGATAATGAAATTGTCAGCCACTCAGCGTGTACTGGTCCCATTATCTTGGATTATAGCAGGATATACGTGTGCTAGTGGCGTGGGTATGAACCGTTAGTCTTCAAAGGTTTCTTGAGTTTTGATTTCAGGTCAAAACTTTGCAACTGGACATAAAGTCAGTGCGGGGTCTTCATCAAGTTTTGATTTCAGGTCAAAACTTGGGCTGAGACATATAGCCTCGTATCTTCTCCAGCTATTCCTGCAAAGACATAGAATATTTTTGCAAAGGTAGACATTAGGGATCCCTAAGCCTCTCCAATGCTTGAGTTAGTATCAGGATAATTCTAGAATATACATCACGATATAATAGTAGGGATATGCAAGAATTTTGCGAAAAACAACCATGTAGAGTAAAGGATTTATATAAAATACGTTTTTAAATGAATAGCATTCCATGCCCTCGGGATAGTTTCACCATCCATAGTGATTAATCTATATGCCCCCTTTCCAGCTTTGGAATCAATTTTGTAAGGTCCTTCCCATTTTGGGGCAAGCTTTCCATCCATTGGATTTGTGGTATTCTGGAATGCCTTTCTTAAAACTAAGTCTCCTACCTGGAATCTTCTGATCCTTATATTCTTATTGTAGGATTTAGCTATCTTTTGCTGATAGGTAGCCATCCTGATCTTCGCAATATCCCTAGATTTGTCAATAGTATCTATATCCTGAGATAAGATTTCGTTATTGGTTTCTATAGTTTGTAGACTTGTTCTTGCAGTAGGGATAATCATCTCAGTTGGGAGTACAGCTTCTGACAAATACTAATGAGAATGGGGTTTGACCAGTCGCATTTTTTGTAGTCGTTCTATCCGCCCATAGGACAAATGGAAGTTCTTCTGCCCATTTTCCTTTCTTAGATCCCAACTTCTTTTTGAGATTGTTTATGATTATCTTGTTGCTCGATTCTGCTTGTCCATTAGCCTGAGGATGTACTGGTGTGGAAGTAATCATTTTTATCCCCCACGCTTCACAAAAGTTGGTAGTTCTTTTGCCAATGAATTCAGATCCATTATCGCAGGTAATCTCAGCAGGTATCCCGAACCTGGTCAGGATATTCCTTTTTATGAAGGATATTACTTCCTTTTCTCTAACCTGTAAAAAAGCTTCGGCTTCAATCCATTTTGAAAAGTAATCAGTCATGGCGAGCATGAATACTTTTCCTCCTGGTGCTTTTGGCAGTTTTCCTAGTATATCCATTCCCCATTTCATGAATGGCCATGGTGAGACTATTGGATATAGAGGTTCAGCCGGTTGGTCAAGGATATTGATGTGTCTTTGACAAGCATCACATCTCTGGGAATAGGATATTGCATCTTTTCTCATGGTAGGCCAAAAATATCATGTTCTAAGGATTTTCGAAAGTAATGCTCTGCCCCCAGTGTGATTTCCACAATCTCCTTCATGAATATCCTTAATTACTTCTAAGGTCTCTGGTTTTTCTAAACATTTTAAGTATGGACCAGCTACCGATTTCTTGTATAGAATATCCCTAATGAGTATATATCTAGATATCCTGATTTTGAAGGCTCTATGGTTTGTTTCTTCATCAGGTATTTTTCCTGTTCGAAGATATTCTTTGATGGGTGTAGTCCAGGATATTTCATGTGCATCAATATTTTTCGGTTTAAGGATTTGGTTTGAGTCTTCTATATCTATCGCTTGATTTAGGATATGCAGGATAGGGATATTGATATCATCACAGATTTTCAGAGATGATGCTAGGTTTGCTAATGCATCTGCTTCATCGTTCTCTTCTCTAGGGACTTGAGTGATATCAAAAGTATCAAAATATCCCACTATATCCTTAACTATTTCTAAGTATTTTGCCAATTTATCTCCTTTAACCATATAGGAACCATTAAATTGGTTAGCTATTAGTAAGGAATCGACAAATACATGGAGGTGTCTTACATTCATATCCCTAGCTAATTGAAGTCCCGCTATTAAGGCTTCATATTTAGCTTCGTTATTGGTTGCTTGGAACTCACAACTGATAGATTGGGGTATTATGTCCCCCTGTGGCGATTTTAGTATTATTCCTAAACCTGTCCCTCTTACATTCGAGGCTCCATCAGTATGTACGGTCCATTCACCAGTATCCTCATCTAAGAGTTTAACTTCTGAATCTGCTTCTGGTTGAATATCACTACTAAAATCTGCCACAAAGTCTGCAAGTGCTTGAGACTTAATTGTTGTTCTTGGTTCATAGACTAGATCATAAGTGCTAAGTTTTACTGACCATTTGGCCATCCTTCCTGATAACTCAGGTTTTCTTAACACTACCTTAATCGGATAGTTTGTTTTGATGTGTATCTTATGTGTCTCAAAGTAGTGCCTAAGTTTAGTTGATGCCATGATCAGAGCTAAGATTAATTTTTCTAGGTGAGAATACCTAGTTTCAGCATCTAATAAGCTCTTACTCACATAGTATACTGGATGTTGGGATCCTTGATAATCTTTAACCAACACTGCACTTACAGTAGTTCGGGATACTGCTAAGTATAGTGATAGTGGTTCACCATCTTCTGGTTTCATGAGCAATGGTGCTGAGGATAAGTATTCTTTTAAATCCTGTAGAGCTTTCTCATGCTCTTCATCCCATTGAAACTTCTTATTCTTTTTCAGGATATCATAGAATCCTTTGAATTTCTCAGAAGATCTTGAGATGAATCTATTAAGTGCGGCTATTCTTCCTGTTAACCTCTGCACTTCTTTTACGTTTGTTGGGGACTTGAGGTTTAGGATAGCTTGTATTTGCTCCGGGCTGGCCACTATTCCTCTTTTAGTGACCATATATCCCAGGAATTTTCCCGATCTTACTCCAAAATGACACTTAGAAGGATTAAGTTTCATGTTGTATCGATCCAGGATATCAAATGATTCTTTGAGATCCCGAAGATGATCTTTGGTAATCTTGGATTTGACTACCATATCATCAATATATACCTCCATTGTGTCCCCCAGCTTATCCTTGAACATCATATTAACAAGCCTTTGATAAGTAGCTCCTGCGTTCTTCAAGCCGAATGGCATTGCTGTATAGCAATATATCCCCGTTGGCGTCATGAAAGCGGTATCTTCTTGGTCTGAAGGCTCCATTTGGATTTGTTGGAATCCTGCCGATGCATCCATGAAAGTTAATATTTCATGGCCTGCCGTAGCATCTACCATTGAATCTATGTGTGGTAATGGAAAGGGGTCTTTAGGACAAGCTTTGTTTAGATCTGTGTAATCTACACAAACTCTCCACTTTCCATTCTTCTTTTGAACCACCACTACATTAGCTAGCCACCTTCGAAATTTTACTTCCCTAATCATCTTGGTTTTAAGAATTTTCTCTACTTCTTCTTGGATGATTATATTCCTTTCGGGAGCAAATTTTCTCCTTTTTGGTGGATAGGCTTGTAGCTTCTATCTATTCCTAACTTATGTATAATTACGTCTGAGGATATCCCTGTCATATCTTCATGTCTCCAAGCAAAGGTAGAAATCCTTGATTTCAGAAAAGAAATCAGTTTCTCCTCAATATCTTTGGGGATATTAATTCCTATGAGAACTTTGGTCTCGGGATCCTCAGGATTTAGTAATATTTCTTTTACTTCTTTTTCCCGGGATCCCTGATTATCCCCAAGGTTATTCTTTGATTGCTATGTTGAAGGTGGTTTCGTCGTCGCCTTCATCAAGGACGAATAACATTCTTTAGCTTCCTGTTGGTCGCTATCAATCTTTACGACTCCCCATTTTGTTGGTAGTTTGACGCGTTGATGATATGTTGAAGGGACTGCCTTCATATCATGTATCCAAGGTCTACCTAATATAATATTATAGCAGGATAGAGAGTCTATAATACAAAAGCGTTGAATAGAATTTACCCCTTCGATATACACAGGTAATTTAATTTCACCGATGGTAGCTTTAGCTTCTCCACTGAATCCAACTAATACCAAAGACTTGGTAGTTATCTCTGATTCAGGGATATTCATCCTCTTGAGAGTCTCTAATTGGATGATGTTTACTAAACTACCTCCATCAATGAGTATCCTGCGTACATAATGATTAGCAACATATAGAGTGATTACTAACCCGTCGTGGTGAGGATCTATGATGTTTTCCCGGTCCTGTTCTTCGAAGGATATAACGGTATCCTTGGTTATCGTTGAGGTCTTTGTGGGTTTTTCTCCATTCTCCATCTTAGCCTCTTTAGCATGTCTTCTGGCTGCAGAATAAGAAGTACCACATATGTCAGACCCACCAGAGATAAAGTTTATTACCTTAGCATCCTTAGGTGGGGATGCAACTCTCTTTGGGAATCCATCAGGATCCTGTCTTCTTTCCTTCTTTTTACTGAGAAGTTCTTTGAGATGGCCTTTGCTAAGCAGATGGCTTATTTCCTTTCTCAAAGCAATGCAATCTTCGGTAATATGTCCAAAATCTTCATGAAATGCACACCATTTGGATTTGTCCTTCGTGACGAACTTTTTATCCTTAGGAGGCCATCTAGCCTTTTCACCTAGATCCTGCATAGCATACATTAGTTCAGGGATATCTACAGAAAAATAGTACTCAGATATCCTGGGATAATCTTCATCATCCTCGTCATCATCTACAGAGTTGATTTTATGGTTGTCAGACTTGTAATATGGCTTGGATTCGAACGATTTGTTGGTGGGCGAATCGAACTTTCTTTTGCCTTGATCACTGGGAGGAGTTGTGGTAATCCTCTTCTGGATTTCTTTATCATCTTCCAACCTTATGAATCTCATTGCTCGATTCCGGACTTCGTCCATATTCCTGCAAGGATTCATAACCAAATCATCATAAAAAGGTGAGTTTTTCTGTGAGTTTTTCTGTAATCCCATCTTGAAGGCTTGGACTGCTGTAGTGATATCAAGATAAGGGATATCCAAGGATTCTCTGCCAAACTTATTGACATAGCTCCTTAGAGTTTCATCCGATCCTTGGGTTATCCTGTAAAGATCACTGGTTAATCTTTCAAATGTCCTGCTACATGAAAATTGACTGTTAAATAAATTAATCAAATGAGCAAAAGAAGTAATTGAATAGGGAGGAACGTTGAGTAGCCATTTTAAGGCCGCTCCAGTTAGTGTTGAGCCGAATCCTTTGCATAAGCAAGCTTCTTTCAAATGTGGGGGAATGGGGTTCATTTCCATTCTTTCCCTATATTGAGCTACATGTTCTTCAGGATCCGTGGTCCCATCATACAACTTCATGGTGGGAGTTTGGAATCTCTTTGGGATTTCGGCATCACATATTGGTGGAGCGAATCTGGATATCCTGTGAGTGATTGCTGGTACTTCCGGGATAGGCTTGACTATTCCTGGTACGCTGGAGATCATATCCCGAAGTTTCTGGATCTCCTTGGCCACTTGAGGAGATATTCTTGATTCCTGCGAAGAACCAAGGTTAGTAGTTTCAAATGAAGAATGATTATAAGTGTTACTGGTATATGGCGTAAGGAGTGATGTTCTAGGGATAAGGATATTATCCCGAGATATTCCCAGATCTTGGGATGCTGAAGAAGTTCCGATACTTTTCTGCATAGGGATAAAGTCTCCAGAATGGTTTCCGGATATCCCTGATGTTCCAAAATCAAGGATCCTTGGAACTATCGGAGTAGTAGCTTCTGGCTGTTTGTTCTTTTCAGCCTTCAAGTTCTCCATTTCTCTGAGAAGTCGTTGGTTCATCCGTTGCTGATCCATCATTTGTTGCTGTACCTGTTGAAACATACTCAAAATATCGTCATTAGAGACAAGTATGGGAGTCGAAGTGGTCATCTTTGTCGATGGAGTACTAGTAGCAACAAATGTAGTCTTTTTTCCAGCATTATCTGGTTTTTTCATGAAAACAGGAATCTGCGAGGATACATTAGTAGTAATAGCAGAGATAACAGGTAATGAAGAAGTTGATCTCGGTTGTGAAGCCATTTTTCGATATATTCTTTTAGAAAACGCCTTTAAACAAGGTTTTAATTGTAAAAAACACAAGTTTGCCCCACGGTGGGCGCCAAATTGTTTCGGGTAAAAATTAACAAGCTTAACTTTTTGCAAAACCGAATTAGAAAAGTGGGGTGTTGTGTTTAACAAGCAAATATGTTGAATGTACTGACAATATATTCAGGATATCCCCGAATCCCTAAGGATATTTGAATATATCAAATAGAAAAATAGCAATACACACAAGATTTATACGAGGAAAAGCCCTTAATCCCTTAGGATTGCCGGCATAAAAACCTCGGGAGGTGACAATTGTCACTCTGCCTAGTATATTATCAACAAACCGATGTAAATACAAGTGTACGAGCTTGGATGATCGATACTAAGTGCTACAATTGCTTGAATCTGTGTGTGTTTGAGAGAAAATGAAGAAAAGATGATGAAAAACGTGTCCCTAATCGAACACCAGCCGTTTGTTTATATACAATATGTTGCAACAGCTAAATTAACTATATTTCCGAATATCCCGGTGAGAATCTCGGGATAATGGCCATGTGACAGCTACCACGTCCATTTACCACGTTTAGCCGTTCTATTTAAGTAAATCCCGAGTCTTTAGGTCCAATTTAGTCAACATGACCGTTGGTGACTTGTTCTCCACTTGTTTCCATAATTTAGCACGTTCCCATGTTTCTTTTGACTGTATCCCGACTTTTAAGATAAAATCAAGTCCATAATAAGTATCCTGCAAGACTATCTCAAGCTATACAAAGAAGAGATCGATTAGTAACGTTAGTACTCAGGATATTTTGAGGATATTTAAGAATCCCATATTCTGGATTATCCTCGGATATCCCGAATCTCAGAGCATAAAAATGGACCCACAACAACCATATCATCAATATACACTTCCATAGTGTCCCCCAGTTTCTCTTTGAACATCATGTTGACAAGTCTCTGGTATGTGGCTCCAGCATTCTTCAAGCCAAATGGCATTGCGTATAGCAATATATCCCTGTTGGAGTCATGAAGGCTGTAGCTTCTTGGTCTGACGGTTCCATTTGAATTTGTTGAAAGCCTGCCGATGCATCCATGAAAGTTAACATTTCATGTCCTGCCGTTGCATCTACCATTGAGTCTATATGTGGTAATCGAAAGGGGTCTTTGGGACAAGCCTTGTTGAGGTCTGTGTAATCCACACAAACTCTCCACTTTCCATTCTTCTTTTGAACCACGACTACATTGGCTAGCCACTTTGGAAATTTCACCTCTCTAATCATTTTCGCTTTGAGGAGTTTCTCTACTTCCTCTTGAATGATTAGATTTCTTTCGGGTGCGAATTTCCTTCTCTTTTGGTGGACAGGCTTAATATTCCTATCTATCCCTAACTTATGTGTAATCACATTTGAGGATATTCCCGTCATATCCTCATGTTTCCATGCAAATGTGGAAATTCTTGATTTCAGAAAAGAAATCAGTTTCTCTTCAACATCCTCAAGGATATTTGTCCCTATAAGGACCTTGACCTCAGGATCATCAGGATTTAAGGGTACTTCCTTTACTTCATTTTCCTATATTCCTGAGTATCCCCAAGGTCGCACTTTGATTGCTATGCTGATGAAGGTATAGTAGTTCCTTTCATCGAAGATGAATAGCACTCCTTGGCTTCTTGCTGATCACTGTTGATCTTCACTACTCCCCATGGTGTTTGCAGCTTGACACATTGATGATAGGTCGAGGGGACTGCTTTCATGTCATGTATCCAAGGTCTACCTAGTATAATATTATAACAAGATAGAGAATCTATTATACAAAAACGTTGCATAGAATTTACCCCCTCGATGTATACCGGTAGCTTGATTTCTCCAACAGTGGCTTTAGCTTCACCACTGAATCCAACCATGATCAGAGATTTGGTGGTTATCTCTGATTCAGGGATATTCATCCTCTTGAGTGTTTCCAATTGGATGATGTTGACCGAGCTTCCTCCATCTGTAAGTATCCTGCGTACATAATGGTTAGCGACATATAATGTAATGACTAACCCATCATGATGAGGATCTAGGATATTCTCGCGATATTGTTCTTCAAAGGACACCACTGTTTCAGTGGTAAGTGTTGATGTCTTTGTGGGTCTCTCTCCATTCTCCATTTTCGCTTCTTTAGCATGTTTCCTAGCTGCATAATAAGAGGTACCACAAATGTCAGAACCAACAGAAATAAAGTTAATTACCTTTGCATCCTTAGGTGGAGATGTGGCTTTCTTTGGGAATCTGTTGGAATCATGTCTCCTATCTTTCTTTTTCCCCAGTAGTTCTTTAAGATGACCTTTGCTTAGTAGGTAGCTTATTTCCTTCCTTATTGCAATGCAATCATCGGATATGTGGCCGAAGTCTTCATGAAAGGCACACCACTTGGATTTATCCCTGGTTGCGAACTTCTTTTCCTTTGGTGGCCATCTAGCTTTTTCACCTAAGTCCTACATAGCACACATTAGTTCAGGAATATCAACAGAAAAACAATTCTTGGATATCCTGGGATATTCTTCATTATCCTCATCTTCCTCCACCGCATTGATCTTGTTGTTATCAGCCTTGTAGTATGGTTTGGATTTGAATGACTTGCTGGTAAGAGAGTCCAATTTTCTTTTGCCTTGATCATTGGGAGGCGTTGTGGTGATCTTCTTCTGGATTTCCTTATCATCCTCCAATCTAATAAACTTTAATGCATGGTTTCGAACTTCGTCCATGTTCCTGCAAGGATTCATGACTAAGTCATCATAAAAAGGTGAGTCTCTTTGTAAACCCATCTTAAATGCTTGAACAGCCATGGTAATGTCAAGGTTAGGGATATCCAGGGACTCTCTGCCAAATTTTTTGACATAACTCCTGAGTGATTCATCGGATCCCTAGGTTACCCTGTAGAGATCACTAGTCAGCCTCAAAAAGGTCCTGCTACAAGAAAATTGACTGTTAAATAGATTAATTAAATGAGCAAATGAAGTTATCGAATAAGGAGGAACATTAAGCAGCCATTTCAGGGCTGCCCCAGTCAATGTAGAACCAAATCCTTTGCATAAGCATGCCTCCTTCAAATGTGGAGGTATAGGGTTAGTTTTCATCCTTTCCCTATATTATGCCACATGTTCTTCAGGATCTGTGGTTCCATCATACAGCTTCATGGTTGGAGTTTGAAATCTCTTTGGGATCTCAGCATCACATATTTGTGGAGCGAATCTAGAGATCCTGTGGGTTGTGACAGGAACCTTAGGAATAGGCTTGACCACCCCGGGAACACTAGAGATCATGTCTCTGAGTTTCTGAATCTCCTTAGCCACTTGGGTGGTTAATCCGGATTCCAGCATAGAACCAAAGTTAGTAGTATCAATGGGAGAATAGTTGAAAGTATTGCTAGTAATGGGAGTCAGATAAGAAGTTCCCGGGATATTGGTATTATCCCGAGATATCCTTAACCCTTGGGATCCCTCAGGATCCCCGAGACTAGTCTGCATGGGAATGAAGTCTCCGGAATGATTCCAAAACATCCCTGATGTCCCAAAATCCAGGATCCTTGGAGCCAATGGAGTTGAAGTTTCGATCTGCTTATTCTTTTCAGCCCTCAAAGTTTCCATTTCTCTAAGAAGCCTTTGATTCATTTTCTGTTGATCCAATATTTGCTGCTGAACCTGTTGAAACATACTCAAAATTTCATTGTTAGAAACAAGTGTGGGGACAGAAGTGGTCATCCTTGTTGATGGAACACTCTCGGCTACAAATGTGGCTTTCTTCCCAGAATTGCTAGGATTATCGGACTTCTTGGAAAAAACAGGAATCTGCGAGGACACATTAGTAGTAGTAGCAGCAGAAACAATAGGTATTGAAGAAGTTGATCTCGGTTGTGAAGCCATTTTTCACTATATTTCTTCTGAAAACACCTTTAAACAAGGTTTTTTTTATAAAAAACACAAGTTTGCCCTACGGTGGGCGCCAAATTGTTTCGGGTAAAAATTAACAAGTATAATTTTTAGCAAAACCGAATTAGTTTAGTGGGGTATTGTGCTTTACAATCAAGAAAATAGTTTATAAGCAAAATGCAATAAAAACATCCCTGAGGATCCCTAGGGATATTTCAGAATATATAACGAAATAAACAGCTTACACACGAGATTTATACGAGGAAAAGCCCTTAATCCCTTAGGATTGCCGGCATAAAAACCTCGAGAGGTGACAATAGTCACTCTGCCTTGTTCTTATAAAGACAAAATATAAAATTACAATACAAGAGCGCAATTGATCGATCACTATGTGTTTTTGAACTTTGAATACTATGAATATGAATCGAGAAAGAATTAGAAGTAAGCTAAGTGAGTAGTGTGTCTTTCCTAGATCGATATTGCCTCAATTTATAGTAAAATGATACAATGATAGTCAAAGGTTGTTCCTTATAATTCGGTCCAGTCACCAATCATGCGCCAACTGATCATTAGTGAACGTTATTAGCTTCTCCATGTAATCCACGTTCTTCTCCACATTCCGGGTAAATAGGCATATTTGTTGCTTATAATCTGTTGACTCATTTCAAACGTTAATAGCACATGTTGAATAACAAAATAATAATAAATTATAAACTATCATTATTTATTATTCAAGTCATCAGATCATATATATTCATATACGCAAATATTCCCAATTATCCCGAAATCTCCCGTATCCCGAATTATTCCGAATTATAAAGATAAATTTTTACAAGTATAACAATAGGTAGCTCCAACGTTCTTCAAGCCAAAAGGCATTGTTGTATAGCAATTTATCCCCGTTGGTGTGATGAAGGCCGTATCTTCTTGCTATGAAGGCTTCATCTGAATTTGTTGGAATCCTGCAGATGCATCCATGAAAGTCAACATTTCATGTGACGCTGTTGCGTCTGCCATAGAATCTATATGTGGTAATGGAAAGGGGTCCTTTGGACAAGCTTTGTTAAGATCTGTGTAATCTACACAAACTCTCCACATTCCATTCTTCTTTTGAACCACAACTACATTAACTAACCAACTTGGAAATTTTACTTTCCTAATCATCTTTGCTTTGAGAAGTTTTTCTACTTCTTCTTGGACGATTATATTTCTTTCATTGGAAAATTTCCTTTTTTTTTGGCGGATAGGTTTAAAGATTCTATCTATTCCTAACTTATGTGTGATTAGGTTCGAGGATATCCCTGTCATATCCTCATGCTTCCATGCAAATGTAGAAATTCTTGATTTCAGGAAAGAAATCAGTTTTTCTTCAATGTCCTCACGGATATCAGTTCCAATGAGAACTTTAGTTCTGGGATCCTCGGGATTCAGTAGTACTTCCTTTACTTCCTTTTCCCGGGATTCTTGAGTATCCCCAAGGTCGCTCTTTGATTGCTATGCTGATGATTGTTTCGTTGTTTCCTTCATTGAAGATGAATAACACCCTTTGGCTTCTTGCTGGACGCTATTTACTATCACTACTCCCCATGGTGTAGGTAGTTTTACGCACTGTTGGTAGGTCGATGGGACTGTATTCATATCATGTATCCATGGTGTTGAAACTCGTACAGGCTTTTTAACCCGGAACAAGGACTTTAGACTCATGGTCAAAGCTTGGTATTAGATCCCTCTGAAGTTTAACACTTAGTTATTTTTTTTGTTTGGTTTTTGCTAGAAAGGGAGAAAACAGAATAGCAGCACAACGAATTTTTGGTGAATGCAATTCAAGTATTTCAGGAAATGTTGGGGTTTTAGTACCCCACATTCAATGTTACAAGACAAAGAAATAATCAGACAAATAGCTGACACTATTACAGACACTAAATCATCAGAAGAGTACAACTAATACCAAGTCAACAACTACAGAATCACAAGCCTTCAGAAGTTCTTCAGTCTTTAGTTCTTCCGAGGTTGAATTAGTTGTTTAGAAATTCAGTGGTTATTCTTTCAGAAGATGTTTGTCGAAAGCTGATCAAATAGTTGTTATTATTTAATCAGAGGTTGTCTTTTGAAACAGTGGTTGTCTTGTTAAAGGATCAGGTTCAGCTATTATCTTTCGAAGCTAAAGAAATCTGTTGTTGTTCTTTTGCGACTCTTTCGCTGTTGAGCTTCTGATGCTGAAGTATATTTGCTCAGGGGAGGATTAATGAAAGGTATCCAAGGTAGGTCATTCTGCATTTTTATTCCGTTGTTTGGCTTTAGTGGTTTTGCTCATCAGTCCTTATTTTCCAACAATCTCCCTCTAGACTGATGAAGCCAAAACCATTTTACTTTTTCCTTAAGCCAAAACTATTTTATTTCTGAGAGTCCGAACATCAGGACCACATATTCTGTTTCAGCATTTTCCATGGTCTTATGTTGCAGTTCCTTCAGGTCATGGTTGGGTAGCTTGAGAATTGCATCCCAATTTGAGAAGAAAGTTCTTGATCCATTGAATCCCTCAATGATCATACTTTTAAAGATAGGGTCAAAGAACCATCTCTTTATTCTGGCTCTAGAATTTGTGATCTGAAGAGGTTGGGATTTAGGAGAAGGACCCAAGGGAGGAGGAGCTTCGGCAGGCCAGTGAATTATCTCTCTTCTTCTACTTGATCATTGGAGGCAAGTACTTTCTTGACTACAGCATGCTAATGAGGCTCTGTAGGATCAGTTGTTCTCATTTGATCAGTATTAGGTTATAGCAGCGGAATTCAGAGATGAATTAGCATAAGAATTAGCAAGAACACTTGAATATTAATGAAACAATAAAGAACAATTTGTTATAGAGAGAGAATTCTGTAAATGGGATGATTTCACTTAATGCGCTAACTTCACATGTTTACACTATGTCAACTGTCCTTATATAGAAACAGTGACGTCTGATGATGTCACATGATGTTGACACCTAATAGACTTAATACAACAACTGAAATAAACAAAACTACTGAGGATGTTCATAAAGTCTGAAGGCATCCTCTTACAAAGTCTGAATAACTAAAACTACTGAAAGCAAACTACAACATCTGATGAGTAAACTACTCATCAGACTTTTACAACTATTGAAAGAAAAATACTGAAGACAAAAACAAACATCACAACATCTGAAGACTAAACACTTCAGCTGTTGTGAATAGCTTCAGATCTTGTAACTCTTTAGATCTTGTATCACTTCAGATCTTGTATCACTTTAAGTAGCCTTCAGCTGTTGTGTTCTTCTTCAGTTGTTGTGTGTCTATGAGACTTAAAGGTTTTTCTGATCAGGCTCATTGGTTCTTTTGGTCCAACAAACTCCCCCTGAACCAATGCAGCCAAAACCTTTAATTATTAACTGTCTCACTTATTATTGGTTTCCCAGGCATAAAGATCTTGTCTTTTTCTTCGAGATCAGCTTCAAAGTGACCAAATAAGTACATGCCTGGCAGACAGCAGCTTCTGAAAATATGATTGGCAAAGGATGAAAGGGAACTCCATTGGGGAAATGGACTATGAGGATTGACCCCTCTCATTGAAGCTACTGATCATAAATGAGTCTGAAAGACTCCCTGACATATGCTTCCAAAAGAACAACTTTATCTTCAGGTGTAAGCAGCTCTGGCTCTCCTTCAAAGAATGATTCAGGCCCATAGTATTCAGATAAATACATGGCCTTTGTCCCATCATATAGTTCCACCCTTGTAATTTCTCTGTAGACAAATTCATCAGGATGTTTGCCTTCTAAGAACAATGGCAGCTCATTCTGTTTTACTCCTTCCAATTTTCTATACACTAGACCTTTCTTAATCATTTTATTCTCTAAGAACTTAGGAGCTTTCAATCCAGCATTATACACACTCTTAAAGTCTCCTATTATCTCCCAAGGATCCAGCATAGAACCCAGCATTATATCAGCACTAATCACCTTTTTGATTTTTCTTGTATATGCAGTTGGTACATCTCTTTTGTGAATTCTGTCTTTCACCCTTGGGTCAGGCCACATTCTGATTTGTTCTTTTCGATACTGATAAGTGAACCTTAGTGCATACAACCTCTGTGCTTCTTTCTTCATTGCTATTATTGTTGAGGTCTGAGGGTACTCCTTATCAACCAATCTCAGAATATTCTCATCATGCTTCTTTTGACTCTCTTCTTCCTCAAGTTTGATTTTTATAGCTTGTCTCTGAGATTCTGGAGTGATCTTGGGATATTGACCAAAGACCATGGCCTTTTCTGGCACATATTCAGCTGGCATCATGAATGAACTTTTCTGAGCCATTTGTGTAGGACCAGCATTTGAAGACTCAGGCTTTTTCAATTTTGAATTCAGCATAGTAGATATAGGTAGCCTGTCCTCTTCATCTTCATTTTCTTCTTGAATCCTCAACATCCTTCTTTTCTTGGGAGGAATATCATCAGCAATGGTTTGATGTGATTGGGTAGAGGGTTTGACTTGTGGAATCAGTTTTTGTATCGCAGATACTTCAGATTCTTTGGCATTATCAGCCTTTTCCACCCCAATCATAGGATCTTGATCTTCCTCTGCCTGATCTACATCTATTCCAATCTCTCTTTCAGACTCTTTTTCAAGTTCAGAATCTTTCTCAACCTCTTTCTCATTTACATCCTCTTCTTCAACAGCCTTCTCAACATCAATAGGATTTGACTTCTTCTTCTGCCTCTTATAAATAACCTGTATAGTTGGAGACTTTTCAGAAGCAGACTTTTCATAAGAATTCTCCTCCTCCTCACTTCTTAATCTCTTTCTCTCAACTTCGGAATCTTTCACTAACTCCCCCTTTTTGGCTGCAGTGGATGAAGGTGTTTGAAAGCTAGAAAATTTTGCAGCAACAACATCATCAATCATCCTCTGAAGTTGTGTTTGGGATGGAAGCCTCTCATCAAGAGCTTGGGTAATGATATTTTTTAGAAGTGGAGTGATGAGAGGTAGGGAAGTTAGAAAGGCAGCAACTAATGCCTCTGGTGGGTTTGAACCCAAAGAATTAGTGCTTGAAGCAGAGGCTGGAGGTTTATTTTGGTGTTGAGTAGTGGAGGAAGTGTTTTGGGAACCTTCAAGAAGTGAAGGTGCCATCTGTGGGTTTGGAAGGGCAGGTGGACTTTTTTCCTTGGACATCTTGGTGAGCAGCTCATTGAGTCTGCAAACCTCAGCCTCAAGAAACATGTTCTGCTTGAGAACATCTGATAAGGTTCTTTGGTCATCATTAGCCTTGGCTAAATCAGCTGACCTCCTGATTATATCAGGATTAACCTGAGTTGAGTGTGGCTCAACATTTTCAGGTACCCCTTTGTCTTGGTACTGGGGACTTCCAACCTCAGGGATAAACCCTTCATCAGTTGTTGCCTCTGGCAGGGTCTTAGAGATGTTACTACTATCAATCATTCCAAATGATGGAGATGATGAAGTAGCAGCCCTGTCAGAATTCAGAATCTCTCTGTCCACACTTGGAGCCCTGAAAGTGTAGTCAAAGTCCTGTGGGTTATTAGAAACACTATGATCCTCCCCCTCAATGTTGGAGATAATCCCAGTAGTAATAGGTGTCTGGGTAGGGATTGGAGTGTTAAGCTGATCCAGGATTTGTTCAATAAAAAATGTGGGGCTATGTTGAATGGTTTCAGTAGAAATAGGCTTTGAAGCAGATTGCACCCGGGGAGAATGGTGCTTTTCAATAGCAACCCTTTCAAATGAAAGAGGTTCTAGAGGAGTGTCTTCCCCTTCAATGGTTGCACCAAGTTCCTGTTGAGAGGAACCTTGGGCGGTTTCAGCTGGTGGAGTCTGGTGCACCACTGGCTGACTACTGCCAGTGGGCATGTCATGCCTTGGTGAGGCATGGGCAGACTCAGGGGACTCATCTCCCTGAGCAGCCTTTTTGAGCTTTTTGGAAGGTGGTTTGGTGGGGACTTTGGATTTGGAATGGGATTTTGAGGCTGTGGGTTCCCTCTGCTTGGGCTTGAGCTTTCGGGCAGCCTCTTTTAGGGTAGGGTTGGTGTTGTGCCGGGAATATACCTCTAGCAAAACTGCTGGAGCATCGATTCCCTGACCAACAAAGCCTTCTTGTTTTAGTTGTTTTTCAATGATGGCCATTATAAAACGTGGGTAAAGAAGCCATCTTGTGGTAACAGGTTTAGCAGCATGTTCAGTTAATTCTGAAAATAAAATTTGTGAAAAATTAAGTTTTTGTGATTCCAGAATAGAGAAAAGTACCTGCTGCCACCCGGAGGACATCTGGTCCCATGAAGATGATTTTGGAGCTAAGCAAATGTTGATCATATGGAAGATGAGACGTTCAGGGTCATTGAAATGTTTCTTGTAGAGAGTGGAGTCACTTAGGTCACCCTGATATTCATGATTGGTAAAACAGAGATCGGTGAGATTCTTTGGAAATGTGGTGACCAAATTGGCATCATCCAGATTGAGAACATCCCTCAGTTCTGCTGGACTCACATGAACATTGTGTCCATTCACTGTAGATCGGAGTGAAATTACTCCGGTGCCGACATTGATAAGTTCCACATTGGTCCAAAATTGATGAAGAGATTCAACATGTAGTGTAGGATTGAGAAGAAAAGCTGTTTGGAATTGGGAGGCGTTCATAAGATCGACTGCTTCATCAAATTTTGACCAGAAAGAAGATTTCGTGAGATAGGTGATTGAGTTGTGACGAGGTTTGAGGTTCATGATCGCCATTGAAGCAAAGACTTGAGAGGGAAGGTAGGTTTTTGAAAAAGAGGGAAAGTTCTGATGAAGTGGTAATGAAACAACTGAAGAAGGTTTGGTTTTAATAGAAGACAGAAGGATTGGAATTTTAGTCTTCAGATGTTACAAAGGGAAAGCAGCATTGATTGAAACATCTGAAGAGTAAATTTACTCATCAGGTGTTGTCGATCAGCTGTTTCAATCTGATCTTAACCAGTTGCTCATTAGACTTTGTGAAGATTGGTCATCAGAACTTGTGAACAAAAGTTGTTCATCAGGACTTGATGAATAATTATGTTTGACCTTCAGTACTTTGTCAACCAAAATACATCAGTATTTGTAACTGATAATATTGGTAAAGGTCAGATGTTTCCTTGAATCAGTACTTCTGATACTTATCAATACTTACTGGAAATATCAGTAGTTTCAAGGTGATACAAATTTTTGATTTTTGGCATATTTTAATATTTTTGTATTTTGAAAATTGATCAGTGGTTTGGAATTTTATTAGTTTGAAATCCATTTTATTCTAATTGCAGCATACCAAGCCTTAGTACTAAATTTTGAAAAGTTGAAGTCTCTAAGGGCTTAGTAAAGATATCTGCAAGTTCATCAGCACTAGGAACAAACTTTGGATCAATTAGACCTTTTTCAAAACAATCCCTAATAAAATGATGTCTGATTTCAATATGTTTGGTCCTAGAGTGCTGAACTGGATTCTTTACAATACAAAGAGCTGAGGCACTATCCATTAACAATGGTGTCTTAGACTCTTTGATGCCATAATCCAAAAGTTGGTTCTGAAGCCAGAGAATTTGGGAAGTACAGCTTGCAGCCGCAATGTACTCGGTTTCAGCTGTGGATGTAGCCACAGATGTTTGTTTCTTACTCTGCCAAGAAACCAAACAGTTTCCTAGAAACTGACAACCACCAGAAGTGGATTTTCTGGTGAGTTTGCATCCTGCATAGTCACTATCAGAGAAAGCAACCAACTTGCAGGAATGCCCAGTTGAATACCAAATTCCCAGTGATTGAGTGCCCTGCAAATATCTAAAAATCCTTTTAACAGCAATCAAATGAGATTCTTTAGGTGCCGCCTGAAATCTAGCACAAACACATGTAGCAAACATAATGTCTGGTCTAGATGCTGTGATATACATCAAGGAACCAATCATACATCTATAAAGTGTTTCATCAAATGATTTACCTTTCAAGTCTGCATCAAGTTGTGTGGTGCTGCTCATGGGGTTAGTACAGTGTTTACAGTTTTGCAGATCAAATTTCTTTAACAAATCTTTTGTATATTTTGATTGGTGAATGAAAATGCCATCAGGACTTTGTTTAATTTGAAGACCCAAGAAAAACTGTAATTCCCCCATGGCACTCATTTCAAAATTCTTTGTCATTAGCTCAGTAAAAGCATCACACAACTTGGGATCAGAGGAAGCAAAAATTATGTCATCAACATAAATTTGAACAAGGAGCTTATGCTGTCCTACTTTCTTTATGAACAAAGTTTTATCTATGGAGCCTCTAGTAAAGTTATTTTGAAGGAGAAAAGTGGATAGGGTATCATACCAGGCTCTAGGTGCTTGTTTCAACCCATAAAGAGCTTTATCAAGCTTGTACACCCAATGAGGATGTTTATTTTCCTCAAAACCTGGTGGTTGACACACATACACTTCCTCTTTTATTTTACCACATATACTTCCTCTTTTATTTTACCATATAGAAAAGCACTTTTAACATCCATTTGAAAAACTTTTAGTTTTTGTAAGGCAGCATATGCTAAAAACAACCTAATTGCTTCCAGTCTGGCTACAGGGGCAAAAGTCTCATCATAATCAATACCTTCTTCCTGAGAGAACCCCTGTACAACCAGTCTTGCCTTGTTCTTAATTATTTGACCATTTTTATCAGTTTTATTTTCCTAAACACCCATTTAGTGCCTATTGCATACTTACCTTGGGGTAAAGGAACCAACTCCCAGACTTGATGTTTCTTAAACTGCAACAGCTCCAACTGCATAGCCTCCACCCAGCCATTGTCTCTGAGTGCAATGTGATAGTTCTTTGGCTCTTGCTGACTGAAAAATAAAGCATAGAGACAGAAATTTGACAATTGGCTTCTTGTTGAAACACCAGCAGAAATGGCACCCATAACTTGAGATAATGGATGATCCTTCAGTTCATGATAAGGAATAAGATCAGTGCAAGTGTTGGATGGAGATTCAGTGGTTGTAGATGTTAATGAAGAAGCTGGAAACAAGTCAGCATTTGTAGGAATGTCAAAAGATGTAGAGGAGACCAGAATCTCATCAGCATTTGTAGTGGGAGGAACCACTGAAGCAGGAGTAGCATCAGGTTTAGCAGACCTTGGCAGAGTATCACTAAACTTGAACAGGTGAGTACTAACATCATCATCATCATCTCATTGGTTCTTTTGGTCCAACAGGCTCATAGTTTTTCAAAAGATAAGGGAGAATCTCCTTTTCAATTTCAACCCAATGCCTGAAGTTGACAACAGATGGAGATTCCTCAGGTTCAACAACTAGACTTCCAAGAGGTGTATTAAGCAAATGGTAAAGCATGGTGCTTGGATCTGTGTCCTTGAGCTTGGACACTACAGTGGGAGAGGATGGTGTAGCTTCTTTCAAGAGCTCAGGATGATCACTGTTGTCTCTTTTGAATTTAGACCATTCATCAAATAGTATGTCATCTTTCCATCTCATGATCATGTTCTTTGGTCCCCACTAATTTTGAATGAGAATGTGTTTTATTCATCTTCTTTGCTCAATGGTCTTCTTCTTCTTGATGTCTGCCTTCATTCTTTTAGAAAGGACTTCTGATTCCTTTGTAAGACCTGTGATATCCCAGTTGCTAAAGGTTTCAACTATATACTTACCTTCATTCAGCATGAACTTGGTCAGTTGCTCCCTCTCAGTCTAATAAGCTTCATCTTGTTGCTGATCCATCAGGGTTATCTGTTACAAATAGGCTTTAACCAGTTTATTTCCTGAAAGACCGGTAGCTTCTAGATCAGCTAAGATCTTGTTTTCCGCTTCAGCTTCTTTATTCTTTATCTCTTGAAGATCTTCAGCTGTGGGGAATTGTCTTACAAGAGAATGGGATTCTTTTGAAAGGGAGGCTGTGGTTCTTCATCTTCAACATCAGCTAGCTTTATTGGTGAGGGAGCTTAGGTGGTTTTGGATAGGCTGGAGTCAGACTCATCATCGTCAGCCAATCTAAGCCTTCTCTTCCTTGGAATTAGAGAGGCAATGGGCTGATTATCATTTGAGTCTAAGCTTGGTTCTTGAATGGGACTTAAAGGTTTCTTTGGTTTAGTGGTGGGGGTTTTGAACTATTTGGCCACACTCTTCTGTCTTCTTGTGAAAGATCGAGTGATTATGGGAGCTAGTTTTTGCCTTACTTTATATGCACTTAGGATGGTGGGAAGTGAGGTTTGTGAAGATAATTCAAGAAGGTTTTGAGAAGAAGATTTGGGAGAAAGAGTAGGTGACTTTTCTTTATTTGTTTGTATTGGTGAAGAAGGATGCATATGGTGGGAGAAGTTTGTTTGGGAGAAATTGCTAAGGAAGAGGGGCTACAGTTGTGAGGCTTATAGGTTCAATTGTAACAGATTTGGAGTGTTTTGGTTTTCTAGTTGCACTAGATGTTCCACTCTCCACTTGAGCTTTAGCTTCCCTTTGTTTCTGTTCAGAACTTGCTTTAGCAGCCTCAGTCTGAAATTTCTGATCTAATGCAGCTATGAGAAGGGCAACCTGATTCTTTAGTTTTATTTCCTTTATTCTTTTTTGCTCATCCTTGTCTTCAACCCTTTTGCCAGCTTGGGCTTCAGACATGAGCCTTTCATTATCCCTCTTTTTGGCTTGATTATCCTGTTCCTTGAACCAAGTTGGAGGAGGAGCTGTTACTATGAGATACTCCAAAAAGAGAGTGTGACTAGCCACCTCATGTTGTAAAGAAGAAATTTTGGAGTATACTGAAATTTTCAGCAGATCCAATTGAAGCTTCTGGGTGGTGTGGAAATCTTTGGTGAAATTTGTGAAGAGAGTGGTGAGATGGGTATTAAGAAGTGGATTTAACACTTCCTGAAAAGTTTGGGCGGAGAAGGTTGGGGCAGTGGAAGTAGGCGGAGTGTTTGGGAAACCTTCATTTGAAGGTGCCTGCATGGGGATGGATTGGGGTTGTAGGACTTGGTTATTCAAGGCTTTTGTAACTAGCTCTGTGAGCTTGGCCACATCAGCCTCAATATGAGCAACAGAAGCCGTCAACTCCTTGAGTTTGAGACCTGATTCGTCCAACCTTTTACGGATATCATCCGAATCCCTGACATGAGAGTCACTTTTAGCATGACTTAAGTCCATCTCAGGATTGTCATCTACCCCTTTTACTTGGTTGTGGGGATTTCCAGATATATGATCATGATGTCTAGATGGACTAGACATCCTGATCTCATCATCTTCTCCATGGGTTGGACATTGAAGATCTTGAGTTGTGGTTTGAGGGGCCGCTCCTCAATTGGTGAGGGGAAGGAGAACCAATTTGCTCAATATTAGAATCAATCTCATGGAGAAATTGGGTAATGGAGTCAAGGGCTTGTTGTGGTGAAGAAACAGAAATGTCCTTGGGAGATTGGGCTACCATATGAGTGTCAAGTGACACTTTAGTGGTTTGTCTGGGATCCTTTTCGATTACAACAACATCCTGTTGAGATGATTGAGGAGGAGGTAGATGGGGTTGAGATTTAGGATCCATTTGTGAGGATGGAACATATGGATCTACCTATCCAGTGGGGACAGAGACTTGCTCAGGGATCTCAACTTCCTGAACAGTCTTTTTGGGCTTTTTAGGTTCGGGGGTTTTGTTGGATGATTTCCCTTTGGAAGGTACCTTAGCATGTGTTGAAGAGGAGGTGGATTTGGGTTCACCAAGGGTGCTTGAGTCCTTAGTGTCATCCATGTGTTTGGCCTCAGTGTTTAGCATGGTAAACACCTGCTTGTCATCCTTGAGTTTGGCCTAAGTGGTGGGTGCATCAGTATCACCCAAATTAAGGGCAACATTAAGTTTAGAGGGGGTGATGGAGCCTTGTTGACCAGCAACCAATGATGTGATGCTATCAAAAAAGTCATCCTTCAACACCAAAGCAGAGTTTGCCCAAAACTGATTTAGGGCATATTCAAAAATAGGAGGGTCGATAGTAAGAGCAGTGTAAACAAAGGATTTTACCAGAATGTTGACGACCTCATCATAGTGAGGGTATTATGAAGTCTTGGTGAGATATATTGCAAGTTTGTGAACCGGGTTGAGTTTCAAAGCTTCAGGTGCCATGGATGTAGTAAAGATCGAAAAGCAGATTCAAGAACAAAACATGATTACAAATTTTGCATTAAGTTTAGAGAGATAAATAAGGAAAATATAACCGTTCTGAATGAGTGTAGTTTCATTTAGAGAAATCACAACTACTTATAACAAAATTTATGTTTTACCTTAGGGTTTTTACCTATTAGACAAACCTATAAACATAAGAGAGAGAAGTCCAAAAAAAACAAACCGGTACTTTCATGCACACCCTGATGTACAGACAGTGTTTTGTCTCGAAATGAAGGCTGGTCCGATGCCGTTACCATGATCATCATGAGCAAAATACTCAGAAAAAATTAGTGTAAATGCATCGAGCAAGACAACATTCCAGGCAAGCATCTGTCTGTCGCCATTAGCAACATTTCCAGTTTAAGTTTAAGAGAGACGAACTTCATGAACACAAGTGTGATCATGAAGTTTTTCTGAGTTTTTATGTTAAGCGCGGATGAAGATAACTATGAAAGGGATGAACAACTGATTTAAATAGAAGGGGAAGCTGATTAGTAGTTAATGAGATTAAGGGGTAGAATTTGAACATGGGAAAGATATTTTAGCCGTAAACAATTAATGAGTTTAAAATCTATTAATTGTAGGGTGTCAAGTCTTCAGAGTAATTAGTGAGAGTCAAATCGAGTATAATTATAAAGATTTAATAACCACGTAGTGAAAAGGATTTTAACCACGAAATGGTTTTAACCACGGATAGGTTACCGCGAGGACAACCATGAATGTGGCAAAAACCACGGAGTGTTTCAAATGTAACAACGGATTGATCATAACTGCGGATAGTTATAAGGTAGTGGTTAGCATAACCACTGAAGTCTATCCATGGTTTAGGACAACCACTGAGAGAAGAACCACAGTTGTTTTATTAGTGATTTTCCTTTGTCCGTTGTTAGGATAATTTGAGAATTATCCTTTTATATAGTGATTTTAAGGTTAAGAAATTTATTCTTAACCATGTTTATTAATTTATCAACTCATATTTATCATGCCTAATTTGGAAACAATCATAGAAAATGTTGATGAGTCCAAAGGCTTGGTAAATATGTCTGCTACTTGATCACTTGTGGACACATGTTCTGGGACTATTAATCTTTTTTCAAAACAGTCTCTTATAAAGTGATGTCTTATTTCTATATGTTATGTTTTAGAGTGATAGACAGGATTTTTTATTATATTTTTGGCTGCTTCACTGTATATTAAGAGGGGAGTTTTCAGTTCTTTTATTCCAAAGTCCAACAGTTGGTGTTGTAACCAAAGGATTTGGGTAGTGCAATGTGCTGTTGCAATGTACTCAGCTTCAGCAACTGAACTTGACACTGATTTTTGCTTTTTTGCTTTGCCATGAGACCAAGCAAGTTGCAAAGAACTGACATCCTCTTGAGGTAGACTTCCTAGTTAGTGAACATCCTGCATAATTACTGTCTGAAAAATCAACAAGGTTGCAAGATTGGTTAGCAGGTGTTAGTACATATTTGTAATAGGTTTCTATTCAAATTGTAAATTATAGAAGGTTTTGTAAAGTTGAATCTGTAAAGGTTTTTCTTAGGTTCGTCTAGCCCACGAACCTCAGCAGGTTCGGCGAACCTATTACTTTGATAGGTTTGGCGAACCTATAACCTTGGAAAGGTTTGGCGAAGCTATAGGTTTGGCAACCTAGGTTCGCCCAGCGAACCTCAAGGTTCAGCTTGCGAACCTAGAGGTTCGGCTAAGAATAGGTTTGGCTAAGAATAGGTTCGGCTGACAGGTCTGTGTATATATAGAAGGTTTGTCTGATTTTCCGATAACTTTTGCAGAACTTTGAGAAAATCAGAAATCTGAGTGTGTGTATTCTCTGTGTGAGAAACTTTCTGTTTGAAAGATTTGTAATCAATTAGTTGATTAATACAAGAAGATGTTTATGAAATTACGTGTTCTTCTTTGATTCTTTATAGATCAAACATGGATTCCGCACTTGTTTGATTGTTCATAGAGCTTCTTGATACGATCCAGATCAAATTCACCAAACTTACAGTGGTATCAGAGTTTTTGGTGAAGTTCTATATTGATTTGATCAAAGAATTCAAGTGATTTGAAGATTAGAAGATCAATTATGGCTCAAATTTCTTCTTTTCATTGTGATTGATTACTGTTTTGTGTGCAAATTCATCAATAATTGTTGTGAAATACAACAATTCACGATTTGGTGGTTTTAATTTGAGGATTTGGAAGTTTTTTCTTCAAATTTTGGAAGGTATTCCCTCCAAAATTTCGAATTTGGAAGTACAGGTTCGTGAGCCGAACCTGTGAACAGCTGGAACAAAAGGTTCGCTGGAATTGACATTTTTCTAAGGTTCGTTTGTGTTTTCAGAAAAGGTTCGTGGATTTTCAGCTAAGGTTCGCTGGTGTTTCTACAAGGTTCGTCTGAGGGTTTGTTTGCAAGGTTCGTTGTTTAAGGTTCGTGATTAAGGTTCGCTACTTCTGGTTCGTGTGATACAAGGTTCGTCTGACTTCAGGTTCGTGTGATATTGAGGGTCGTGACTTCAGGTTCGTGTGACTGAAGGTCAAGATCCAATATTGTGGAAGGTTCGCCTGATTGATTGGTTCGTGGAGTGAATTTTCTAAAAAGGTTCGCTGTTAAAAATTTCTAAAATCATGGCAGAGATGTATGCTGCAATGGCAAGTCAGAATTCTAAGATTCAGAGCATTCCGATTAGTGAAACCGAAGTGGGAAGTACGAACAAAGTGCCAAATTTGCTAGATTTGGTAGATTATGACAATTGGAAGGGTCGTTTTGAAACACACCTTAATGGAACGGATACTAATCTTTGGGAACGGATTTTATCTCCAAATGAAAGACCTAGAGTTGTGGGAACTGATTTGTATCAACTCTTAGAGAGATTAGATGTTGATGAGAGAAAGAAGTATGATTCAGAGAATAAGGCGTACTGGATGCTTAGCCAGGCCATTCCAAATCAGATTTTACATCAATTTGATGAGCACAAGACTTCTTATAGTCTATGGAATGCTTTGAAAGCTAGAGTTCAGGGGAATACAAATCTGAAGAAGATGAAGGCTACAGACATTCGCAAGGAGTTTGAAAACTTCAATTTTATAGGCAATGAAAGTCTGGAAGCATTGATCACTAGATACAGACATCTGCTGACAGAAGTTAGAAAGTGTGGCATAGAATATCTTGAAGATGAAAAGATTGATTGTCATGCTGATGCTTTGCCTCACAAGTGGAACTTTTTAGCGCTAATCTTGAGAGAGAATTTACCAAGACTGACCTTGGTAGAATTTGTTCAAAAGCTTGAAGAACAAGAGATGAAGGATAAAAGAAAGGCCAGAAGAGTAAATGTTAGACAAGATCCGTCATTATATGGTGGATCTGTAGTTACACCACCGGCTTCATCTGCTAAGATTCAGATAGCATTTGTGTCTACTACTTTTGAAAGTACTCCTGCTCATTTTGCATGTGCCAGTTCTACTTCATCTTATTCTAAAAGAGAGAAGAAGTCTGATTCGACATCAACTCCTGTTCAGCTTAACACAACAAATATGGGAAAAGTAACAGTTGAAACTGTCAGAGATCACATGTCAATTATGTCTTGTGTGGTTAGTGCATATGATGAACAAGTTGCAGGAAGGATTGGAAATGCTAATCTGACTTTTGAAGATTACGAACAAATCGATGATGACGAAATGGAACCGATTGATACACAATGGGCACTGGCGAGTGTGATTCGAAGAATCAATCGTTATGAGAAGAAGACGGGCAAGAAATTCACTTTCGACCGCAACACCAAAATTCAAAGACAACTCAATGCTACAACTATGGTGAGCTAGGTCAATTTGCCAGAGAATGCAAGAATCCGAAGAAACAAGGGAATTTAAACCCTTTTAAGCCAAAGGAAAACTTTCAGAAAAAGAAAGAAAAATCTGAAGAATCATCATCTAAAGCTTTGGTGAGTCAAGCTGATGAGGGCTATGACTGGGGTAAGCAGTATGAAGAACTGATGGGTGCTTTTATGGCCGCTTTGGAAGAAGACAATGGTAAAGGCAACGAGAAGGTGGATGAGGTAAATGAGGATCTGTTAGAGATCATTGATAAACTGAAAGAGATGAATGCTCAGCTAACTGCTGATTTGATAGAGTGCACAGAAGCAAATAAGAAGATGATTTTAAGAGAAAAATCTTTTGACAAAAAGATAATTGATCTTGGTAAAGAAAATGAAGATCTGAAAATCAAAGTTTTACAAAATAACCATGTTGTGTCTGTGCATCTTGAATCAGTTCAGAAGCTGAAGGTTGAGTTATCAGCAGCAAAAGCTGAAGCTGAGTTACAAAAGGGCATGCTTGAAAATTACCAAAATTCTAAGTATGTCATTGATTACTTTGCTGCCATGCAAAGGTCATCACATGATATGACTGGAATAGGTTTTCATGACCTCCTTCTAGTTTTGTTCCAAGACCACAACTTAATCCAGATTTGGAAGTTCATCTGGTTTCTTTAAAGAAAAATGTGTCTGAACAAATGACTGAGGATGTGGGAGGTTCTTCGTCTCAAGATAAAGTGTTTGTTGATTGTGATGCTCCTAGTATTGAGGACATTACAGATTCAGAATTTTCAGCTGATATTCTAAGAATGATTTGTTATCAAGTCAACACTGTTGAGAAACAGAGTTTGAAGTCTCAGAAATCCAAGTCTGCAATGAAACCAGCTGAGAAAGTGGGGGTTACACAAACTGTTGTTTCCAAACCAGTGCTAAAAGTCAAAACTACCTCTACAATCAAACCAAATGTGTTTGTCAAATCTTCCACTACATATAAAGGAGAGTCGAGTGGTGTTTTTCAAAAACAAAAAGGGTTTTCTGAAAAGGTTGATAAGAAGGTTGTCAAGGCTGTTGACAAGGGTAATAAATTTGGGGTTGGAATTAAGGGAAAATCAAAGTTTTCTCAAAATCAAAAGAATAATTCCAAGATAAAAGCCACTGGTTTGAGGAACAATGTTTCATTACCATCTGTAGCATCTAAATCTTTCGGTTCATTTAAGTGTTTTTGTCACACCCCCAAATTTCAACTAACGGAATCATACCGTTTGGGAACGTGACAAACCAGGATCTCAGATCATTAGACATAGCGAAGACCTCTATATGAATTCCAAAACATACTTTGGGTCTTTAAAACATAACATTCAGAGTTTACAAAAGTTGCGGAAGCGTTTCAAAACCATAAACAGTTGTAAAGTAAACATTACAAACCAAAGTACTTAAATATTCAAATGTTCAAATTCAAATTCAAAGTGTTTATAATGCATGAGACTCTATCTTCCTAGTCCATGCCAGCTGTAACGCGCGCCTTAGCGTCCTGAGAAAACATGCAAATCAAGTCAACACAAAGGTTGGTGCATAACACAGGTTTTAAATAATCATAGTGTTCAAAACATCAGTTTGAATAATAAGTTGTAGATAACATAATCACACATGCACAGTCATGATAGCTAGTCATATAAACTATTTACATACGTGTTCGACACCGAAGCTGACGGATTGCCATGCTATAGCATGTTTTCCCCTTGCCACTATTGTCTATCACAACAATAGTAAAATTGTGTTTGGTCAGTCAAACACCTGCGTAGATCCCATCTACCAGGTGAGGTTTGTCAAACCTAATAGATCTATTTCCAACTACCACGCTTTGCATTACAGCAAACTAAACGGTTCGAGGTGTGTAAGGACTTTCAAGTTGATATGTTTTCACATAATGTAAACAGATAACTCATGCAAGTGATATGTATCTAAAAATAGTTTGTTGCACATGTTTTCTCCCCCAAAACAGTTTAAAATAAGAAAGGGGCTGTGTACGCACCTTTGATGATAGCAGAATGATCACACACTAAAAGCTCGTGAAAGAAATCCTTATACGAAGAATCTGTGTTTAAACAATAACCTATTGTTATTCGAATAATCGTTTTGTGCTTAAAATCACATACGTGTCAACACACGTAGGTTGGATTTGCTAAAATTGTGCATACGAAAGTACGCGTGTCATTGAAATCGTTTAAATAAAATCACATTTGATTTTATTTAATTAAACGTAGTTATACGCGATTTCGTGTTCGGGTTAAAATATAAATTTTTCTATTCTAATACGTTCGTATTCCCGTTACGGTTCCAACGCAACTCAAACGGATTAAAACGGAGTTAGAACGAATAAAATATGTTTGAAATACTAAATTAGCATAAAAACCCAAAAATGGTTGGACCGGGACTCGAACCCGCGACCCTCAACTCTAACACTCACACATACTACCATCTGATCCATCCCATCTTTTGTTAACACAACCAATTCAAAATTGTTTTAACCATTACTAGCCCGGTTTCCCTTAGAAGACTATAGCCGAAGCAAATCATACCCGATTGACCCAACATTTCGAACTTAATTGAACCTGAAATCATAGGGTTTTGGTTTCTGAGATTCAACCGATTCTAAGTACGGTTTTAATTCAAACATTACTCAATAAAACCCAACTAATCGGATATTAACACCTTCGAACTCAAGCTCTCAAAACTCCAACTCCAATTCGTTCAATTCAATAAGTTTCCAGGAAATTGTTATATGTTTTTTGCTAATCGGGATCCTCTGAAACTTAAAACATCAAATTATTTGAGTTCTTATATCTATCTAGATCAAAATCCCCAAACCATATTAACTCAAGAACCCTAGAAATAGAAATCTATCAATTCGTGATTGTTTCTTAAAATTAACATACTATTCTCCTTTGTCGAGATCTTCTGAAGTTAACCATAACCATTAATTTGATCTTAAGCTTCAATTGGGTACAAACCCCCAAACCGTTTTTGATTCAAAACTCTAATAATCGAAATCTTATGATTCAAGATTAATACATGAAATCAGTGCATGGATCTTATTAATCGGTGTATTCAGAAACTAGTAGCACATTTTGATTTCATTTTTAGTCCCAATTGCACTAAAACCCCCAAAACCGATTCTAGGATGAACCCTAGAATCCGAACCCTATCAATTCCAGATCTTTAAATGAAATTGTGTTATGGGTATTCTTAGTCGGCATGTTTAGTGTGTTTAGGAATAGATTCTTACCCCGATTGACTTCGAATTGCAGTAGTTCCACCTATGGCTCACGTTCGGTTGACTCGCGATCGACTGCTCCAATCCCGTAGCTTCTGTGTGAAATTGTGATGTGCAGTAGTTTCTAATAATGCCGAATAGTTATCAGAAACCTTCAATTGCATGAACTATGATCGATTTATATAGATTGCTTGCGATTTGAAACGGTTTCGACCTTAGAGATAACCTCATCATTAATTTGAACGTTATTGGGTCCTATAACGCCTGATTGATGTTAATAATCATCAGTACACATAATTGGGAGGTTTAATTTGATTAACCCCAACCGTTACATGTGTATTTCGCATTGAATCACGACTAACACCCACGAATTTTGACTTCTAAAGTCAAAATTGGACTTTCAATTCAATTACAAGTCTTAACTTTGTAGTTAGAGCAATTTGAGACTGATTTCTACTAATTCCAATCTTTTAAGTATGATTTAGCTCAACTACATAACATTTCGGTTAATAAAGTTGAACCGAAATCCCGAATTGTCACAAATCCTATTAATTGAACTATTTTTTTTTTTTGGCCTAAGTTTACCCAATTGGGCCAATTGGGCCTACATTCTGTCCACTTGGCCTCACAGAATATAGTTGAGCCTATCTTGGGCTTTGAATTTTTTAATTGGGCTTCCTAGATCTCAATGGGCCTACTCTTGCTTTATTGGGCCCACCTTAGCTTCTTGGACCTACATTTGTCTTATTGGGCCTTCATAGACTTCATTGGGCCTGATTTCTCTTGTTGGGTCTTCCTTGACCTCACTGGATCTTCTTTGGCTTTACTGGGCCTTCATTGGCCTTGTTGGGCTTTCATTGGCCTTGTTGGGCCTTCATTGGCCTTGTTGGGCCTTCATTGGCCTTGTTGGGCCTACGGAGGTTAACAAGGTTAACTTGAAAAGTCGGATTGTCACATCATCCCCTTGTTGAAGGAATTTTCGTCCCGAAAATTAGCAAGTGTTAAGAGTAGTTAGGAAACTACTTACGAGTTTAAATCGTACGTGTTAGTGTGATTTGATCATTCTGTGTGCTTGTGTGTACTCACACACAAAGTCTAATGCTTGCAACATCACAACTCAATTGTGATCGTTCAATGTGACTGTTTGCGTGTACACTAGTTAGTTCACCTAACTGTGACTATTTGTGTTTGATCATACTGTGTTGTGTAACCTCACACATAGTGAGTGTCTGAAACTGTTTGTACTATGTAACCCTGCACATAGCAAAATGTATGTACTATGCAACCCCGCACATAGCAAAATATGTGTAACCAATCATGTATGTACTACCATAACATGTAACATATGAAATGTAGCACATAAAATATACAGAATGTAATGTAGCACAAATGTTTGTAACAAAATCAATTGAATAAAATGTTAGTGCTTACAGTTTGAAATTTGCAGTGTTGATGTGTGAAAGCATCACGTCATCCCCTTGTTGAAGGAAATTTCGTCCCGAAATTTAACGTGCGCTCTCAGTGTTAGCAGTAGCTGTCTTGAATAGATGAGGATATTTCTTCATCATTTGATCTTCCCGTTCCCATGTGAATTCAGGACCACGTCTTGAATTCCATCGGACTTTGACTATTGGAATCTTGCTTTGCTTCAGTTGTTTGACCTCTCGGTCCATAATTTCTGCTGGTTCTTCAATGAATCGCAGCTGTTCATCTACTTGTATTTCTTCCAACGGAACAATCAATGTCTCATCAGAAAGACATTTCTTTAAGTTCGATACGTGAAAAACATCATGAACTCCACTGAGTTCTTCCGGTAACTTGAGTTGATACGCAACCGGACCAATCCTTTTCAGGATCTCAAAAGGTCCTACGTAACGTGGACTAAGCTTCCCGTGCTTGCCGAATCGTATCACACCTTTCCAAGGTGATACCTTTAGAAGAACTCGGTCTCCTACTTGAAATTCCAACGGCTTGCGACGTTTGTCTGCATAACTCTTCTGTCGATCCCGAGCCGCTGCCATACGATTCCTAATTTGAACTATCTTCTCTGTCGTTTCGTGCACCAGTTCAGGACCTGTTATCTGACTGTCACCAATTTCAGCCCAGCAAACTGGTGAACGACATTTGCGACCATACAAAGCTTCAAACGGTGCTGCTTGAATGCTTGTATGATAACTATTATTGTAAGAGAATTCCACCAACGGTAAATGATTTTCCCAGCTATCACCAAAATCAATTACACAAGCTCGTAACATATCCTCGAGCGTTTGAATCGTTCATTCACTTTGACCATCGGTCTGTGGATGATAAGCTGTACTCATATCCAAGCGAGTCCCCAATGATTTATGAAGAGATTTCCAAAAATTGGAAGTAAACCGGGCATCCCGATCTGATATGATAGAGATTGGCATGCCATGCCGTGCTACTACTTCCTTAATGTAAATACGAGTCAGTTTCTCCATCTTATCTGTTTCTTTGATCGCTAAGAAGTGTTCAGATTTCGTTAATCGATCGACAATTACCCATATCGTATCACAACCACTCGGTGTACGGGGTAACTTAGTAATGAAATCCATCGAAATCTGTTCCCATTTCCACATCGGTATCTCTGGTTGTTGCAGTAAACCAGATGGCTTCTGATATTCAACTTTGACCTTCGAACAAGTCAAACATTTGCTAACGTACCTAGCAATATCAGCTTTCATGTGAGGCCACCAATACAGTGCCTTCAAATCATGATACATCTTGTCTGATCCCGGATGGACTGAATATCTGGACTTGTGCGCTTCGTCCATCACGAGTTCCCTTAAGCCTCCATACAAAGGTATCCACATTCGGTTAATGAAATAACGAATTCCATCAGCATTCGTATCCAACTGTTCTTCCATTCCCCGTAAAGATTCCTGTACCAAGTTTTCCTTTTTCAAGGCCTCGATCTGAGCACTGCGTACCTTATCAGGTAAGTCAGTGTGTATTGTCATCATAAGTGCACGAACCCGTCTTGTTGAAGTATCCTTTCTGCTTAAAGCATCAGCTACTACATTAGCCTTTCCCGGGTGATACTTAATCGCACACTCATAATCGTTCAACAACTCAACCCATCGTCGTTGCCTCATGTTAAGCTCCTTCTGATCAAAGATATGTTGCAAGCTCTTATGATCAGTATAAATAGTACACTTAGTTCCATACAAGTAATGCCTCCAAATCTTCAAAGCAAAAACCACTGCTCCTAACTCCAAGTCATGAGTAGTGTAATTCTTTTCGTGTGTTCTTAGTTGTCTGGAAGCATAAGCGATCACTTTATCCCGTTGCATCAACACACATCCCAAACCCTGTCCAGATGCGTCACAATACACCGCAAAGTCTTCCGTTCCTTCCGGTAAGGACAGAATCGGTGCACTGCAGAGCTTCTGTTTCAATAACTGGAATGCAGCTTCCTGTCTATCCATCCAGTTATACTTTGTTCCCTTGTGCGTCAGAGCTGTAAGTGGTTGAGCGATCTTTGAGAAACCCTCAATGAATCGTCGATAATACGCCGCCAAACCAAGGAATTGTCGTACCTCGGTAGGGGTCTTTGGTGCTTCCCAATTCTTAATCGCTTCAATCTTCGCTGGATCAACATGTATGCCCTTTTCATTAACTATATGACCCAAGAACTGTACTTCTCGCATCCAGAAATCACATTTCGAGAACTTAGCGTACAGTTGTTCTTGTTTCAATAATTCCAATAATAGTCGAAGATGTTCAGCGTGTTCCTCCTCAGATTTTGAATAAATGAGAATATCATCGATGAAAACAATGACAAACTTATCAAGATAAGGTTTACAAACACGATTCATGAGATCCATGAATACAGCTGGAGCGTTTGTCAACCCAAATGGCATGACCAAGAACTCATAATGGCCATATCGTGTTCTGAATGCTGTCTTCGGAATATCCTCCTCCTGAACTCTTAGTTGATGATAACCCGACCTGAGATCAATCTTCGAGTAGTAACTCGAACCTTGCAACTGATCGAACAGATCGTCAATCCTGGGTAACGGATACCGGTTCTTGATAGTAACCTTATTCAACTCCCGGTAATCGATACACATACGGAAAGTCCCGTCCTTCTTCTTTACAAACAATACTGGAGCTCCCCATGGTGAAAAACTAGGTCGTATGAAACCCTTATCCAACAACTCTTGCAATTGTGTGGATAACTCTTGCATCTCTGACGGTGCAAGTCGGTAAGGCGCCCTAGCTATCGGTGCTGCGTCTGGTGTAAGGTCGATTCGGAATTCCACCTGTCTGATAGGCGGTAATCCCGGCAAGTCTTCTGGAAATACCTCTGGAAATTCACAAACTATAGGTATATCTTCAAGTTTCTTCTCAGCTACCGGCTTTTCAGTTATAAGTGCTATAACCGCTGTATGACCTTTCCGCAGACATTTGTGTGCTTTCATACAAGATATGAAACGCAGTGGGGTACTGCTCTTCTCGCCTTGTACATATAATGTCTCTCCCTGCGGAAGAGGTATGCGAACAATCTTTTCGTGGCATACGATTTCAGCCTGGTTCTTGGACAACCAGTCCATGCCAATGACTACATCAAAACTGCCTAAGGCAATAGGCATCAGATCAATCTCTAATGTCTGACCCATCAAATCAAGGATACATCCCTTAAAAATGTTTTCCACTACAATCAACTTACCATCAGCTAATTCCACAGTGTAGGGACTATCTAAGGCAGTGGGACTAACATTTAACAACTTAGTAAGTGAACTAGATACAAAACTCCGGTCGGCACCAGTGTCAAATAACATAGAGGCATAGTGATTATTTAAGAGGAACGTACCCGTAACAATGTTGGGATCCTCCCGCGCTTGACGTCCTCCAATCACAAACGCCCTGCCTCTAGCACCGTTGTTGTTGTTGTTGTTGTTGTTGTTATTGTTGTTGGTGCCATTGCCATTACCATTGCCATTACCATTGCCATTTCCATTACCATTGCCATTATTGTCCCCGCCTTTCTTAAGTTGTGGGCAATCTTTCTTGAAATGCCCCATCTTGCCACACTCAAAACAACCTTTCTGAGCGTTGTTCTGGTTATTGTTCTGGTTGTTGTTGTTGTTCTGCAGCTCTCCGCGACAATCTTTAGCCGCATGCCCAATCTTGCCACACCTCTGGCACTTAGCTTTGTCACACTGGTTACCCGCATGATGATAACCACATCTGTTGCACTTGGGGTGCTTACCAATATAGCCCCCCGATGATGATGATTGCTGACCACTGTTGGAATTATGATAGGACTTGTTTGAGTCCTGCTTCCTGTTCTGCTGTTGGTTGTTACCCTTGAAGTTGTTACTTTCCCACTTTCTCTTGTGATCTCCTACCTTGGTAGCAGATGTTCGTTTGGGCAGAGTCCCCTGCAACACTGCCTGATCAGTAAGCTGATGCGCTAGACGAACAGCTTGTTGGATGGTGGTGGGATTTGCTGAAGTAACCAACCCTTGAATCTGAGGCACTAGTCCTCCAATGTACCTCTCAATCCATTTGCTAACTGGAGTAGCCATATGTGGTAGCAGTCTGGCCAACTCGTGTGACCTGGTTGTGTACTCTTCAATGTTTGACCCCTCCATCTTGAGGTGCCAGTATTCCTCTTGCAGTAAAGTTTTGAAGTTGTCCCATGTCAACGCATTTGCTTCTCCCAACCCCAGAGTCTGAACATTGGAGGTCCACCAAGTCAGTGCTGGACCCTCTAATGTTCCAGTAGCAAATTTCACCTTGCTTTCATCGGGGCAGTTGCACATTTCGAACACAGACTCTGCCTTTTCAATCCATCGGAGAAGTCCTATGGCCCCCTCCGACCCTTTGAAATTGTGTGGTTTGCAGTCCAAAAACATCTTGAACGTGCAGACTTGTGGATTAATCAATCCCCCAGCTGGACCCTGTGGCCCTGTGTTGTGAGTCTGAGCATACTGTGCGATTGCCTCTGCAACTCTGTTGTTGATTAGCTCATTGAGTTCAGCAACAGTCATATGTACGTTTCCCTCAGCCATTAGGTTCCTATTTATAAGAAGTGTTAGCACGAAGTCAAAATTTAATGTGACATGTGTAAGTAAAACAACAAACACAACATATAATATCAACCAACACAACTGTTGAAAATAAATAATAATTCTTCCATAAATAGAAACTTTCTTTGAGTACAATACTTTTTGAAATGAAACATACTTTTCAAACTACTAATATAGGAACACAACCCGTTCCTAATAAGTTTAAATAAAACAAGAAAGAAATGAAAAATAATCAGTCGTCCTCAACGGTGGATTCAGGATCGGACTCAGCAACTGGTGCTGGTTCCTCCTCCTCATCCTCATCCTGTTCCTCATTCTCAACTACCACTAAATCCTCCAAAGCTTCAATCCTGCCCGCCAAAATCTCCTCTCGGTTCTCTGACTCTTCTAGACGACCAATCAAATTGATCATCTCATCCCGCATATCGTGAACAAGATGGGCAAGATCATCCTGCCTCTCAATAGCATCCCATAACTCCTGAGATCTCTGTGCTATCCTATCTTCTGCTATCTCCAGATCCTCGCGCAATTTGGCGATCTCCTCGGCGTCTGTCCTTTGCCTCTTAGGCTCAGGAGCATCTAGTGCTGGTGGTGAATGTGTAGAAGGTCCCTCAGCAGGGATCTGCTGAGTGCCCTCCTCAGGCTCCTCTTCCGGATCCTCATCCGGGTCCTCCTCTGGATCCTCGTCTGGATCCTCATCTGGATCCTCCTCCGGATCCTCCTCTGGGTCCTCCTCCGGATCCTCCTCTGGATCGGAGTCATCCATCTCATACGGTGGAGGTGATGGAATAGGTGGTGGTGATGATGATGGTGGTGCCGGAACTATCGGCTCCTCGTCCTCGGAATCATCAATGATAATATAAGGGACTGATGATGAAGCCAAGCCTGTTACATAATACCATATGTAAGTATAGTGCCATGGAATACGTAAACAAGTCAATTACATAATGTCATATGTAATTTCTAAGCAATACGTATAAACAGATGTGTCTAATGTCTAACAGTCATAGTCTAGGCCTACAAATGCAAACCTAGTTCGCTATAACCAATGGCTCTGTTACCAATCTGTCACACCCCCAAATTTCAACTAACGGAATCATACCGTTTGGGAACGTGACAAACCAGGATCTCAGATCATTAGACATAGCGAAGACCTCTATATGAATTCCAAAACATACTTTGGGTCTTTAAAACATAACATTCAGAGTTTACAAAAGTTGCGGAAGCGTTTCAAAACCATAAACAGTTGTAAAGTAAACATTACAAACCAAAGTACTTAAATATTCAAATGTTCAAATTCAAATTCAAAGTGTTTATAATGCATGAGACTCTATCTTCCTAGTCCATGCCAGCTGTAACGCGCGCCTTAGCGTCCTGAGAAAACATGCAAATCAAGTCAACACAAAGGTTGGTGCATAACACAGGTTTTAAATAATCATAGTGTTCAAAACATCAGTTTGAATAATAAGTTGTAGATAACATAATCACACATGCACAGTCATGATAGCTAGTCATATAAACTATTTACGTACGTGTTCGACACCGAAGCTGACGGATTGCCATGCTATAGCATGTTTTCGCCTTGCCACTATTGTCTATCACAACAATAGTAAAATTGTGTTTGGTCAGTCAAACACCTGCGTAGATCCCATCTACCAGGTGAGGTTTGTCAAACCTAATAGATCTATTTCCAACTACCACGCTTTGCATTACAACAAACTAAACGGTTCGAGGTGTGTAAGGACTTTCAAGTTGATATGTTTTCACATAATGTAAACAGATAACTCATGCAAGTGATATGTATCTAAAAATAGTTTGTTGCACATGTTTTCTCCCCCAAAACAGTTTAAAATAAGAAAGGGGCTGTGTACGCACCTTTGATGATAGCAGAATGATCACACACTAAAAGCTCGTGAAAGAAATCCTTCTACGAAGAATCTGTGTTTAAACAATAACCTATTGTTATTCGAATAATCGTTTTGTGCTTAAAATCACATACGTGTCAACACACGTAGGTTGGATTTGCTAAAATTGTGCATACGAAAGTACGCGTGTCATTGAAATCGTTTAAATAAAATCACATTTGATTTTATTTAATTAAACGTAGTTATACGCGATTTCGTGTTCGGGTTAAAATATAAATTTTTCTATTCTAATACGTTCGTATTCCCGTTACGGTTCCAACGCAACTCGAACGGATTAAAACGGAGTTAGAACGAATAAAATATGTTTGAAATACTAAATTAGCATAAAAACCCAAAAATGGTTGGGCCGGGACTCGAACCCGCGACCCTCAACTCTAACACTCACACATACTACCATCTGATCCATCCCATCTTTTGTTAACACAACCAATTCAAAATTGTTTTAACCATTACTAGCCCGGTTTCCCTTAGAAGACTATAGCCGAAGCAAATCATACCCGATTGACCCAACATTTCGAACTTAATTGAACCTGAAATCATAGGGTTTTGGTTTCTGAGATTCAACCGATTCTAAGTACGGTTTTAATTCAAACATTACTCAATAAAACCCAACTAATCGGATATTAACACCTTCGAACTCAAGCTCTCAAAACTCCAACTCCAATTCGTTCAATTCAATAAGTTTCCAGGAAATTGTTATATGCTTTTTGCTAATCGGGATCCTCTGAAACTTAAAACATCAAATTATTTGATTCTTATATCTATCTAGATCAAAATCCCCAAACCATATTAACTCAAGAACCCTAGAAATAGAAATCTATCAATTCGTGATTGTTTCTTAAAATTAACATACTATTCTCCTTTGTCGAGATCTTCTGAAGTTAACCATGACCATTAATTTGATCTTAAGCTTCAATTGGGTACAAACCCCCAAACCGTTTTTGATTCAAAACTCTAATAATCGAAATCTTATGATTCAAGATTAATACATGAAATCAGTGCATGGATCTTATTAATCGGTGTATTCAGAAACTAGTAGCACATTTTGATTTCATTTTTAGTCCCAATTGCACTAAAACCCCCAAAACCGATTCTAGGATGAACCCTAGAATCCGAACCCTATCAATTCCAGATCTTTAAATGAAATTGTGTTATGGGTATTCTTAGTCGGCATGTTTAGTGTGTTTAGGAATAGATTCTTACCCCGATTGACTTCGAATTGCAGTAGTTCCACCTATGGCTCACGTTCGGTTGACTCGCGATCGACTGCTCCAATCCCGTAGCTTCTGTGTGAAATTGTGATGTGCAGTAGTTTCTAATAATGCCGAATAGTTATCAGAAACCTTCAATTGCATGAACTATGATCGATTTATATAGATTGCTTGCGATTTGAAACGGTTTCGACCTTAGAGATAACCTCATCATTAATTTGAACGTTATTGGGTCCTATAACGCCTGATTGATGTTAATAATCATCAGTACACATAATTGGGAGGTTTAATTTGATTAACCCCAACCGTTACATGTGTATTTCGCATTGAATCACGACTAACACCCACGAATTTTGACTTCTAAAGTCAAAATTGGACTTTCAATTCAATTACAAGTCTTAACTTTGTAGTTAGAGCAATTTGAGACTGATTTCTACTAATTCCAATCTTTTAAGTATGATTTAGCTCAACTACATAACATTTCGGTTAATAAAGTTGAACCGAAATCCCGAATTGTCACAAATCCTATTAATTGAACTATTTTTTTTTTTTGGCCTAAGTTTACCCAATTGGGCCAATTGGGCCTACATTCTGTCCACTTGGCCTCACAGAATATAGTTGAGCCTATCTTGGGCTTTGAATTTTTTAATTGGGCTTCCTAGATCTCAATGGGCCTACTCTTGCTTTATTGGGCCCACCTTAGCTTCTTGGACCTACATTTGTCTTATTGGGCCTTCATAGACTTCATTGGGCCTGATTTCTCTTGTTGGGTCTTCCTTGACCTCACTGGATCTTCTTTGGCTTTACTGGGCCTTCATTGGCCTTGTTGGGCTTTCATTGGCCTTGTTGGGCCTTCATTGGCCTTGTTGGGCCTTCATTGGCCTTGTTGGGCCTACGGAGGTTAACAAGGTTAACTTGAAAAGTCGGATTGTCACAGTTTTGATGAACTCAAACCAAAAAGTTTTACACAAAGAAATGCTACAGATGTGGTAAAGTGGGTCATGTAATTGTTGATAGTGAGTTGGATACTTGTAACAGATTTAGGTCCTTTACTCCAAAAGAAACATGAAAGTGTTTTACTTGTAGTGGAAAAGGACATATTTCTGCAAATTGTCCAAATCATAAGATCAGGAAGAGTTCAGTTGATGTCAGTCGAATGATTAAGTCTGGTGGGAGTCCTAGGAAAGTGAAGCCTTGTGAGGAGGAAATGAGAGTCCTCAGAAAGTTTGATCCTAAATGTGTCTGGGTTAGAGAAGAAAATAATCAGAAAAATAATGTTTTTGATAAAAACAAAATGTCAAAAAGTTGGTCAAAATGGTGACATCATCTCAATTTTTAAATTGGTAAGTCAAAATCTTTTTGGAAATTGAGATGCAGTTCAGTGGATCAAATTTCTAGGAGGAAGGATGATAACTGTGAAGATGGATCTTCAAGCAGTTTATTCCAACAGAATGGCAGAAGTGCATTCAGGGAGACTCGGCGCCGGAATGGTGGGAGTCATTCCTTTTGAGACTGATCAAAATTTTAATTTATTGTGCAGGTGGCATTCATGGGCCATATCAACAGTCGCTAGATTGTTGATAGTGGATGGTCACGGCACATGACTGGAGAATTAGGTTTGTTGAAGGATTTTAAGGTGATGAAAGGTAGTTATGTTAACTTGGCAGGTGACAAAGGTGGTCAGATTACCAGATTTGGTAGTTTGACTAATGGTAAAGTTTCCTTTGACAATGTGAATTACTACAAAGAGTTAACTAACAATCTGTTGAGTGTGTCACAGATTTGTGACAAAGGCTACAAAGTGATGTTCGATAATGAAAGATGTTATGTGCTTCAACAAGGAATTCAGATTCCTGAGGATTGGATTCTGATGACTGCCAACAGGAGTAAGGATTTATACGTTCTGGACATGGCGAAAGCGGAGACGGTGAACAAGGTGGAGACTTGTCTGGTTTTTAAGGCAACCGAGCAAGATACGCGGTCTTGGCACAGACGGATGGGGCATATTCATATCAGGAAGATGAATCATTTAGTACACAATCATTTGGTTGATGGTGTACCGGTTAAACACTTTAAACTCCCTGATGTGTGTGTGTGTCTTGTAAGAAGGGTAAACAGAGAAGGAGGTCACATAAAACATAGACAGTGTTTTCTATTGATAAACCACTTGAGCTTCTTCACATTGATTTGTTTGGACCTATCAATGTGAAGAGTATCGGTGGTGAATCATACTATTTTGTGGTGACTCATGATTTTTCTAGATTTTCATGGGTCATGTTCTTAAAGTTTAAATCAGAGACTTATGAAATTTTTGTTTTGTTGGTAAACAGGTTGGAGACATTATACAAATTAAGAGTAAGGCGTGTTCGTTCTGATAATGGGACAGAGTTCAAGAATCATCAAATGAAAGAATTTTGTGATTCAAAGGGCATTCAACAGCAATTCAGTGCACCATATGAACCACAGATGAATGGTGTAGCTGAGAGAAAGAATCGAACATTGATTGAGTCTGCCAGAACTATGCTCGCTGATTCTAAGCTCCCCATTACATTCTGGAGTGAAGCCGTAGCGACCGCCTGTTTTACTCTTAACAGAGTGCTGATTGTGAAAAGACACAATAAGACATGCTATGAACTGCTTCAAAATCAAAAACCTAATTTGGTACACTTGGAACCTTTCAGGGCTCCTTGTACCATGCTTAAGAAAAATGCAAAATTCAACTCTAATGTTGAAGAAGGTTTCTTTCTTGGGTACAGTCTTCCCAATAAACGTGTGTTTAATAAACGCACGGGTATTGTAGAATTATGATATAATGTGGATGTTCAAAGACATACACCTATACCTGACGGTAAAAGACCAAATTGGCTTTTTGATTATGATAAACTTTTTAAGTCTTTTAATTTGTCTCCAAATGTTTCTGATGATGAAATAACCTTGCAAATGTTATATGATTTGCAGAATTCTAAAGATCAAAATATTTCACATCAAGCTGAAGATAATCATCCACTTGAGGAAGGTACTTCAGGAGCAATTAATGATGATTGGTCATCTGATGATGATCATGATGTTTTTGAAGATGCAGTTTCTCATGATCAAGATATCGATCAGAATATCACAAATCTTGATCATAATGTTGGGGTCCCGCAAGTTCCTGTTACTAGAGTACATGTAAATCATCCTGTTGAGCAAATTATTGGAAATCCATCTGCTGGGGTACATACAAGACATCAAGTTGCAAATGAGGAGAGTTTGTATGTTGAGTTGGAAAGAACTCATGGAAATCAAGAGTTATGGATGCATTCTGCATTTATTTCTCAGATTGAGCCAAAATTTGTTACTGAAGCCTTGCGTGAGCCTGCCTGGGTGGAAGCTATGCAAGAGGAGCTGAATCAGTTTCAGAAATCGGGTGTTTGGCATCTCGTTGATTTGCCAAAGGGCGAAAAGAAAATTGGAACAAGATGGGTGTTAAAGTGCAAAAGAGATGATCGAGGCGTAATTGTTCGGCACAAAGCACGTTTAGTGGTTCAAGGTTTCAAACAAGTCGAAAGGATTGATTATGACGAAGTGTTTGCACCAGTGGCGCGGCTAGAAGCAATTCGACTATTTTTGGCTTTTGCTGCCCACAAGAAATTCAAAGTTTTTCAGTTGGATGTCAAGTCTGCATTCCTCTATGGGTCTTTAAAGGAAATAGTGTACGTTTGTCAGCCACCGGGTTTTGAGGATCCTATCCACCAGGATCAGGTTTACATCCTCGACAAAGCACTGTACGGTCTATATCAAGCTCTGCGTGCCTGGTATGAGACGTTCTCGACTCACCTTATTGAACACGGGTTCAATAGGGTTCAGATTGACAAGACATTGTTTTATCGGGAAAAGGGCAAGGATATTATCCTTGTTCAGATCTATGTCGATGACATCATCTTCGGATCTACCGATGAACAACTGTGTTTGGAATTTAAGGAGGTTATGATTGAGAAATTCGAAATTTGTGCCATGTCAGACATCAAATTATTCTTAGGTTTACAAATTGATCAGACTGATGATGGAATCTTTATTCATCAGACAAAATAGATTCAATATGTGCTAAAACGGTTTAGCATGCTTGATTGTAAACCCATTTCCACGCCCATTCAGCTCAATCACGGGATTGAGCCTGATATCAAGGGGGAGCTAATCGATGCTACTTTGTATCGTGGAATGATTGGAAGTTTGATGTACTTGACTGCCTCAAGGCCAAATATTGTATTTGCTACAAGTATTTGCGCTCGCAATCAATCAAAACCTAAAGTGTCACATCTGATAGCCGTCAAGAGAATTCTTCGTTATCTGAAGGGTACACCAGACGCCGGTCTGTGGTATCCTAAGGATGATAATTTTTCCTTCAATGCCAATAGTGATTCTGACTATGGAGGATGTAAGATTGATGCTAAATCCACAACTGGAGGTGCACAATTTTTAGGGGAGGAGTTAGTCTCTTGGCAGTGCAAAAAGCAAACATCTGTTGCTACATCTACATGTTAAGCTGAGTATGTAGCGGCTGCCAGTTGTTGCTCACAGGTCTTGTGGATTCAACAACAGATGAGAGACTATGCTTTGAATTTTCTGACTACTCCTATTCATGTTGACAACGAGGCTGCTATTGCTATAACCAAGAATCCGGTGTATCATTCACGATCCAAACACATTGATATTAGATTTCATTTCTTGCGCGATTGCTATGAAAAGAAACTTATTCATGTGGTGAAGATACATACAAATGAGCAACGAGTAGACCTTCTCACCAAGGCCTTTGATAAAACCCGTTTTGAGTATTTACTCAAATTAAATGCCATTAGGGTCATAGATGAGGTCTTTCCAAATCAATCTCCTTCATAATCAATTCTATTGAATTAACGTCAGATGTTTTAATTTTGTTTGTTTTGTGTTTTAGTTTTTAGGGGGAGAAAATTTCGAAAAATACAAAAACATTTGAAAAATCAAAAACACAAAAACATTAAAAAAATTAAAATTTTGAGAAATTGATTCAACCAAGTAAGATGTGTTAGTAGGTTTAGAACTTAGTTAAGATGAAATTAAACATAATTTTGATTATGCTTTATAAGAAACATTAAGAGCATTTACAATTACTAAGTTTGATGTGTTAGTAGGTTTAGAACTTAGTTAAGATGAAATTAAACATAATTTTGATTATGCTTTATAAGAAACAGATGCTTAGAATACAGTACTTAGTTTTGTCTTGAATAAGTGGTAATTATTCTTACAAAATGTTTCTTGAACAAAAAGTCAAGGTACTAGTTTTGATCATGTGTTAATTTTCAAAAGAAATTCTAATTGTGTTTTTCTTTTATTTTAGTTTAAAGCTGAAACATTCTTTGCGTATACTTACGTATCGACCTGATTATTATAGCTTTAAACAATTCAAGTTTGTTTTCTTGGTTCTGATTAAGGTTTGGACAATCTCTGCGTATATGAAAATATCGATCTGATTGTTAAAAGCTTAATCTTAAATTATTTTTTAGGTCATTATCTAAATCATCTGAAAATACGTAAGTATCAACCTTGATTCCCAGATTTTGAACAAATTCAAATTATTTTATATTTTGTTATTTTCAAAAAGAAATTCTGCTTTATTTTTACATGATCAAGCTAGTTAAAATTGAAGTAATTAGTTTCAAGAACATTTGTGTTTGATTAGTTATTCACAAATCGGGGATGTGTTCAAGTAAATGGATATTATAAGGTATTTAATGATTTTGTTTTAATTCACATCTTAACTAAGTAATTAAATTTAAAAAGGATAAGTAAAAAAGGATAAGTATACTAAACAATCATCTTGGAATTGTAATTTGCTAGTAAGTATATTCATTCATTCAATCAGATGTGTTTATAATTGTAAAACAATATGATCTCATGTCTGGATCTTTCTCAAACAAAAAGATGTAATTGTTTTGTTATTTTAGTTAGAGTTGTTAAATTTTGTAGTTTAGTTGTTTTTAAAATTTTGTAAATTTACAAAAAGATTTTATTTTTATCTGAGGTTAAATCAATAATTTTTGCTTATTTGTTTGACTTTGAAACATTTAACATTGATTTGTTTTAAAATTTAAATAAAAATCAAATTTTTCAAAAGGTTCGCCTAAATAGCTTTGTGACAAGGTTCGTCCAAATGGTTTGTTGGACAGGTTAGTTGGACAGGTTAGTTGGATAGGTTCGTCCAATTGGTTCGTGGGACAGGTTCGTTGAGAAGGTTCGTCAAATTGATTTGTTTGATAGGTTCGTCCAACAGATTCGCCTGAGAGGTTCGTTGAACAGGTTCGGTTAATAGGTTCGCATATAAATATCAGGTTCATGACAGAGGTTCGTCACTTTTACTTTCTGGACCTGACGAACCTGCAAGAATAGATTTTTCGATCTTTGATTTAGGACCTCCGAAGCCTTTTGCTTGATTTATTAGACTCATAATCTGATTGTGATCAATTTTAGGTATAGATCTTGGATTTTGACCGGTTAATTTAGGAGATATGAATGGTTTTTAGCATGTATAGTCGAACCTTAGTTATTTGAATAAAAATATGTGAAAATCTAAGTTTTATTTAAACTGCTTTCATTAAAATTGTTCATCGTGTAGTTTCGAACCTAGGGATATAAATTTTGTCATAAATTTCAAAGATTTGAAAATTTGTTTTCGAAACTGGAAAATGTTCGTTGGATGAACAAGGTTCGCTGGATTAACAAGGTTCGTTGGATCTTGAAGGTTCGTCTGAACCTGATAGGTTCATGGCGAACCTCTGAATTTCAAAAGAACCAAACCTTTGTTGGTCAAGGTTCGTTTGACCAACATGTTCGTTTGATATGAAGGTTCGTTCAATGAAGGTTCGTTCATTGAAGGTTCGTTCATTCAAAGGTTCGTTCATCATAAGGTTTGTTCAGTGAATAGGTTGGTCTGAACAACAGGTACGTCTAGAATTAGGTTTGTCTCAGGGAAGGTTCGCTGGCGTTCAATATTTAGAACTTTTTTTATTTTGTTAAGTTTTTTTTAAATTTTGTTTTAATTTGTTTTTCTTTCTGATTGTAGACATGGCGAATCTGACCTTTGGTGACAAGCATAACTTGTATGCATACTTGGATCCTACAACCAGGAACGGCAAAGACTTTAGACCGATGATCGAGTTTTTGAGACGATCTCAGATTTATCATGCGATCTCCAATTCTTTCCAGATCTATCGATCACATATTCAGCGCTTCTGGGAATCTGCCAGGTTGATATCTGTGGATGAAGAATATGTTATAGAGGCGAATGTTCTTGGACAAGGAATTCGTGCTATTGAGGCTGATATCCGACGGGTGTTGCAGTTCGGAGGAGAGCCTGCTGGTATGACACTCATACTAGAGAGGGGTATTAAAGGCTGTTTCATGAGGATCAGATACTTAGGGGTTTACAATGTTACATCTATCAAGAAGGGCAAGCTTCCTCTACAGTACAAGCTGCTTTCACATGTTTTATTACATTGTCTCAGCATGAGGAAGGGGACATTCGATGAGCTTCGGGACTTAATGCGATCAGCTATGGTAGCATAGATATTGAACAAACCGTTCAATTTATCTGCTATGATATTCAGATATAAGTCTGATAATATGACCAAAGCTAAAGATTGATTCTACATGTATCCCCGTTTTGTTCAGACGCTGATAGATGAGAGACTGCCAGAGCAGATGCTACCTAGGGATTCTACTGATCTTCTAAAGCTCTAACACATGACTAACTCAAGTCTTGGTCAGGTCAGGGTGTACCAGAAGAGTGGTGATGTTATATTGGAGAAAGATTTGTTTGGTAACTGTGCCAGGGCTAATTATTTAGCACATGAGGATGATGCATGGAGGCATGCAGAGTCTGGTTCTGACACTGAAGTTTTCAGTGAAGATGATAATTATCAGCAGCAACCACCTCCTCCTCCTCCAAGACAACAATCAAGAAAGTCTACTGTTCAGTCTTCCAGATCTCAACAACAAAGTCAATCTTCTCAAGGACCAAGTGTAACTCCTACTAAACTGGTGCCTGTTCAAGTTGTGTTTCCTGATCAACAAGGTGAACCAAAGCAACAAGAAGATACTTCTGTTCATGTTGATGATGAGAATGTAGAAGATGAAGATGAAGGTGTAGAATCTCCGGACACTGAGTCAGAATTTCAGACTGTTCAGGTTGGAAACAACATGGTGAGGAGATTAAAGAAAAGGACTGCTCCAGAACAAACTACAGAAGCAAGAGAAGAAAGAGCAGATACTGATTTTATTGTTGAAGAGCCTGAGTCTTCAAGGCCGAAGAAGAAGAAAAGGATGGCCAAAGGTCCATATGCAAAGAAGAAGTCAAAAGCTCCTAAGATCGTTGTATCATCATCTACTGTTACTTCTACAGTTTCTTCTTCTCCAGTTATTTCTGTTGTTTTATCTCTATCCGCTATAGTTCCTGCTTCTTCTTCACATACTACTGTTTCATTTCCTGTTTCTACAGTTACAGGAGGCTTTGGGCAAGCTCCTGAGTATGTGAACGTAGCTTCGTTTGTTCCATCATTTATGGATACTACAACTGTGACTACCTCGTTTAAAGAGACTTCATTTCAGGATGATTTTGTTTCCAGAGGTTTGTATGATAATTTAGATGATTTGAATGTGGATTTTACTGTGGATTATGATGACACAGAGATTAGAAGAAGAATCTCTATGCTATCAAAGGAGTTTGATCTTTACAAGATGGAAAAGGAGAAAGCTAAAGCTGATCAACCATCTTCATCAGCAACAAGTGAGTTAGATGAGATGAAAAGTCAAATTGCTCAATTGATGAAATGGAGGGAGGAAGATGTAGCTGAAAAGAAATTGTTGAATGAAAGAATTACATCTTTGGAATCTATGATTGAGATTCAGAATGTAGATATTGCAGAGTTGCAGAATCAGAATAGTGATTTAAGGCAAAAGATTGATGAGATGAAAGCTAAAGATTCTCAGACTGAAGCTTCTGATGCTAAAAAGTGTTTTTTAATTTGGATGATGAAAAAGAGGAAGAAGATGAGAAGGTAGACTATGATGATTCTGATGTAGATGAACATCCGAGTTTGAATGCTCATGGTGATGAAGAAGAGGATGACGGTGATGTTGGTGGTCTGAGTGGATATGGTGGATTGAATTCGGTGACTGGAGCTATTGTTGTATATGATTCTTCAAAGATTACTGTGGATGCTACTCCTGTAACAGCTGTGTCTTCTGATAGGACTACAGATTGTAATGATGATGATTTTGAAGATTTAATGGAAATGGAACCAAAACAGATTATTGATTACTCTCTGCCTACATTTCTTGATTTGTTTAAACTACATTCTCATATTGACTTGCAGAGAATGATAGTTGAGATTTCAGTTGATAAAGACTTAGAAGAAGGTGAAATTGCTAGAGGCTATTCTACAAAAGACTTCAATGACATGTTTGAAGTTGATGCTGATCAAATGTTTGACTTTTAAGAAGATGATGATTTGGATTTATTTGATTTTGAGAAGGATGATCCAATTGAGGAAGATTTGTATAACATGAATACTTTAAAGAAGATTTTTGAACTTGGAGGTGTGTCAAGGACTTTACTGGATAAAGTTGAAGAAAAGACTAACATGGAATTTTGGAAAGAAAATCAAGCTGAAATGAAATATATTGTTGATCATTTATATGTCTTCAAGTAAATGATTGAAGTGATAGACGACAAAGTTCAAGACAACCAAACTAAACAATTCAAAAGATTCAAGATTGGATCCAAATCGAAGATGATTGGAAGAATTGTTAGTTATGGTTACTTTCATAATATTCCTGGAAGTCTTGCTGATAAAGGATGCTACGTGGTGAAGCGTATAGATGGATGTCAGTATTTTGGTAAAGCTTTAGACTTGATGAGTTTACCATCTTTTGAGTGCATGGAGCTGTCAAGATTGAAGATGATCAAGCCCATTCAGACCAAACATAATGAAACTTTTGAGAAGTTACTGAAGAAGGAAGCTAGATCTGGATGGACATTGTTAAGTCCACAAACAAAAGACAAAATTCATGGATATCCAAAGCCGAAAGTGTTCAAGAGACCAAGGCTGAGAATGATTGAACAGAATTGGAATCCGTATTTCAAATTCTGGTTCTATGATGAGCAGACAGCTGAAGCAGTAATCTTGTTGAAACAAGAAGATCAGTGGAGAGTTATTAGGATGTTGGATGCTGTATAGATTGTTAATTGTTCGAATGATGATATTGATTTACTTAACATGGCTGAGATTTTTGGAGCTGATGGTTATCATGATGTTGGGATAAGCTATAAAGATATGGCTGTTCAGTTTCAGACCATTGCTAGAATGTGTTATACTATTGGTATACATTCTGGATGCAATTGGGAAGATGTGAACTATCTATATGCTGAATTGATGAAGATTCAGAAGGAAAGAGATGAAAGGGATGAGAAGTTAGAAGCTGAAAGATTAGCAAAGATTCCTCGTTCAGTTGTGATACGAGCGGTGGATAATGTTGTTGGAGAAACAAGTGGGGTTGAAGATAAGACTGAAGACAAAGCTGAAGGTCAAGACTGAAGATTTTTGATAGCACCTATTAAGGGGGAGTTTGTTAGTACATATTTGTAATAGGTTGCTATTCAAATTGTAAATTATAGAAGGTTTTGTAAAGTTGAATTTATAAAGGTTTTTCTTAGGTTCTTCTGGCCCACGAACCTTAGCAGGTTCGGCGAACCTATTACTTTGATAGGTTTGGCGAACCTATAACCTTGGAAAGGTTCGGCGAACCTACAGGTTTGGCAACCTAGGTTCGCCCAGCGAACCTCAAGGTTCGGCTGGCGAACCTAGAGGTTCTGCTAAGAATAGGTTCGGCTGACAGGTCTGTGTATATATAGAATGTTTGTCAGATTTTCTGATAACTTTTGCAGAACTTTGAGAAAATTAGAAATCTGAGTGTGTGTATTCTCTGTGTGAGAAACTTTCTATGTGAAAGATTTCTAATCAATTAGTTGATTAATACAAGAAGACGTTTATGAAATTACTTGTTCTTCTTTGATTCTTTATAGATCAAACATGGATTCCGCACTTGTTTGATTGTTCATGGAGCTTCTTGATACGATCCAGATCAAATTCACCAAACTTACAGCAGGATACTAAAAAGCTGGTACAGGAGTACCTTTTAGGTATTTGAATATCCTCTTCACAAACGATAATTGGGATTTTTTAGAGGCAGATTGGTATCTTGCACAGACATATGTAGCATACGCGATGTCTGGCCTTGATGCAGTGAGATACATCAAAGATCCAATCATGCACCTATAGAGAGTTTGATCTACATGTTCACCATTTTCATCTGGGGCTATTCCAGGTGCAGTTTCCATGGGGGGTAGAAATTATTTTGCAATCATTCATTTCAAATTTATTCAAAAGATCTTTAACATATTTGGACTGATGAATGAAAGTTCCATTAGGGGTTTGTTTGACTTGGAGTCCTAAAAATGTTTTTAGTTCACTTTAAGCACTCATTTCAAACTTAGAAGACATTAATTTTTATAAATGTCAATACAATGAAGGTTTTATTGATCCAAAAATGATGTCATCAACATAGATTTGGACCAGCAAAAGTTCCTTGTCTACCCTCTAGATGAACAAGGTCTTATCAATGGTTCCCCAAGAAAATTTATTTGAAAGAAGAAATTGAGAGAGGTACCATACCATGCTCTTGGTACTCGTTTTAAACCATAAAGAGCTTTGTCTAGTCTGTACACCCAGTCAGGATGATGTACATCATCAAATCCTGGTGGTTGACAGACATAGACTTCCTCCTTTATAGTTCCATACAAGAATGCACTTTTTATATCCATCTGAAATAGCTTTATGTTGTGGGATATAGCAAATGCAAGGAAGAGCCTTATGGTTTCAAGTCTGGCAACAGGGGCAAAGGTTTCATCATAGTCAATGCCTTTCTCTTTGCAGTACCTTTGCACTACCAATCTGGCTTTTTTTTATTACATGCCTTTGTCATCAGTTTTATTCCTAAATACCCATCTAGTTCCTATTGGGTATTTTCCTTTGGGCAAGGGGAAGAGAGTCCAAACATTTTGCCTTTTGAACTGTAACAGTTCATCCTGCGTAGCTTCCAAGCAATTATTATCTTTGAGACCCTCTTGATACTCAGATGGCTCAATTTGGGATAGGAAAAAAGCATTAAGACAAAAGTTTGAGATCTGGCTCCTACTTTGAACACCTTTACTTAAATCACCCAGAATCTCGTCTAGAGGGTGATTCTAATGAAGGGAATGATGTCCAAACAATTATTAGCAGAATCAGCATCAGAAGAAGATGGATTTTAAGTAGGGCCAGGAGAGCTTTCAGATGAGTTAGCATGAGCTTGTTCAAAGGTATCTACTGGTGCATTATAAATTATTGGAGATGAGGAAGTAGATACATGTTCATTTTGATCTTGAAGATTTATTCGATAAGAAGGAATGGAAGAAAAGAAGTGAGACACTAAGCATTCCTCAAGAGTTGATAAATCTTCGTAAGTTTGACAAGACTCTGAAGAGGGAGACGTGGAAGATACAGGAGGAGTGTATGTGAAACTTTCAAGATCAAACAAATTATCAGGATTGGAAGGGAAGGAGGAGGTTGATGCAGATTGATTGAATTTGACATCAATGGTTTCCTCAACAACTCTAGTCCTGAGATTGAAAGCTCTGTAAGCTTTGAACTTTGAGAGTATCCCACGAAGTATCCGGTGTCCACTTTTGCAGCAAACTTGGACAAGTAGTCCTTTGTGTTCAAAATGAAAATGGACACCCAAAAACTTTGAAAAAAGGAAATAAGAGGCTTTGTTTTATGAAGGACCTCATTGGCAGTTTTGTTATGTCTTTTCACAATGTGAACTCTGTTCAAAACATAAGAAGTAGTGTTTACTGCCTCGGCCCACAAAGAGCAGGGTAATCCTGAGTCTGCAAGCACGGTTCTTGCAGCCTCAATTAGTGTCTGATTCTTTCTTTGCATAACTCCATTTATAGCAGGAGTTCTAGGAACACTGTATTGTCTAATGATTCCTTTGGAAGAGCAAAACTAATGAAGAACATGATTCTTGAATTCAGTACCATTATCATCTCTAATTACCTTGATAGGAAGACCAATTTGTCTTTCAAGTTGAGTGATAAGGACTTTTATTTTATCAACAGTCTCATGTTTGCTGAAGAGAAAGAAAGTCCACTAAAATCTTAAGTGATAATCTATAACAACTAAGACGTATCTCTTTCTTGCTAAAGTAGCTATCTTCACAGGACCAAATAGATCCATATGAAGCAAATTAAGATAGTGAGTTGTTTTAGATTCCACAATAGACGTATGTGATGATTTATGTTGCTTCCCCTTTAAGCAAGATTCACATTGTCCTTCAAAATGAAATTCTTTTGAAGGTAATCCTCTTACTAAAGAAAGGGTAGAAAGCTTATGAAGAGTTTGATGATTTAGGTGGCTGAATCTTCTCTGCCATAGGGTAGTTTCTGAAGATGATGCTTTGACTATGAGACATGTAGGAATAGATATTTGAGAATAAGTGGTCATATCTACCACATAGACATTCCCACTTCTCTTAGCCGTCAGCAGAGTGTGTTGGTCAATGAAGACCTTTATTTTAGAATTTATTTTAGGAGAAAGAATTTGACAGCTTTCCTTGTTGAAAAATGAACTATAGTTTTTGTCTGCTAATTGAGAAACACTCAAGAGATTAAACTTGAGGTTTTCAACTAGGTTGACATCCTTAAAGTGTAGTTTTCCACTAAGGACAGAACCTAACCCAACTATCCATCCTTTTGCATTGTTTACAAAGGAGACAGATCCTCCATTCTTTGGAATGAAGTTATTTAGATTGGATCTGCATCCTGTCATGCGCTTAGAGCCTCCACTGTCCACATACCATAATTGATTTTGGTTTGAAGAAGCTCTCTGCACATAGAGGATCAAATGCAATTGGTTAGATATGGGTCAATGTTTATTACAAAAGAGAAGAGAAACAATTTTGAGAATTTATTTGTTTTGCTGCACATTATTCATCAACTTCTGCATCATTTGAATCAGCTGTTGCTGATTTTGATGCAAAATATTGATCTGGAAGTCCACAGAAGGTGGATTTACAGCAGCATAAGAGTAGGAAACAGGCTTTTCCATGGGGTAAGAAGGTGGTGTACCAAGGATTGATGGCATGGGAAAGGAAGCCAAAGGAGGGGGTGAGCAGAATTATGGAAGGGAGTTTGGTCTTATTGTGTTGTTAGCTTCCTGTTTACTTCCTTTCTTGGACTTCTTCATTTTATTAAGGGGATTCCCTTTAGATGAAGAAGTATGTTCAGCTTTCAACTTTTCAACCTTCAGCTTATCCCTTATTTTCTCCAGAGGGGTTTTGGTTCTACAATTTTCAGTGGAGTGATTGTACTTGAAATATTTCAAGCAGGCAGGAGATAATGAAGAATAGTTTGGAATGAATGGCTTATTAGCCTTCATTATTAGATAAGGAGGGTGAGGATGAGAAGGATAAAACTTAATGTCAACCATAGGCCTTTTTCCTTTGTCAAGATTGGCCTTAGGGTCAACAGAGGTATTCTGTTGTGATGTACCTTCTGAACTTTGTGTAGAGCTCATAGCAGGAGCAATCTCAGTTTGTTAGAAGAATTATTGTTATGAACATTATCCATGTGTGTTTCTTTTGGTTTTTCCAGTCTTGTATTAGTGGGATATACGAACTTTGGAAATTGTCCAGACTGATACACCCTTGGAGGAGTGTTCTTTATTGCTAGGATTTCATCAGGAAACATTTTCATCTACATTATTATCAATATGGGCATAGTCCTCTGGTGGACTAGTGTGGTTGCACCCAATTCCAAACTTAGCCTTGCTGTGAACTTGCTTACTTAGAAGCATCCTGAATCCTTTGCATGACTCAACCCACTTTTCATAGCTGACTTTAGTTTGGGCCAATTCATCTTTACAAGCGAAATATTTCTCATGTTGCAGATCAAATAATGCTTGTAGGTTAGCTTTCTCAGTTTTAAAACAAAAATTTTATCATCTTTATTTTTTATGAACTTTTCTACTTCTAGGTTTTTATTAGCCAACAGTTGATCAAGCTCTTGGTTTTGTTGTTGCAACAAAACATTGGCCTTCTTTATTTTGTCAAATGCCTCAATGCAAGCATCGGTGGATAGCTTTCCTAAGGTAGAGGAAGATACATGAGCATCAGGAGATTCGGCTTTAGGTTGGTCAGAGAAGGTGGAGCCCTCACAAATAGCCATTAGAGAAAATTTTGTTGGCTCATTAGTGATGAGTGCATAGCCTACAGCGTTAGGCATACTACTCCAGTCAACATATTCTTGTGTAAAGACAGCTGGTTGGCTAGATGATGAAGACTGGATAGCGGGGCCTGATGTGCTTATTTGAGGAGGAAAAGGTGAAATGATCGGGAGTTGAATAGGAGTAACGTGGTACATACTGCAATTAGTAGCTTGTACATATTGTACATTAGGTGAGGAAGAGTTTTATGCAATATGAGCTGTCCCCTGAGTGTTATTGTGCTTTTGGAAATGAGAAGAAGATGAAGAGTACGGTGGTGCAAAAGAATGAGTGTTTGGAAATGCCACATAATGTGAGGAGTTAGTGTTGGGAGCATTGCTACATTCCCTGGAAAAGTCTCCTATGCCATGAAACCTGTAGCGTTGGACCTTTTCCTTATTTAGATCAATTCTAGTTTTCCCATGGATACCAGGAAATTTTCTTCCTGTCCTCTTATAGAACTTGTTAGTTCTCATACTTAAGAGAGCAAGTTGATCTAGGATATCCATCTCTTCCAAGTCATCACTTGGAATTTGATGGAGATCATCCATGATAAAACACATTTGGTCAGGGGTGAAAGAGTGGTCATCACATGAAGGAGAGGAAGTGATGCGTATTGTTCTATCAATATGTTCGTCATAACCCTGATCAATAATCTCAGGGTTATGACTAAGAAGAGCTATGTTCTCTTGCACATACTCCTCAGTTGATTTACCAGACTTAATTAATTTCCTTTTCTGGTCAATCTCTCACTCAAAAGTGAGCAACGTACCATGGAGTTGGCACAACATCATCAGTCTCTCCGAACTGCTCCTTAAGGGCATCCCACAAAGCTTTAGTCAACTCATGGTGAAGGAGACCAGAGTATATCTCGTTCGGTAAAGCCATGGCTAGTTGAGCATGTGCATTGGCATCAAGCTCTAGCTTCTGGAAATCTTCCCCATTGTAGTTCCGAGGATCCTTGGGAATATCGTCTCCTGTCTCAGTGTCCAAGACCATGGGTTTGTGTAGTCCGAACATCACAGACTTCCAGCATCCAGTGTGATTATTGGACAGAAATTGCTGCCATATGTTATACTAGTGCCTTACCAGTATTAGTGGCTTAGTAGTAGAGCCGGTGTTGTGGGGGTCTAGAGTGAATTTTTTTGCCATTAGGTTACAAACAATATGAGTAAATCAATGAAAGATGAATTCTCAAGGTAGTTTGTTTGAATGATTTTTGAACGAAGTTTAGTTCAAAACCAAACACCTGCAGAACTTGAAAACAACTTAAGTAGAAATTAAACACAATTTTGAGAGAGAAAACTAAAAAACCCGATATCAGAGAGAGCTTTGAGTTTTAGACTTGATGGTTAAACCAAGACTAAAGAACAACGCTATGATACCAATTGTTAAAACTCGTAGCGGCTTTTTAACCAGGATCAAAGACTTTAAACTCACAGTCAAAGCCTTGGTATTAGCTCGCTCTAAAGATTAACACATAGTTATTTTGATTGTTTGGTTTTTGTTAGAAAGGGAGAAAACAGAATAGTAGCACAAGGAATATTCGGGGAATGTAATTCAAGTATTTCAGGGAATGTTGGGGGTTTGAATACCTAACATTCAGTGTTACAAGACAAAGAAATAATAGGACAAATAGCTCACGATATTACAGACACTGAATCATCAGAATAGTACAACTAATACAAAGTCAACAACTACGGAATCACAAGTCTTCAAAAGTTCTTCAGTCTTTAGTTCTTCCGAGGTTGAGGTAGTTGTTTAGAAGTTCACTGGTTATTCTTTTGGAAGATGTTTATCGGAAGCTGATCAAACTATTGTTATTATTTAATCAGAGGTTGTCTTCCGAAACAATGGTTGTCTTCCGAAAGGATCAGGTTCAGCTATTATTTTCCGAAGCCAAAGAAATCTACTGTTGTTCTTTTGCGAATCTGCCGCTGTTGAGCTTCCGATGCTGAAGTAGATTTGCTCAAGGAAGGATTAATGAAAAGGTATCCACGGTGGGTCATTCCGTGGATTTATTCCGTTGTTTGGCTTCAGTGGTTTTGCTCATCAGTCCTTATTTTTCAACACATGGTCTACCTAATATGATATTATAACAGGGCACAAAATCTATAATACAAAAGCTTTGCATAGATTTACCCCCTCGATATATACTGGTAGTTTGATTTCTCAAACAGTGGCTTTAGCTTTCCCGCTAAATCGAACTAGAACCAATGATTTGGTTGTTATCTCGGATTCAGGAATATTCATCCTTTTGAGTGTCCCCAATTGGATGAAATTCAAGGAACTTCCTCCATCTATGAGTATCCTACGGACATAATGGTTAGCAGCATATAAAGTAATTACTAACCCATCATGATGAGGATCCATAATGTTTTCCTTGTCTTGCTCTTCGAAGGATACCACAGTTTCTGTGGTTAGGGTCGATGTCCTTGTTGGTCTTTCTCCATTATCCATTTTGGCTTCTTTAGCATGTCCTCAGGCTGCAAAATAAGAGGTACCACATATGTCAGACCCTCAACAAATAAAGTTTATTACCTTGGCATCCTTTGGTGGGGATGCAGCTCTTTTTGGGAATCCGTCAAGATCCTGCCTTCTTTCTTTTCTTTTGTTGAGTAGTTCTTTGAGATAACATTTGCTAAGTAGGTAACTTATTTATTTTCTCAAGGCAATACAGTCTTCTGTTATATGCCCAAAGTCTTCATGGAATGCACACCACTTGGACTTGTCTTTTGCAGCAAACTTTTTATCCTTAGGAGGCTATCTGGCTTTTTCTCCTAGATCCTTCATAGCACACATTAATTCAAGAATATCGACAGAAAAACAGTAATCAGATATCCTGTGATATTCTTCATCACCTTCATCATCATCATCCACATAATTAATCTTGTGATTATCGGACTTGTTGTAAGGTTTGGACTTGAAGGATTTGTTCATGGGGGAGTCCACCTTCCTTTTGCCCTGATCATTAGGAGGGGTTGTGGTGATTCTCTTCTAAATTTTCTTAACATCCTCCAATCTTATGAATCTCAATGCGCGGTTCTGTACTTTGTCCATATTCCTACAAGGATTCATAACTAAATCATCATAAAATGGTGAGTTTCTTTGTAATCCCATTTTAAACGCTTGAACAACTATAGTGATATCAAGGTTAGGGACATCCAAACTTGTCCTTGAGTTATCCTCTATAGATCGCTAGTTAACCTCTCAAATTTCCTGCTGCAAGAAAACTGATTATTAAATAAGTTAATCAAATGAGCAAATGATGTAATCGAATAAGGAGTAACATTGAGTTGCCATTTCAAGGTTGCTACTGTTAATGTCGAACTGAATCCTTTGCATAAGCAAGCTTCTTTTAGATGTGGACGTATAGGGTTGGTTTCCATTCATTCCCTATACTGTGCCACATGTTCTTTAGGATTTGTGGTCCCATCATACAGCTTCATGGTGGGAGTTTGGAATCTCTTCTGGATCTCAGCATCACATATAGGTGGAGCAAATCAGGATATCCTGTGAGTGATCGCAGGAACTTCTGGGATAGGTTTAACCACTCCTAGAATGCTTGATATCATATCCCAAAGTTTTGTATTTCCTTAGCCACTTGAGGGGTTATTCCTGTTCCCTGCGAAGAACCAAAGTTAGTAGTATCAATAGGATAATAATTATAAGTGTTACCAGTAATGGGTGTCGAAAGTGATGCTCTCGGAATAAAGATATTATCCCGAGATATCACCAGATCTTGGGATCCTGATGAAGTTCCAATGCTAGTTTGCACAGGAATAAAGTCTCTAGATGATTCTTGGACATCCTGGATGTCCCGAAATCAAGGGTCCTCGGAGCTAGTGGTGTAGAAGCTTCGACTTGTATGTTCTTCTCAATATTGAAAATCTCAATTTCTCTGAAACACCTTTGATTCATCCCTTGTTGATCTATCATCTGTTGATGTACCTATTGAAATATACTCAAAATGTCGTTGTGAGAAACAAGAACAGGGATATAGAAAGGGACTTACGACTGAACTTAAATACATGGACACATGAATGTAGTGATATAATGCAATCAGGCTTAATAGTAATCAAATCGATGTTTTGTGTTCTCCCTTTGTTATTGTCTCATTGTCATGTGTTCTCACTTGAATGAGGTTACTGTTTCTCACTACCAACCGGGAGTGACAGTCCACTCATTGAATGAATGTAGATTCATTGACCATTTTCATGGTTAACGTTAGTTAAACCACTACACTACCAAATCTACCTCCATTTGGTTCTAGAATTATGTTGTCTCAATGTCTTTAACAATGTGTTATAAAAATTAGTCTTAATACACAATGTTAGTATAAGTGTTGAATGATACCATGAAATTATTTTATCAAGATGCCATTCTTGTTATCTCTTGTTTTTGTCTCCATGTTATATCATAGTCATTACCATATTCTAAACATAGTGTTGTAAGAACTAGTCTTACTACACTTGTTAATGAAATTGTTTGATGATATCATAAAGTCATGTAGTCATGTTGATATAATCCGTGATATGCTATGTAATTGTCATCACACTTGATTAATTCCATATGTCATAATTGTCATTCACACACATGCATACACATAGATTATGATAATAAAGATGAAACCTTTATTATCTTAATAGCATTTAATTTGAAATAATGTACTAAAACTTTTAATAATTTAAAAGAGTTAGCATGTTTCTCAGCCCCGCATTTGAAATCAAAAGATTAGAAAAGGGGCGTATGAACTCACCTTGTTGTTGTAATGGTTAACTAGGACTCAAGGAATGCACACGCTCACAGTTGTCGTACTGATGTTGTATTCACAGTCCTGTGTTTGATTAAATGTTAAATGAGCTATGATCCCTTATTTGATTGTTCTTTTAAAATCAGAGTTGCTAACTGAGTTCTTGCCATATTAGGATTTCAAAACTTTCTAATTACTTGTAAGAATACTTAGTTAAGGTGCTCTTATAGTAATTCAGTTTTGATGTTTAACTACTTGTCTATCAATCAACTCTTGCTTACAGGATTTGTAGTATCCTAATACATCCATGTCGATCTTGTCATTGAAATTCTCTAATTTCAACTACACAACATCCAAATGTTGTTAAACAAGTCTCTTACTTTTTTTTATTGCATCTTAGTGTTTATGGTTCTTAACCGGTTGTCATATTTACTCGAATGAGTCCTTCACCCGAATGAGTCATTCACCCAAATGAGTCTCTCACCCGAATGAGTCCTTCGCCCGAATGAGTCATTCGCCCGAATGGCTCATTCTCCCGGCTCATTCTTATGGCCATTCTCATGGCCGTTCGCCAGAACGGGTTTTCAGCCTTGGAAGAAGACGATTTCGAGTTTTAGTTGAATATATAGTCGTTTTGAGTGGGTTTATGTGAGTAAACTCATTTAGAAGGTGTATGGGTCGAAGAAGAGATGTTTAGAACCGGTGAAACTTCGGTTTTTGTCGGGTTTGTAGAAAACCCTAAAACCTAAACTTCTCTCTAAGATTTCACGAGTTTGAGATGTAGATAGAGCCGATCCTTGGTACCTTTGTGTAGAGGATGTAGAGATCTTTATTTTGATACCAAATTTGAACGATTTGGCTAAGAAATGAGTGAGATCTTGAGGTTTTGTGGAGAAATTCTAGAGACTGAGTTTGGACGGAAATTAAGAGAGAGAGAGAGAGGTGGCTGGGTGTTTTAATGAGGAAGATGGAAATATTAAGGGTTTTATACCCAGGGTTCGTTTGTTGCTCGGTTTTTACGTTTACGTCGTGTTCTCGTAACGTAACGTGTGATTTACGTTCGTTTAATTAAAATAGTTTTCTTAAAATCTTTTTAAGGTAATAATTCCTAATAAATGTTTTAAAATTCTCTTCTTAATTTTTATTGTTTCGAAATTTTTATTTTATTCGTTTCGTCTCATCGCTTCACCATCGTGCGTATTCGTTCGAATCGTCATTCGAACGAAACGATGACGGTTTCACTGTAACATCCCAAATTTTCTAAAATACAAGTTATTTGAACTTACGAATGCGTAACGAATAATTATCTCTCGAGTACACGAAGTAGGGCCCAAGAACTTCAAGAATCGAGCTTTTGATCGACAAACGAAGGAGGAAACGCACGGGAATCTACAGGGGTGATCCTCTAGCATCAAGTAAGTGATCTGAACTAAAAAGTTAGGATTTTTAGACAAAAGTGAACTTATACGTAGAGCTCACACCTTTATGCATAAAGTCCGGAACTTTGAGGTTCTAATGTGTTGGTAACAATCTAAGGAACCTGATACTAGCTTCCCATGGTCTTAGATGAATCTCTAAGACGTTTTATGACAAAAATATGTGTACACGAAATTACACACGCAAGGAGTACTCGAAACCACACTTAGGAGTAAAAACCTGTTTTGAGAACAAGGTTCGAGTACCATGTTAGAATGAACATTTCAAGTACAAGCTTTGAGCATACTAGGTTCGTGTACACCTGGAGGTTCGTGTACCTTGGGTATTTCGTATACTCTAGTATTTCGAATACTCAGGAATTTCGTGTACATGCAAGTGTTTCGAATATAACCAAGTTCGAGAGCCTGTACTCAGAAGGGGAAACTAGCAGGCTATGAGGACTTAGGATAATTTCTAAGTCTGAGAATGTAAGGTAATAAGACGATGTAACTCATGTAGGTTCTTAAGGCTTAGCTAAGGAGTTCGGGTAAGGAAAACAAGAGTCTACTATCAGGTGAGTTCTACATGCCCCACTTTAACATGTTATGTGTAACTATGTTTTGGGCTGGCATACATGCTTATTGTTATGTCCATGATGTTATGTGCTTATGATGATGATGAACGAATGATGATATGCCATGATTACGTACGCATGTATGTGTGTTATCACTACAAGAAATTTGGGTATTTACCTACAATTAGTTAGTGTGGATAAAAGCCTATTATGTGTTGCTAATTGTATTTACCTACACATAATATAAATGTCATGATGTGTTGCCTCACAACTGTTGAGATTGACCATTACCCACACGTCATTCATGTGTAAATATACATCATGATGTACCTACACATATATGTGTAGCTAAAACTAATAAATATGTGTTGTTAAAAGTATATTGATTTGCTTATGTGGCAGCTTACGTGGCAGCTTACGTGATGACGTGGCATTTTCATATAATGTTTTCATGACATGTGTCATAAATATATGTGTAGGTAAAAGCAAAATTATGTGTTGGTAAAACAATAATATGTGTAGGTATTGAGCTCAATATGTGTAGAAAAAAATATAAATGTGTTGGTAAACATAAATTTATGTGTAGAGATTAAACACAATATGTGTAGGTAATAACCTTCAAATGCATGCCAATAAATACAATATATGCAAATGCAAATAGATACATATTTGATCAAAACAACCAAACTTAATTAAAATATTTAACGTCACCATTCAAACCCAAAAGAAAGTACGGGCTATACAAAATGAAATACTCAAACTAACAAAACAAAAGTTATTCGATATCACTACGAGTTGTAGAAAACACTAAAACTAGCTTACTCATCAACATTTTCATCACTCTCTGAAGTATCATCTTGAGATGGTCCTGGTAAAGGTGACATGAGATTCTTTTCAATTAGTATTTGTTGCATTATTGCACATGTTTCCTTTAGTGTTTCAACCTCATCCACAAGTTCATTGTAAGTCACTTGATTTAATTTCTGATTAGCACCCGTGGTGTTACTACCAACAGTTGGATCACGTCCCCAACCATGCAAACAAACAGAGCTTCGTCCAAGTACTTTCTCAAGAATTAACTTGCCGCTCATTGATTCCACAGAATGTTGTTTTCTCAACTTTATCATATCTTCCTGTTAGAAAAAACAATGTTAAAAATAATAACTCCTTTAGCAAACTTATAAATTGCTATAATGCTACCTACAAACAGGTTATGCAATTATAGATCAATTGAGAATGTTGTTTTCTCAACTTTATCATATCTCCTGTGGGGTTGTTTTTGTTCTTTCTTTTCTGTTTTCTATGGTTGTTTCTTTCCTTTTTTTTTTGGCTGGGCTGTTTGGTGTTGTGTGTTTTTGGGGCTGTGGTGCGGTTGCTGTGCTTGGCTACTTGTCTGGTCTTGTAACAGCAAGTGCCAGATCGTCCGGCAAGTCCGTACGGTATGTGTACTTTCACTTTATACTATGTGCAAATACGTATACATAAACAGTAATGGTATTATCAGATTTCAAAATACAATACATAGTTGTACGTATTTTTGTGTAAACTTAAATACAGTAAGTACAACATACATTTGAAACAATAGTTGTGTGTATTTAAGTGAAAACTTAAGTACAGTTAACATGACGGATCACGGGAAACAACAGTGTACAAGTAAACAACGAAAACATATCGGTTGCGATTTGATGTCCACTGAGGACAGGAATCAGATGACCGACAAGTCAGTACAAAATCAATGTGAAATCATGATGTATAGTTGAGTCCGACAGTGAGGAAACACAATTAAAACATTAATGCAGTGTTATTTCAGAATGACGAACTGACAGTGTGTTTGCGTGAGTGACGATTCACACAAACATATCTGTGAATTTAGAGTTCTGAAATAATGACTGAAAAGTAGAAAACAAAAGTCAGAAAGCAAAACCATCGTCGTATTCGTTCGGGTGACGATTCGAACGAATTACGCGCGAAGGTTACGCGATCTGACGAAACGACAACGAAAACACGTCACGAACGAAAATAATTTAATAAAATCAAATAAATAACATTTTACAATTTTGAAACTCATCAAAATAATTAAATTGAATCCTTTTATTTAAAACTATTTAAATTACGCGTAATTTCCGGAAACGTAACGAAAACGCGAACCGAGCAACGAAAACGAACCCGAACTTACCCGAGGTATAAATACATTGAAAGAGTTCACCTCTTTCAATTTTCTCATTTCTACTCTCTCTCTAAACCCAAATTTCCGGCACCCTCTCTCTCTAAAAACCCTAACCTTCTCTCTACCATATCTCCTTCATCTCTCAATGAAATCGAGCCATTCTTGCGCCTAAACGAAGCCCTCCTCACCCTCTACACGAAAGTACAAGAAATCCAAGCTTTACACCGTCGAAATTGAGGTAAAATCGCGATCTTTGTAGCGATTTTAGGGTTTTCAAAACCCTAACTCGATCTCACCTTTTTACCGGCCAAGCACCTCAAAACCATAGAGAAATCACTCACTCACACCCTATAATCAAGTAGGAACAAGTTTCAGGGCAAACCATGGTCGATTAACTCGAACACTATGGCTGCACCCAAGAACCCGACCGGCCGAATGGCCTTTAACCAGCTCACCGAATGACTGGGCGAGCCAGCCTCATTCGGCGAATGGCAACTCACCCCCATTCGACCATGCACTTATTCGGTCGCCCCTTCTTCGGTCAAGCTCCATTCGACAACCTCTCATTCGAACGAAGCCACCAGCTATTCGGTCCTCATGCGGTCTAACCTATTCGGCACTCTTCATTCGAACCACCTCTCATTCGACCATCACCACCCATTCGCCCATATGTGTCTCATTCGGCATAAGACCCATACGCCATCTTTCATTCACCGAACCACCATGCAACATTCGACAGACAACCACATTCGGCCACCTTCATTCGTGGAACATACTTCTTTCAATCAGATAAGCCCAGCAACCTTTACGGCCCAACAACAATCAGCAAGCCCAACAGATAATTTTGGCCCAAATTACTTGACCCATACATACTTCATCGATTCACATAGACCTATTGGACTCAAGTACCTTAGTTCGGCCCAAGGCCCACTATCCAGGCCCAACATCTCTATACCCTAGGCCCCAAGGTTTAAGAATTCGGCCCAATAGTTGTTTGGCCCAGTTATTCGGTCCATAGCTTATCGAGGGCAGTCCACATATTGTTTGAGCCCAATAACAAGTAGCTTGGCTTGTTGAGGAATTTGGCTAATATGCACACTAGACGGCCCAAGAGTTGTTGCGGCCCAAATTGAGTTGTTTCTACCACACAACATTCGGCCCAATGAACTTATGATGCGAACTAACTCATAAAATTTAGTAGTTAATGATGATACGCTTAGGATGAATAAACTAAGTAGTAAGATGTAAAACAGCATGACTTATCCTAATAATCTATTCTTTCATACATAACCTAAACACAATCAAAAGAGTAGGAGCATGGGTATTTAAACGCTCCTACTGGTTAAGGGATAAATTCAAAGAAAAACACACAAGCAATATAAATAAGTGACAAGCTTAATATGGAATAGTTAGGAGTTGGGATAGTTAATCATGAGTGAATCGGGGCCGAATGTTGATCTAGACTTACGAGTGTTAGCCAAAGTCATGGCTAACACCTAAACATGCACAAATCATTCATAAACTTATACTTACAAATTCGAACAACGTGAAATCAATACAGGATCGTGAAAACAATATCAATTACAACAAAGAGCGCGTGCATTCTTGTTTGAGACTAAGTCAACTACCACAACTACAAGGTGAGTTCATATGCCCCTTTTCTTTAATCTTTACTGATTTTAAACTCTCGGGGCTGAGAAACATGCTTTACTTTTATTTAGTTAAAAGTTTTGCTTACATATTGTTAATACTTTGATTATTTGATATTAAATTGCTTATTATCATAAATCATTGTATGCATGCTTGTTTGAATTCAAGAATACAGGAAAGATAAGATGATGATGATATTTTTAATATCATAACTCATCGATACAATAGAATAACTTAGTAGTAAGTTAACTCTTACAACACTTAGTTATTCTTACAAGTAATGACATAGTAACAATTACAAGGAAACTTGATGACATGATTACAAGAGCAAAACACAAGAATGATAATAAGATAATATATCTTTATTACATCATTCAATACAAGAGTTAAATAAGTGTAATAAGACTAGATCTTGTAATACTTAACCTTATAACTCAACACATATTACAAGAAGAACAAGTAGCATGGAATGATAATCATGATAACATAATTTCATGATAACAACATCATTCACTCAATTAATTAGCATAATCTAATAAGACTAGTTCTTATTTAAATTTGTTAATATCACGGAGAACATATGACAATGAGAACAAGAGTACAAGTGAATACAATTACAATTAATTACATTTGACCTGTTTGCATTATATCACTTCAATCATGTGCCAATTTGTTCAAGTGATCATGTAAGTCCCTTAAATTCGCTGACCAGTTAGTTTGACGTGACTAAACCGACGATAGCATAGTGGTACCATAGGTTTGACAAACCTCTAGCTTGTAGGGCTAGTATGTTGATCGTACTGATTCAATTGGCCGGTAATGTATGACCGGTGACAGGGCGACCTCAAGTCAGGTTCTGGTAAGCGACACATGGTGATATTAATCTACAGTGATAAGTAATTAATCCAGCGAGAACCCTATTGACTAGTAGGTTGAGAAGGTGATCTGCTCTCATGTGACACTACTAGTAATAGATTTCGTTGAGGACAATAGACATGCAAAGTGGTAGAGATAAATCGGATGCATTGAAATCTGATTACGTGAGGATTTCAATGGATTCCTTTTAGGCTCTATGCACTATGGTTCAAGAACAAGTTGCAAGGGGTTAACTCACACTCTTAATATTTAATAGAGTATCATCAGTTAACCCACCTCAAGTATAGAATAATACAAGGACAAGATTATATTAATCTAAAATTCCTTAATACATCGAGGGTTATCAATACTTCGGTTTGATAATTAAATCCCATACAATATATTATTCTATCATCAATACAATAACTGAATACATCTCAAGTGCGATGAATAAGCGGGGAAATGGATATCTTTAGTTGTATCGCAAGTGGTGTGGAACTTGACTGAGTATGTGGTGGGATAGCGTCTGCGCTTGACCCTTTCAGGATTCCCTATATATAAGCATACTTGATCAGGTGATACACTACTTGTACATATAACTAAGGAGAGGCCATTGGGTGGTACAGATGAAACAAGTATTACAAGCAACAACTATGACATTGTGGATGTGTGCATGATCAATTCAATGGTTTTCAATTTACTTACTTATGAACTCACCAACCTAGTGTTGACTTTGTTTAAATGCATGTTTTCTCAGGTGACGGACAGGTGTAGATACAATTGTGCAAGTGTTAAGCTAGTGAACTTGTAGAAGACCTAGCTTACTTTTGACTGCATACTTTTGATATGACAAAAACAGTGAATCACTTTTGTATATCTTGTACAGTTCAAGATATAAACTCATTGATTCTTTTTGATTAGATTTACTTAGTTAAATTATGATGTACAATGTAATTTAACTTTGTAATTCTATTTCATGTCATGATTAGCATTTCTCATTTATATCTCATGTGCTATGTAAACAATCTGATCATTTGATTATCACTCAAAGATATCGCGCCCCGGGAACCTTCCGCCCGACGGGAAAACCCGATCCGTTCCCGCCGGCCCGGGGTGTGACAGATTGGTATCAGAGCCATGGTTATAGAGAAATATAGGTCATATTACTTAAACGGTTTGGCCTAGACTATAACCTAGGGACCCTCATGTAGAGTTCTTATGATATAGGATTCTATTTGCATATGTCTTCTGCCTCTGACTACTGCACTAGCCGATTTTCTTTCGGTTATGATCAGAATGCCGCCAAGAAGACCACCGCCAGCTTTACTGCCACCACCATCACAAGATTTCATGAGTTAGCTACCTTGACACTACTCAAGCTCCAATGCTTAACCAGCCACCACCACTACAAGTCAGGAAACCCTACACTGGCACTGCACCTTTGTGCAACACATGTCAGTATCATCACGCGCCAAACTCTCAGTGCATGCAATGCACAAACTGTGGAAAGTTTGGCCATTGGGCAAACCGCTGCAGGAGCACGGGAGCTCCAAACAGAAACAACAATGCAGCCACTACTGCTGCTGCAACTGATCGCAGGTCTTGCTACAACTGTGGTGAACCTGGTCACTTCTCTAGGGATTGTCCCAAGAGAAATCAACAAAGGGCTCAAGCACCCAGAGGACAAGCTTTTCAGATAGGAGCTGCTGCAGCTAGACAAGACCCGAACGTCATTACGGGTACATTTCTTCTATCTGATTTCTATGCCTCTATATTATTTGATACTGGTGCGGATCAGAGTTTTATCTCATCCGATTTTGCTAGCCATCTTAATCATGCTGAGGAATCATTAGACTCCCCTTATAGTATTGAGATAGCTAATGGCAAACAGATTACAGTTGACACAGTACTTAGGAATTGCCCACTAACACTTGGTGATCATACATTTTCCATCGACTTGATACCGATGGAGCTGGGCAGTTTCGACATCATCATTGGAATGGATTGGCTAACTCGTAACCGAGTTGAGTTCATCTGTTCCGATAAACTACTACGCATTCCTATGGAGAACAATGAGGTCTTGGAGATTCGTGGAGACCAAGCGAAACGCAGTGTCAAGATAATTGCGTGCATGAAAGCTCGCAAGTGCTTACGGAAACAATGTGTGGCATTTCTAGCTCACGTGATTCAGAAAGACAAGAAAGAAATCAAGATTCAAGATGTACCAATTGTGAGAGATTTTACAGAAGTGTTTCCGGATGACTTACCGGGACTGCCACCCGAGAGAGCGGTGCAGTTCCGCATCGATTTGATTCCGGGAGCAACTCCTGTAGCCAAATCTCCCTACAGACTCGCACCATCGGAGATGCAAGAGTTGTCTAACCAATTGCAAGAACTTCTCGATAAAGGATTCATCCGACCGAGCTTTTCCCCGTGGGGAGCTCCGGTTCTTTTTGTCAAAAAGAAGGATGGAACTTTCAGAATGTGCATCGACTATCGAGAACTCAACAAACTCACCATCAAGAATCGGTACCCGTTACCGAGGATTGATGATTTGTTCGATCAGTTACAGGGAGCACAGTACTTTTCAAATATAGACCTGAGATCAGGTTATCATCAGCTCCGGATACAAGAAGAAGACATACCCAAGACGGCTTTTCGTACTCGATATGGTCATTACGAATTTATGGTGATGCCATTCGGATTAACTAACGCACCGGCTGTGTTCATGGACTTAATGAACCGGGTGTGCAAGCCGTATCTAGATCAGTTTGTGATCGTCTTCATCGACGATATACTGATTTACTCAAAGAACGAGAAAGAACATGAGCAACACCTCAAGACAGTTTTGGAGCTTCTGAAAGAAGAACGACTCTATGCCAAATTCTCTAAGTGTGAATTCTGGTTAAGAGAAGTTCAGTTTTGTCACACCCCCACCTCTCTTCACCTGAGAATGATGTCATCAAAAGGGTAGCGGAAGCATAGTGGTGATGTCTCAGAGCATGAGGGGTGACTTACTTGATCCGGTATCATCATAGCACACAGATTACGAAAAGTAAAACTTACATTACAAGGTTCGTGGTTACAAATACTATTATAGTTTATACATATTACAATTTATTTAATTACAGTTATTGCTAGTGCTGTGAGTGCATCCTCACCGTTGTCCTTGATTGCCTGCAAAAGTTTTAGTTTCGAAAACATCAGCACAAAGCTGGTGAGTTCATACAGTTTAGTTAAATCATATGATATGACAGTTAAGTTCAAATACATGTTCACAGTTCCGGATAACCATGGGACCCGTATCTAGTTCCTTTCGGACGATATGTTCAGTTCTCGATATTACCCGTCGGTACATATCTTATTGCCTCATTATCTTAATGTCTATCACACCATTAAGAAGTTCAGGAAACAGATAACAAACATTCACACCAGGGGAGATGCAATCCTCCCAGTGAATGGGGTGTCAACCGATAGTACTATCAATGTTTTCTGCTCAGCCACACATGGGTTCACTAGATACAGTTCAAGAATGAGGACTTTGATATCATGATAGAGATACTAACGGCAACAATCCCATGAAATCCACAAATTCAGTTAATCACATGAAATCACGCAGATAACAGTGACACATATCATATGATCAAGAAAAGTTTAGCAGTTATACCCCGATGTTTATACAACATTAAAAGAACAGGGGTGGTACGAAACTCACCTGAGTTCAGATGAGTGCTAAGACCTCGCGTAACTGGTGCTAATAATGTAAATCTGCATTAGGTTATATTTGATTAATGATTTATGTTCTAACCTGCTGATTAAATCTGTTTGAACGTTCAATGTCATAGACATTGTAATGAAAAGTCATCAAACCGATATTCGGTGTTTAATTAGTTATTGAATCTAATATCATACAATGTATGATAATGTAGGTACCTAGACTGATTTAGATACCTAATATGAAGTTGATGACATGCTTGATCAATCAAAATAATCTCTGATTAACCAGTTAGGTAATGTTGTTGATTATGCTCCTGAAACAGTTTTCAGATGAAATCACAGCTTAGGAATGATTAATTCTGGTTACTGGTTATCCAGATATCACAAAACATAACAATGTGACATTGGAATATGTTAAACAATCATGTTTAAAATACTAATCTGACTGTTATCATAAACACCAGACAGTTATTCCAATGGGTAGGTTAATGATTGTGATTAGTTTGAAATGCCTGGGATTAACCTTGCATTTCAAAGATTAACCAAAATAATCACCTACATTGTCATAATTAAATGGTTTAAACCATTATAATCATTGTTATGATTTGGTGGAAACCGGGCATTATAACGGATCAAAACAAGTAATTACCCGTTAACCTGTCAAGTTATCCGTTAAAAATCATTCCTAGCTATCATATAATCAATAATCAACAACCCTAACTAGATCATTACGTTCAAAATCAAGATTTAATCAATCAAAACTAAACCAGAAGGTTAAACGGATAGTTACCTGAAACGAGCGGTTTAACGGACAGAAATACGATCAGAACGTGTATCTACGATGACCGGTTCGTTCTAGTAGTTGTGGTGGGTTTAGATTTGGGTTTTGATGGACAAAAGTTGAAAAAATGAAGGTACAGGTCGTTTGGTTCGAACAGAAGTGAAGAAGAAGAGAAATAGTTTCTTCACATGCAATCTGATTATCTATCTGATCCATTTACACCGCCATACTCGTCGCGTACCGCGACGAGAATCAACAGGGCCGTCGCGTACCGCGACGGATCTCGGAACAAAAATCAGATATTTAATTCATCGCGTATCGCGACAGACAGCCACATAAGTGTCGCGTACCGCGGCGAGCTCATTTTTGTAATATTTTGAAATTTTCTTCGTTTCGCGATTCCGGACAATCCGTAACTCCGTTTCGCGATCCGTTTTCTCCTATGTTCTCGATTTCTCGCATACTTTAAACCTGCAATAATTACAATCATCAATTTCGCGCGGATTTCTAGAACAACCAAACGTGTGAACGTCATTGATGACGTAATCTTTACCTGCAATTGTCACGGTCTCCTCCTGTTACAGAAATTTCGTCCCGAAATTTAGTGAAGACTTATCTGTCGACAATTGTCTATGAGAACAAGTGAGGATATTTTGCTTTCATCTGATCTTCACGTTCCCAGGTATATTCAGGTCCTCGTTGAGAGTTCCAGCGAACTTTAACGATTGGTATGCGACTGCGTTTGAGTACCTTAACTTCTCGATCCATTACTTCTACCGGTTCTTCGGTAAACTGAAGTTTATCATTGATCTGAAGTTCTTCGAGAGGTACGATCAAAGATTCATCGTTTAAACACTTTTTCAGATTTGATACGTGAAAAACGTCATGAATGTTACTGAGTTCAAGAGGTAATTCGAGTCTGTAGGCTACAGATCCAATTCGTTCAAGAATTTTAAATGGCCCTACAAACCTCGGTGAAAGTTTACCTCGTTTACCAAATCTGAAAATGCCCTTCCAGGGTGATACTTTCAACATTACACGATCACCAACTTGGAATTCTAGTGGTCTACGACGGTTATCAGCATAACTCTTTTGACGATCGCGAGCAGCTTTAATTCGTTCTTGAATCAGTGCGATCTTGTCAGTGGTTTCTTGGATGAATTCTGGGCCAATGATTTGATTTTCTCCTATTTCCGACCAGCAAATAGGAGATCTGCACTTGCGCCCATACAGTGCCTCGAATGGAGCGCATTGTATGCTGGTATGGTAGCTGTTATTGTACGAGAATTCCACAAGTGGAAGATGAATATCCCAGCTACCTCCAAAATCAATCACACAGCTTCTGAGCATGTCTTCTAACGTTTGATTTGTTCGCTCCGTTTGCCCATCCGTTTGTGGATGATAGGATGTGCCCATATTGATTTGCGTGCCCAGAGCATTCTGAAGAGTTTGCCAAAATCGTGACATAAATCGACTATCTCTGTCAGAAATGATAGAGATCGGTACTCCATGTCGAGATACAATCTCATTAACATAGAGTTTAGCCAGTCGATCCATAGAGTAATCTTCTCGGATGGGTAAGAAATGCGCAGATTTAGTAAGGCGATCAACGATAACCCATATCGAGTCATGGTTACGTGACGTTCTGGGTAGTTTTGTAATGAAATCCATAGAGATCTGATCCCATTTCCACATGGGAATCTCAGGTTGTTGGAGTAACCCAGAAGGTCGTTGATGTTCAGCCTTAACTTTGAGACATGTTAGACATCGATCCACGTATTCAGCTATTTGTTTCTTCATTCCAGGCCACCAGTAAAAGTCTTTAAGATCTTTATACATTTTATCGGCACCTGGATGAATAGAATACCTGGATTTGTGCGCCTCATCCAAGATAATAGTTCGAGAGTTACCGAATAAAGGAATCCACATTCGGTCTTTGAAATACAACAGTCCATCAACCTTAGTATCGAGTTTCTTATCTAATCCTCTTAGTCCCTCAGCAGAATAATTCGTTGTTTGTAAAGCTTGTTGCTGAGCATTTCTAATCTGAGGAATTAGACTAGTTTGGATAGTCAAACCTAACGCTCTCACACGTAGGGGTTTGACCCGTTCCTTGCGACTCAAGGCATCGGCCACAACATTTGCCTTGCCTGGGTGATAACGGATTTCACAATCATAATCGTTCAAGAGTTCAACCCATCGCCTTTGTCGCATGTTCAACATTTTCTGATCTAGAATATGTTGGAGACTTTTGTGATCCGTGTACACAATACACTTGGTTCCGTACAGATAATGTCTCCAAATCTTGAGTGCAAACACAACTGCACCAAGTTCTAGATCATGAGTGGTATAGTTCTTCTCGTGTACTTTCAACTGCCGAGAAGCGTAAGCGATCACCTTATCGTTCTGCATTAAAACACACCCAAGTCCCTGACGGGAAGCATCACAATAAACCGTGAAGTTATCTGTACCTTCCGGTAGTGCTAAGATAGGTGCATTGCAGAGTTTATGTTTCAACAGTTGGAAAGCCTCCTCCTGTTGGGAACCCCATATAAACGGTTGGTTCTTCTGAGTCAAAGTGGTAAGTGGCAGAGCGATTTTTGAAAAGTTCTTGATAAATCGACGATAATAACCTGCCAACCCCAAGAATTGACGTATTTCAGTCGGGGTTCGAGGTGTCTCCCATTGTTCTACCGCTTTGATCTTACTGGGATCCACTTGAATACCATTCTTATTCACAACATGCCCCAGAAACTGAACTTCTCGTAACCAAAATTCACACTTGGAAAATTTGGCATATAGCTGTTCACGTGCTAGAAGTTCTAAGATGAGTTTCAGATGTTGGGCATGTTCCTGCTGGTTCCGGGAATAAATGAGAATATCATCAATAAATACAATCACAAACTTATCCAGATAAGGTCTACATACTCGGTTCATCAGATCCATAAAAACTGCAGGTGCATTGGTTAAACCAAACGGCATTACTAAAAACTCGTAATGTCCGTACCGGGTTCGGAAAGCAGTTTTTGGAACATCATTGTCATGGATTCGCAACTGATGATATCCGGACCTCAAATCAATTTTTGAGAAATATGTAGCACCTTGCAATTGATCAAACAGATCATCAATACGAGGTAATGGATAACGGTTCTTGATTGTCAGTTTATTGAGTTCCCTGTAGTCGATACACATCCTGAATGATCCATCTTTCTTTTTCACAAAAAGAATTGGTGCTCCCCAGGGTGAAAAACTGGGTCGAATGAAACCTTTATCAAAAAGTTCCTGTAATTGACCTGAAAGTTCTTGCATTTCAGATGGCACAAGCCGATACGGGGCTTTAGCAACAGGTGCAGCGCCAGGAATCAAGTCAATACGAAATTCAACCTGTCTTGTTGGGGGTAATCCTGATATATCTTCAGGAAAAACTTCAGGAAAATCTTTGACTACAGGGATATCAGTGATACGTGTAGGTGAAGAATTGTGCTCGGTCACATGTGCCAGGAAAGCATAACAGCCTTTCCTTAAAAATTTCTGAACCCGCATACAAGATATGAGACCAAGTTTTCTACCGGCTCGTTCTCCTTGAACTACCAGTGTATTACCGTTAGGTAATGGAATACGGATCACCTTAGTTTGACATACAACTTCCGCTTGGTTATCAGAAAGCCAATTCATGCCTACCACGACATCAAAGCTACCAAGCTCAATAGGAAGTAAGTCGATATAGAAAAGGTGATCATTCAGATTCAAGGAACATCCTTGAATAACACTGCTAGTTTTGATCATCTTGCCGTTTGCAAGTTCAATGACATAAGGAGTTTCTAGTTCTACCGTAGGCAATGAAAATAATGATGCAAATTCAGGAGAAATAAAACTCTTATCTGCTCCTGTGTCAAATAAAACTGATGCATAAAGATTATTGAGAAGGAACGTACCAGTGACAATGTTTGCATCATGTCTTGCCTCGGCTGCACCAATCTGAAAAGCTCTGCCCCTAGCTTGATTCCCTGGATTGGTGTTATTGGTTGGACAATTGCGCATGAGGTGATCAGGGCTTCCACAAGTGTAACATGACCGGTTTGTTTGAGCAGTGGGTCGTGGAGCTTGGTTTGGTTGACGAGCAGGAAAGTTGCAGTATTTAGCATAGTGTCCTACCCGATTACATTTTACACAAACAGGACATGGTCCTGTGTGATGGTAGGGACACCTATCACATTTGGGCGCCGGCCCAGTGTAAACTTTCCTCTCCGGTACCGCCGCTCCATAGTTTTTCACGGTTGGTTTGTTCTGACTGGTTTCAGCTGGAGCTTTGGTCTTGGACTTGCCAAACCATTTACGTTTGGTACCTTTAGAAACGTTCGAGGTACCAGCTTCACTACGGCCCACGGCCGTCTGAGATTTTGAGATCAATGTACCACTTCTTACCGCCTCATCGGTAAGCTTGGTGGTCAACAGAATGGTTCTTTTGAGGGTTGTGGGTTCAGCAGCAGTTACATTTCCCCGAATCTGGGGAACCAACCCTTTGATATACTTCTCAATCAATGCTGCCTCAGTTGGAAACATATTGGGAAGTAGACAAGTAAGTTCATGAAAACGATCGGTGTAGGCTAAACAATCAGCACCGACCATTGAGTGACTCCAGAATTCCTCCTGAAGTTTTTGGATTTCAGTGATTGGGCAGTACTCTGACATAATCAGAGTTTTGAATTCATTCCAGCCCATAGAATCAACTGTAACAGAACCCAAAGTTTTAGCCTGGGTATTCCACCAGGTAAGAGCTGATTCTTTCAAAGAACAGGCAGCATAAGACACCTTATGCTCCTCCAGACACTGGCTGATTTTCAGTTTTGTTTCCATCTCCTCGATCCACCTAAGGAGTCCAGCCGCTCCTTCCCTACCTGTGAAAGTAGGTGGGTTACAGGAAGCAAAGTATTTATACGTACATCCCTGTCGTGGTGGATCAGGAGCAGTAGTAGTTGTGCCTGTGGTATGAACAGTTTCAACGTGTCCACCTGTGGCATTATGTTCCACATGACCAGACCCAGAAGTGACATGTGGCTGTGGTGGTATTACAATGCCAGCAGCCGATAATTGTTCCTTTACGATTCGGGCTATAGCTGCTTCATTCAATACCGACCCACTAGGAGCTGCTATTTGTGTCGGGTTTGGGTCCTGGTTCACCAGAGGAACGGTATTTGTTTCAGAAACAGGTGGTGGAACTGGATTCGGTTCAGGGGGAGTAATATTCTCGGTAGCTTTCTTAGCTGGACGACCTCTTTTCGGAGCCATAGTTCTGCTCACATGCAGACAAACTCAGGTCAGTTCAAGAATATTAAAGATATAACCCTTTTTAATCACATAACTCAACCATGTTCAGACATGCTGACAATTTCATGTTGAAATGTGATCATTCAAGTATTCAAGTATAACTATATTGAAAAGATCCAGATACGTTCTCAGTTCACACTAGTCATTCAGATATTCGTAGTTATACTTAGTCCTGTTACTTCAAAACATGTGTAGAGTATAACCCAACTCATTGCCTCGCAATACATGTTTTTAGAGATATGTTCATACAGGACTAGGATATGTTCTCACACAAGTCCTCTGATATGTTCTCAGTTCATGTACTAGATATGTTTTCACACAACAACAGATATGTTCACGTGTTCTCGTACAGTATGGCTCTCGTACTGTACTTTAGTTACAGATATGTTCTCATTAGATATGTTCTCGTTCACATTACAGATACGTTCTCGTTCAGATATGTTCTCGTACAGTATGGCTCTCGTACTGTACTTTAGTTACAGATATGTTCTCATTAGATATGTTCTCGTTCACATTACAGATACGTTCTCGTTCAGATATGTTCTCGTACAGTATGGCTCTCGTACTGTACTTTAGTTACTGATATGTTCTCGTTAGATATGTTCTCGTTCACATTACAGATACGTTCTCGTTCAGATATGTTCTCGTACAGTATGGCTCTCGTACTGTACTTTTAGTTAATATATTCGCATACAGTATGGCTCTCGTACTGTATTTTCGCGCAATATATGTTTTTAGTTAAATATATTCGCATACAGTATGGCTCTCGTACTGTATATCAGCGCAATATATTTTCAGTTAGATATATTTGCATACAGTATTGCTCTCATACTGTATTTTCGCACAATATATATATTTTTAGTTCGACATATTCGCATACAGTATGGCTCTCGTACTGTATATCAGCGCAATATGTTTTCAGTTAGATACGTTCTCATACTGATATGTTCATAGATACGTTCTCATACTGATATGTTCATAGATACGTTCTCATACTGATATAGATATAGTGTTCACATAACATGCAACAGATATACAGAAACAAACGTTTGATTAAAACAACACTGTTATTATAGAACCATAAAGTTTATGATACAAAGAGTGCCCTCATAATACATCCATACAAACAACCTATCCGTCTATGAGATGTTCAATGAAAATCCCAAAAATGTGGGTCAACTGATCTGACTTACCGTAAGAAATACGGTAAACAGGCTAGCACTATAGCTATAGTAGCAAGTACTATAGCTAACCAGATAAGTCTAGCCTCGGTGCTCAGCGTACCGAGCATCCAGATCAGTCCCTGCAGCCTTTCCCCAAAGGCTGCCACCCGCTGCTTACATGCAGCAATCATCTCCCTCCACCAGGTCCTCCGAAGGCGATCCTCAATGGTCGCCCTCCAGGCTAGGGTGTCCGCACCCTGAGTAGTCACCTGCTCCATAAGAGCCAGGTGAGACGTGAGAATCTCCAACACCGTGTTACGGGTGTCCTCCATCGTGACATGTTGCTGCTGCAGATCCTGTCGGAGGCCCAGCAGGTCCTGAGAGACCTGCTGTACCTGAGCCCGAAGCTCAGCCTGGTGGGAGGATTCTCCCACCTCGTATACTGGTGCTGGCTCGTCCCGTGGAGCCATAGGGCGTCGTGGAGGTAGCCCCGTGGTCTTGCGGGCCTGGCCCCGCATACGCCTGAGCCCGTCCCATGCCGGGGCTCTGTGTGGTGAGGAGCTCTGCCTCCTCATGGCCGAAGCGTCGGCCAGCGATGAGTGGGGTGGACTGTGCACCGGTGGGGATCCCGGTGGTGGTGGTATAAACGGAGATCCGGGCGGTAGTGGTGGTACAAAAGGAGATCCGGGTGGTGTAGCTGGTAGCTGTGGTCCCACCTGAGATGATACAGAAGACGCATGAGATGGTACTGCACCCGAGCTCGATCCCGAGCTGTCACTGGGTGTGTCGTCAATGATGATGTAAGGGAATCTCTGGCAAATATAGTTTTCTCCCGGGTTCGCCATTGCTGAATAAACAAAGTTCTAGATCAGTATCATGAAATAAACATTGAATAATAATATTCAATACAAACATGATATGATATCTCTTCCTATCTCAAAGCAACTATTAGTCTTTAGAATTGTTAGTGTTTTGCTTGAATTGAATCAAACTAGAATGCACACGTGTTGCAAATTTCAGTTATGCTGGCCACTCATAACTGGAATTTGTACCACCTGATTATCCTGGTTTAATTCAAAACAAGTTTTGTTCAATATTAATGTTCGGTGCTCTCTGTGTTACTATACGAACCTATGGTTATAGTCTAGGTTTCTAAGTCAACCTAATTCTCTATAACCTGTGGCTCTGATACCACCCTGTCACACCCCCACCTCTCTTCACCTGAGAATGATGTCATCAAAAGGGTAGCGGAAGCATAGTGGTGATGTCTCAGAGCATGAGGGGTGACTTACTTGATCCGGTATCATCATAGCACACAGATTACGAAAAGTAAAACTTACATTACAAGGTTCGTGGTTACAAATACTATTATAGTTTATACATATTACAATTTATTTAATTACAGTTATTGCTAGTGCTGTGAGTGCATCCTCACCGTTGTCCTTGATTGCCTGCAAAAGTTTTAGTTTCGAAAACATCAGCACAAAGCTGGTGAGTTCATACAGTTTAGTTAAATCATATGATATGACAGTTAAGTTCAAATACATGTTCACAGTTCCGGATAACCATGGGACCCGTATCTAGTTCCTTTCGGACGATATGTTCAGTTCTCGATATTACCCGTCGGTACATATCTTATTGCCTCATTATCTTAATGTCTATCACACCATTAAGAAGTTCAGGAAACAGATAACAAACATTCACACCAGGGGAGATGCAATCCTCCCAGTGAATGGGGTGTCAACCGATAGTACTATGAATGTTTTCTGCTCGGCCACACATGGGTTCACTAGATACAGTTCAAGAATGAGGACTTTGATATCATGATAGAGATACTAACGGCAACAATCCCATGAAATCCACAAATTCAGTTAATCACATGAAATCACGCAGATAACAGTGACACATATCATATGATCAAGAAAAGTTTAGCAGTTATACACCGATGTTTATACAACATTAAAAGAACAGGGGTGGTACGAAACTCACCTGAGTTCAGATGAGTGCTAAGACCTCGCGTAACTGGTGCTAATAATGTAAATCTGCATTAGGTTATATTTGATTAATGATTTATGTTCTAACCTGCTGATTAAATCTGTTTGAACGTTCAATGTCATAGACATTGTAATGAAAAGTCATCAAACCGATATTCGGTGTTTAATTAGTTATTGAATCTAATATCATACAATGTATGATAATGTAGGTACCTAGACTGATTTAGATACCTAATATGAAGTTGATGACATGCTTGATCAATCAAAATAATCTCTGATTAACCAGTTAGGTAATGTTGTTGATTATGCTCCTGAAACAGTTTTCAGATGAAATCACAGCTTAGGAATGATTAATTCTGGTTACTGGTTATCCAGATATCACAAAACATAACAATGTGACATTGGAATATGTTAAACAATCATGTTTAAAATACTAATCTGACTGTTATCATAAACACCAGACAGTTATTCCAATGGGTAGGTTAATGATTGTGATTAGTTTGAAATGCCTGGGATTAACCTTGCATTTCAAAGATTAACCAAAATAATCACCTACATTGTCATAATTAAATGGTTTAAACCATTATAATCATTGTTATGATTTGGTGGAAACCGGGCATTATAACGGATCAAAACAAGTAATTACCCGTTAACCTGTCAAGTTATCCGTTAAAAATCATTCCTAGCTATCATATAATCAATAATCAACAACCCTAACTAGATCATTACGTTCAAAATCAAGATTTAATCAATCAAAACTAAACCAGAAGGTTAAACGGATAGTTACCTGAAACGAGCGGTTTAACGGACAGAAATACGATCAGAACGTGTATCTACGATGACCGGTTCGTTCTAGTAGTTGTGGTGGGTTTAGATTTGGGTTTTGATGGACAAAAGTTGAAAAAATGAAGGTACAGGTCGTTTGGTTCGAACAGAAGTGAAGAAGAAGAGAAATAGTTTCTTCACATGCAATCTGATTATCTATCTGATCCATTTACACCGCCATACTCGTCGCGTACCGCGACGAGAATCAACAGGGCCGTCGCGTACCGCGACGGATCTCGGAACAAAAATCAGATATTTAATTCATCGCGTATCGCGACAGACAGCCACATAAGTGTCGCGTACCGCGGCGAGCTCATTTTTGTAATATTTTGAAATTTTCTTCGTTTCGCGATTCCGGACAATCCGTAACTCCGTTTCGCGATCCGTTTTCTCCTATGTTCTCGATTTCTCGCATACTTTAAACCTGCAATAATTACAATCATCAATTTCGCGCGGATTTCTAGAACAACCAAACGTGTGAACGTCATTGATGACGTAATCTTTACCTGCAATTGTCACAAGTTTTTGGGTCATGTGATTAACAGTGATGGTATTCACGTGGATCCTGCCAAGATTGAAGCAATCAAGAACTGGAATGTGCCTACAACACCGACAGAAATCCGATCATTTTTGGGATTGGCAGGTTATTACAGGAGATTCATTTCGAATTTTTGCCTCTCACCAAACTCACACAGAAGACTGAACCTTTTGTGTGGACTCAGAAACAAGAAGAGGCATTCCAGGCATTGAAACAAAGATTGTGCAATGCTCCAATCTTAACACTCCCAGAAGGCAATGATGACTTTGTAGTTTACTGTGATGCTTCCCATCAGGGACTCGGATGTGTTTTGATGCAACGAGACAAAGTCATTGCTTATGCCTCACGACAGCTGAAGATACATGAGAAGAATTACACAACACACGATCTTGAACTGGGAGCGGTTGTTTTTGCACTAAAGATTTAGAGGCACTACCTGTACGGTACCAAATGCACTATCTTCACAGATCACAAGAGTTTACAGCACATCTTTGATCAGAAGGAGCTTAACATGAGACAGAGACGTTGGGTTGAGCTCCTGAACGATTACGATTGTGTGATCAAATACCATCCGGGCAAAGCAAATGTTGTTGCAGACGCTTTGAGCCGGAAGGAAAGAGTCAAACCTTTACGCGTTCGTGCTATGGGAATGACTGTGCAAACCAGTTTGAGAGATCGCATTTTACAAGCACAACAGGAAGCAGTGGCAAGAAACAACCTGAAACGCGAGCTCGATTGTGGAGCCGAGAAACACTTCAAGGCAAAACAAGACGGAGTTATCTATTATCTGGATCGTGTTTGGATTCCAGCATTAGATGAACTTCGAACACTCATACTTGACGAGGCACACAAGACACGTTATTCAGTTCATCCTGGTGCCGATAAGATGTACCAAGATCTTAGGTCATTTTATTGGTGGCCGGGTATGAAGAAAGACATTGCCACTTATGTTGGCAAATGTATTACATGTGCCAAAGTCAAAGCAGAACACCAGAAACCTTCGGGTTTGCTGGAACAACCGGAGATACCAAAATGGAAGTGGGAGCAAATAGCTATGGATTTCATTACCAAGCTGCCCCGCACTTCCAGCGGATATGATTCTATTTGGGTCATCATTGATCGATTGACCAAATCCGCACACTTCTTACCGATCAGAGAGACATACAAGATGGAGAAACTAGCGAGGCTATACATTAATGAAATAGTAGTTAGGCACGGGGTGCCATTGTCTATTATTTCAGACCGGGACAGTCGATTCACTTCGCGGTTCTGGCAATCATTGCAACAATCCTTAGGGACAAGTGTTAACTTGAGCACTGCTTATCATCCACAAACGGATGGACAAAGCGAGCGCACCATTCAAACCCTAGAGGATATGTTGAGAACATGCATCCTAGACTTCGGTGGAAGTTGGGACACACATTTGCCACTCATTGAGTTCTCCTACAACAATAGCTACCACAGCAGCATTGGATGTGCTCCTTTTGAAGCACTCTATGGTAGAAAATGTCGGTCTCCGATTTGTTGGACCGAAGTGGGAGACAACAGAATCACTGGGCCTGAACTTATTCAGGAAACTACTGATAAGATTGCCCAGATACAACAACGATTACAAGCAACACGTAGCCGCCAAAAGAGTTACGCAGACAAACGGTGCAAGCCTTTGGAATTTGATGTGGGTGACCGGGTTATGTTGAAAGTGTCCCCATGGAAAGGCGTAGTTCGGTTTGGGACTAAAGGCAAGCTAGCACCTCGGTATGTCGGACCGTTTGAGATTACTCAACGCATAGGTCCAGTGGCATACAGACTCAGACTCCCTGATGAACTCAGCGGAGTACACAATGTATTTCATGTATCAAATCTCAAGAGGTGTCTAGCAGACGAAACATCGATCATACCGTCGGAAGAGATACAAATTGATGAGCAATTACATTTCATTGAAGAACCTGTAGAGATTATGGAACGTGAAGTCAAGAGACTGAAACGGAACCGTATCCCTATTGTAAAGGTTCGATGGAACTCCAAGCGTGGACCAGAATTTACCTGGGAACGTGAGGACAACATGAAAGCAAAGTATCCCCATCTGTTCGAGAATTGAAGCCCGACTTTGATGCTTAAATTTCGGGACGAAATTTCTTTAACAAGGGGAGACTGTAACAGCAAGTGCCAGATCGTCCGGCAAGTCCGTACGGTATGTGTACTTTCACTTTATACTATGTGCAAATACGTATACATAAACAGTAATGGTATTATCAGATTTCAAAATACAATACATAGTTGTACGTATTTTTGTGTAAACTTAAATACAGTAAGTACAACATACATTTGAAACAATAGTTGTGTGTATTTAAGTGAAAACTTAAGTACAGTTAACATGACGGATCACGGGAAACAACAGTGTACAAGTAAACAACGAAAACATATCGGTTGCGATCTGATGTCCACTGAGGACAGGAATCAGATGACCGACAAGTAAGTACAAAATCAATGTGAAATCATGATGTATAGTTGAGTCCGACAGTGAGGAAACACAATTAAAACATTAATGCAGTGTTATTTCAGAATGACGAACTGACAGTGGGTTTGCGTGAGTGACGATTCACACAAACATATCTGTGAGTTTAGAGTTCTGAAATAATGACTGAAAAGTAGAAAACAAAAGTCAGAAAGCAAAACCATCGTCGTATTCGTTCGGGTGACGATTCGAACGAATTACGCGCGAAGGTTACGCGATCTGACGAAACGACAACGAAAACACGTCACGAACGAAAATAATTTAATAAAATCAAATAAATAACATTTTACAATTTTGAAACTCATCAAAATAATTAAATTGAATCCTTTTATTTAAAACTATTTAAATTACGCGTAATTTCCGGAAACGTAACGAAAACGCGAACCGAGCAACGAAAACGAACCCGAACTTACCTGAGGTATAAATACATTGAAAGAGTTCACCTCTTTCAATTTTCTCATTTCTACTCTCTCTCTAAACCCAAATTTCCGGCACCCTCTCTCTCTAAAAACCCTAACCTTCTCTCTACCATATCTCCTTCATCTCTCAATGAAATCGAGCCATTCTTGCGCCTAAACGAAGCCCTCCTCACCCTCTACACGAAAGTACAAGAAATCCAAGCTTTACACCGTCGAAATTGAGGTAAAATCGCGATCTTTGTAGCGATTTTAGGGTTTTCAAAACCCTAACTCGATCTCACCTTTTTACCGGCCAAGCACCTCAAAACCATAGAGAAATCACTCACTCACACCCTATAATCAAGTAGGAACAAGTTTCAGGGCAAACCATGGTCGATTAACTCGAACACCATGGCTGCACCCAAGAACCCGACCGGCCGAATGGCCTTTAACCAGCTCACCGAATGACTGGGCGAGCCAGCCTCATTCGGCGAATGGCAACTCACCCCCATTCGACCATGCACTTATTCGGTCGCCCCTTCTTCGGTCAAGCTCCATTCGACAACCTCTCATTCGAACCAAGCCACCAGCTATTCGGTCCTCATGCGGTCTAACCTATTCGGCACTCTTCATTCGAACCACCTCTCATTCGACCATCACCACCCATTCGCCCATATGTGTCTCATTCGGCATAAGACCCATACGCCATCTTTCATTCACCGAACCACCATGCAACATTCGACAGACAACCACATTCGGCCACCTTCATTCGTGGAACATACTTCTTTCAATCAGATAAGCCCAGCAACCTTTACGGCCCAACAACAATTAGCAAGCCCAACAGATAATTTTGGCCCAAATTACTTGACCCATACATACTTCATCGATTGACATAGACCTATTGGACTCAAGTACCTTAGTTCGGCCCAAGGCCCACTATCCAGGCCCAACATCTCTATACCCTAGGCCCCAAGGTTTAAGAATTCGGCCCAATAGTTGTTTGGCCCAGTTATTCGGCCCATAGCTTATCGAGGGCAGTCCACATATTGTTTGAGCCCAATAACAAGTAGCTTGGCTTGTTGAGGAATTTGGCTAATATGCACACTAGACGGCCCAAGTGTTGTTGCGGCCCAAATTGAGTTGTTTCTACCACACAACATTCGGCCCAATGAACTTATGATGCGAACTAACTCATAAAATTTAGTAGTTAATGATGATACGCTTAGGATGAATAAACTAAGTAGTAAGATGTAAAACAGCATGACTTATCCTAATAATCTATTCTTTCATACATAACCTAAACACAATCAAAAGAGTAGGAGCATGGGTATTTAAACGCTCCTACTGGTTAAGGGATAAATTCAAAGAAAAACACACAAGCAATATAAATAAGTGACAAGCTTAATATGGAATAGTTAGGAGTTGGGATAGTTAATCATGAGTGAATCGGGGCCGAATGTTGATCAAGACTTACGAGTGTTAGCCAAAGTCATGGCTAACACCTAAACATGCACAAATCATTCATAAACTTATACTTACAAATTCGAACAACGTGAAATCAATACAGGATCGTGAAAACAATATCAATTACAACAAAGAGCGCGTGCATTCTTGTTTGAGACTAAGTCAACTACCACAACTACAAGGTGAGTTCATATGCCCCTTTTCTTTAATCTTTACTAATTTTAAACTCTCGGGGCTGAGAAACATGCTTTACTTTTATTTAGTTAAAAGTTTTGCTTACATATTGTTAATACTTTGATTATTTGATATTAAATTGCTTATTATCATAAATCATTGTATGCATGCTTGTTTGAATTCAAGAATACAGGAAAGATAAGATGATGATGATATTTTTAATATCATAACTCATCGATACAATAGAATAACTTAGTAGTAAGTTAACTCTTACAACACTTAGTTATTCTTACAAGTAATGACATAGTAACAATTACAAGGAAACTTGATGACATGATTACAAGAGCAAAACACAAGAATGATAATAAGATAATATATCTTTATTACATCATTCAATACAAGAGTTAAATAAGTGTAATAAGACTAGATCTTATAATACTTAACCTTATAACTCAACACATATTACAAGAAGAACAAGTAGCATGGAATGATAATCATGATAACATAATTTCATGATAACAACATCATTCACTCAATTAATTAGCATAATCTAATAAGACTAGTTCTTATTTAAATTTGTTAATATCACGGAGAACATATGACAATGAGAACAAGAGTACAAGTGAATACAATTACAATTAATTACATTTGACCTGTTTGCATTATATCACTTCAATCATGTGCCAATTTGTTCAAGTGATCATGTAAGTCCCTTAAATTCGCTGACCAGTTAGTTTGACGTGACTAAACCGACGATAGCATAGTGGTACCATAGGTTTGACAAACCTCTAGCTTGTAGGGCTAGTATGTTGATCGTACTGATTCAATTGGCCGGTAATGTATGACCGGTGACAGGGCGACCTCAAGTCAGGTTCTGGTAAGCGACACATGGTGATATTAATCTACAGTGATAAGTAATTAATCCAGCGAGAACCCTATTGACTAGTAGGTTGAGAAGGTGATCTGCTCTCATGTGACACTACTAGTAATAGATTTCGTTGAGGACAATAGACATGCAAAGTGGTAGAGATAAATCGGATGCATTGAAATCTGATTACGTGAGGATTTCAATGGATTCCTTTTAGGCTCTATGCACTATGGTTCAAGAACAAGTTGCAAGGGGTTAACTCACACTCTTAATATTTAATAGAGTATCATCAGTTAACCCACCTCAAGTATAGAATAATACAAGGACAAGATTATATTAATCTAAAATTCCTTAATACATCGAGGGTTATCAATACTTCGGTTTGATAATTAAATCCCATACAATATATTATTCTATCATCAATACAATAACTGAATACATCTCAAGTGCGATGAATAAGCGGGGAAATGGATATCTTTAGTTGTATCGCAAGTGGTGTGGAACTTGACTGAGTATGTGGTGGGATAGCGTCTGGGCTTGACCCTTTCAGGATTCCCTATATATAAGCATACTTGATCAGGTGATACACTACTTGTACATATAACTAAGGAGAGGCCATTGGGTGGTACAGATGAAACAAGTATTACAAGCAACAACTATGACATTGTGGATGTGTGCATGATCAATTCAATGGTTTTCAATTTACTTACTTATGAACTCACCAACCTAGTGTTGACTTTGTTTAAATGCATGTTTTCTCAGGTGACGGACAGGTGTAGATACAATTGTGCAAGTGTTAAGCTAGTGAACTTGTAGAAGACCTAGCTTACTTTTGACTGCATACTTTTGATATGACAAAAACAGTGAATCACTTTTGTATATCTCGTACAGTTCAAGATATAAACTCATTGATTCTTTTTGATTAGATTTACTTAGTCAAATTATGATGTACAATGTAATTTAACTTTGTAATTCTATTTCATGTCATGATTAGCATTTCTCATTTATATCTCATGTGCTATGTAAACAATCTGATCATTTGATTATCACTCAAAGATATCGCGCCCCGGGAACCTTCCGCCCGACGGGAAAACCCGATCCGTTCCCGCCGGCCCGGGGTGTGACAGGTCTGCCTCAGCCTCCCCCTTTTTTCAGGTTTGTGCTGCCCTGGTTGCTGCTAGCCTTCTGGTTGTTGTTGGGGTTTGGCCGCTTTGGGTTTTTGCTAAGTTTTACAAGGGTTGGTGTTTTCTCATGTGGAAAGGGGAGGGTGGAGTGTATGGCCTTGGTCAGCAGGGGGGAGAGTTTGGGGTATGGGTTGTGTTATCTTTGTTGCTTTTCCATGCCTTAGTTCCTTTTTGTTTGGGTTTTCTGTTTTTTTGGGCCGCTTGTTGGGCTGGGCTGTTGCCTTGTGGTAGGTTGGGTGCTTAGCCTCCCCTTTGGTTTGGGTGAAGGGGCTGGTTGTTGGGAGGTCAGGTTTGAACCCAAGACCCATCCTCTTCATTTGTTCTAGTGTCTTTTGGCCGAATTACGGGGGTTTGCTGCTGGGCTGTACAGTGAGCTGGGCTGTGTGGTGTTTCGCTGGCTTGTTTCGGGGTTGGGTTTATATGAGTTGTAAGGGTTCGGATATGGGTCTGGTTGGGTTGTATCTTGGTTGTTGCCTAGTTTCTTTGCTGAACCTTAGCTACCCTAGGGACTTATTTGGCTGCTGGCTGAGGAAGAATTGCTTCTGGGCTGCTGGGTGGTGTGATACAGGCTGACGGGCTGTGGAATTCAGCGGGGTTTGAGCTGGGCTGAGGTGGTTTGGAATGGCTACAATTTTGGGCTAATATGGTTCATTTTCAAGGCTGTTAGTCATGGGTTAATAGCGAAGGTTTTAAATCCAACCAAAAAATAGAAATATATAGTAATTAATAAGTATAAATTAGCAGTAGCAATAAGCATGTAAACTTACATATGCTGCAGCAGCATCTTTAGATATCCAGCCTTTTTTTCTTCCCAATGTGTAAGCCGCCATGTGTCGATTTGACCTGATGAAGAATACAAGTCATGCCCGTGCTCGAGGTGATAAGGTATTGTGCTCTTAGAACCATTTCTACTTTCCGTTTTGCGGTTTTGACGAGCCTCGACCTTCTTTTTTGCAGTTTCCTTTAGGGGCATATAATCAAATAAAACATAAAAAATTAGACCAAATACAATAATGTTTAATAAGATAATAGTCAAAATATTATTGAAACTTTACCAAGAATTTTGCATCACACCACATATCGTATAGATATTCCCAGTCTTCTTTGCTAATATTATAAGGGGGTGACGCCTTTATCTTTGTTAGATCTTTTGATCCTCCATTCTCCTTGAAATGAGCACGTAGCTTAGCTCGATGAGCCCGCCATGCCCTAGCCATGTAGCTATCAACGACTTTGCATATGTTTGAATTTTCCACATCAATGTTAAAAAGTGTCTTCAAGCAACAAGTACAATAAATACATATAACTTGTTAGTAAATATATATGTAAAAGTCCTATTAGAATTTAAAAAGAAACCTACGGTTAGCTTGTGGCGTAGTGGCAGCCTAATTTCATTTGGTACAAGCCTCCAATCTTTAAATTGAAAACTACAATTGTTTCGCACGATGTAGCCACATTCGTGCATGAAAGCCGAATCCGTTTCAGATAGTACTCTCCTCGTTTGAAAATCGAACTCTAGTGGCAGTCGCATCTTAGATGTTTTCATTATTTTTCGAGCTCCCTTTCCGCATGTAATGCCCTGTTTTTTTCTTATCATATCATTGTCAATTTCATGCTCGGTTTCACAATCTGCCTCAACAAACAAGTATAACAACTAAACAACATTTACATTTAAAAGAAAAAATTTAAACCAGCCAACATTGATGTATCTATAGATGTATCTGGTAAAAAATAGATGATCAACATGATTTAAAATTTTAATCACAATATGGATTTTAGTGTAAAAAAATGTTTATATAAATGCAGATTTTATTAATGATTCAAGTGGAAACATGAAGACCATATTCCTACCCAGGCTCCCTAATACAAAGTGACAAACCATACTATGACTAACCTACTTATTTTTAAGTTATTCAAACAAAATGCTACTTGATTAAAGTCAACCAATATGATTCGATCCAAATAAACTACATAAAACAAAATATAAATTCCAAATAAACAAACCAGCCCTTAACTTAAAATAAAATCAAAATTAATCCAACAAAACAAGACTAGGGAGATGGTGATGCAGTGCAATAAAATAAAGGGGTTGTTGCAGTCATTACAGTCAGTATTATAAAAAAAGGCTATGTACCTGAAATGGGAAAGCTTCATTATGGTTCGTTGCTTGAGAGTTCATGGATTGGATCTGTGGCAACATCAATATAAATAAGCATAAATTAGAGTAACAAATAAATAAACAAATAATCTTCTCATCATGTGGAATCCTTTTGTATTACATAAATAAACATGTTACGTGAAGTGTCATTTTTATTACATTCATTTGACTAAGTGTTACATTCGTAAGGTTATACGCATCAAATTGTTGGTAGAGGCGTAATGATCGTATTCACGTTTAGTATTGTATGTTTATGACTTTTTGTTTGTCTTTAAAAGCCAGTATTTATGTTGAAAAATATGTCCTTAACCTTTACTCAGGCTCCCTAATTAAACTAAACAAAAGACAAGCCATACTATGACTAAACTACTTATTTTAGGATATTTAAACAAAATACTACTTGACTGAAGTCAACCAACTTGATTCTATCTAAATAAACTAAAAATCAAACAAAATATAAATTTCAAATAAACAAACCAGCCCCTAACTTAAAATAAAATCAAAATTAATCCAACAAAACAAGGCTAGGAAGGTGGTGATGCAGTGCACTAAAACGAAGGGGTTGTTCAAGTCAATACAGCGAGTAACACAAAAAAGAAGCTATGTACCTGAAGTTCGAAAGCTCCGTTGTAGTTCATTTCTTGAGAGGTGATTGATTGGATCTGTTGCAACAACAATATACAATAATCATAAAATAGTGTAACAATTAAATAAAAAAAAATCGCCTTCCTATTATGTGGACTAGCTTTGTGTTAATTAATTGAACCCGCCGACTCGTGAGCAAGTTTTATGAATTAAAACACCCTAACTTTTTTATACATGTTATGTGAATCTTCATTTTTATTACATTCATTTGACTCATTGTCACATTCGCAAGTTATACGCATCAATAAATACCTTGACCAGTTGAGCCATAAACAAAAAAAACAGAAGCATGTTTTCTTGCAACTGTAAATCACCCGTTGTTCTCTGATTCAAAATGATTACCAGGTAACACAACATACTCATTTAATTAACAATCTATCAGATATCAAAAAAATATGAACACGTATAAAAATAAATAAATTCGGGTTGCAGGTGATACTGGACCAGGTATGGTTGCTGCACAATTTACATATAATTTGTATGGTTGCTGCACAATTTACATATAATCTTAAATTGAAATGATCCAAGTATGGTTGGAGAATTGTTTCACTTTATAAACAAGTTGAGTCAATTAATTGTGTCAAAATGTTTGGAGAGGCATAATGATCGTATTCATGTTTAGTATTGTGTGTTTATGACTTTTTATTTGTCTTTTAAAAAAAAGAAATTATATTGAAAAATATGTAACTATACCTTTACCCATGCTCCTTAATTAAACTAAACAAAAGACAAACCATACTATGACTAATCTACTTATTTTTAGCATATTCAACCAAAGTACTGCTTGATTAAAGTCAACCAATTTGATTCCATCCAAATAAACTAAATCAAACAAAAGATAAATTTCAAACAAACAAAGCAGTCCCTAACATAAAGTAAAATCCAAATTAATCCAACAAAACAAGGCTAGGAAGGTGGTGATGTAGTGCAACAAAACGAAGGGGTTGTTCAGGTCAATACAGTCGGTAACACAAAAAAGAAGCGATGTACCTGAAGATGGAAGGCTTCGTTGTGGTTCATTGCTTGAGAGGTGATTGATTGGATCTGTTGCAACAATAATATACAATAAGCATAAACTGGTGTAACAATTAAATAAACAAATCTTCCTATTATGTGGACAAGCTTTGTGTTAATTAATTGAACCGGTTGATTCGTGAGCAAGTTTTATGAATTAAAAGACCCTAACTTTTTTTTACATGTTATATGAGTCGTCATTTTCATTACATTCGTTTGACTCATTGTCACATTCGCAAGTTATACGCGTCAATAAATACCTTGACCAGTTGAAGCATAAACAAAAAGAACAGTAGCATGTTTTCCTGCAACTGTAAATCACCTGTTTTTCTCTGATTCAAAATGATTACCAGGTAACACAACATACTTATTTAATTAAACAATCTATCAGATATAAAAAAAAATACTAACACATATAAAAATAAATAAATTCGGGTTGCAGGTGATACTAGACCAGGTACGGTTGCTGCACAATTTACATATAATCTTAAATTGAAATGATCCAAGTATGGTTGGAGAATTGTTCCACTATATAAACAAGCCGAGTCACTTAATTGTGTCAAAATGTATGTAGAGGCATAATGATCGTATTCATGTTTAGTATTGTGTGTTTATGACATTTTATTTGCCTTTTAAAAAAAGAAATTATATTGAAAAACGTGTAACTAAACCTTTACCCATGCTCCCTAATAAAACTAAAAAAAAGACAAACCATACTATGACTAATCTACTTAATTTTAGCATATGTAAACAAAGTACTGCTTTATTAAAGTCAACCAATTTGATTCCATGCAAATAAATTAAATCAAACAAAAGATAAATTCCAAATAAACAAACCAGGCCCTAACATAAAATAAAATGCAAATTAATCCAACAAAACAAGGCTAGGAAGGTGGTGATGTAGTGCAATAAAACGAAGGAGTTGTTCAAGTCAATACAGTCGGTAACACAAAAAAGAAGCGATGTACGTGAAGTTGGGAAGTTTCGTTGTGGTTCATTGCTTGAGAGGTGATTGATTGGATCTGTTGCAACAACAATATACAATAAACATAAACTAGTGTAACAATTAAATAAACAAATTGTCTTCCTATTATGTGGACCAGCTTTCTGTTAATTAATTGAACCTGCCGACTCGTGAGCAAGTTTTATGAATTAAAAGACCCTAACTTTTTTTACATGTTATGTGAATCGTCATTTTTATTACATTCATTTGACCTTGGTTTTAAAAAGCGCGCCTAAGGCGCAAGGCTCCTCGCCTTATGTGACTCAAGGCGCATGTTGTACCAAAAGCGCACAAAAAGCGAGATTATTTTTGAAAAGATCCCGGTGAGGTGCGCGCTTCTTGTATAGGACATGATTTTGTGCTTCATAGTGTTATACATATAGCTAAAAAGGTTGTATATGTAGGTAATTTATACATTGAATCATATATCATCCTTATTTATAACTATATTTTGGGTAGGGATGCTAAAAACCTATGGATATAAAAAAAAATAATGTAAACACCCTGTGACTCGCGTACGAAAAGCCCACCGCTTTTGTGCTTCGCGCTTTGCGCTTCAGTTTTAGACCTTGTCGCCTCAGTGCACTTCTCGCTTTTTAAAACCAAGCATTTGACTCATTGTCACATTCGCAAGTTATACGCATCAATAAATACCTTGACCAGTTGAGCCATAAACAAAAAGAACAGTAGCATGTTTATTTGCAACTGTAAATCACATGTTTTTCTCTGATTCAAAATGATTACCAGGTAACACAACATTCTCATTTAATTAAACAATCTATCAGATATCAAAAAATACTAACACGTATAAAAATAAATAAATTCGGGTTGCAGGTGATACTGGACCAGGTATGGTTGCTACACAATTTACATATACTCTTAAATTGAAATGATCCAAGTATGGTTGGAGAATTGTTCCACTATATAAACAAGCCGAGTCACTTAATTGTGTCAAAATGTTTGTAGAGGCATAATGATCATATTCATGTTTAATATTGTGTGTTTATGACTTTTTATTTGTCTTTTAAAAAAATATATTATATTGAAAAATATGTAACTAAACCTTTACCCAGCCTCCCTAATTAAACTAAACAAAAGACAAATCATATTATGACTAATCTACTTATTTTTAGCATATTCAAACAAATTACTGCTTGATTAAAGTCAACCAATTTGATTCCATCCAAATAAACTAAATCAAACAAAAGATAAATTCCAAATAAACAAACCAGCCCCTAACATAAAATAAAATCCAAATTAATCCAACAAAAGAAGGCTAGGAAGGTGGTGATGCGGTGCAATAAAACGAAGGGGTTGTTCAAGTCATTATAGTCAGCAACACAAAAAAGAAGCTATATACCTGAAGTTATAAAACTTCGTTGTGGTTCACTGCTTGAGAGGTGATTGATTGGATCTGTTGCAACAACAATATACAATAAGCATAAATTAGTGTAACAATTAAATAATCAAATCGTCTTCCTATTAGGTGGACTACCTTTGTGTTAATTAATTGAACCCGCCGACTCGTGAGAAAGTTTTATGAATGAAAAGTATCTTAACTTTTTCTTCGTGTTATGTGAATCGCCATTTTTATTACATTCATTTGACTGATTGTCACATTCGCAAGTTATACGCATTAAAAAGTACCTTGACCACATGACCCATTAACAAAAAAGAGTAGCATGTTTTTTTTTTTTTTTTGCACTTTTAAATCATCTCTTGTTTTGTGATTCAAACTGATTACCAGTTAACACAACATAGTCATTTAAATAAATAATATATCGGATATCAAAAAATACTAATACGTATAAAAATAAATAAATTGAGATTGCTGGTGATATTAGACCAGGTATGCTTGCTGTAGAAAATAATACCTTCATGAAAAGTCTGATCATCTTCATCAGCAAGAAGCAATTGCCTTTTTGCCTTCACATTAATATAGTTAGCTTTTGCCGCCTTCGTCTTTATTACCTTCGGGCCAATCACTCGATGTTGCATTGCTAAATTCGCAAATTTGTTCATGGACATTGGTGGAATATATTGTGGACGATGTTGCTATTAAAAATTCATTTTTCATTAGAACACATGCGTATATAAAATAAAATAATAGAAGTTTGATAATACGATTACCTTTTTTGAAGTTGTGACAATGTGTTGGCGATCTCCCTCGCTATCATCATCCATATTAGGAATATAATCCATATCGTTTGCATTGGTGTTAGTTAGTTCCACGGTCCCTTTTTTAATTTTTTACTTTCAACCAAACTAGTGAATGAATTTGCAATGTTTTTGACCCCCAAATCTCGAAGTTTATTTTTGTTTTGTTCAACTGTAAGTAGTCTTCTCTTTTCATAATCGTTCACCGGTTTTTGCACAGTTTGATCTTGCATGCTTTTTTTTGCACTGAAATCTCCTGAAAGTTAAATTTAGCAATCCATTTTAAACTGCTAAAGTAACAAAATCAACTGCACGTATAGGATGATACTTTAAAATGTTACATGGATAAAATAAATCAGATTGGAAACCAACCTTGCAATGGTAGAAGTTGTAAAATGCTAAAACTTTGCACAAGTAATAATAAACAAATCAAGGATCATATGATATGATCATGGTAAAGGCATTCCATTATTACACACGAATTGATCATAATTCACATAAATAAAAAAAATAGAAAAAAGGTTATCTTTTTATGTGAAATCTTTAAATTTCGTGCCATGTAGTAGAGATCCTATGTATTAAGCTAAGTATGATCAATTTCTTTTGTGCCTAGTATTACTACTTAAAGCCTGGATAATCAAGTTTAAGTCAAGAGCATAATGATTTCATACCAACAACATACTACAAACTCGTCTCATAATTATGCTTTTCTCATTTGAAGCAATCAAATTCTCATGGCTTACCTGGAACAGAAAGAATCAATCAAATTTGTAATAATCTAAGGATGATCAATTTCTTATTGTGTCTTGTAACATTACTTAAGGCCTGTGTAATCAACAATAAATCAACAGCATTATAAATTCATATCAACAACATACTATAAACTCGTCTTAAAATTCTCTCATTGAAGTTTGATTATTATTTGTTTCAATCCGATTCTGGGAAACACAAACCTATAGCTGATGGCATACCAATAATGTAGCAAAATCATTTTCATCATCATAAATAAAAAAGGAGTTTGAGTTCCTTATTTCTTGGTGGTGTTTTGTATTACGAACAACAACGAAAAACAGTAGAACAATTAGTATCACTAATGTTACAATAATGAAGTTGAACAATTGATGTAGATGTCAATGAATTGAAATTGAAATTAGGGTCTTAGATTAAACAAAATCATAGAAAGCAGCCAAAAATCATTGCAAATTGAAAGCAAATCTAGAAATTGAAACAAACAGCAAAAAAATCACACATACCTTTCATTGAACACGTGATGTGCATTCCTTACAATTCAGCTCAATTGATAGTACTAAAACAAGTTACTAAAACAAATAACTAAAACAAATAGAAAAAAAAAGTTATCTTTACATGTGAAATCTTTAAATTTTGAGGCGTGTAGTAGAGATCCTATGTATTAAGCTAAGTACGATCAATTTCTTTTGTGCCTAGTATTACTACTTAAAGCCTGGATAATCAAGTTTAAGTCAAGAGCATAATGATTTCATATAACAACAAACTATAAACTCGTCTCAAAATTATGCTTTTTCAATTTAAAACAATAAAATTCTCATGGCTTACCTGGAACAGAAAGAATCAATCAAATTTGTAATGATCTAAGAATGACCAATTTCTTATCGTGTCTTGTAACATTACTTAAGGCATGTGTAATCAACATTAAATCAACATCATTATAAATTCATATCAACAACATACTATAAACTCGTCTTAAAATTCTCTTAATTGACGTTTGATTATTATTTGTTTCAATCCGATTCTGGGAAACACAAACCTATAGCTGATGACATACCAATAGTGTAACAAAATCATTTTCATCATCATAAAATAGAAAAGGAGTTTCAGTTCCTTTTTTTTTGGTGGTGTTATGTATTAGTAACAACAACGAAAAACAGTTTAACAATTAGTATCACTAATATTACAATAATGAAGTTGAACAATTGATGTAGATGTCATTGAATTGAAGATGACATCAGGGTCTTAGATTAAACAAAATCTTAGAACGCAACCAAAAATCATAGCAAATTGTAAGCAAACACCAAAAAAATCACACATACCTTTCATCGAACACGTGGTGTGCATTCCTTACAATTCAGCTCAATTGATAGTACTAAAACAAATAACTAAAACAAATAGAAAAGAAGGTTATCTTTTCATGTGAAATCTTTAAATTTTGTGGCATGTAGTAGAGATCCTATGTATTAAACTAAGTACGATCAATTTCTTTTGGGCCTAGTATTATTACATAAAGCCTGGATAATCAAGTTTAAGTCAAGAGCATAATAATTTCATATCAACAACAAACTATAAACTCGTCTCAAAATTATGCTTTTTCAATTTAAAACAATCAAATTCTCATGCTTACCTGGAACAGAATGAATCAATCAAATTTGTAATGATCTAAGGATGATCAATTTCTTATTGTGTCTTGTAGCATTACTTAAGGCCTGTGTAATCAACATTAAATCAACAGCATTATAAATTCATATCAGCAACATACTATAAACTCGTCTTAAAAATTTTCTCAATTGACGTTTGATTATTATTTGTTTCAATCCAATTCTGGGAAACACAAACCTATAGTTGATGACATACCAATAATGTAACAAAATCATTTTCATCATCATAAAATAAAAAAGGAGTTTCAGTTCCTTTTTTTTTGGTGGTGTTATGTATTAGTAACAACAACGAAAAATAGTTTAACAATTAGTATCACTAATATTACAATAATGAAGTTGAACAATTGATGTAGATGTCATTGAATTGAAGATGACATCAGGGTCTTAGATTAAACAAAATCTTAGAACGCAACCAAAAATCATAGCAAATTGTAAGCAAATCCAGAAATTGAAACAAACACCAAAAAAATCACACATACCTTTCATCGAACACGTGGTGTGCATTCCTTACAATTCAGCTCAATTGATAGTACTAAAACAAATAACTAAAACAAATAGAAAAGAAGGTTATCTTTTCATGTGAAATCTTTAAATTTTGTGGCATGTAGTAGAGATCCTATGTACGATCAATTTCTTTTGGGCCTAGTATTATTACTTAAAGCCTAGATAATCAAGTTTAACTCAAGAGCATAATGATTTCATATCAACAACATGCTATAAACTAGTCTAAAAATTATGCTTTTTCAATTTGAAACAATCAAATTCTCATGGCTTACCTGGAACAGAAAGAATCAATCAAGTTTGTAATAATCTAAGGATGATCAATTTCTTGTGTCTTGTAACATTACTTAAGGCCTGTGTAATCAACATTAAATCAACAGCATTATAAATTCATATCAATAACATACTATAAACTCATCTTAAAATTCTCTCAATTGAAGTTTGATTATTATTTGTTTCAATCCGATTCTGGGAAACACAAACCTATAGATGATGACATACCAATAATGTAACAAAATCATTTTCATCATCATAAAATAAAAAAGGAGTTTCAGTTCCTTCTTTCTTTGTGGTGTTTTGTATTATAAACAACAATGAAAAAGAGTTGAACATATATAGATGTCAATGAATTGAAATTGACATTAGGGTCTCAGATTAAACAAAATCATAGAAAGCAACCAAAAACCATAGCAAATTGTAAGCAAGTCTAGAAATTGAAACAAACACCAAAAAAATCACACATACCTTTCATCGAACACCTGGTGTGCATTCTTTACAATTTAGCTCTATTGCTCGTGATAATTCCTCCAGATTCTAGTTTCTATATTCTGGAAAAAGATTGAGAATAAAAAACACGAAAACATTTGCCCAATACAAAAAATGATGTACGTATTGATATCTACCAATACGTACAAATTGAAGTGCACCAGTGAATCCACCAACAACAACGCCAAAAATAAAAGCTATTTGGAACCCTAATCAATAAAAACGTACAACAAGATGAAGGAACCACAGATAAACAGAATCAAGAAATTGAAAATGGAGAAAGAACTAACATGTGAGTGCAAATTGAATCACGAAACTAACCTATTGCAGTTGAACTGAGAACAGACAGACGATGGAAGATGTGTGCACATTATAAACCGTATGGAACATGAGGAGAATTTGGAGGCTAGAGCAAAATTTCTAATTTTTTTTGACGTGGGAACAGTTATATGCCATATGCCAGGTCTTTTATGTTTTGAGGAGTATTGACTATTGACCAACTAGATTATTTTATATAGTATTAAACTTGTGAATTAATTGATTTACAAGATACAAATCTTTATAAATAATGATTAAGATTCGTATCTACGCGTAAAATTAAGTTTATAATAATATCATTTTCAAATTTCATTTTATATGTATACAGACGTAAAGATAAATACATATTCCAAATTTATATATATTTTATTTTAGTTATATATTTCAAGCTTATATTTATTTATGATAAAACCATAGCTTGTTCAAGATTCATATAGAACAATACAAGTTACCTGCACGTTGCCATGGAGAAATACAACTAAAACGTGCATGTTATGACGTGACAGTTGAAACATAGTTGTAAACCATTATTATGCCACACATTATTGAATAAGAACCTAATAAATATTTAATCGGAAAGATTTATGAAAAATCGAAAGCAACATGACGTCATGCGACGTGTTTACGAACCTCGTTACATGTGTTGTGCTAGTGACTGACATTAAAGTGATCCATTAATTTGGCTGAAATTCCAGACATGAATTAATGAAGATTTAGAGTTGCATACAGTTGTCGTTAATTTCATGATAAGCTTGTGGTAGTCAAAACCCCACGAGTCCATGCAAGGTTAATAACCAATGTTCAAAGAACTTTCTAAAAATTTTCATGATTTACTATCGTTGATCCTTGTTTCGGTAAGGTATTTTGGTCATAAGCATGGGCGGAACCAAGCTATGGGGAGTGGGTTCTCGGGAACCCACTGCTTTTTGAGAATTTAGTAGGAATTTTCTTGTTTTCGAAAAAGCTAAGGTGAACTCACTGATATTTCTAAGGGTGAATCCTTAATACAATCTTCTATGTAGTTTGTCAACTTGAATGAGTAAATGATCGTTGTTAGAGAATTGCATGTATGTTCTTATGTTGATTTCCAGTATGTGATATATCACCAACTAAAATAATATTTATTAGACGTTAAATCGCCGGTCAAATTAATTCCGGTCAAATAAACTTAGCAAATTTCGTTTAGGTTTCGAGTATTTGCCTTGAACCACCAAGGGGTGTTGCCCCCTTGACCAATGCATGTTGGCTGTCCAGCAGAACTCCCACCTGGTTCGCTACCCCTATGACCCCATAAGGGGGTGTGTGACTCCCGTATGGTTAGGAGCTCAGAAATCTTAAAAGAGCGTGCATTGTGCACCTATGAACTCTTTAACGACGATGTTTTTTTTAAATAATTTACTTAGCATATCGCACTGTTATTTCATCATGAACATTGCATGACTAGAACCGTCAAGTCTGACCGAAATTTTTGTTTCGATTCAACCTAAATAAAGCGCTCAAAAAAAGTGAACCCACAGAAAAAATTTCATGGATCCGCCATTGGTCATAAGTTCTATTTTCAGCGTACAAAAATACGTCCAAATGACCAAAAGGGTAATTTTAGGGAATTCAAACATGATATAACTCAATTACTCATGTTTAGGAATTTCAAACAAACTATTACTTTGTTAATTTCTACCTAATTGAATCCATTCAAGCAAACTAAATTAAACAATATATAAATTCAAGTTAAACAAAACGACCCTGAACTTCAAATAAAGTCATCCTTAATACAACAAAACAAGGGTAGGAAAGTGGTGATGCAGTGCATTAAAATGAAGGGGTTGTTCAAGTCAATATAATGGCATATAAGTAACAAAAACAGAAATTTTGTACTAGGTTAACACAACATCCTCATTTATTAATCAAGGTCAATCATATTTTAATTGAGTTTCATACAAGGTCTATCAATGTCATTGCTCTTTGTCACGAGCCAACTTGTGATTTGGCTTGAAAACATGGTCATTGGCATGCCACCGGAGCCTTTCTCTATGATTCTCATCGGCCAAGGCAGCACCCTTGGCTTTTCAACTCGCATGACGACTAAGGAGCCATGAAAAATCCATTATGTCTAACGGTGTCGCTATGCTATTTGTGAAAAATGTATACATAGGGGGCATGTGGTATGAGAAGCCACGATGACAAGGGCCTATGTCCTTGCACCATGATCAAGAAAGCCAAGGCCCACCTATCTGTAGCTGCGCATTTTAAAATTAAGTTTATAATAATATCATCTTCAAATTCTATTTTATATGTATACAGACTTAATTATAGAAAAAAATTCTAAATTTGTATAGATTTCAAGCATATGTTTGTATTTATGATGAAACCATAACTTGTCTAGGATTCATATCAAACGAGAATAGATACTCACACGCTGCCATAGAGTTATACGACTAGAGCCCACATGTTATGACGTGACAATTGAAACATAGATGTAAAACATTTTTATGTAATGCATGTCACAATATAAGAATTTAAAAAGAATTAATTTAATCATAAATATTTATGAAAAACTGAAAGCAACATGACACTATACGACGAACGTCGTCATAATATGTGTTGTGCCATAAAACAGATTGACCATAAAACTAAGTCTCATCAATATGCCCTTTTGTGCATAATATGAATAATACAGTCACATAGATCAATTCATGACATAATCTCATGATGTAATCTCTATTTTCAGAATTGCATTTGGATACATCAGCAAGTAAAAAACAACATGTACATAAGCAATAATCAAACTCTGATTTCACATAAATTTCTTCTAGTTTTATTAAAAAAATTAATGATATATTATATGCAAAATAAATGTAGGTCATTGAGGAGACTAGCCATAAAAAAAGGGAAAAAAAAAAACAAAAAAGTTGAACTATCACATGTTTGATTTTTGGAGTCAAATGCTACACTCTTTTAACTCAAACAACGTAATAACTTGTCGCCACCTTCATACTACTGAGACATGGATTCGCTCATAATTCCCGACGAACATCATTCCTGCAAATTAGCAAAACAAAAGAAGTTGTTAAAAATTAACGTTACAAATTAATGGAATGAGCAGATCACTTGGCCTAAGCAGCTCACTGCTGCTGGTGAGCAGTTCACTGCTGCTGGTCGGATCAATGCTGTCCTGAGTGGCTGTGCAGATAACTGCAGTCCGAACATTTCACTACTGCTGATCCAGCAGTTTACTGCTGCTGGTCCAAGCAGTTTACTGCTGCTGTCTCGAGAAGTTCACTGCTACAGGTCCAAGCAGGTTGTTGCTGGACCATGAGGAATACATAGAAGCAGTATCGCAATTCATACTAACTCCCAACTGCATCAAGATTAGCAAATAATGTTTACTGTACCTGGAATTTTTTATCTCACAACTTTTTTCAATGACATTTTCATCCTTCATGGTACATGATATCATCTGGATAACAAGCTGTGATCAGATGAATTAAACAAAAATGAGTTAAATAATATAAAATCAGTTATGCATTCCTCATGATGAACTCCAAAAATTAAAAAAAAATACCATTGCATATTTGGCGTATTACATATCAGTAACACAAAAAAAAAACTATGTACCTAAAATTGGGAAGATTCGATATAGTTCATAGCTTCAAAGTTGAGGGGGATTGGATCTGTTGCCACAACATACATAAGTAGAAATTAGTGTACCAATTAAATAAGGATACTAAAACTAACAATAAAAAGATTGTACTCAAGACTAACCATAACTTGTCAAGAACATCATGCAAAAGAGTCGTCATCGTCACTATTATGATCCGGATCAGTCAAATCATGATCGGTCTCAGAATCGAGTATAGATTCGTTATTCAAAAAAATTCTACCCAGATCATCATGTTCTTCATCAGTATCTATTAAGTCATGCACGGATGCATTTGCATTACGTATTGCTAGAACTGCCTCATATGATAACGACTCTGGTTCCACATCATTTCGAACTATGAGAGATGTGTCAGGTAATTCTTCATCAGGTTGAAAAGGTGGCAAGTCATTTGATTCATGTTCTTGAAATATATCATTCATAAATACCTCATCTTCATCATGCTCAAGCATATCATAAATTTTACGATGGTTTACTTTTTGAACCACCCTCCAATTCTTTCCACGAGCCATATCATTTAGATAAAATACTTGTTGCGCTTGATTAGCCAAAATAAAAGGTTCTTGTAAATACCACTTAGATGTAATGTCAATGGATGTTAATTTGTGATCAACCACCACGTTTTTTCCCTTCGAATCGGTATTATACCACTTGCAACGAAACATGAATACCTTTCTACCAAGTATGAAATCCAACTCTAAAACTTCCAATAAAACACCATAATACATCAATGCTTCATCTTCATCCCCAGCACACACTCCACTACATTGTGGAGTGAACTTGTCATCATGATCTTTGCAACGAAATCGAACACCATGGACGATACAACTTTGCCAACTAGTATAGCGATCATCAGGATATTGTGACAAAGCATACAAATCATCGGTTGCACGGGGATCACCATTGACTCTAAGCAGATCCATATATAAATACGAAAAATTAGTTAACAATATTTAATATCTACTACTAAAAGTAATGTCTTTACTTATTAACCTTTTTCTTGAACCAAGAGGGAAATTCTTGTTTCTGTATAGTATCTAAATTTGATTCTCTTATACTTCTCGAGTATAAAGATTCTTTGTGCTCCCTAAATTAAAGAACATGTGAGTTGCTATTTTTAAATAAAATCATAATTAAAAAATAAGAGTATAGGTAAATATGGCAAACCCACTTTAAATAAACATCAAGTTCATCTATGCAATTATTGATGATGTACCATTGCACCACATCAACAAAGTCCCCTAGTTGTTCAAATTTCCATGCTCCTAGTGTTCGAACTTTATTATTGAATAACTCCATCCCATGTTTAGTGGTAAGTACATCCCAATTGCGTTCTACACGGTTTAACCTAGTTTCGATATTATCTACATAACGAGATAAAAATGTGATAGCCTCGTCGACAACATACGCTTCAGCGATAGAGCCCTCGGGACGTGCAAAGTTACGAACATATCCTTTGTATGTACCCATACGACGTTCAATCCCAAACATCCACCTTTGACTTACCGGTCCTCCTAACAACGCTTCTTCGGGTAAATATACACACAAGTGAACCATGATTGTAAAAAATGCCGGAGGAAATATCTTCTCAAGTTTACATAATATAATGACGATCCCTGTCTTCATTTCCTCAAGTTCTTTTACATATAGCGTTTTAGAGCATATTTTTTGAAAGAATTGGCAAAACTCGATCAAAGTTGCAGGTATTTCCTTATTTAAGTAAGGGAGAATGGCTACCGGTAGTATTTTCTGAATCAATACATGACAGTCATGTGTTTTCATCCCTCCAAGTGTATTATGGTCCGTCACACATCGACTAATGTTGGATGCATAGCCATCTGGTAGGCGAACAGATTTGATAAATTTGCAAAACTTCACACACTCATCTTTATTCAATGTGAAATCAGCATGAGGTTTCTCAAATTTTTTATTTCTCAGTTTCAACCATTGTTCTTTGCGAATGTTAAGATCCTCCAAGTCTAAACGTGCTTTGGTAGTATCCTTCGATTTCATAGGATCATTTAACAATGTCCCTACTATATTATCACACATGTTTTTTTCTATATGCGTCACATCAAGATTATGGCGCATCAGTAATTTAGACCAGTATGAAAGTTCAAATAAAATACTCCTTTTTGACCAATTTAACTCCTCAATACCTCGCTTACGCTTCTTATCCTCATTACCAGCTGCTTTACCAGTACTGCAGCTAGGAATTTCTGCCAACTGCCGCAAAATGTCATCACCCGTGAATTGACGAGGCCGTTCCCTTTTCTCTTGCTTTCCATCAAACTGTAAACTTTTTCTCCAACTGTGTTCTCTACTTAAAAAACAACGATGCCCTGTATAACATATTTTACCACGAATTCGATTAGAACGAGTATCCTCTAGGCATATTGGGCATGCCAATCTACCCATAGTGCTCCACCGAGACAAGTAAGCATAAGAGGGGAAGTCACTGATCGTCCATAGCACTGCAACATAAAGAGTGAAATGTGATTTTGAATATACATCATACGCCTCAACCCCGTCATGCCATAAAACTTTAAGTTCATCAACAATCGACCTTAAAAAGACATCAAAGTCTTTACCCGGAGATTTTGGCCCGGGAATCAATAAACTTAAAAGGTAATTGCTCTTGTGCATCGTATACCATGGTGGCATGTTATATGGCATCAAAATGACCGGCCACATACTATATGTTGTCGTCATATTTCCAAAAGGGTTAAACCCATCTGAAGCTAGCCCTAACCGTACACTCCTAGCATCATTCGCAAAACTAGGATACAAGTCATCAAAATACTTCCAAGCCTTTCCATCAGCAGGGTGACGTAGAGCTCCATCTTCATCCTTGCGTACCTCCTTATGCCATCGCATATCTTTAGCTGTGTGGCGGGACGCATATAGGCGCTTCAAACGACTACTTTGACAGACCGGCATGTTATGGCATCTTTGTTGTCCCCGTAAAAAATAGCACAATCATATTGACAAACGTCAATAAGCTCGTAACCTAAACCAGCTTCACAAAGCAACATTCTAACATCGTAATAGCTCTTTGGACAATTATTACCATCAGGAAGTACCTCATGTAGCAAATTCAACAACAACTCAAAAGAATTGTTAGTCCATTTGTTCATCACTTTTAAATTCATCAACTTCACAACAAACGCCAGGGTCGAAGAATTATTGCATCCTTCATACAAAGGATTATTTAGAGCTTCATGCAGCTTCTCATAACGAGTATTTTCAGTAGCTTTTTGATTTCCAATTAGATCACTCGCATTGCCAATATTAAATAATGGATGACCAATTGCATCCTCTAATCCTGCTCTTAAGCCGGAAGAATCTTCACCAACGAAATCATCACAACCCATATCTTCTTCATTGATTTCATCCTCACCGTGGTACACCCACCGTGTATACGACTTATCAATTCCTGCATTAAACAAATGGGCAGCAATGACACCTATATTATGCAGTCTCGAATTGAGGCAATTAGAACACGGGCATAAAGTTAACCGTTTGGAGTTCAATGTATGTTGGGCAACATTTAAAAATTCCTTTACTCCATCCATATACTCGGTCGAAACCCGATTCCCATTCTTCACCCACTGATGACTCATCTTTTATAGCTAAAGATGATGATGAATAAAAAAACAATTAGATTTTGCATACATATTCTTTGGAAGTATAAAAGGCGTGAATATCAAAGACTATAATTGCATACATAAACTAGTCTAAAATAGCCATAAAAAGGTTTTCAAATACATATATCATGACAGGAAGAATAATCATTCAGAAGAAGCAACAATTTTGAAAATTTTTCTTAGCAAAACACAACACTATTTCTTATCTAATCATTGAAGAACCAAAAACCCCCAAAAATATCAACAATCAACAACCCACAAAAGGCAACTAATTGCACAAGCATATTAGGGCGTGCAATCATGACCGCCTTTTCGTTCAACATACATCGGAGGATCGATAGACGGTAGGACTTGCAAGAAATATTCAAGGGAAAAACAAAGTTAGAAAGTAAAAAAAAAACAGCCATACATTTTTTTTTAAATTTAAGATTCTACATAGATAAAACGCCAAAGATGCATATAGTGATGGGCTCTAATTCACATATGATCAAGTAAAGTTCAAATGGGTCAAAGTACTTAATCAGACGTGGTTCGAAACAGGGGAAGATTAAAGCAGGAAAGAAAATTGTGAATAGGGCTTTGATTAATGTCAAAAGGAGTGCAAGTGCACACACAGATTGGCCCTTACATGTGTGGTCCAAATCTTTTGAATACAGAAATGATCAATCAAGGTTTGGTCAAGAATTCAAGTGAAGAAGAAAAGCAGAATCTGGACAATGTGCAAGTAGCAATAGGGGCTGCACAGGACAGAAACTGCAAAGGTTGTTTTTAACTATGCAGGAACTAAACCAAAGGCAGCAGGTGCTGACCCAAATAGGTGTAGTATAAATAGGTGTGTCTTTGAGTCTATAATGCATCCTAAAATTTGCGAATATCATATTCAAAGTGTGTGTTTGTGTGAGTTTGCAATTCATCTCTTACGTAACAATGGAGTCTACATTAACACCAAAATGGTGTGAAATCAAACAGAAGGCAATGAGAACTCCTGGGCAACAACCATCAAATGATCAAGCAGAAGTGCTGAAGCAAACTGGAATTAATTTTTCCTCGGTACAGTGGCAAATCTTGAAATGTTTTTCATGGGGGCGAAATTTTTTATGATCATTTAAGGATCTAGCTTAATAAAAAAAATTTTCTTTTGTTCATATCTAGTTAGATCGAATCGGGTCGGGTCATGTTAAAATAAGACAAACTAAATTTCATACGAAAGCATAATAAAAATAAAATACATCTAAAGTTGTTCTTATGCATAGCAAAATAGGTGGATTGGGTTGAGTTAGGTAACAAGTCAAAATAGGTGCGGGCTAGGATGCGTTTTAAGCAAAATCAGTTTGAGTTTAAATGAGTTTTTTTTAAAAAACATCAATTTTTTCCAACTTAAAGTGAATTGTAACTGAACAAATAGTTTAATTGAATAATTTTTTAGTTATTTTCTAATCATATTTATTATTGATCATTCTTATTTGTTTGAATCCATTATATTCACATAATTTTTACTTTATACATCTTGACCCGTATTTTGTTAAGGTGTTAAACTAATATTGTACTTGACCCAATTGACCCATTAAGAGTTTTTCACTAAAACTTTGATCATTTGTGTAATCTTAATTCCAACAATCACCCCTAAAACACAATTTGATCAAGCCTTCACCTTGTAAACTTCACTTGAGGACTTCCTTCACATGAATTTTCTTCAACAGCTTCTTTCGCCAATTGAACTACGTATGCAGCCCCTTGAACATTAATATCTTTTGCATAAGTTGGACCAGCATGTGTAGACTGCAACTCAACCTTTATATCCTTATTGACGGCCTCCAGTTCCTCCAACCTACTGATCCATAATATCAACATGATTTTAACAACATTAGCATAAATAAATCTGCATATGCTGCCATGTTAACCTTCGGAACCTGTTCTGCAGTCCCCGCAAGCTTCTGTTTTTGTTCCTAACAATCACATCTAGCCCTGCAGTCTCTGAACCAATCTGTTCACCAACTTGTTGATCATATTTCCAGTTTTGCCTTCATTAGTAGCAACAACATCAACATTTGTGACAGCAACAGAACTTACTTTATCCTTTGTAAAATTGTCACTAAAAGCCTTTTCTTCACAGCTTCCAAACTCTTCTTCATTAGGATCTTCTAATGATTCACTTAATGTGCCATCTTACATGATAATCATTGATCAATCTTAGTTTAACTGAATTGTATGGCAAACCATCCAAGGACAAAGAATGAACCCAATTATGATAATGCTATCCTACAAGTTTTGTTTGGTGTTTAAATTAAGTATTTGCTTAAAGTAAGTTTAAATCAATATGAGGTTAATGTCGAAACAAATTTGCTTATTTGCTTAAACACGCGTATCCGCACCATTGCTATACACCGCTCAACTTTGAAGATCCAAGCCATGTGTTGCAATACTAATTAAGTTTCTGGCCCAGTTTACAAATTATCAAAACGTAAATCAATGTCTTGAATCGGAACAAACACAACCATGCCATCCCATGCCACCAGCAAGGCCGCATCAGATTGCAGCATAGTCGCATCAGATTGCAGCAGAGTCGCATCAGATTGCAGATGGGCCACACAACGACGCAGCAGGGCCACACAACGACGTACCATGCCACCAGTTGTGCCACACCAGGCCATCCCATGCCACAACATGTTTTCATTAGCATAATATTGGAAGATTTTAAACAAAAATTAGTTAAGTTTTATAAAATTAGTTATGCGCACCTCGTGATGAACTTGAAAATAATAACATAACATTATATTTTTGGCGCATTACATATAAACAAACAAACTTATCCATTATATTCCCAATCTTCAGTAGGGTCTGGGGGAGGATGGAGTCAAACCTTACCCCCATCCGGGTTCGGATAGAGAGGTTACTCCGAATTAGTTCCCGGCTCAAAGTTATCGTTTGAAGTTAATTTCCAACGCTTTTAACGTTACTTTCCCAAAATAAGTAAAATAACGTTAAAATTAGTGCACATTTACTTTTACCCCTTAAGGGCCGAGACATATATACATTAAATGCATGCATCGCTAATGGGGCATTTGGCGTATCACATATCATTAACGCAAAAAATAAACTATGTACCTGGAATGTGAAAGATTCGATGTGGTTCATGGCTTGAGATTAGAGGGATTGGAACTGTTGCAAGAAAATACATAAGGAGAAATTATAGCGTACCTATTAAATAAATGAATCGGATTGTCATTATGTGGGCTACCAATATATTACATTAATTGAACCCACCGACCATTAGCAATTTTTTTGAATTAAAATTGCTCTAACCAATTAAACCTGTTATCCGAATTGTCATTTTTATGGCCTTCTAATTAGCTTTTAGAGTCCATAACTGGTCATAATTGTTTATCAAAGAAACCTTATATAGAACGGCTAGATAAAAATTCTCTTTGCGTCAGCTAGTGCAGGTCTTAACCATATACTACAATACAAAAAACTAGGAGGCCTAACACACAATACAAGCCAACAACATGAAGCACCCAGGCCACATCAGGCAAGAGCAAGGTTGCATCATGTCATCCCATGCAGATGGGCCACACAACGACGCAGCAGGGCCACACCTGGGAGCATCATGCCACCAATTGTGCCACACCGGGCCATCCCATGCCACAACATGTTTTCATTAGTATAATATTGGATGAAATGTTTCTGTTACTAATATTACTTTCATTTACTTTTACAAATTAGGCAATAAAGTTAATTATATATAAATAACTAAAATAACTAATGATAAGAATATTCAATAAGCAGAAGGACCAAACCTTTTAATAAAATTACCCCAATTGTTGATTGGATTTATATTAGGCCTACTGTGCTTTTGCCTAAACCAAACAAAATTATTCACATAAACATCATTCAAATTATCATAAAACATCAAAATTTTGTAAGCATAATCAAATTAACATACAAGCTGAAAGAAACCCTAGTATATCTATTGATGAAAACCATAGGTAACAGGGCCTAATTTGAAGTTTAGAATTAATTTCTGAATTTAGAACTAGTATGCAAAGTGAATTTGAAATGTTGGACATGGGACCACTCATATTCTTCCTGGGGATGGAAATTAAGCAAACATCAACTGGTATTTTAGAAGAATTCTTGATGATTTGGGTTTCACTCAAAAATCTCCTACAGTTATTTACTGTGACAACAAATCAGCCATCAGTTTATCTCAAAATCCAATAATGCATAGCAGGTCAAAACATATTGAGCTACGTTATCATTTTATTTGAGATATGGTGAATAAAGAAGAAATTCATCTGGAGTTCTATGGCACAAAGGAGCAGGTAGCTGATGTCATGACAAAGGCTGTAACTCGTGAAATTTTTTTGTATGTTAGACACTTGTTGGGAGTCAAAAAGTTTGAAGTAAGGGAGGGTGTTGAAGATACTTCAAATCTTATGAGATATGTGGGCTAACAGTCATATTGAAGAAGTTACGTTGCATTCAAAGCTGGGACCGATTCTTAAGGATTAAGTTGAATTATAGCTGTTAGTACTTTGTTATTTGATTTCTAGTTTAATAGGTCAAGTAGTTGTTTCCTTGTTTACTATTTATAGTTCCTGTGTTTGTTGCTTTTCTGATTCAATAATATTATCGGAATACTTTGAGTGCAAAACTTGCTTTTTAACATACTCTGATATATCAGTATTTGCACACTAACTTAACCCATTAGTCTTAAAGTTTATAAAACTATCTCAATTCTCTGGTTTGAAGTAATAGGTGCTAAGTTACATGTATGTGCACTTGCTCCAAGGTAATGCCGAATCATCAAGGATGATTCTTTAAAATGCCTAAAAACACAATTTTCTAATTATGAAATAAGTTACTCGGCCACTGGAAGGGAATAAAACTAGTTGTTATTTGTTCATCTTCCATAAGAAATTATCACATATTTCATCTTTTAACTATCATTCAGAGTCATTACACAATCAAATTAACATACAAGAAACCCTAGTATATCTATTCATAAAAACCGCAGGTAACAAACTAATTGGAATGGGCCAATTGCAAGACCAAGAAGACCAAGACACTCACAATTAGACCATAAAAGGTAAAAAAAACATCCTAACCCTAACACAAAGAACATCAATTCGTACCTGGATGATTACACGGCCGTGTGTGCCGACTCCTTGAGAAAATTAGATCAATGGAGGATTTTAATGGTGGTGTACGCAGAGGACAGGGAGGAGAAGAAAATCGATGAAAGAGAAGCGTCGATGGCAGGGAGAAGGAGATTTGATGGAATCCGGTGCTGCTTGTGTGCTGCTTGTGTGCGTTGAAGATCATGGAGCGAACAAAGGAGGTATCTAAGAACGTAGTTACCTGATGTTCTTTTTTTTTCTTTTGTCTTCAAACCCTAAAGGCCCTGTTCAAGAATAAAAAGCCTTCAATATAATTGGTAATTATAGGCTTAAAACAATACTATGTTTATAGTATACTGGCCTATCAATAGATTTTAAAGCTTCTTTTAATCAACCCAAGTTCAATTGTCTGCTGAGTCTTTTTTTTAATATACTTTAAATTTTTTATCAATTATTTTAATTTGGCTTATTATTGTTTTGGTTTTATTTCAATGGTTTTTTCTTAGAAGCACATCTCGTTTATTCGTTAATGTTTTTGTTTATTATTTCATCGAACTATATCTCGTTTATCCATTAGTGATGTTCTAAATACCTCTAATTTGAGTTATTTTTATTTGCATATATTGTCGTATTTAAACCGAACAAACCAAATTAGAAAAATCAAAACAAATCCGATAACCAAATCGAAAACCGACTTTGGAATTCGAATACAGTTAGAAATCGAAACCAAAACCGGATTCACAATTCGATTTGATTTTTTTCGGTTATGTATATCGTTTGATTAACTATTTTAAACAATTTTCATTTTCGGTTTTATAGAACACCACTAACACCTAGACATATACAAAACTGTCTATGTAACATTTAGATATATGTATATGTGTGAGTACTTACGTGTATCAATTTGGTTGAAATTTTATTTTAAATATGTATTTCCATGTCATGTCATTTTTATCACACATTTTATTTAACAAGTTTTGTATGTGTATATAATATGTATCTAATATCTACACATATTGTTCATTACTGGATATGTGTAGATATATATTTTGAGGTTCTAATGTGTTGGTAACAATCTAAGGAACCTGATACTAGCTTCCCATGTTCTTACATGAATCTCTGAGACGTTTTATGACAAAAATATGTGTACACGAAATTACACACGCAAGGAGTACTCGAAACCACACTTAGGAGTAAAAACCTGTTTTGAGAACAAGGTTCGAGTACCATGTTAGAATGAACATTTCAAGTACAAGCTTTGAGCATACTAGGTTCGTGTACACCTGGAGGTTCGTGTACCTTGGGTATTTCGTATACTCTAGTATTTCGAATACTCAGGAATTTCGTGTACATGGAGCTTAAGGAGCTGCAAGTGTTTCGAATATAACCAAGTTCGAGAGCCTGTACTCAGAAGGGGAAACTAGCAGGCTATGAGGACTTAGGATAATTTCTAAGTCTGAGAATGTAAGGTAATAAGACGATTTAACTCATGTAGGTTCTTAAGGCTTAGCTAAGGAGTTCAGGTAAGGAAAACAAGAGTCTACTATCAGGTGAGTTCTAGATGCCCCACTTTAACATGTTATGTGTAACTATGTTTTGGGCTGGCATACATGCTTATTGTTATGTCCATGATGTTATGTGCTTATGATGATGATGAACAAATGATGATATGCCATGATTACGTACGCATGTATGTGTGTTATGCATGATGAATATGTATGGAAAAATGCTATGTATGACGAATGAATGTTACTGAACTATGATGACCATATTTATGATGATAGTCATAAGATAACATGCTATGATGAATTCATAAGCTGTTAGGATAATATGACATGACGATAAAGATTGCTAGCATGAAATGTTATGGTATGATATGTGCCTTTGTTATTAGGGCAAAATGCTATGATGATAAGATGCTAGTATGAAAAGTTCATGAATGCCATAATGTATGATATGATGATATGATGATATGCATTCATTGCTAGGAGGTTAGGATGATATGATGACATGATACTTGCATGACATAATATGACGAGTCCTATGATATTAGGACAAAGTGATGATGTTATGATGATAAGATGCTAGCATGAAATGTTATGATGTTATGATGAATACGATGAATGATGATATGATGCTAGTATGTCATGAATGATGAAGGAATGATGTTCCTATACGTGTTATAGGAAAATGCACGAATGATAGTCAACCACGACTATAACTGGGTATGATAGTCCACCACGACTATAACTGGGTATGATAGTCAACCACGACTATAACTGGGTATGATAGTCCACCACGACTATAACTGGGTATGATAGTCAACCACGACTATAACTGAGTATGATAGTCAACCACGACCATAACTGAGTATGATAGTCAACCAAGACTATAACTGGGTATGATAGTCTACCAAGACTATAACTGGGTATGGAGCCTTGTGCCGGCATAAGCCCACTAATCGTATGGTGACAGTGGAATGTATGATGATGATGTTCACGATGTTATGCGCTAAGGTTCTGGAGTATGTGTACAGAATGATGTTTATGTTAATTATTTTTAATGTTGTTTTATGAAAACTAGAACTCACCAGCGGAAGCTGACTTGATTTAGCATGTATGTAAGGTTAAAGCTATGATAAGAGAAGGCATGGAGCTCGGGCATCAAGTCAGACGATCCGTTGGTTTTGGCAATTCGATATGTTTTTGATACAGACAATTTATTGAACTATGTTTATCAAACTATGTTTACATTTCCACTGCATGATTATGAAAGTTTTTAGTTTAAGCGCTATGTGTCATGATGGAAACCAACCTCTGTGAGGTCGCCCGGTTTCGGGGCCTCACAAGCTGGTATCAGAGCCATAGTTTGAGAGATGTTGGCATCCCAAATGCCAAGACTTAAACTGAGAATGGGATTAAATGATGCGGATTGCCAACCACGGATGAATGGATGCCACGAGCTGAATGTTATGTACGAGTTAAGATGTATATCTAAGGTTAGAAAGGTAGTTAGTGTCATGCACATTGAGGAGACGGGATGGGAAACGTTTAGAGCCTATGAGTTGGGTAAATGGTTAATAACATCTGATCAACGACATTAACGATTTACAAAGCTTATTTCGTGCTAAACTGATTCCTGTACTGACACATCAATTGTTGCATCCTGATGATAGTTAGACGGCTGGACAAAAGGGTAGACCATGTAAGCAACCATAGGAATCTGAAGAACCATGTGTCGAGAATGAAGAACCCGTCAATGAGGACGACCATGAGCACAACGAGCAACCAGAGAATGAAGAAGAGTTCACTCTTGAGCCTATCGTGGTGAAGGCTATTTCCGATGAGGTCTGCAAGATAATGGATGAAAAGCTACCAACCTTGATTGCTAAGGCACTAAAGGATGCTCTGAAAGACAAGTATGAAGGAACCAAGGAAACCTCCAAGGAAGAAGAGGATGTTGTGATCGTCGAGACAAAGAGCAGTGATTCTATGTCTGGGAAACTGAAGGGTTGTGATTACAAATACTTCAAGGGATGTAACCCACCGACCTTCGATGGGAAGACGAATGATGTGGCCACCTGCCACTGGATTTCTGCGATGGAGGCTGTTATCTCCATCAGTGAATGCCGAGTTGATCAAGCTGTCAAGTTTGCAGCTCACTCTTTTGTCGAGGAGGCACTTCACTGGTGGAACACCATCAAGCAGTCTAAGCCTGTAGCTGATATGGAGAAGATGACTTGGGACGATCTCAAGAACTGGTCACTAAACAGTTCTGTCCCAAGAACGAGCTAGATAAAGTTGAAAGAGAATTTCTTGTGCTGAAAGCTGGGAGCCTGAATCACAGGTAGTACACTTCACTGTTTAATGAGATGGCGAGGCTTGTGCCTCATCTAGTTGCTACTGAGGAAAGGAGGGTGAAGTTGTACATGGAGGGCTTGCCCCCAAAGGTCAGAATTCATGTCAAGGCCAATGCTCCCAAGACATTCGACTCCACTGTGGAACTCAGTGGGATAGTTTGGGATGATGTTATGTCTGCTGAACCAGTTAGAGAAGAAGCAAGGGTGAAGGAGTCCTCCGGGACTAAGAGGGGTCGAACAGACCAACGAAAGTTTTCAGGCAAGAAGGTGAAACGTGAGGATGCGAACCGATGCAACAAGTGTGCTAAAGTTCACATCGGACAGTGCTTGGTGGGCACTAACTTATGTTTTCGATGTGGGAAGATGGGCCATTTTTCCAGCAACTGCCCGAGTGCCACCAAATGCTACAACTGCAATGGGTTTGGACATCTATCCAAGGATTGCAGACAACCGCGAGCCGATGCTTCGGGCCCTGGAAAGAAAGACGACAAGGGGAAAGAGAAGCAGAAGGCCAAAGCCCGAGCCTTTACGATGACGAAAGACGATGCGGTCGTGGACCCGGACGTGGTCACAGTTACCTTTTCTATCAACAATATTCCTGCCTCTATATTGTTTGATTCTGGTGCCAGTATGAGTTTTGTATCTTCTACTTTCTGTGATGGGTTATCTGGAAAGGTTAAGAAGATAGATCGGGTATTTGATGTAGAGACGGCTATTGGTAAGATGACAAGGGTGACTGAGGCTATAGATGATTGTTATGTTGAGATATAGGGTCATAAGTTCCCCGTACGATTATTTGTTATAACCTTGGGAGGTTTTGATGTGGTCTTGGGTATGGACTGGTTAGCTAAATATGAGGCTAACATTGTATGCCGACGAAAGATGATATGTTTATGTGTGATGGATGGGAGCTCCGTAACGGTTTATGGTGATAAAGCGATGTATGCGCCGAAGATCATTTCGATGATCAAGGCTGATGTTATGATGAGGCGAGGGTGTGTAGCCTACTTGGCCTACGTGATCGAGGGACGTACGGATATGAGGACGATTGTTGATGTACCCGTGGTGCGTAACTTCCTCGATGTATTCCCTGAGGAGTTGCCTGGATTACCACCTGAGCGGGAAATTGAGTTCCAAATCGACTTAGTGCCGAGGGCACAACCTGTTGCCAAAGCACCTTACCGTTTAGCTCCAACTGAGTTGAGGGAAATGATGACCCAGCTACAGGAACTTCTTGATAAAGGTTTTATACGACCGAGTGTCTCTCCATGGCGAGCACCGGTGCTGTATGTTAAGTAGAAAGATGGAAGTATGCGTATGTGTATTGATTACAGGGAACTCAATAAGTTGACCATAAAGAACAAGTATCCTCTACCTAGAATTGATGACTTGTTCGATCAATTGCAAGGTACAAGCTGGTTCTCAAAGATAGATCTCCGATCCGGTTACCATCAGTTGAAAGTTCAAGAGCAGGATATTCCAAAGACTGCTTTCCGTACGCGTTATGGACACTACGAGTTTCTCGTTATGTCATTTGGATTAACGAATGCTCCCGCAGCATTTATGGATTTGATGAACAGGGTATGCCGACCGATGATGGACCGATCTGTGATAGTGTTTATTGATGATATTTTGATTTATTCAAAGAACGAGGGAGACCATGCTTGCCACGTACGTGAGGTATTGGAGATCCTGAGGAAAGAGAAACTTTACGCTAAGTTCTCCGAATGCGCCTTCTGGTTACGAGAAGTGCAGTTCCTGGGTCACGTGGTGAACCCAGACGGCATTATGGTAGATCCAGCTAAAGTTGAAACGATTATGAAATGGAGCTCTCCGAAGTCACCTACAGAAGTACGCAGTTTTCTTGGTTTGGCCGGCTATTATCGGAGATTTATTCAAGATTTCTCCAAGATAGCGACGCCACTTACGAAGCTCACGAAGAAAGATGTAAAGTACGAATGGGGCCCGAACCAAGAATAGGCGTTTTCAGTGCTAAAGGAAAAACTTACCCAAGCTCCTATTCTAGCACTGCCGGATGGGAATGATGATTTTGTTGTGTATGCTGATGCATCACGACAAGGGTTGGGATGCGTACTGATGCAAAGGGGAAGGGTGGTAGCCTATGCTTCGTGCCAGCTAAAGATTCACGAAGCTAACTACCCGACCCATGATCTCGAACTCGCTGCAGTGGTGTTTGCATTAAAAATATGGAGGCACTATTTGTATGGAATAAGGAGTACCATCTATACCGACCACAAAAGCTTGAAGTACTTCTTCGAGCAAAAGGATTTGAACATGAGGCAGAGGCGATGGCTTGAGCTGCTAAAGGATTATGACTGTGATATTTTATATCACTCGGGAATGGCCAATGTGGTGGCAGATGCTTTGAGTCGCAAGACTGATCATCCTGCCATACGAGTAAAATCGTATAGTTTGGTGATAATACCAGACTTTTTGAACGAGCTCAAGCAGGCGCAACAGGAAGGACTGAAAGAAAGTAATGTCAGCTTTGAACGTGTCTTCGGGCAAGTGAAGAACTTGGAAGACAATGAGCACGGTGTGAAAGTACGATTCGGTCGTATGTGGGTACCCAGAAATGGGGACATTCGATCAAGAATTTTGGACGAGGCCCACAAGTCACGTTATTCGGTTCATCGCGGTTCTACGAAGATGTATCAAGATCTTCGGAAGGATTATTGGTGGCCGGGCATGAAGTTTAATGTGATGCAGTATGTGAACAGGTGCCTTACTTATGCGCAAGTGAAGGCTGAACATCAGAAGCCCTACGGATACGTGCAACCTTTTAAGGTACCGGAATGGAAATGGGAACACATTACTATGGATTTCATCACCAAGCTACCGAGAACAGCTAAACGACATGATACCATATGGGTGATTGTGGACCGACTGACGAAGAGTGCACACTTTCTTCCTATCAGGGAAACGTATCCGTCCGAAAGGTTGTCTGAATTGTTCGTGAAAGAGATTGTGACCCGACATGGAGTTCCTGTCTCTATTGTGTCAGATCGAGATACGAGGTTTACTTCCAGATTTTGGAAGCAGTTTCATGATGCTATGGGAACGAGGCTAAACATCAGTACCACCTATCACCCTCAAACGGATGGACAGTCGGAAAGGACTATCCAAACGTTGGAGGATATGCTTAGGGCGTGCATTATCGATTTTGGAGGTAGCTGGGATGACCACCTGCCATTGGTGGAGTTTTCGTATAATAACAGCTACCACACTAGCATCGGAATGCCCCCTTATGAGGCGTTGTTCGGAAGACGATGTAGGACCCCGGTCTGTTGGGGTGAAGTTGGACAGAAAGAGATGGGAAACAAGGCTGTCGTAATTGATATGGCAGAAAAGTTACGGGTGATAAAAGCACGTATGAAAGCTGCACAAGATCGCCAAAAGTCCTACGCTGACAAGCGCTGAAGACCGATCGAGTTTAATGTTGGCGATCGAGTGTTGCTGAAAGTATCACCATGGAAGGGAATCATTCGATTCAGAAAGCGAGGAAAGTTGAGTCCGAGGTACATCGGACTGTTTTCGATAAATGCAAGGGTAGGGAAGTCGCGTATTGACTGGACCTACCAGAGGAGCTAAACGGGATTCATCCTACCTTCCACGTGTCACACCTTAGGAAGTGTCTGGCAGACGCACAAGCACATGTTCCTTTGGATGACATTGAGGTAGATGATAAACTGAACTATATTGAAGAACCGGTTGCGATTGTGGATACGAAGGAAAAGCAAATACGTAATAAGACGGTTCGTCAAGTCAGAGTTCAGTGGAAGCATCGGAAGGGTTCAGACACGACATGGGAGATGGAAGATGAAATGAGGAGGTTGTACCCTCAATTGTTCGAATTGTAAAAGAGGTAGGTTTCGGGACGAAACATATTGTCTGGAGGGGAGACTTGTAACATCCCAAATTTTCTAAAATACAGTTATTTGAACTTACGAATGCGTAACGAATAATTAACTTGTTAGAAAGTGGACGAAAAATAACTAAGTTCAGGTCTCGAAGTCAGGTACTCGGATTAGGATTTCGAGTACACTACTTCTCGAAAACCTAGTAGTCGAAATCCCCAAATTTCGAGTACAGATACACCGCCTATAAATACTAGTGCCTTGGAAAATGAGTGAACCTCTGGCTAGAAGCACATTCTATCTCGAGTACACGAAGTAGGGCCCAAGAACTTCAAGAATCGAGCTTTTGATCGACAAACGAAGGAGGAAACGCACGGGAATCTACAGGGGTGATCATCTAGCATCAAGTAAGTGATCAGAACTAAAAAGTTAGGATTTTTAGAAAAAAGTGAACTTATACGTAGAGCTCACACCTTTATGCATAAAGCTCACACCTTTATGCATAAAGTCCGGAACTTTGAGGTTCTAATGTGTGGTAAGAACCTAAGGAACCTGAGACTAGCTTCCCATGGTCTTAGATGAATCTCTGAGATGTTTTATGACAAAAATATGTGTACACGAAATTACACACACAGGGAGTACTCGAAACCACACTTAGGAGTAAAAACTTGTTTTGAGAACAAGGTTCGAGTACCATGTTAGAATGCACATTTCTAGTACAAGCTTTGAGCATACTAAGTTCGAGTACACCTGGAGGTTCGTGTACCTTGGGTATTTCGTATACTCTAGTATTTCGAATACTCAGGAATTTCGTGTACATGGAGCTTAATGAGCTGCAAGTGTTCCGAATATAACCAAGTTTGAGAGCCTGTACTCAGAAGGGGAAACTAGCAGGCTATGAGGACTTAGGATAAATTCTAAGTCTGAGAATGTAAGGTAATAAGACGATGTAACTGATGTAGGTTCTTAAGTCTTAGCTAAGGAGTTCGGCTAAGGAAAACAAGAGTCTACTATCAGGTGAGTTCTAGATGCCCCACTTTAACATGTTATGTGTAACTATGTTTTGGGCTGGCATACATACTTATTGTTATGTCCATGATGTTATGTGCTTATGATGATGATGAACGAATGATGATATGCCATGATTACGTATGCATGTATGTGTGTTATGCATGATGAATATGTATGGAAAAATGCTATGTATGACGAATGAATGTTACTGAAATATGATGACCATATTTATGATGATAGTCATAAGATAACATGCTATGATGAATTCCTAAGCTGTTAGGATAATATGACATGAGGATAAAGATTCACTTTCTGACTTTTGATTTCTACTTGTCAGTTATCTTTCAGAACGTTAAACTCACAGATATGTTCATTTGAATCGTCACCCACGCAAACACACTGTCAGTTTATTATTCGTAAGCGATACTGAATTTCCGTTTTGAATTATATTTTCTCACTGACGGACTCAACTAAGCTTCCCTATTTTCACATTGTTATAACTGTTTTCACGTTGTTTTCTCATGAAATTGTCGGCTATCTGATTCATGTTATATGTGGACATCAGATCACAACCGATATGTCTTTGTCATTTGTTTTCCCCGTTGTTATTTCTCGTGAGTTGTTGTATATTTATATTTCAATTTTCATTGAAATACATACAACTGTTAATTGTTTTCCTAATCTAGTTGTCACACAACTGTTTACACATCGTAATTACACACAGTGAATAGTGAAAGTACACGTACCGTATGGACTTGCCAGACGATCTGGTACTAGTTGTCACACTACCCGCAGGAACTAATGATTTTGTGATTTATTCAAATGCATCTTATTCGGGTTTGGGTGGTGTCTTAATGCAACAGGGAAAGGTGATTGCATATGCTACAAGACAATTGAAGACACATGAATTAAACTACCCAACTCATGATCTGGAGTTTGCAGCGGTAGCTTTTGGTTTGAAAATTTGGAGGCATTATCTCTATGGAGTAAAATGTACTATTTACACTGATCAGAAAAGTCTTAAATATTTATTTATGCAAACAAAGTTGAATATGATGCAGAGAAGATGGTTAGAGTTAATCAAAGTCTATGATTGTGAAATCCTCTCCCATCCAAGAAAGGCAAATGTGGTCGCTGATGCTTTGAGCAGAAAAAATATTCACCTATAAAGGTGAAGGTGATGAAAATCGTGGTCTCTTCTAAAATCATAACCCAAATTAAAGAGGGTCAAGTGGAGGCTCTTAAAGAAGAAAATTGGAAACGAGACCGAATAAAGGGCCAAATTAATAATTCACTACCAAAAAAGTGACCTTTAGAGACTAAATTCTTAGGGAATGATATATCAGTCTTAAATACTTACTATTTAGGACTGAATATTCAGTTGCTAAAAATATTAGGGACTGAATTTCTTTCTTAAAAATTGGTGACTGCTAATCAGTCTCTAATATAGTAACTACTTATGTAAGATTGTGTTTCAATCCCTAATATGTTTAGGCCAAATATAGTTAAAAGGGGAAAATTATTTGGAAATGAATTTCAGTCTTAAATATGTGTCATTTATATCAAAAAAATGAACCAAATTTGATAGAAAATATTTGGGATTGACATTCAGTTTTAATATTTGCAAAGGGAAAATTAGTGACTGATAATCATTCTCTAATATAGTAACTACTTATGTAAGACTGTGTTTCAGTCGCTAATATGTTTGTGCCAAACATGTTTATAAAAGGAAAATTATTAGGCAATGAATTTTAGTCTTAAATATGTGTCATTTATATAAAAAAAATGAACCAAATTTGTTAGAGAATATTAGGGACTCACATTCAGTTTTAATATTTTCAATACAATGACGAACTGATATTCAGTTATGACTTTTCTTGTTAGAAGAAATGACCGGTTATTATTTATTAGTTTCTTATTTTGTTAAAACAAAGTCTACATATGATAAGCACTAAAAACCAGTTTAATTTAATGGGTTTTTTATGAAAGAGAAACTATGATATGATATTTAGTCTCTAATAAACAAAACTTATATTATTTTAAAGGAATAAAAATCATTCCTCATAGCTATTATAACTTATAACAATAATATTAGGGACAAATATGCAGATTAAAAATATATAAACTATGACTAGCTTAATGAGTTATAATCGACTCTCAATGTTAAACGAATCTATTATCTTTATAATATTTATTTAATACAAATATATAAGTATTTATTGTGTGAGTAATATTTTAATGATTGTATAATATTATGATAAAATATTTATTTATATGCAGTTCATGTTGTATAAAAATAATTAAAAGTTTAAAATAGTATGAAAATAATTATAAATATAAATAAAATATTTAATAAATTGAAAATGAGTAAGCCCAATTTTAAACACATAGTTATCGGCCAGTTGAATACGAGATTTATAAATAAAACTTCTCCAAGCTGAAATTAAGCTTAGTTTGTTTTAGGCTCAAAATCGAATCTATTTTTTTCAACTTATTCATTTAGATCAACTATTATTAAAAAATGAAAAATATATTTGAAAATTTAGAAATAGTTTTTATACTTTTACGCATGAGAATTTTATCGATAATTTTGTGGATGGTTAAAAATAAATAAGAAAAATCTATTTAAAATTTAGGTTAAATCAAATTAAAAGGAGATTTTAAGCCAACCATCAGACCACGCTTCCTGCTCCAACAGGCCATCACACAAGCTGATTCCGTTATAACACCCGCCACCACCAGTGAAGTTCGTCCTTGTTCCAAGAGGCTACACCGGTCGATTCATCCTTGTTCCACCAGGCCACCACTTATCGCTGCTCCATCAAGTCACCGCCGATCGACCTCTCCATCTGGCCACCACCGATCGAATTCGTCTTTGCTCCACCAGGACACCACCGAATGATTTGCTCCATATCGATCTGATGCCTCACTCCAAGTCACGCACAATTGAATTCCAATTGCACCAGATATCATCATTCTATTTTCTTCAATTCAACTTCATCAGGTTGTAGAAATCAGGTTAGTTGTTCAATTTCTTCCAATTGACCCAATATAATTTCTGATGCTAAGCCTGATGCAATTGCATATAGAATTTCTGGTTCATATGAATAGTTTATGCTTTTCTGGTTCTGGTTACACATCTGATTGAAATAGACATTACGTTTCAAGTTTTGATTTTAATCTAATTTTTGTTATGTTTATAATTTAGTTTAAAATGATGTTGGTTCTCTTATGTTTATGGTGTCAGTTAACAGAATGTTTGGTTTTATGGGTTTCGTTTTACTTATTATGAGAACTTTGGTATTGATTTTCAATGTTAGGTTTTCAATTTTGAACATCATGAAATTGGTTTTTATCTTTTTATATTTAGTAATAGGAATTGGAATTTTAGTAGAAAGTATGTTATATGTGTAATTTAATTTCTCTTTTTTATTATATGTGCGATTTTTTTTCGGCTAGTCCTTTTTTTGCACCTACCGCCTACGCCCTAGGTGAGACCAGTGTGCCTAAAGTGCACCTAACGCCTTTGACAACTATGGTATGTGCTTGATTTTTTAAACATTATAGTTATGTATAAAGTAATTTTGATTTTGCTTAAAGAGCATAATCTGTGAACCATGTTTATTAGAACTTGTGATCATCATATATCACTGAAAAACCTACCTAATTAGATTTGGAACACGTATATCTTGCCAGGTATAAAGTTATGTTACCTGGTAAACAAAAGCGTTATGTTAATGTTTTGATAACTAGTTTATGTATGCTTTTCGTTAACTAGGATTTTGCAATGACTTTGGATAAGAGCTGGACTAAAATCACTAATAAGGTAGATCCAATGTTTATTAAAGGGGTGATGGCTTTTGCGAAAAGGGTAAAACATACGTTGATACTGATGGTCGAATGCATTGTCCTTGTATAAATTGTGTGAATGCAAGAAAGCATATTCCTAGAGTTGTGGCTAATCATATCATACATAATGGTTTTGAACCATCATACAATACATGGATATATCATAGTGAACATCTTCCAAGTTATGAAACAGATGGAACAAATAGCGAGTGTGAAGAAAGTGAAGACGAATCAAATGATGGTGTGGATAAGTTGCTTGATGATGCTTTTCCGGTGGGTGTCGAAACTGAAGCTGAAAAGTACAAGTATGATGATAATATACGTAACAACCCAAATGTGGAGAAGTTATTTATCAATATTGAGAAGCCTTTATATCTAGGATGTGATGAGTTTTCTGTTCTAGGCTTTTACTTGAATTAATGAATGTGAAGGTAACATGTAAAATGACAATCGTGTCAATGGATATGATTTTGTATTTATTTAGTCAGGCTTTCAAGGACACTAATTTTCCAAAATACCATTACGAGGAAAAAAAATATTTGCTCACTCTGGGTCTAGGATATGAATCTATCCATGCTTGTAAACATGACTGTGCATTATTTTGGAAAGAAAATGAAAAATTACAGAATTGTCCGATATGTAGCACTAGTTGTTATGAATAAAATAGTAAGGGGAAGAAGAAACCAGTAAAAGTCTTGCGTTACTTTCCCATCACAAGTAGACTTAAACGCTTATATGGCTCAAGACACACTGCAAAAAAATGTTGTGGCACGATCGACCTAGAATCAAAGAGTAGGGGGTTCTTAGGCATCCGGCAGATGGAAAGGCGTTGAAACATTTCGAGGCGGTGTTTCCAGATTATGCAAATGATCCTACAAATGTTCGCCTAGGGCTTGCAAGTGATGGTTTCAATCCTTTTCGAGTAATGAGTCTCTCCTATAGTATGTGGCTTGTTGTGCTAGTACCATACAATATGCCTCCTTGGAAGTCTATGAACAATGCTTCATTTATCTTGACATTGTTGATTCCTGTAAGAGATTCACCGGGAAAGGATATTGATGTATTTTTGCATCCACTTATAAATGAGCTGAAACTTCTATGGGATAAGGGTGTTGAAACATATGATTGCGAATCAAAACAACTATTCAACTTGCGTGCTGCACTTATATGGACAATCAATGATTTTCCTGCTTATGGTTACCTGTCTGGATGGAGCACGAGTGGATACAAGGCACGTCCGATGTTCAATGAAGATGCCAGCAGCATACGTATACGAGATAGAATAGCGTATGTAGGTCATAGGCGATTTCTCCTACTCCCTCACTCTTGGAGAAAAGCACAAGATTTTAATGGACAAAGAGAGATGAGGCCCCCAAACATGTCAATTGAGATGATTGTTTACGTCAGTTGGAACATCTCACCATACATCTTCATGGAAAACATCAGTTTTATGGTGAAAAAAAAGGAAAAGAGACCCACATGATTTAAACTGGTCAAAGAAAAGCATTTTTTAACTCCCGTATTGGTCTAAGTTGCTAATTCGTCACAACAATGATGTGATGCATGTGGAAAAGAACGTGTGTGAGAACGTGTTAGGAACCTTATTAAACATACAAGGAAAGACGAAAGACACTGACAAAGCTCAACTAGATTTGGAAGATATGAAGATACGTAAGGAGCTTCACTTGGTTAGGATGAATGATTGTTGGGTTAAACCGCATGCTTTGTACGTTTTAACAAGAGAGGAAAGAAAAAACTTTTGTAATTTACTCAAATCTGTGCATTTTCCAGATGGGTATGCAGGAAATTTAGCTTAGAATGTCATTGTTGATCAAGGAAAGGTATATGGGCTTAAATCACATGATTGTCACGTCTTAATACAGCACATCATTCCTATTGCAAATCGTCCATTTTTGACAAAACAAATTCATGATGCGTTAATTGAGTTGTCAAAGTTTTTAATTAAAATTATTAAAGTCACATGAGGGAGTTACAAGTATTGCAAGACGAGATAGTTAAGGTTTTGTGAAAGCTTGAATGAAAATTTCCCCCATCTTTTTTTTACAATTATGGTACAGTTGTGTGTGCATCTTCCTGAAGAGGCAATATTGGGAGGACCCGCACAATCAAGGTGGATGTATCAAATTGAAAGATACCTTGGCCATTTGAAGAGATATGTTAGAAACAATGCTAAACCCGAAGGTTCGATAGTAGAAGGTTACGTTGTTGAAGAAGATATAACATTTTCTTCAAAATATTTGTGAGGTGTTGAATCAAAGTTTGAAAGACATTGCAAAACTGAAGAGAAAACCTCTAGTGATTCTAGAAAGCAATATGATTTATATTCAACAATTGTCAAGAGGTTCAACCATTCTTAGAGTAAGTTTTTATTTTAATTAATTTTAATTTATTATTATTTTTTGATCGTTGGTTGTGAATTAGTACTAATTGTAAAATGTTGATAAATTTAAATTTTATTTACATGTGTCAGAGATCACTTACGGTTTTACAAAGGAAACACCCTGAATCATTAGATTTTTACCTTATGAAAAAGTCTACATTCATGGGTTGGTTTGCAAAAAAAGGTGATAATCTTAGTATATCTTACTTAACTTTGTGATTTTAGGGTACACTCTAATAACATGAATATTATATTTATATTGATAACAGCCCGAGAGATGTATACACTAAATCCATCTAAAGTTAATGAGGAGTTGTATGCATTGTCTTCACTTCCTGATAATCGTGTTTCGTCACATAAGGGATACATAGTAAACGGGGTTAAATTTATAGTCAAGTCAAGGGATGATTGTAGGCAAACACAAAATTGCGGAGTTACAGTCCCGGGCATCCATAATGAAGTTCAAGATGATTATTACGGTTATCTTGATGAAGTAATTGAATTGTTATTCATAAGTGGTTATCGTGTTTTTTATTCAAACACACATCGTTTGACACTGATCGTCGAAGAAAGTATGTTATGTTTGAACCTCATTTCATAAGCATAGATACATCATGAGGTGTTTATAAGGAAGATCCCTTTATTTTTGCAAGTCAGGCTCAACAAGTATTTTAAATAAATGATTCACTAAAACCAAATACACAATGGAACATAATAGAAAGAATTAAACCCGTCCTCAGTTCGGATTGCAGGCTGCAACTCGCCTGCATGAAGCCGGAACCATAGGCACTTGTGGGATATTCCTTAAGACAAGAATGGAGAAGATTTGTTGGAAGATATCAACCTTCTTCGTGAAGATATTGCAGATGAGATTGTTGAAAATGTTGATGTGTAGGATTCTGATGACAATAAAGATGATTTTATTGATGATGGCATAGACAATTCTGATTACGGTATGGAAGATTATGGTTCAGAGTTAAATCTAGATGATTCAGAAATTGAGAATCATAATAATGACAGTGAAATTGTTGAGTCAGACGATGATGATGATGATGATTAGTAATGTTAAGTCTTTAATTATGTCATCTTTTGATTATTTCTATTTCTAATACTCATCTTATTGTTACTACTATACATGTGGATGTATAGTTTAATCACTTTATTCAAACATTTACTATTAATCTCATGATTGCAGGTAAAATTAGAAGTTCTATTGAGATAACTTCAAGAAGATTTACCATATTTTGAAGTCTGGTGTATTTTTTAAATTTTCATACATAGGTAGATATTCTTATTAAAGTTAATACATGTGTGAATTCTTCGTTTTATGATTTATTGGTTCAAGCGTTATTTTATAAGATAGAAGTTGACTACTAGGTAATTATTGGAGATGATATATAGGTATTTGGTATTTATTCTATTTCTGATTGAATTCATATCTAGGTAACAAAGATGTGTTTTGCTATGATATTCCAACTTCTAGTGATTTAACAGTTCCAGTGCTCTATCAGGTATGTATTTGTTTCCACCCATTGTGATCCGCTTAAAATTTTACATTCAATCCATTATCAACAAAAAAGGACCTTGTTGCTACTCTAGTACTCGCTGCCAATTGTGTTGCAGTCCACATTACTAAATTATCTGTTATATTTTTTTTTTGTTTATGGTCGTGTATCAAGCATTAGGTACTGGTTGATTGGGTATTCAAGTCATGTATTTGCTGTTTGATATATATAGGTGTGTAAAATTGAATTTTTTTAATAGATAATATTATTCAGATGTCTCCGTGCCCAAATACTGTCACATCAATGCCCTTATCCCCATCACCCGGCAACCCCTCGGCCAGTTGATATACCTGGTTAACTGATGTCTGGAAGGTCTGATCCAGAACCAGCAGGAGCAGAACCACCTGGAACCCGACCACCTGAACACACCCCTCCCTATTACAGGGATGGGTTCCAAAGGATGGGGCTTTCTATGGGTTGGGTCGTACATATGCTTTTTTTTTTGTTTAGGGGCTGCGAATAAACTGGCTGTGTTGAATCCTTGCTGGGTCGAAACTGGGCTGCCTTGTGCTAGAATGGAGTTGCACGAGTTGTTTGGTTGGTCTAACAGGGTAGCTGATTATCTAGATTTTTTTCCTCACATGCTAATTTATTGGATTAAGAGTGATGTTCAGGGAGGTATTATGAGCAGATCTTGTTGGGCTAGAGGATGTTACTGCGTCTATGATTTAGAGGGACAAATTGTTATGTATGTTATTGTCTGTTCATATAGGGACAAATTGCTTTTGTTTTTCTTTCAAAAAACTGCATTTATTTAAGTTTCACACATTCTTTTTCAACGATACAAGATTTTTATTAACTGCATAATATATGTTTTGATTTTGTATTCAAGTGTGTGCTGCACCTGGTCATGTATCTACAATTGGAGATGCTAAATATTTTTTATAAGTTCAAAGTTCTATTGTTTTTGAATTTTGAATATGTAATGGAACTCATTTGTTTGCAGGTTTTGAGCTATGATGGTTTGCACTCCCCAGATTCTCTGGCTGTTACTGCTGCTGGAATTGAAGTGTAAGATTCAATAACAAATTAAGAATTTTTGCTCTTAGATGGCATCATAGGTTGTCTTGATTTCAGCTACCTAATACAGTTATTGCCACTTTTTCCACCAAACAGACCTCTCTATGAAGTGCCAAATACAAATATTGATATTCAGATCAACGAAACAATTTATTCCCGTCAATTGTTGATTTTGATGATTATAAACTTATTATGTAATTTTGGGTGATTCATAATTTACATCTTGGAAGATCAGCTAGTGCACTGCCATATGTGACACCCTACCTATGCCCAGATAGTGCCAAACCCCGTGTCCCAGGTATACCATATGCGATACACTCCTTGTGCCAAGCTAATGCAGCTACCAGGCCACCCATGGGCTGTATGCGGCTGGCTTGGGGCTGTTGGGTGCTGGGCGGAGGAGGGGCAGGTGCCTTGATGCTGGCACTAGTGGGGCTTGGCCTTCTGGCTCATGGAGTGTCACAGTGGTGGTTTTTATGGCCCAAAGTTAGTTTTTGGGTTAATGGTTTCTAGTTGGGGTCTTTGGCCTTGGTAGTAGATGGTGAAAGTCATGCTATATAGTATTTTTGTTATGTCATGCTATATAGTATTTTTGTTATGGCTAAAATTCAGACACACAATGGAACAATTTCCATTAATTTGATGTTTTATTTAACGGCTGAAGTAATTTTGGATGTTTTTATCGTTTTGATATTTTTTTAATCATGTATCGTAATATCATTTTATGCTTCAAATAAAAACTTTATATAATTAGTTAATGTAACAATTTTCTTGAAGTAAAATGTGGATGCTTAGGATAGTGATGATGTTTACAAGAACACGGGCTGATGCAGAATCTGATTTACCTACAATTCAATCGGTGCCAGAGGGAAGTGTTGTCATGAAACGTAGACACAAGAATAATTCGTGCAAGAGCAGACCTGATGTTAAAGCTCATATGGTTTTGATTATTTAACTTTCATATACTCTAGATTTATTCATACAAAATAGGAGTAAATCTACTAACTTTTCATCGTATCCTCATGGATTAAAAAAGTTATCGATAGTTTGTTGTGCTGGGTTAATCTTGATCGAACAATGGGTATGGGTCGGTTAATTAGAGTGGGTAGGATGAATTTTTATTTTCGTGAGTCAAATTTAGTAGTTTAAATAATGTTCTAATTAGAGAACTTGATTGGTTAGCAGGTCTAAAACATGAAAAGTTCTCCTCCATATATGTAATCACTTTGCATGTTCTAGCAGTAGTTTATTTCCTTTTCAAATGATAATGACCTCCTATACGTAAATTTGAGTGTATTTATGTGTGCTTATCAAATGGTCTGTACCAACATGTTGTGTGGTATCTTCAGATAACATGATTGAGATTTACAACAAAAATTGGAAATTTGTATCTTGTGTTTGAACATAGTCGTTAATATATCCAATTTAATGTTCACTGGTTTTCTACTTTTTGTAGCCCAAGAAAATCACAATCTAACTCTTTACTTCTCATGATTGCACAATGCACACTCAATTTGATGAAATAAGAACACAAAACGTACTTGAATTTTGTAATCTAAAAAACGATACATACATTTGTTTACATACACATGTTTATTGGTCTTGAGACATTGCAGTTTTCCATGAAAAACTGTTTTGGCACGTTCTTAGCTGTCAATCAGTAAGTAACCGTCAACTCCATTGCCCATCGTACACATAATACATACGAATACATACTAATAATTAAACAATAAGTTTGACCCGTTAGGATACTTTTACTAAATACATGATCATATTGTGGTATTAAAGTCCAAAAATCACCCCCTTTATACCAAATATGATCAAGCCTTCAGTCTTCAATATTCACTTGGGGTCTTTGTTCAAAATGATGAAGAAATAATCACTTCTTTCACTTGAGTTTTCTTCAACAGTTGCTGCCATTTTATGAGCAATTTGTGCTGCCTTGGTGACATCTATCGCCTGCATTGAAGCCCTTGGAATGTTCGGATCAGCTTCTGCGGTCCTTGTTACTCCTTGACCAGCTTCCAAACTTGTGCAATCTGCTACTGATGCTTCTTGTACAACCTGTGCAGCCTGCAAATCGACACCAGCAGCCTGCAAATCGACAGCAGCAGCCTCCTAATCTAAATGATTGTTGACAACAAGTCCTTTAAGTTCTTTCTTCATTACATAATTCATTTTACTATCATCATTGAATTCTTCTTTACAACTTTCATACTCATCCACACAAGGTTCCACTGCCCATCATACACATGATACATACTAATAATTAAACCATAAGTTTTGACCCATTAGGATAATTTTACTAAATACATGTTCATTTTGTTGGGATTGTAGCAGAACATCACCGGAAAAAGACCTAAATCTTATGAACTTATCCAATAACCTAAATGCTCCGCATTCAATTTTCTCCGATCCATCAACAAAATTCTCCTAATCCTTGCATGTTTCTACTCAAAATCACCGATAACAACTTCATATGATCATATTATGTTTAATTTTTGCAGAACATTGTTTTTCTTAGGGTTTATAAGTCTTTCCACTTTTTTCGATTTTACTTTCTCATTATGACAATTTGGTTTTCATCTTCTCTTATCTGTTTTTAGAAAAAAAATTATAAAATTGCTTCATGAAATTAAGATGTCTGCTAATTACTTGTAAGATATGGAAGACGTAACAATTATTTTGGTAAGAAAAAAAAACATTTCTATAGCCTATAGGACTGGGTTCTGTATCCCTTTCAATTTGAATCACATCTTCCATATTTTTGCTAGCAATATGATAGTTTGGTTTCTTCATTTTTTTGTGCTTTTAATTGGATTTTATATTAAAATGCTAAAATCTAAATATGAATGTTATTAGGTTACTAAGAATGGACATGCAGCTGCACTTGAGATTGAGTTTAGTGCCATACAATATATTTTTCCACCGTGCATTATAGTAACTAAAAAAATATAAAGGTTGTTTTATCTCTTTATATTGTTACACGGGTCAGATGGTTACTGCTTTAAGAGTTTTAAAAAAACCATAAAAGTTTTTGATAATTGATTTGCTGCTGCACAACATGTTGCTTCTGAGAATGTTGCTGCTGAACATGCTGCTCATGAACAACCTGTTGGTTGAATTTTAAGTAATTTTAGTTGCAGGACAACCTTTTGCTGTTGAAGAAGAAACTGATCCATCAAAATAGGTGTGGTCCTAATATAAATCATAGTGTTGCTCGAACTTTACTATGGTTAAGGAAACAAAAACTTTTGTTGGGACCTCAGCAACAAAATTTGCTACCGAGTGTGGAATCGTCATTCGGAATGTGTGTCCGATGAATTTTCACACCTGGGATTCAGTACCAAAAGAAGTGAAAACACGTATGTATGAGAAACTATAAGTAAGTTGGTTATATTTTACTTTTAATAATTTCAATATATTATGATGTTCAATTTAAATTTATATTAGTAACATAAATATTCAATGCAGGGAAGCTTTGAATTGTTACGAGGAGATAATATTTTTATGGAATATGTAGATGCTCGACTCCGTGCCTAGTGGAAACGCGCACAAGGTGTTTTGAGTCAGAATCGGAAGAAGAACGGAGGAAAAACAAATCCGCTAGTGGCAAGATCGAATATGAAGCGAGATTGTCGGAGCGAAGAAGATTGGAATCATTTGTGCAACTATTGGGAGTTAGAAAAAACCCGGGTTAGTTTGATGTATTTAGTTTTATAAATCATAATAAATATTCATGAATAATTTTCTTATTTTTAGTGTTTAACATGCATTAAAAATTTAAATTTCGTAAAAATATAGTGATAAGATGGAAGAAAATAAAGCAAAACAAGTTAACACAAGCAGAGGTGGCTCTCGTTCAACATCTAATCATGTATACCAAATGGTAAGATTTACGCCTTTTAACTCATAATGTGTTATTGTGTGTTATAAATTAATAATTGTTCATCTTATTATCTAAATATTGTTTTGAGAAGATTATTGTTAGTTTTTTTTTCAACCAGCTTGTTGTATTTTGTATTCATTTTTGTGTATTGACATTTAAGTTCTAATAATCATAATTATTTTTAAAATCCGTATTTAAGGAAATTGACCACAAATGACCCATAATGGACAATTTAAACGAAATCCTTCATGTCTTAATCGGTTATATGGTATATTATGTTATTAAGAGTTATAGCAAGTTGTATTTGTCTTATGGGCCATATATGTTAGTATTCTCATGTATATTAGTTGATAAAGCTTATTTATGTGTGTTGTTGATGGTCCTATTTCGAAGTATGCAATATGTTTGTTGTTGATAAGAAGTAATACCTTTTGGCTGTTTAGTTTACTTTAATCCATAAACAATATGATTGACCAGCTACATATAATTAGTATAATACTTTGCTAATGCTATCATATGCATATGTGTAATTGAAAATACTAAATAAAAATTATAATCTTAACCAGCTACATATAATTTACTAGTTGTAGCTGCACATAGTTGAATACTAAAGCACCATGGCTGCAAACTTGAATGCTAAAGCAACATGGCTGCATACTTGAACACTTAAGTAACATCACCTATCTCGCCGGTCCAGCACATACCATCCCAGCAACCAACACCAATCAGCCCAACCCCCTTCCTGAAGCAGAAGACTCTTAATTGTGCCAAGCAGCGCTAGCCGGCCAGGCCACGCGGCCAAGCAGCCAGGAAAAAACCCCATCTTAGTACCAATCAGCCAGGCGACCAAGGGCCAACAGCCAATATGAGCAGGACCAACAGGGGCCAGCTGCTCCCAGCGCCCAAGATGATTCCAGTTGAATATGTGGCAACCCTAAATCCACCTAGGCCACTCCATATGCAGATCAGCCTACATGTCACGCCCCCTTGGAAACAAGAGCAGCTCCAAACCAAAGCCAATAGACGAATGAAACCCACGATCTAGACAGTTCACTATGCAGCCGAGGACCAAAAGATAAAGCCATAGCCATGCTCTCAACCCATCCCATACCCAGGATGCATTCCAGATGAGCCCCACCTTCACATACAGGTCACCCATTACACAACCCATCAACATACCACTATTATTTACTTAATTAGTCAAATACAGCACCTGTCCCATCAGATACAACAGCCCCAACCCAACAGAACCCATAATCGACCCCAAGAAATTACACAGCCCCCAACCATGGCACCTCCCACCACGACTAGACTCCCAACCTTTCAAGACGAATGGACCTAGCCTCTAAATAGACGGGAAAAGACCCAACAAGAGCAACTACCAAAAACCAACCTGAATAGGAGCCCTAAAACCCAAAAGAACTAATTTTTATATATGAAAAAATGAATGATTTCATTCTTTTTATAATATCTTTATTCTTCATTATTTTAAATTTTATGATGGCACATAAATCCTAAGACTCAAATGCCCCCTAGCCCATTACAAGTTTACTACAAGCTGCATTTTAATGCAAAGAAAGAGGGATGGTTAAACAATTATGCAAGAATTGAATACGTAAGCATCTCTTTAAAATATCTTTACATATAAAATTGAATCTTGTCTAACTTTGATTTTTGGTTGATCTATATTAATAATGTTCTATTTATTTTTACCTTCTCAGGAAAATATTATCGAGCATAAAGAGGTGGCCGTTAATGAATTAACATTGAAAGGAACCGTGATTACTACCGCTATAGAACAAAACCTTGAAAAGGAAGCTATCCAAAGTGTTTGTGGCAAACTAAAAACATTGCAATCTGCATGGGCGGTAGGTGTAGGGCCAGTGTTAAGGAAAAAAGAAAGATGGATGAACACGAGTGTCCAATCATCTCATCAAGATTCAAGTCATACCAATGAGGATCTGAAAAACCAGGTAATTGCACTCACGAAGGAACTCAAGCATAATAATGACAATATCAAAGAATGTTAGAGTTTATAAGCACAAAGTTTCCAGAATTTAAGAACATAGCATCCACACCTGTGACCAATGAAGCTCATGATTCAGAAGCACTGTCCGATGATAGTTACCACACTACCTAGAATGTTAGTGGAGATGTTTTTTTAATTTTGTTTCATTGTCAAGTACTTTTTCTTGTTTTTGAACTGATAAATTGGTACTGGTTTGATTGATTATTGCTATAATGTTAATGGTTGAATATATTGATATTCTTGAAACATAAGAAATAAAATTATGAATGATATTTATGATATGTATTATAGAATGTTAATGCATATTGAATACTAAATCAAATTGTATTAGAACTATTTTTCATTGTTAAAATTAAAATAAATTATTCTTTTGAGACTGATTTTATGTATTAACTAAACATATTGTAGACTGAACTTAACTATTATCGTGAACTGATTATCAGTGTCTAATAATATGTATTAGAGACTAAAATACAACACTAACATTGATTAATTTTCAGTCCTTAAAACAATCATATTAACGACTTGAATAGACTAATATCAAAAACTAAATTTCAGACTCAAAAACTTCTTATTAAACTGATTAATTTTATTCGCAAAACTAAATAAATGTATCTGGGACAACAAATATATTTTTATACGACAGATTTTCAGTCCCTATAATCATCCATTTGTGTAACATTTGTACATTTAGTCATGGTAGTTGTGAACAGTGTTAGAACAAATGTGCTTTCATATCAAATCATTCAATGTGATTCATGTGTTCATTATGTGCTTGTGTGTTAGGATCTTTATTATTTAGGAACAAGTATGTATTAATTATTTACAGTCGAGTTCGCTAGGCAAGAACAGTATCGTATTATATCGAAACAGTGGTGGGACGGCGTCAGGTACATCAGGTAGCTGGAATCTGGGGTATGCCCTATACATATACTGCGTTCGGTGTAATGGGATAGTGTTGGTGCGTAGTGTTGAGACGAATATTATGACAATTAATTTAACAAGAATCGTAATACGTAAGCGAGACTGAGTAGAGTTATGGGTGACGATCCATAATAATACGAATGTTGAACTTATAATTATGATTAAACGCCATAACATTTTATATGATTGAAAAACGCGATTGCGGGTATACACGTAATTGTATATGTTTAACGATCGGGCAACAAACGAAGTTCAAAAATAATTAAAATAATTATTTTACATTTTTACAATTTTGAAACTCATCAAAAAGATGAGAATAATATTCTTTTATTTTAAATCGCGTAAAATACGCGTTACGTTTAGGAAACGCGAACCGAGCAACCGAAACGGACCCGAACACCACCCGGGCTATAAAAGATTTGAAAATGGCCATTTCTTTCATTTAATTCACCAACAACCCACTCTCTCTCTAGAATTTTCGTTCAACCCTTCTCTCTCTAAAAATCCAAGCTTTAAACGCTCGTATCTCGCTCGTTTCTCAACGGATTTCGGTGATTCTTGAACCCACGCGTAGCTCTCGACATTCCCTACACGAAAGTACAAGAGATCTGTGGATTTGTCCGGCTAAAAACGAGGTATGATCGAAAGAAAAATCTGGAAAATAGGGTTTCTTGTGTGTTTTGTTCAAACCCGACCCAAAGCCGGCTCTTTGTAACATCCCAAATTTTCTAAGATACAAGTTATTTGAATTCTACGTACGTGTAACGGATAGGTAACTTGTGGGAAAATAGACGAAAATAACTAAGATGGGGCTTAGAAATCGTGTACTCGAAATATGGAGATTTCGAGTACACCATATTTCGAGTACTCCCTATTTCGTGTACTCAGGTGTTCGAGTACGGGCACCTTGTCTATAAATAGTCGTGCCTTGGGAAATGTGACAACCTTTGGTTGGAAGCACAGTCCCTCTCGAGTACACAAAGTTTAAGTCCAAGAATTTCAAGAATCAAACTTTGATCGACCAAACGAAGTAGGAAACGCACGGGATTCTACCAGGAGGATCAGCTACCTTCAAGTAAGTGATTCATGTATAGAAAGCTGGATTTTTATACAAAAGTTAGGATGGTTAAACAAAGGGTGAACTTATGCATAAAGCTCACACCTTTATGCATAAAGTTCATAACTTTGAGGTTCCAATATGTTGGTAACAACATAAGGAACCTAGAACTAGCTCCCCAAGGTCTTAGATGAATTTCTGAGATGTTTAATGACAAAATGATGAGTACACGAAGCTATGCACTAAGGGTACTCGAAATCATACTTAGAATTTCGTGTACATGAGTATTTAGAGTACATGGGTATTTCGAATACAATGGCTATTTCGTGTACATGGAATTTCGTGTACAGGGGTATTTCGAGTACAACGGCTATTTCGTGTACATGGAATTTCGTGTACAGGGCATTTCGTGAACAAGGGATGTTTCGAGTACATGGCAATTCGTGTACATGAGAACTTAACGAATTTCAAGGGTTTCGAACACTTAGCTAAGTTTCGAGAACTTGGATTCAGAAAGGGGGACTAGTAGGCTATGAGGACTTAGAATAATTTCTAAGTCTAAGTATGTGATGTGATGGTATGTGACGATATGATGTAACTGATATAGGTCCTTAAGGCCCTAGCTAAGGAGTTCGGCTAAGGTTAACAAGAGTCTACTGTCAGGTGAGTTCTAGACGCCCTATTTTATGCTTAATGTTTTGGGCTGACATACATGCTTATTGTTATGTCTATGATGATATGTGCCTATGATGATAATGAATGAACGATGTTATGCCCTGACCATGTATGCATGTTTAGGTGATAGTATGATTATTGCATGAAAGTATGCTAAGAATGATGAATGCATGTTAGTAAGTTATGATGATAAACTAAATGATAACATGCTATGATGATAAATAGGGAGGTATGTTATGATGAAATCCTAGGTACGCTATGATGGAAGTATGATGTTATGATGATTACATGCTAGCAAAATGTGTTTATGTTGCCATGATGAATGATATGATGACGTGCGGCTAGCATGACATGTGCATGGTACTAGGATGTTATGATGACATGATACTAGCATACCCTGTATGAGAAATCCTATGTTATTAGGATAATGATACGATGTTATGATGAATGATGATATGGTGCTAGTGTATCATGTCATGATGAATGATGGTTGCTCCAGTACTTGTACTGGGTAAGTATGGTTGCTCCAGTATTTGTACTAGGTAAGTATGGTTGCTCCCGTACTCGTTACGGGGTAAGTATGATGTTGCTCCCGTACTCGTTACGGGGTAAGTATGATGTTGCTCCCGTACTCGTTACGGGGTAAGTATGATGTTGCTCCCGTACTCGTTACGGGGTAAGTATGATGTTGCTCCCGTATTCGTTACGGGGTAAGTATGACGTTGCTCCCATATTCATATGGGGTAAGTATGGTTATGGTTGCTCCAGTACTGGCTACTGGGTAAGTATGGGTCTGCAGAACGCTTCGGCGGGACAGACCAACGATTATGGAGCCTTGTGCCGGCATGAGCCCACTGTTCGCATGGTAACAGTGGAACGTATGATGATGATGATGTAAGGATGTTATGTGCTAATGTTATGGACTATGTGTATGAAATGATGTATATGTTAAGTATGTTTAATGTTGTTTTATGAAAACTAGAACTCACCAGCGTAAGCTGACTTGATTTAGCATGTATGTCAGGTTGAAGGTATGATAAGAGGAGTCATGGAGCTCGGGCATAGAGTCATACGATCCGGTGGTTTTGGCAATCCGATATGTTTTTGATACAGACACTTTATTGACTTCTGTTTATCAAACTATGTTTACATTTCCGCTGCATGATTATGAAAGTTTTTAGTTTAAGAGCTATGTGTTATGATGAAAACCAACCTCTGTGAGGTGCCCGGTTTTGGGGCCTCACAAGTTGGTATCAGAGCCATAGTTTGAGAGATCTTAGCATCCCAAATGCCAAGACTTAAACTGAGAATGGGATTAATGGATGCGGATTGCCAACCACGGATGACGGATGCCACGAGTCGAATGTTTATGTATGAGTTAAGGGTTAGATGTAATGTTATGAAAGTAGTTAGTGTCATGCACATTGAAGAGATGGGATGGGAAACGTTTAGAGCCTATGAGTTGGGTAAATGGTTAATAACACTTGATCAACGTCGTTAACGATTTACAAAACTTATTCCGTGCTAAACTGATTCCTATGCTGACTCATCAATTGTTGCATTATGTAGAAAGTTAAGATGGCCGGACAAAAGGGTAGACCGTGAAAGAAACCACAGGTAGCTGAAGAACCACATGTCGAGGCTGAAGAACCCGTCAACGAAGACGACCACGAGCACAACGAGCAACCTGAGAATGAAGACGAGTTCACTCTAGAGCCTATCGTGGTGAAGGCTATTTCTGATGAGGTCTGCAAGATCATGGATGAAAAGATGCCAGCAATGATTGCTAAGGCACTGAAGGATGCTCTAAAAGACAAGTCTGAAGGAACTAAAGAAAGCACCAAAGAAGATGAGGTGGTGATCATCGAGACGAAGAGCGGCGACTCTATGACAGGGAAACTGAAGGGCTGTGACTACAAGTCCTTCAAGGGATGTAACCCACCGACCTTTGATGGGAAGAAGGACGCAGTGGCCACCTGCCACTGGATTTCTGCGATGGAGGCTGTTATCTCCATCAGTGAGTGCCGAGTTGACCAAGCTGTCAAATTTGCAGCTCACTCTTTCGTTGAGGAGGCACTTCACTGGTGGAACACCGTCAAGCAATCCAAGACTACTGAGGATATGGAAAAGATGACTTGGGATGATCTAAAGGAACTGGTCACTAAGCAGTTCTGTCCCAAGAATGAGCTGGATAAGGTCGAAAGGGAGTTTCTAGTGATGAAGGTGGGAAGCCTGAATCACAGGCAGTACACTTCGCGATTCAATGAGATGGCAAGACTTGTTCCTCACTTGGTTTCTACCGAGGAGCGCAGGGTGAAGTTATACATGGAGGGTTTGCCTCCCAAGGTTCGGATACATGTGAAGGCGAATGCTCCCAAGACTTATGACTCCACTGTGGAGCTCAGTGGCATAGTTTGGGATGATGTTATGTCAGCCGAGCCAGCCAAAGAAGAAGCAAAGGTGAAAGAGTCCTCCGGGACTAAGAGGGGTCGAACAGACCAACGAAAGTTCTCAAGCAAGAAGGCTAGGCGAGAGGAGATGGGCCGATGCAACAAGTGTGGGAAAAGCCACACGGGACAGTGCCTGGTGGGCACTAATTTATGTTTCAGGTGTGGAAAGACGGGACACTTTTCTAGCAGTTGCCCGAATGCTACTCGATGCTTCAACTGCAATGGATTAGGACATATGTCCAAGGATTGCAAGCTACCACGGGCCGATGCTTCGGACTCGGGTAAGAAAGAGGAGAAAGGAAAGGAGAAGCAGAAGGCTAAAGCACGAGCCTTTACGATGACGAAGGATGATGCGATTGTGGACCCGGACGTGGTCACAGGTACCTTTTCTATCAACAATATTCCTGCTTCTGTATTGTTTGATTCTGGTGCCAGTATGAGTTTTGTGTCTTCTACTTTCTGTGATGGGTTATCTGGGAAGGTTAAGAAGATAGATCGGGTATTTGATGTAGAGACGGCTATTGGTAAGATGACCAGGGTGACTGAGGCTATCGATGACTGTTATGTTGAGATAGAAGGTCATAGGTTCCCTGTCCGATTGTTTCTTATTACCTTAGGGGGATTCGATGTGGTTTTGGGTATGGACTGGTTAGCCAAATATGAGGCTAACATTGTATGTCGACGAAAGATGATATGTTTACGTGCGATGGATGGGAGCTCCGTGACGGTTTATGGTGATAAAGCGATGTATGCGCCAAAGATCATTTCGATGATGAAGGCTGATGTTATGATGCGGCGAGGGTGTGTAGCCTACTTGGCCTACGCGATTGAGGAACGTACGGATACGAGGACGATTGATGATGTTCCCGTGGTGTGTAACTTCCCCGATGTATTCCCTGAGGAATTGCCTGGATTACCACCAGAACGGGAAATTGAGTTCCAGATCGACTTAGTGCCGGGGGCACAAGCCGTTGCCAAAGCACCTTACCGTTTAGCTCCAACAGAGATGAAGGAAATGATGACCCAGCTACAAGAACTCCTTGATAAAGGTTTTATACGACCGAGTGTCTCTCCGTGGGGAGCACCGGTGCTGTTCGTTAAGAAGAAGGATGGAAGTATGCGTATGTGTATTGACTACAGGGAACTGAATAAGTTGACCGTAAAGAACAGGTATCCTCTACCTAGAATTGATGAGTTGTTCGATCAATTGCAAGGTGCAAGCTGGTTCTCGAAGATAGATCTCCGATCCGGTTACCATCAGTTGAAAGTTCGAGAGCAGGATATTCCAAAGACTGCTTTCCGTACGCGTTATGGGCATTACGAGTTTCTCGTTATGTCGTTTGGATTGACGAATGCTCCTGCAGCATTTATGGATTTGATGAACAGGGTATGTCGACCGATGCTGGACCGATCGGTGATAGTGTTTATTGACGATATCTTGATTTATTCAAAGAACGAGGGAGACCATGCTTGCCACGTACGTGAGGTATTGGAAATCCTGAGGAAAGAGGAACTTTATGCTAAGTTCTCCAAATGCGCTTTCTGGCTACGAGAGGTACAGTTTCTGGGTCACGTGGTGAACCCAGAAGGCATTATGGTAGATCCAGCTAAAGTTGAAACGATTATGAAATGGAGTCCTCCAAAGTCACCGACAGAAGTACGCAGTTTTCTTGGTTTGGCCGGTTACTATCGGAGATTTATTCAGGACTTCTCCAAGATAGCGACGCCACTGACGAAGCTCACGAAGAAAGACGTAAAGTACGAATGGGGTCCAAACCAAGAACAAGAGTTTTCAGTGCTGAAGGAGAAACTTACCCAAGCTCCTGTTCTAGCACTGCCGGATGGGAATGATGATCTTGTTGTGTATGCCGATGCGTCACGACAAGGGTTGGGATGTGTACTAATGCAAAGGGGAAGGGTGATAGCTTATGCTTCGCGCCAGCTAAAGATTCATGAGGCTAACTACCCGACCCACGATCTTGAACTCGCTGCAGTGGTGTTTGCATTGAAAATATGGAGGCACTATTTGTATGGAGTAAGGAGTACCATCTATACCGACCACAAGAGCTTGAAGTATTTCTTCGAGCAAAAGGATTTGAATATGAGGCAGAGACGATGGCTTGAGCTGTTAAAGGATTATGACTGTGATATTCTATATCACCTGGGAAAGGCCAATGTGGTGGCAGATGCTCTGAGTCGCAAGACTGATCATCCTGCCATACGAGTAAAATCGTATAGTTTGGTGATAACCCCAGACTTTCTGAACGAGCTCAAACAGGCGCAACAGGAGGGATTGAAAGAAGAGAATGTGGGTTTTGAACGCGTCTTCGGACAAGTCAAGAACTTGGAAGACAATGACCATGGGATAAAGCTACGATTCGGTCGAATGTGGGTGCCCAGAAATGGGGACATTCGAGCGAGGATTTTAAATGAAGCCCACAAGTCACGATACTCGGTACACCCCGGTGCGACGAAGATGTATCAAGATCTTCGACAGGATTATTGGTGGCCGGGCATGAAGTTTAATGTGATGCAGTATGTGAACAGGTGTCTTAGTTGTGCGCAAGTGAAGGCTGAACATCAGAAGCCCTACGGATATGTGCAACCTCTAGAGATACCGGAATGGAAATGGGAACACATCACCATGGATTTCATTACCAAGCTACCAAAGACAGCTAAGCGACATGATACCATATGGGTGATTGTGGACCGACTGACGAAGAGTGCACACTTTCTTCCTATCAGGGAAACGTATACGTCCGAAAGGTTGTCTGAGTTGTTCGTAAAGGAGATTGTGGCCAGACATGGAGTTCCTGTCTCCATTGTGTCAGATCGAGATACGAGGTTTACTTCCAGATTCTGGAAGCAGTTTCATGATGCTATGGGAACGAGGTTAAATATCAGTACCGCCTATCACCCTCAGACTGATGGACAGTCAGAAAGGACTATCCAAACGTTGGAGGATATGCTTAGGGCGTGCATTATCGATTTTGGAGGAAGCTGGGATGACCACTTGCCCTTGGTGGAGTTTTCATATAACAACAGCTATCACTCTAGTATCGGAATGCCCCCATATGAGGCGTTGTACGGACGACGATGTAGAACCCCGGTATGCTGGGGTGAAGTTGGACAGAAAGAAATGGGAAACAAGGCTGCTGTGATTGATATGGCAGAAAAACTACGGGTGATAAAAGCACGTATGAAAGCTGCACAAGATCGCCAAAAGTCCTACGCTGACAAGCGCCGGAGACCGATCGAGTTTGATGTTGGCGATCGAGTGTTGCTGAAAGTATCACCATGGAAAGGAATCATTCGATTCAGAAAGCGAGGCAAGTTGAGTCCGAGGTACATTGGACCATTTCCGATAAAGGCAAGGGTAGGGAAGGTCGCGTATCGACTAGACCTACCAGAGGAGCTGAACGGGATTCATCCTACCTTTCACGTGTCGCATCTTAGGAAGTGCTTGGCAGACGAGCAGGCGCATGTTCCTTTAGATGACGTTGAGGTAGATAATCGACTGAACTACATTGAAGAACCAGTCGCCATTGTGGATACGAAGGAAAAGCAGTTAAGGAATAAAACGGTTCGTCAAGTAAGAGTTCAGTGGAAGCATCGGAAAGGTTCAGACACGACGTGGGAATTGGAAGACGAGATGAGGGAGTTGTATCCTCATTTGTTCGATGTGTAACAAGGCAGGTTTCGGGACGAAACCTATTGTAAGGAGGGGAGACTTGTAACATCCCAAATTTTCTAAGATACAAGTTATTTGAATTCTACGTACGTGTAACGGATAGGTAACTTGTGGGAAAATAGACGAAAATAACTAAGATGGGGCTTAGAAATCGTGTACTCGAAATATGGAGATTTCGAGTACACCATATTTCGAGTACTCCCTATTTCGTGTACTCAGGTGTTCGAGTACGGGCACCTTGTCTATAAATAGTCGTGCCTTGGGAAATGTGACAACCTTTGGTTGGAAGCACAGTCCCTCTCGAGTACACGAAGTTTAAGTCCAAGAATTTCAAGAATCAAACTTTGATCGACCAAACGAAGTAGGAAACGCACGGGATTCTACCAGGAGGATCAGCTACCTTCAAGTAAGTGATTCATGTATAGAAAGCTGGATTTTTATAGAAAAGTTAGGATGGTTAAACAAAGGGTGAACTTATGCATAAAGCTCACACCTTTATGCATAAAGTTCATAACTTTGAGGTTCCAATACGTTGGTAACAACATAAGGAACCTAGAACTAGCTCCCCAAGGTCTTAGATGAATTTCTGAGATGTTTAATGACAAAATGATGAGTACACGAAGCTATGCACTAAGGGTACTCGAAATCATACTTAGAATTTCGTGTACATGAGTATTTAGAGTACATGGGTATTTCGAATACAATGGCTATTTCGTGTACATGGAATTTCGTGTACAGGGGTATTTCGAGTACAACGGCTATTTCGTGTACATGGAATTTCGTGTACAGGGCATTTCGTGAACAAGGGATGTTTCGAGTACATGGCAATTCGTGTACATGAGAACTTAACGAATTTCAAGGGTTTCGAACACTTAGCTAAGTTTCGAGAACTTGGATTCAGAAAGGGGGACTAGTAGGCTATGAGGACTTAGAATAATTTCTAAGTCTAAGTATGTGATGTGATGGTATGTGACGATATGATGTAACTGATATAGGTCCTTAAGGCCCGGTTTCGGGGCCTCACACTCTTGCACCATTATTTTGAGTTTTCGCACCTACAGCAATCATTCTTGATGCTAGATTAACTTAGATAAGGATCTGGAACCAAAGATTCGATGATGGTGATGATGCAGCGCGACAGGTTCGTTGGGTGCATGGATGCCGAACCATTTGGAGGCGGCCGAACCCTCATATGCTTGGTGCCGAACCCTAAGGAACTACACGAACCCTGCATGGTTCGTTGAGGTACTAGCCGAACCCTAATGGAGCCCCACGAACCTGCACCGAGCCTTCATGCATCTGTCGAACCTTCCTATTTCCACGAACCCCAGTCTCGCCGAACCTTAAGCTTGCATGAGCGAACCTACACATCACCACTGGGAGCCGAACCTTTGTATTCATCGACGAACCATGTGTGATACTTCGGCGAGCCTTATATGCAGCCCTTTTAGGCCGAACCTTTGGCTACCATAGACGAACCCTCCCTGCATGCAACGAACCCTAGCTATCTCATCTTTGGCCGAACCTTGGTGTTTCTTTCATGATTGGCGAACCTTATGCTAGAACCAAAGAAGGTTCGCTGCCTAAGGTGGCAACCCAAAGACCTCTCGGCCCAACTCAATTCCATACGGCCCAATTCAATACCTTCCGGCCCAAACTAATGTCGATAGGCTCAATTAGACCCCATTCGACCCATTATAATCTCAATTGGCCCAAGATTATCATTGGTGTGTTGCAAGGTCCATACACATGTTGTAGGCCGATACCATCTTTCGTTTGGTCTATCGTTAACCTAAATGGCCCATGACTTCGGATTTAGCCTCATGGTTTCATGGGCTTACGGCCCAATGTGAGGCCCACGACTTAAATAGAGTTGTGATATGGTTTCAATTGAGTTAAGTTACAACTTAACATAATCATGAGACAAAGTCATAATATCAATAACATAAAACAATTGAAACATCTTTTCACAATACATGTTAATCAATGGTTTATCATACTCTTAAACACATGTGATGTTGTACAAACAACTTTGTGCATAAAAGAGCATTACACATCATTTTCATGGATCCATGATCAAACAAGTAACTCAATTATGACTTTCAAGTTCACACAACACCTTTAACCATGAGATCAAGTTATTCATGAGTTAATCAAGATCAAGTTTACACAAGTCAATCAAGGAATCAAAGTCTTTACAACTATAAATCTTATATCTTATGTATGATTACAATGATATAGGAACCAGTTAGAAGTCATGTTTGCTACTTGCTAATTGTTATAGTTCAGAGTCTACTGCAGACAGGTGAGAACATTAGCCTCTCTTTTTACTGTTTTTGCAACTGTTTTGGGGTGGAACACGTGATCAAATACTCTTACTTCAATCATATTACATGATACATGATTATGTTACTTTAAAAACATTACAGGTTCACTCTAGAAAATCCAAGGGATTTCTCAACTGTTTCAAAGGAATTATAAACAGTTTATAATGGTTTTATCAACTATTAAATTTATTCTTCTAAAAAGGTTTTATAAAGGATATTCGAACTGGTTTATAACCGATTTACTCGAATTGATTTATAAATGACAAACACTTTAAAATAAAGGATTTTATAAACTCTTTTGTTGTAAACCCGTGTTTTCGAAAGTAATATGTTATAAACCTTGTTACTATACAATGTCAGCATTCTAGTTATCAAAACAAAGGATTTATCTCATGGTATTCAAAACAAAGGATTCAGTTCACGGTATTCAAACAAGGCTCTCAAAATCATGTTATCATATAAGGCATTAACACACAAATTTTAAAGCAAAGTTCAAAAGCATGGTGTCCATCGTTGTGAACAAACTTATAAACACATCAGGTTTCACATTCATTAGCGTTAGTACTGGGTGATCACAACAAGGGAAAGCGGACACATTGGTTCATATCAAAATGGAGTTAGCTTTTAAATTTGTTTTATAAGCTAACTGCATGTTTGGTTTCATTATGGTTTTATCAAAACTGCTGATACATTATCTAACTCCAAACGTAGTTTGGGACTTGATTTTATGTTGGCTTCTTTAGTAAATAGTCTTCGGACTGTTTGTCACATTTTACATACTTGATGATAGTTTGGGTTGCAACCCATCCATGTAATTCTATTATTGCTTTAATCTACCTATGCCTTATATTACAAAATCATGTTTACATATGTTAAACCTATTGTTCTCACCAACTACTTCTGTAGTTGACAGTTACTTTTCACGTGCTTCAGGAAATCAGGTTTAAAGCATTTTAAGGACAACTAAGGAGATCGATTAAGATAGAACAAGATGAAGAAACATGCTAGGATGGAATAGAAACACATTAAATCCTAATTGTTTAATTGTCTTGTTTGAAGTCTTATTTTGTAAACGATATTTTGGGTCTGTAGTTGTCATTATTTTGGTAGATAGTTATCTGTAACTAAACGACTGTCTAAATATTATGAAACTTAGTAATCCATTGTGGTTGTTCTTATTCAATACTTGTGCATGATTCAACTGTTCATCCGTCACCGCGCCGTGGATTCCGCACGCGACGCACGGGTGTGACAATTTGGTAATGAAATATCATACTAACTGAGACTAAAATATAGTCGCTAAAACATGCATAGGAGACTAATTTGGTGTGGTTTTATTGTCCATATTAAGGACCAAGTATTTTCATATCCGGTACTGAATATGATTCCCAGTTGTGCAATACAAATAGGAACTGATTTTTAGTTATTAACATTACTAAGTACTAGGCATCTGTCACTGACTTGTGACTGCCAAAATAAGTCCCTCATAAAAATTAGCAACTGGTTAATAATTATCAAAGACTAATTTTTCAGTCCTAAAAACCTATTTTTTTTAGTGATTTGGATGAGGATGAGCGTGGTTTAAAGACAAGGTGGGTTTGAGTGTGGATACCTCCCACATGTCCTTTCAAGTCCATATTGCTAGAAGAGGCTCATAAGTTTAAATACCCTATTCATCCAGGGGCCACCAAAATGTATCAAGATCTTCGAAAAAATTATTGGTGGCCAGGTATGAAAAGAGACATTGTGAAATACATGAAGAAGTGTATAACATGTATGCAGGTTAAAGCCGAGCATCAAAAACCTTATGGAAAGTTACAACCATTGTAAATTCCCACGTGGAAATAGGAACATGTAACTATGGACTTAATCACAAAACTTTGTAGAACCAAAATGGAGCATGACACGATTTGGATCATTGTCGATAGGTTAACAAAAAGTTCTCACTTCATTCCTATTCATGTGACTTATTCATCCAAGAAAATGGTAGAAGTTTATATACATGTAGTGGTGTCATGTCATGGAGTTCCTGTGACTATAGTGTCTGATAGAGATACTCGATTTACATCACACCTCTGGAGGGAATTTCAAGACGAATTGGGAACTAAACTGCTTTTGAGCATGGCATAACCTCTTCAGACTGATGGCCAAAATGAATGTACTATTCAAATGTCGGAGGATATGTTGCGTGCTTGTATCATTGATTTTGGGGCAATTGGGACGACTATTTACCATTGGCTGAATTTTCATATAAGAATAATCATCAATCTAGCCTTGGTATGCACCTGTATGAAATGCTTTATGGGAAAAAATGTCATACTCCTGTTTGTTGGGATGAAGTTGGTCCACGAGAGCTTGCTAATAAAGAAATTGTTAAGGCTACTAAGAAAAAGATCGATCATATTCCAGCTCACTAGCAGGTAGCTCAAGGCGGACATAAATCCTATGTAGATTAGAGGAGAAGACCTATTGAGTTTTAAGCGGGTGACTTTGTATTATTAAAGGTTTCATCATGGAAGGGAGTTATTCGTTTTAGCAAACGCATAAAATTAAGTCCACGCTTTGTTGGGCCTTTTAAAATTTTGGCAAGGGTCGGTGAGGTGGCCTACCGACTAGAGTTATCGGACTAGTTTGGTGGAATACATAACACTTTTCATGTATTATATTTGTGAAAGTGTTTGGCTGACTCACTGTAGAATTGACGAATTGAATCAGGATCGAATCAAGAAGTTCTATAAACAATCAAACACGTGCGGAATCCATGTTTAATCTCTAAAGAATCAAAGAAGAACAAGTAATTTCATAAACACCTTCTTGTATTAATCAATCAATTGTTCACAAATCTTTCACACAGAAAGTTTCTCACACAGAGAATACACACTCAGGTTTTCTGAAGTTCTCAAAGTTCTGCCAGAGTTACAGAAAATCAGACAAACCTTCTATATATACACAGCTTCTGTCAGCCGAACCTATTCTTAGCCAAACCTCTAGGTTCGCCAGCTGAACCTTGAGGTTCCCTGGACGAACCTAGGTTGCCAAACCTATAGGTTCGCCGAAGCTACCTAGGTTCGTGGGCCAGACAAACCTAAGCACAATCTTAGCCGAACCTATACAAACACTTCTATAGTTTACATTTTGAATAGCAAACAATTACAAAAATACACTAACAAACTCCCCCTTAATAGTTGCTATCAAAAATCTTAAGTCTTTATCTTCAGCTTTGTCTTTATCTTTGTCATCAACACTACTTGTTTCTCCAACAACGTTATCCACCGCTCGTATCACAACTGAACGAGGAATCTTTGCCAATCACTCAGCCTCCAACTTGGCATCCCTTTCATCTCTTTCCTTCTGAATTTTCATCAAATCAACATATAGATAGTTCACATCTTCCCAATTGCATCCTGAATGTATACCCAGAGTATAACACATTCTAGCAATGGTCTGAAACTGAACTGCCATATCTTTGTAGCTTATGCCAACATCTGCAAAAATCTCAGCCATGTTAAGTAAATCAATATCATCCTTAGAACAATTGACAATCCACACAGGATCCAGCATTCTGATCACCCTCCACTGATCTTCTTGTTTCAACAAGATTACTGCTTCAGCTGTCTGTTCACCATAAAACCAGAATTTGTAATATTGATTCCAATTCTGTTCCATCATCCTCAACCTTGGTCCCGTGAATATGTTTGGCTTTGCATATCCATGTATCTTGTCTCTAACTTGAGGAGATAACAAAATCCATCCAGTCCTAGCTTCCTTCTTTAGTAACTTCTCAAAAGTTTCATTATGTTTTGTCTGTATAGGCTTAATCATCTTCAATCTTGACAATGTCATGCACTCAAAAGATGGTAAACTCATCAAGTCTAAAGCTTTGCCAAAATACTGACATCCGTCAATCCGTTTTACCACATATCATCCTTTATCAGCAAGACTTCCTGGAATGTTGTGAAAGTAACCATAACTAACAATTCCACCAATCATCTTTGACTTGGATCCAAGCTTAAATCTTTTGAATTGTTTAGTTTGGTTGTCTTGAACTTTGTTATCTATCACTTCAATCATCTGTTTGAAGATATATAAAAGATCAACAATGTATTTCGTTTCATCTTGATTTTCTTTCCCAAAATCCAAATTAGTCTTTTCTTGAACTTTAGCTAATGATGTCTTTGACACACCTCCAAGCTCAAAAATCTTCTTTAAAGTATTCATGTTGTATAAATCTTCATCCATTATTTCATCTCTCTCAAATCAAATAAATCCAGATCATCCTCTTGCTCAAAATCAAACATTTGATCAGCATCAATATCAAACATATCATTAAAGTCTTTTACTGAATAACCTCCAGCTATCTCCCCTTATTCTAAGTCTTTCTTCACTGATATCTCAACTATCATTCTCTGCAAGTCAATATCAGAATGTAATTTAAACAAGTCAAGAAATGTTGGCAGAGAGTAATCAATAATCTATTTTGGTTCCATTTCCATTAAATCTTCAAAATCATCATCACTACAATCTGTAGCCCTATCAGAAGACACAGTTGTAACCCGAGTCACATCCATAGTAATCTTTGATGAATCATACAACACAATAGCTCCAGTTTGTGAATTCAGCTCACTAGACCCACTCTCACCACCTAAATCACCATCACTATCTTCATCATCATCATGAGCATTCAAATTAGGATGTTCATCAACATCAGAATCATCATAGTCTAACTTCTCCTCTTCCTCTTCTTCTTCATCATCATCCACATTCACATACACTTTCTCAGCACCTGAAGCTTCAGCTTGAGAATTTTGAACTTTTAGCTCATCAATCTTCTGCCTTAAATCACTATTCTGATTCTGTAACTCTGTAATATCAACATTTTGAATATCAATCATAGATTCCAAATAAGCAATCCTTTCTTTCATCAGCTTCTTTTCAGCTACATCTTCTTCTCTCCATTTCATCAGTTGAGCAATTTGAGCTTTCATCTCATCTAACTCATTTGTTCCTGATGAAGATGGTTGATCAGCTTTAGCTTTCTCTTTCTCCATCTTGTAAAGATCAAACTCTTTTGACAGCATTGAAATTCTTCTTCTGAGCTCTGTGTCATCATAATACACAGTAAATTCCATACCCAAATCATCTAAATTATCATATAGCCCTTTTGAAACAAAATCATCCTGAAATAGAGTTTCCGGCAATGATGTAGTCACTGTAGTAGAATCCATAAATGATGGTACAAATGAAGCAACGTTCACATATTCAGGAGCTTGCCCTAAGCCTCCTGGAACTGTAGACATAGTAACTGTAGCAATAGTCTGTGAAGTAGCAGGAACTGTAACAGATGAAGATGTAATAGTAACAGTAGTAGGTGAAGAAGAAAACACAGGAATAGATGAAGCAAGAACTGTAGAAGTTACAACAGACGAAGATACAACAATCTTAGGAGCTTTCATCTTCTTCTTTCCATATGGACCCTTAGCCATTCTTTTTCTTTTCATAGGCTTTGAAGACTCAGCCTCTTCAGCAACAAAACTAGGATCAACTGTCTCTTCCAGTGCTTCTTCAGCCTGTTTAGAAAATATCTTCTTCATTCTTCTCACCATATGATTACCAACTGTTCACCCTGTTGCTCTGTAAATACAACTTGAACAGGCTCCTGCGAATATGGTTCTTGAGAAGATTGACCTTGTTGTTGAGATTGAGAAGATTGAGCAGTAGACTTCCTTGATTGTTGTCTTGGAGGAGGAGGTGGTGGTTGTTGCTGATTATCATCATCATCAAACTCTTCATTATCAGACTCAGACTCTACATGTCTCCATTCATCACCCTCAGGAGCTAAATAATTAGCCCTGGCACAGTGACCAATCAAATTTTTCTCTAATACTGCATCTCCACTTTTCTGGTACACCCTGACCTGACCAAGACTTGAGTCAGTCATGTGTTTAAGCTTCAGAAGATCAGTAGCATCCCTAGGCAACATCTGCTCAGGCATACTCTCATCAATCAACATCTGAACAAAGCGAGGATACATATAGAATCTATCCTTGGCTTTTGTAATGTTGTCAGACATATAACGGAATATCATAGCAGAGAAATTGAACGTTTTGTTCAATATCAAAGCTACCATGGCTGATCGCATCAAGTCCCGAAGCTCGTCAAAAGTGCCTTTCCTCATGCTTCAGCGATGTAATAACACATGTGCAAGCAGCTTGTACTGCAGAGGAAGCTTTCCCTTCTTGTTCGATGTAACACTGTAAGCTCTGAAGTATCTAATCCTCAGAAAACAACCATTTATTCACCTCTCTGGTATGAGTGTCATACCAGCAGGTTCTCCTCCGAACTGCAACACTCTTCGGATATCAGCTTCGATAATACGAATTGCTTGTCCAAGCACATTTGTCTCTATAACATAATCCTCATCAACAGAAATCAGCCTTGCAGACTCCTAAAAACTCTGTATATGGGATCTATATAGCTGGTAAGAATTGGAGATGGCATGGTAAATCTGAGATCGTCGCAGAAATTCGATCATCGGCCGAAAGCCTTTGCCATTCCTGGTTGTAGGATATAGATAAGCACACACATTGTGTTTGTCTCCGAATGTCAAATTCGCCATTTCTACAATCAGAAAGAAAACAAAATTAAAACAAAGATTTTAAAAAAATTAAAAAAAAAAAATTCTAAGTATAGAATCCAGCGAACCTCTGTAGAGCCCGCTAAACGATGAAGACTGAAAAAGTCAACCCGGAAGAGTCAAAGCTCAGATTTTGGTTAAATTTCGTGTACAGTATTTCGAGTACACGACGTGATCGTGTACTCGAACTTTTGTGACAGATTTCGTGTACTCCTAGGCCTAGTATTAATAGACGTATTTTGTACAGGTTTAGGTTGGAATCCCGAGGCACTTGTTCTCTAGACGTATTGAGACATTTGTACTCGAAATCTTTCAGATTTATAAAAGTTTGCATTTTTCTTATTGTTTTCTTGATTCTAACTTGGATTCCGCACTCATTAGAGATCACTGATGATGACTACAAAGATAAAGTCTGGATCTTGATCAGTTTAAGGACCTACAAGTGGTATCAGAGCTTGAGTGCTCTTTTCATCATCAAGGTAACAACTTTCTGAAGCAAATTTTATACTTTATCATTCTTCTCTACTCCATCTAGCTACTGTGTAAATTTGGGACTCCAAATCTTAAGAAATATTTTTATAAAATTTTTCTTAAGTATTTTCGAGTTCAAAATTTTCGAGTTCAGCTATTTCGAGTATAGTTAGAGTGTTCGAAGTATAAATAATTTTTCGAGTACAAGAGGAGTTCGACTACAGGATTTTGAATACAGAGTCAGCTTCGAGTACACACAGAATTTTCGAGTACAAGGGAATTTTCGAGTACAAGAAGAGTTTCGAGTACAGATTTGTGTGTTTAACTTTGAGCAGTATCTACAGGAAGCTACAGGGAATTCGTGTACTGGACTTAGAAAATTTTCTGATTCATCATGGCTTCAAAGAATCTGACAAATTTGTCCAACTTACTCAATCTGGACAATGAGATCGGCACCGGAACAAAGCCGCCAAGGCTCGTGTCAGGAGATCGATCCAAGATTGGAAGTTCAGATTTCAGTCATTCATCAAGTATACCGATCCAAAGCTTTGGAGATCGATTGAGGAGGGTCCCTATGTACCCTCATACCATAGTGAGATTAATGGTCCTCTTGTTCCTAAAGATCCTGAATTGTATAATGACAATGACATACTGTTGATGGAAAAGGATGAAAAGGCCTATGCGTCAATCACTATGGCACTATCGACTGATGTTGCTCATGGATTTAAGGAACACAAAATAGCAAAGGAACTCTGGAATGCGTTGGTTGAAAGATTTGAAGGAAATGAGGACATACGAGAAAGTCGGAAGGATATGCTGAGGCAGAGGTTTAACACGTTTAACCACATCAAGGGAGAGTCTCTTGAAGCACAACTTAACAGATTCACACATCTGATGACTGAGATGACTAGTTCTGGAATTGAGATGACCAAGGGAGAGGTGAACAAGAAGCTGCTGAACTCATTACCTTACACTTGGAATTCAAATTGTACAACAATCAAAAGGACCAAAGTTTTGTACAAGACTTCTTTGAGTGAGCTGATCTCAATCATCAACTCCTATGATATGGATGATAAGCGGAGAGTAGTAAATCATGCCAGCTCAATCGGCATTGCTCCTGTATCTGAAAACTCTGCCCTTCTGTCAACAATCAATCTTCAATCATCAGGAATGCAGCACTATCAGCCTTCTTCATCTCATACAATTCCTTTTGAGACTGCATTCCTATCATCTGGACAAACCGGATCAGTGCCTAAAGTCAATCCAGAAAGCGAAGAGAATTTGCTGATGTTTGAAGGATTCATGAACAGTTACAATGCTTTCATAGCAGGAGAATTGGCACCATCCAATCTCACTCAAGACAATCTAGAGCAGATCAATCCAGCTGATGTTGAAGAAATGGATATCTCATGGCAGATGGCAATGACAGTGTTTAGAGCAAAGAAGTTCATCAAGCGATATGGAAGAAATAGCTTTGGAAACAATCCTGGAAAGTAGCTTGGTTTTGATAAATCAAAGCTGCGATGTTACAACTGCGACCAACCGGGTCACTTTGCCAGAGAATGTAAGCAGCCAAAAGTGGCTAAAGAAGGAGAAAAGAAGACTGAAGAGAAATCTGTGACTGCAGCTGCGGGAGGAAGTGCTAGCACATCTAAAGCACTGGTGACTCAAGAGACTGACTCCTATGATTGGAGTGATCAGGTGCAGGAACTGGAGTTGACTCTGAGTCATGCATTCATGGCCGAGGTGGACGACAAGCAGAAGGAGGTAACTGAAAATCTTTGTTCTACCTCATGCATAAATAAAGTATTTAAGTACAGGTCACACAATGAATCATTAATCAAAGAATTAAACAAACTTAAATACTTTAACTCAGAATTTCTTAAAAATGAAGGAATTTTTAAAAGGAAACTTGAAGCCGAGGGTCGGGATGTGGCAAGGCTAAAAGAAATTTTAAGTGATAAAGAGTCCAACTATCGTGATGCTAGACGCAAAATCGATGAACTCACTTTGGAGCTAGACCAAGCCAAAACTCAACTTTCTAAAATTTTAGTAAAATGTGAACAATTTGATTATTCAAGCTAAGTTTTAGAAAACGTGGTAAGCATACAATTCAAGAGGGATAATAAGGGTCTTGGTTTTAAGGAGTGTGCACCACCCTTTAACCATAATTACTCATGCATGCCAAGGATCAACACATCTGTTGATGACTTGGAATTGGACTCTAGTTGTGCTTGTGATTTCCCCACCAAACAGGTTATGCTCACAGCTGACCCTTTTATGACTAATGATTCTAAGGTTTGTGCAGAAAAATTAAGTGTTGCAGGTTTAGAGGAGAAGAAGGTAGAAAGAAGTGCTGGGAGGAGCACAGATTGTTCAACATCTACAAGACAATCATCTTTTGTTCCAAAAACTGATTTTGTTGGAAAATTCGATGAAATTGACATTAATCTTAATGATATGTTGAAACATTTTCAAAAAACGTTTGCTATAAAATCAACTTTCTCTCCTTTGACAGCACAGACTGCACCGGCTCATTCCACAGTTACTAAAGAGGAAAGTTCACAGTTGAATCCTAACTGTGAACCTTATATTCCAACTGGGTCATTGGAACAAATTTCTTCAAACTCATCCTCTAGTCAAAGTAACTGTGATGTAAAGCCCTTTGACCTAATTGAATTTCACCAAAAGGTCTGCTGTTATGCATGTGGGAAACCAGGACACATTGCTAGACACTGTCTGCACCGACCTACTGAATTCTTCTATGGGAAGAATCAGAAGGTCATCCCTAAGGCTAAACCGGTTAACAAACATGTGAGGAACGTACCATCCTCCAAGCATAAGTCAACTACTCAAAAGGGGACTTAGACTCAGACTACTTCCACTGCAAAAAGACATAAGAAATCAAACAAAACACAATCTGGTTTTCATAAGCAAACACCAAGGATTTTCAAAACTAAGATAAAACCAGTTAACCAGGGCAGTGGAAGCTTGACAAAACATATTAAGCACAATTCAGACAGGCTCAAAAACAGACCCAAACCCAAACCCAAGGACAGAGTCTATTCTATTACCAAAGTACCTAAATCTGTTATGATTTGGGTACCGGTTTCTCATTAGTTGAATGTGTACTATGCAGGGAAAGCCAAGCAAGCTTAAACATGTTTGGTATGTAGATAGTGGCTGTTCCCGGCATATGACTGGGGATTTCTCTCAGTTGCATGAAGTTACACCATTCAATGGAGGCTATGTGTCATTTGCTGGAGACAAGGGAGGAAGGATAAGCATGAAGGGCACGGTCACAAATGGAACTCTTAGTTTTGAAGATGTGTACTATGTTGAAGAGCTCAATCACAGTCTTCTGAGTGTTTCTCAAATCTGTGACAAGAGTTTTTCCACACACTTCACAAACAAAGAATGTCTTATTCTGAAGCCTGGCTTTGTAGTGCCTGAGAAGTGGATTCTGATGAGAACTTCAAGGATAAATAATGCCTATATTATTAATATGAACTCAGATTCATTTACAGAGAACACTTGTTTGTTCTCAAAGGCATCGGAGCATGATTGTTTGTTATGGCATCGGCGACTGGGTCATGTAAATCTTAAGAATCTGAACAGACTCGCCAAGGGGGATCACGTCATCGGTCTACCTTCTAAAGATTTCTCCACTATTGAGAAATGTATCGCTTGTGCCAAAGGGAAACAACACAAGAGACCCCACAAACCTAAATTGTTCAATACTATCTCTTCAGTTCTTCAACTTCTTCATATGGATCTCTTCGGACCGGTTAACGTAATGAGTATTGGGAAAAAGTCATATTGTCTTGTTGTGACAGATGATTATTCCAGGTTCACTTGGGTGTTTTTTCTGGCCAAGAAAGATGAAACTCCAGAAATTCTGAAGAAGTTCATTACCTTGATTGAAAATCAGAAGAATATAAAGGTCAAGATGATTAGAACTGATAATGGAACTGAATTTAGAAATCAGACTCTTATAGATTTCTGTGATGAAAAAGGGATAGCTAGGCAGTACAGTGCAGCCAGAACACCTCAGCAAAATGGAGTTGCTGAAAGGAGGAACAGAACACTTATAGAAGCTGCACAAACAATGCTGTCAGAATCTAAGCTGCCAATCTTTTTCTGGGCCGAAGCTGTTAACACTGCATGCTATGTATAGAATCGGGCACTTTTAAAAAAGCGACATCAGAAGACTCCTTATGAAATTCTCTTCAATCAGAAACCCAAAGTTGGCCACTTCAAGTCATTTGGATGTCCATGCACTCTTCTTCATACAGAGCCCAATCACAAGTTTGATGATAAGGCAGATGAGTGTTACTTTGTGGGTTACTCATCCGAGAAAGCAGCTTACAGAGTTTACAACAAGAAAACTCAGATGATCGTGGAATCATACTACATAGATTGGCAAGAAATGAACTCTACAGATGATGGTTCTGGTCCAAACTGGTTATTTGAGTATGATTCTACTTTCAGGCCTTTTAACAATACATCCGAGAATCTTGAAACATCCAAGCAGACCGATGATTTCTACAAAGGTGATGATGTGGACTATAGAGTTGACTATGTTCCATGTGATCCTAATATTTTGACAGTTGATCCTCCTAGCATGTACAATCGTGACCCTCCAGCTCAGCCGACCCCAGTACAAAAAGTTCTCCCATCAGAACCAGACACTTCTCAGTCTGCTCAACCACTTCCAGAAGCTGATCAAATCTCATCTTCCTCCCACCAGACCTTTGATAATCCATTGTTCTCAGATAGCATTCCTGAGGAACATTGTGTGGATCAAGGAACCGAGTCAAGTGAAAATGCCCATATCGACAACATCTCTTCTTCAAGTATAGATCAAATAAATAATATCAGCAACTTGCTAGACAATCTAGCTGTGGAAGAAGTGCCAACACTCAGTGTAAACAAGAATCATCCAGTTAAAAATATTATTGGACCTCTCTCAGAAGGTGTTCTCACTCGAAGCAGAACCATTACAGCTCAGAATCTCTTGCATGAAGAGACGACTACCAGAAGTCAATCAGGTCCAATTAATTCATGTTTATATTCTTGTTTTATCTCGCAGGTTGAGACCAAGAATGTTAAAATGGCTCTCAAAGAGTCCAGCTGGGTTGAAGCAATGCAGGAAAAGCTGATGCAGTTTCAGAAACTTAAAGTATGGAATCTGGTTCCCCTGCCCAAAGGAAAACTGCCTATAGGAACCAGATGGGTTTTCAGAAATAAAAGAGATGACTCTGGAGTCATTATCAGAAACAAAGCAAGGTTGGTGGTTCAAGACTTTTATCAACAGGAGGGAATAGATTATGAGGAAGTCTTTGCGCCAGTTGCCCGACTTGAAGCCATTCGAATTTTCTTGGCTTACGCATCCTATATGAACTTCACGGTATATCAGATGGATGTGAAGACAGCTTTCTTATACGGAAAGGTAAAGGAAGAAATCTATGTGTGCCCACCCCCTGGTTTTGAAGATTCTCAGTATCCAGAGCATGTCTACAAGTTAGACAAAGCTCTTTACGGCCTTCATCAAGCACCGCGAGCATGGTATGCTACGCTTACTGATCACCTGCTTGCAAATGGATATACCCGTGGAGCTATCGATCAGACTTTATTTGTTCGCAAAGATAAGGATGATTTAATTCTCGTCCAAATCTATGTCGATGACATTATCTTTGGCTCCACAAGCTCAGCATTGTGCAAGGAATTTGAAGGAGTGATGAAAAAGAAGTTTGAAATGAGCGCAATGGGAGAAATGAATTTCTTTCTAGGTTTGCAAGTGAAGCAAGATTCAAAGGGTGTGCTGATTCACCAAGGAAAATATGCCACGGATATTTTTACCAAGTTCAAAATGATGGAATCAAAACCAGCATCCACTCCCATGGCTGCTCGTCCTGTATTAACTTCGGATATAGATGGCGAAGACGTTGATCAACACCTCTATCGCTCATTGATTGGTTCCCTGATGTATCTGACTGCAAGTCGTCCAGACATCATGTTTTCAGTCTGTCAGTGTGCCAGATATCAGGCAAATCCGAAGGCATCTCACCTCATAGCTGTCAAGAGAATCTTTCGGTACCTAGTCGGGAAGCCTAAACTCGGTCTTTGGTACCCAAAGAACTCTGAGTTTCAATTATTTGCATACTCAGACAGTAACTTTGGTGGATGTAACCTGGATAGGAAGGCAACCACTGGTGGGTGTCAGTACATGGGAGATCGCCTTGTCTCATGGCAATGCAAGAAGCAAACGACCGTATCCACATCCACTGCAGAAGTCGAATATGTTGCTGCTTCCAGTTGCTGTTCTCAGGTTATCTGGATGCAACAACAACTCCTCGACTACGGTTTGAATTTTCTTGACTCTCCTTCTTATTGTGATAATGAAGCCGCCTTACAAATCGTCAAAAATCCGGTACAACACTCCAAAACTAAACATATTGACATCCGGATTCACTTTATCCGTGACTGTTTCGAACGGAAACTAATTCATCTTGAAAAGGTCCACACAGATGACAATCTAGCGGACCTTTTCACAAAACCGTTCGACACAGCACGCTTTCATCTCTTGCTTGCCTCTCTCAAACTAATAAGCTTTAATTAAAAGCATTTTTGTAAGTACATTAAAATTTGTGTCTTAATCTGTTCACAAATTTAGGGGGAGAAAATTTACAAAACAACAAAAAGATTTTTCGTTCTTTAAGTCAAAATTTACAAAACAACAAAAACATTTTTCATTCTTTGAGTCAAAAATTTGCAAAACAACAAAATGATTTTTCGTTCTTTAAGTCAAAATTTACAAAACAACAAAAGGATTTTCAGTCCTTGAGTCAAGTCTAAAATGATCTATAAGTTTAGGGGGGGTTGAGTTTTGAAACCCTTAGAAAAGGAGATTCTGCTTCTTGTTATTCAAAGAAAATTACAAAAATATTTTTAAACTTTTCAAAACTTATGAAAATACAAAAAGGGTTTATTTGAACAAGCAAAGTGAATCGATCAAATTGGGAAGTGAATAATTTCTAAGGATCAAAATTTCACTATCTTAATAAAATTTCAAAAGAAATAACAACTTTGAATATCTATTCCATACTAAGAAGTTGAAATAAGTTTTTCAAAACTTAAATAATCAGACTTGATCAAAATTAAAATACATATAAATAGATAAATAAGTGTGAAATTGTGATCATTAGATAACTAGAAATGTGTGACAACTATTTGACTTCTTGATCAAATCCTTGAATCAAAACGAGATTGTGTTTCTATAAACTTGAAATTGTGTTTGAAAAACTCGGGTATTTCCTATGTTTTGTGCAAACAAAGAGCGGGAAATACCTGCTGAAGCATTCTATGTTTTGCGTAAGCAAAGACCTGAATGTGTGACGTTAAGGCCAATGTGTCTGCAGATCAGTAAATAAATGATGCCAATGAGCACAAGATGATAGAACCCCTTCTTGTTCTTGATTCTAATCTAATGGATCTGTTCTTTTCTTTTCTCATCTTAAAACTCTGTCAAAAGAATTTTAAGTTCATTGAAACACAATCAAAGTTAGAAACAAAGGATTTAACAAGACTGATAGGTTGCATATTAATCTAGTCTTACAATCTAATCGTTTACAAATTTCCCATAAGATATTTTAAAAAAAATAAAATAAAATAAAAAAAATAAAAAAAATTGATCATATGAATGATTTTTAAGAAATGAAATAACGAGTGGAAGTTATTGGTGGGAATAGCTATTTAAAGGTTGTGCTTCGTTAAGAAATTAACTAAGATGGTTAAATTTTGATAACAGATTTGATCCCACAAATTTGACCCGACTAAACTTAAACTTGTCAATATTTTATTTTATTTTATTTTTTATTTTTTATTTTATTTTATTTTATTTTATTTTATCAAAATAAAACAAGTGTGCGTACTCGAAAGTGTGTACACGAAAAGCGTATTCTAAATAACCCTATAAATAGTCCAACTGCATTAAATTTCGAATACCACTTTTTCGTGTACACGGTTTTACACTTCGAGTACATATTTTGATTCTCTGAGGTGATTTGTTTTCTAGAGCCATTTTCGAAATTCTACTCCGACCATCTTCTAGATCATCATTAGGCGACCTTAGGTATAGAGTTTTATCAAATTTTGACCGCGGATTCGAAAGTTATAGTCAAAATTGATTTTCGAATACGCAAAATTCGTGTACTGAATGTTTTTGGTCAAATTGACCACGAAATACTTAAAATTGAAAAGCAATTTGTGGATATGTTGGTCACCTCTCAATTCCAAGTATACTGAACCTGATTCGAAAATCTAAGGAGCCAAAAATGATGGATTTTTCAAGCAATTTTTGAGTACACGAAATAAAAACTATCGAGTACACGATTTCGTGTACAGCCTGGACTTCGTGTACACCCTGAACTTCGTGTACAGGTTATACTTCGTGTACACATCACATTTCGTGTACATCAAGTATTTCATGTACATCTTGGTCTTCGTGTACACACAGACTTATAAAATTTTCAGTAAATCTAGTCTTTCTTGAACCTGAACTAACTTAGTCAGTTTCCTTTTCAGATGGCTGATCTACGATTTGTGCACGACCACAACATGTCGGCATATCTTGGGGATCCACCGGAAAAGCATTCCGAGTTCAGGAGTATGGTTGAGGGTTTGATCTTATCACCAGTCAACTACACCATCATGGAGCATCCTTTGATTGTGACCTCTGTTATTCGAGATTTCTGGAGCACGGTGGAAGAAAATACTCATGCAGATGGGAATGTCAGTATCGTCGGAAGAATTCAGGGTCATCCTATCGCCATCATCGAACATATTATACGGGAATGTCTGCAATTTGGAGACAAGGAAACTGATCCAGTCGAACTTGATCAAGATCTGGTGAACAGAACTGTATATCAGATGGGTTATGAAGGTGCCTATCCTCCGACTGAGAAGAAGCTGCTGCATCCGTACTAGAGATATTTGGCACACGTAGTCACTTAGTGTCTCTCAGGAAGAAAAGGGGATACGACGTTCTGAACCAGACCCTCAGTTCTTGTCTAGTGGCACTAGCTCTCGGAGTTGATTTCAATTTCTCCAAGATGATTTTTCTTGACATGCACGCCAATATCAAAGGAAAGAGGAAAGAAAGATTTTTAGCCTTTCCCCGCTTCGTACAGATTATTATCGACAAAAGGCGTCCGAACTTGGATCGTACATTCGGATCGCTGGAGATCAAGAGAATGCGTGATGACATTTTCGGATACATGAAGATGAATAAGCGCGGGAAAAAGCAGTATATCGGTCAGAGGCCCCTGATAAAGTTTGGGCATTTTGTGGGAGAGGAAAATGTTGTGGAAGATCAAGGCACTCCTGTTGCCTTTGTGGCTGAAGATCATGACGTCCAAGCTACATGTTCAAGAGTTGATAAAGCTTCAGATGAGACTGCTCATGAGACTTCTTCTTCATCAAGTGAAAACTTTGTTCCTGAGAAGCCACCTCCCACCATGCAAGAAAGAGAAGAGGCACAGGACGCAGATTACACTCCAACTCCTGAGTCATCACCGAAAAAGAAGAGGCAAAAGACAATGGCAAAGAGAACCAGAGATCCACGACTTCAAAAGATGTTCTCAAGCCTATCCTTCTCATCCGCAGCTTCCATTATATCACAGGCACCCACACAACCACCTCCACCTACTCAACCACCTCCACCTACTCAAGCACCTCCACCTTCTCAACCCACACAACCTAAACCTCCCTCAAAACCCAAGCCATCTAAACCTGCAGCCAAACCATTACAGGCACCCACACAACCTCCTCCACATACAAAACCACAACCACCTCTACCAACTCAAACACAATCCACTCAGGAAGCCAAACCAAACTTAGTCATCAAACTACCAGCCAGATCCACAACTCCATCCTTTACTACATCCATCCCTCACACCAAAACTCCACCATCTCCTACTCGCTAGAGCAGTGACAAAGGAAAATCTCCTTTGCACGCTGATTCACCATATGAGCCGGGATATGTGCCTGTCGATCTCGTTGGTTTAAAGGAACAAGTTTTCAGACTTGAAAAGGATTCTGAGCGCAAGGACAGTCTTATCAGAAATCTGCAAGAAGGCATGATCAAGATATGCAGCAAGTTGACCAAGTATCATGGACAAATCAGAACACACCGAAAGTATATCAGATTTCTTTCATTAGAGAACCATGAGATGAAAAAGGAGATCAAAAGACTTAAAGGAGAAGAAGTTGCTGAATCAGACAATGATGTCAATGATGATGATATTGAAAGTGATGACAGTGATGATAGTGACAATGATGATGGTGATAACAAGAGTGAAAAAGATCAGAAGGATAAAAAGGATGAAAAGGATGAGAAGGATGAGAAAGATAAAGATAAGGATGGAGGAGAAAAGGGAAAGGATCAAGATCAGGAACCCCCAGATGACATAGATCAGGGAGACGACACTGGAAATCCATCCTCGTCAGGGAAGTCTCCTGGCCTTTAAGATGATCTTTTTGGAGATATTCCTGACAATATCTTGTTTGGCGACTGTGTTCAGCCTGATGAAACATCAGGAGCTGGTCTTGATAGATGGTTTGATGACTTACCAGAAAATTTCGACTTTGAGGAGCCTTGTAAAGAAGCAGAGAAAGGAGCCGAATCTTCTGCAGGGGCATCTGTAGAAGAACCAGAGAATATTGTGCTCGGCAATGTGTCATCTGATCCTTATATTGATTATTTGTATGCCCACAAATACATTGATGCTTTGGGACAGGAGGTTACTTCTCTTCATGAAGTGACCAGCAGCTGGTTCGACAAAAAGAAGGATTGGACGCCTTCTCCTCCTGTGGATAAATCTGCATGGTTTAAGGAAATGGGTGACGAACATCCAGAGCATACATTCATTTCAGACGGCAGAAACCTGTTCGCGGTTCGTAACGACAGGTCCAACGTATGCTGCTGGATGTATGACAAAGTAAGGGACATTTATCTGGTAAAGAGGATGAATGGAAAGGTCGAATTCTATAAAAGGCCGAGAGATTTTTGCATCTTTCCAAAGGTTGACATTCGAAGCATCAACAAAGCAATGTTCTTCAATCCCTCTAAAGACTCTCAGGCTGATCTTTTTGCCAAGTTTATTAAAGACCAATGTGAAAAAGACTTTCCAATCATGCGTACAGCCAAGGGAAGACGGTTTGTTTCTTCTTGTATTATCAATCCAAAGACGAAAAAGCCATGGGTATACTACAAGTACCCCCCACCTCATGTCGAGCAAGCAGTGACCGTTTCCCCTGGAGTTCCTGATAATTCATTGGCAAACTTCCTGTCTTGGTATTATGAGGATCTTAACCTTGCAGCAGTCATTATCAAGAATCAAGACGATATTAATGATCTTGACATCATTCTCGACCCTATGGATCTGCTGAAGTATGGGAAAGAAGATATGATGAGGCTGCATGAGTCTCCTATTCGAGTGTATTCTGGAATGGATGAGGAGGCAAAGCCTTTCACACGAGCAGTGGCCTTTGCTATCAAGTTAAAACTATATGAATGAGCAGGACCGCAAAATGTCACTCTTCCAATAGGATGACTTCGCCAGTCTAGGGGGAGTTTGTAGAGCCCGATAAACGATGAAGACTGACAAAGTCAACCCGGAAGAGTCAAAGCTCAGATTTTGGTTAAAATTTTGTGTACAGTATTTCGAGTACACGAGGTGATCGTGTACTTGAACTTTTGTGACAGATTTCGTGTACTCCTAGGCCTAGTATAAATAGACGTATTTTGTACAGGTTTAGGTTGGAATCCCGAGGCACTTGTTCTCTAGACGTATTGAGACATTTGTACTCGAAATCTTTCAGATTTATAAAAGTTTGTATTTTTCTTATTGTTTTCTTGATTCTAACTTGGATTCCGCACTCGTTAGAGATCACTGATGATGACTACAAAGATAAAGTCCGGATCTTGATCAGTTTAAGGACCTACAACCTCCCCTGAGACGAACCTATCTAGATGAACCTGTTGATTAGGCAAACATATTCATTGAACGAACCTTCTGATAAACGAACCTTTGAATGAACGAACCTTCAATGAACGAACCTTCATTTAACGAACCTTCATATCAAACGAACCTGTTGGTCAAACGAACCTTGACCAACAAAGGTTCGGTTCTTTTGAAAAACAGAGGTTTGCCACGAACCTATCATATTCAGACGAACCTTCAACGTTCGGCGAACCTTAGTTCATCCAGCGAACCTTGTTCATCCAGCAAACCTTTTCAATTTCAAAATCAAAATTTCAAATCTTCGAATTAGATAAAAAAAATTACACCCTAAGATTCGAAACACCACGATGAACAACTTTAATTAAAACACTTTTTCTAGATTTTAGATTTTAATAGGTTTTTAACCTAAACAAACTAGGTTCGACTTAAACTCTAAAAACTGTTCATATCTTCTAAATCAGCCGGTCCAATTCCAAATTCTATACCTAAAAATGATTACAAATAGATTTCGAATCTAATGATGTCAATAAAACAGCTTTAGAGGTCCAAGATCAAAAATCGAAAAAATCTTTTCTTGCAGGTTCGTCAGGTCTATAAAATAAAAATGACGAACCTTGATCACGAACCTGGTATATATATACGCGAACCTATTTAACCGAACCTGTTTGACGAACCTTTGACTATTCTGTTGACCGAACCTCTCAAGCGAACCTGTCCACAAACCTATTGGACGAACCTGTTGGACGAACCTATCAAACGAACCTGTCCAACGAACCTGTCCAACGAACCTGTTGGACGAACCTTCTCACAAACCTTTTCTGGCGAACCTTTAAAAATTTGATTTTTTATTTAAAATTTCAAAAACAAATCCATGTTTAAATGTTTCAAAGTCAAACAAATAATCAAAAATTATTGATTTAACATCAGATAAAAATAAAAATCTTTTTGTAATTTTTGAAATTTTTAAAACAATTAAACTACAAATTTAACAAATCTAACTAAAATAAATAAACAATCACATCTTTTTGTTTTAGAAAGATCCAGACATGAGATCATATTGTATTACAATTATCAACATATCTAATTGAATTAATGAATATATTTAACAGCAAATTACAATTCAAAGATGATTGTCAGTATAAAACCTTTTTAAGTTTAATTACTTAGTTAAAATATCAATTAAAACAAAACTATCAAATACTTTATAATTTGCATTTACTTGAACACATCCTCGATTTATGAATAATTAATCAAACAATAATTTTCTTGAAACAATATAATTCAATTTTAACTAGCTTGATCATGCAAAAACAAAACATAATGTCTTTTGAAAATAATAAAATATAAAACAATTTGAATTTGTTCAAAATCATAGAATCAAGGTTGATACTTACGTATACTCAGATGATTCAGAAAATGAACGAAACAATAATTTAAGATTAAGTTTTTCACAATCAGATCGATATTTTCATATATGCAAAGATTGTCCAAATCTTAATCAGAACCAAGAAAACAAATTTAACTTGTTTAAAGCTATAACAATCAGGTCGATACGTAACTATACACAAAGAATGTTTCAGCTTTAAACTAAAATAAAAGAAAAAAAAAATTTTGAATTTCTTTTAAAATTAAACACATGATCAAAACCAGTAATTTTAACTTTTGTTCAAGAAACATTTTTTTAAGATTAACTACCACTCTTTCAGGACAAAACTAAGTACTGTATTTTAAGCATATGTTTTTCATAAAGCATCATCAAAATTTTCTCAAATGTTATCTTAACTAAGTTATAAACCTACTACCACATCATACTAAGTAATTATAACTGATCTTTATGTTTATGTTCTTGTATGATACAGATATGTTTCCAATTACAAATAATGTGCTATCATTTCTCACTTGGTCAGATCAATTTCTCAGAATTTTAATTTTTTAATGTTTTTGAGTTTTTGATTTTTTAAATGTTTTTGTATTTTTCAAAACTTTCTCCCCCTAAAAACGAAAACACAAAAAAAAATAACAACAAAAAATATTTGATGTTAATTCAATAAAAATTGATTAAGAAGGAGATTGATTTGGAATTATCTCATCCATGACCCGAATGCCATTTAATTTGAGTAAATACTCAAAACGGTTTTGTAGATTTTGTGAAATCTGATTAGGATCGATCTAAGAAGCTCTACGAACAATCAAACACGTGCGGAATCCATGTTTGATATAGAATGAATGAAAGAACAACAAGTAATTTCATAAACACCTTCTTGTATTAATCAAACACTTGATTACAATCTCACACAGAGAATTACACACTCAGGTTTCTGAATTTCTTCAAAGTTTCCAAGAGTTATGAAGAATTCAGACAAACCTTCTATTTATACAATCAGCTATCAGCCGAACCTATCTATAGCCAAACCTCTAGGTTCGCCGGGCGAACCTTAAGGTTGCCAAACCTATAGGTTCGCCGAACCTTCCTAAGGTTATAGGTTCGCCGAACCTGCCTAGGTTCGTGGGCCAGACGAACCTAAGACAAACCTTTAGCTGAACCTATACAAACTTTATATAATTTACAATTTTGAATAGCAAACTATTACATATATGCACTAACAAACTCCCCCTTAATATTTTCTATCAAAAATCTTCTGTCTTTATCTTCAGCTTTGTCTTCATCTTTGTCTTTCACTCCACTTGATTCACCAACATTGTCACCAACAACGTTATCCACCGCTCGTATTACAACCGAAAGAGGAATCTTTGCCAATATTTCAGCTTCCAACTTGTCATCTCTCTCATCCCTTTCTTTCTGAACCTTCATCAATTCAACATATAGGTAATTCACATCTTCCCAATTGCATCCAGAATGTATACCTAAAGTATAACACATTCGAGCAATGGTTTGATACTGAACTACCATGTCTTTGTAGCTTATCCCAACATCATGATAACCATCATCTGCATAAATCTCAGCCATGTTGAGTAAATCAATATCGTCCTTCAAACAATTGACAATCCACACAGGATCTAACATCCTAATCATTCTCCATTTGTCTTCTTGTTTCAACAGAATCACTGCTTCAGCTGTCTGTTCTTCATAGAACCAAAATTTGAAATAAGGATTCCAATTCTGTTCCATCATCCTCAATCTTGGTCTCTTGAATACTATTGACTTGGCATATCCATGAATCCTGTCTCTAACTTGAGGAGATAATAAACACCATCCAGTTCTAGCTTCCTTTTTCAACATTTTCTCAAACGTTTCATTGTGTTTTGTCTGGATAGGCTTGATCATCTTCAGTCTAGACAATGTCATGCATTCAAATGATGGTAAACTCATCAAGTCTAAAGCTTTACCAAAATATTGACAGCCATCTATTCTCTTCACCACATAGCAACCTTTATCAGCTAGACTTCTTGGAATATTGTGAAAGTAACCATAACTAACAATTCTTCCAATCATCTTAGACTTGGATCCAATCTTGAATCTTTTGAATTGTTTAGTTTGGTTGGCTTGAACTTTGTCGTTTATCACTTCAATCATCTTCTTGAAAATATACAAATGATCAATAATATATTTTGTCTCCTCTTGATATTATTTCCAGAAGTCTATATTTGTCTTTTCTTTAACTTGAGACAATGTTGTCCTTGATACACCACCAAGTTTAAAAATTTTCTTCAAAGTGTTCATGTTGTACAAGTTTTCATCAACTATATCATCCTTCTCAAAATCAGATAAATTCAAGACATCATCTTCCTCAAAATCAAAAACTTGATCAACATCAATATCAAACATATCATGAAAATATTTTGCAGAATAACGACCAGCAATCTCACCTTATTCTAAGTCTTTATCAACTAAGATCTCAACTATCATTCGATGCAAATCAAAATCAGAATGCAGTTTAAACAGATCAAGAAAGGTAGGCAGAGAGTAATCAATAATCGTCTTATATTCCAATTCAGTCAAATCTTCCACTTCAACATCATTACAATCTGTACCCTTATCAATCTTTGTCGGAGTATAAACGATAATTGCACCAGTCACTAGGTTCAACTCACCAGATCCACCACTAACACCTGCCATATCTCCTTCATCTCCTTCATCATCATCATGAGGATTCAAGCTCGGATGTTCATCAATATCAGAATCACCATAATCTAACTTCTCCTCTTCCTCTTCTTCATCATCATCAACATCAACAACCACCTTCTCAGCACCTGAACCAGAAGCTTCAGCTTGAAAATCTTTAACTTTCAGCTCATCAATCTTATGTCGTAAATCACTATTTTCATCCTTCAGTTCAACAATATCTTCATTCTGTAGCTTAATCAGAAATTCCAACTCATCTATTCTTTCACCCATCCTCTTCTTTTCGGCTATATCTTCCTCTCTCCATTTTATCAGTTGAGCAATCTGAGCTTTCATCTCATCAAGTTCATTTGTGCCCGAGGAAGAAGGTTGATCAGCTTTAGCCTTATCATTTTCCATGTTGTACAGATCAAACTCTTTCGCCAGCATAGAGATTCTTCTTCTGAGCTCTGTGTCATCATAATCAACTGTGAAATTTAAATCACCCAAGTTATCTAATCCTTCAAATAAAGACTCATCTCTGGGAATAATAGTAGAAGGAAATGAAGTCTCTGGCAATGATGTAGACACAGTAGTAGACTCCATGAATGATGGTATAAAAGAAGCAACATTCACATACTCAGAAGCTTGCCCTAAGCCTCTTGGAATTGTAGATACAGAAACTGTAACTGATGTAGTTGCAGAATAATCAAGAACAGTAGCTGGTGAAGATGAAATCACAGGAATAGAGGAAACATAAACTGAAGAAGTCACAATAGATGAAGACACAACAATCTTAGTAGCTTTCGACTTCTTCTTTCCATATGGCCCTTTAGCCATTCTCTTCTTCTTCTTAGGCCTTGAAGATTTAGGCTCTTCAGTAACAAAAGTAGGATCCTCTCTTTCTTCCCTAGTCTCCTCTGTTTGTTCTGGAACTGCCCTTCTCTTTAGTCTTCTTACCATATGATTGCCAACCTGTACAGTCTCAAACTCAGACTCTGTATCAGGTGACTCCTCACCTTCATCTTCATCCGTAGGTTTATCCTGTTGCTCTGGCAACACAACATTAACAGGCTCCTGTGAACTTGGTTCTTGAGAAGATTTATCTTGTTGTTGAGATCGGGAAGATTGACCAGTAGACTTCCTTGATTGTTGCCTTGGAGGAGAAGGTGGTGGTTGTGGCTGGTCATCATCATCACTAACAGTTTCAGTGTCAGAGCCAGACTCAAACATGTCTCCATTAATCATCCTCAGGAGCTATGTAATTAGCCCTGGCACAATGTCCAACCAATTCCTTCTCCAATATAGCATCCCCACTCCTTTGGTACACTCTGACCTGACCCAGACTTGAGTCAGTCATGTGTTTAAGCTTTAGCAAATCAGAAGCATCTCTGGGCAGCATATGTTCTGGCGATCTTTCATCTATCAACATCTGAACAAACCTAGGATACACGTAAAATCGATCCTTGGCTTTCGTGATGTTGTCATACATGTAACGAATGATCATAGCAGAAAAATTGAACGGTTTGTTCAATATCAAAGCTACCATGGCTGATCGCATAAGATCCCTCAGCTCATCAAATGTTCCTTTCCTCATGCTCAAATAGTGTAACAGAACATGAGCCAGCAGTTTGTATTGGAGAGGAAGCTTTCCCTTCTTGATTGATGTAACATTGTATGCTCCGAAGTATCTGATCCGAAGAAAACATCCTTTGATACACCTCTCTGATATGAGAGTCATACCAGCAGGCTCACCTCCGAACAGTAACACCCGCCTAATATCTGCTTCAGTCACACGAATTGCTTGCCCAAGCACATTCGCCTCAATAACATACTCATCAACAGAAATCAGTCTCGCAGACTCCCAGAAGCTCTGAATGTGAGACCTATATATCTGGCAAGAATTGGAGATAGCGTAGTAAATCCGAGATCGTCGCAGAAACTCGATCATCGGTCGAAAGTCTTTGCCATTCTTGGTTGCCGGATCTAGATAAGCACAAACATTATGTTTGTCTCCAAACGTCAGATTCGCCATTTCTACAATCAGAAATAAAACAAAATTAGAAACAAAAATTAACAAAATTAAAAAAATTAAAAAAATCAATAATTTCCTAAGTATAGAACCCAGCGAACCTTCCTTGAGACAAACCTAATGCTAGACGAACCTAAATCTTAGACGAACCCAATCATTTGAACGAACCTTAGAATGAACGAACCATCAGTCAAACGAACCTGTTGGTCAAACGAACCTTGACCAATAAGGTTCGGTTCTTTTGAAATCCAGAGGTTCGCCATGAACCTATCAGGTTCAGAAGTACCTTTAAGATCCGGCGAACCTGTTCATTCAACGAACCTTGTTCATCCAACGAACCTTTCCAGTTTTAAAATCAAATTTTCAAATCATCGAAATTAATGAAAAAATTTATATCCCTATATTCGAAACTTCACGATGAACAATTTTAACAAAAACAGTTTGTTAAAAAAATTAGATTTTAATAGATTTAACCTCAACAAACTAGGTTCGACTTTAAAATCCTAAAACCACTCATATCTTCTAATCTAGCCGGTAAAAATCCAAGATTTATACCTAAAAATGATCACCAATCAAATACGAATCTAATGATGTCAATGAAAAAAAAATTTCGGAGGTCCAGAATCAAAAATCGAAAAATCGAGTCTAGCAGGTTCGCGGCTATGAACAGAATGAAAGTGACGAACCTCACTCACGAACCTGGTTTATATATGCGAACCTGTTTAACCGAACCTTTCAGGCGAACCTGTTCACAAACCTCTAGAACGAACCTCTTAGGCGAACCTGTACAGCGAACCTGATCCACGAACCTGTCCAACGAACCTGTTGGACGAACCTTCTCACAAACCTTTTTCTTGCGAACCTTTTAAGAAAATTTGATTTTTATTTAAAATTTCAAAACAAAATAAAGTTTAAATGTTTCAAAGTCAAACTGTAACATTTGTGCATTTAGTCATGGTAGTCGTAAACAATGTTAGAACAGTGTGTGTCAATGTCCAGTAAATCAATGTGAATCATGTGTTCATTATGTGCTTGTGTGTTAGAATCATTTTTATTCAGGAACAAGTATGTATTACTTATTTACAGTCGAGTTCACTGGGCAAGAACAGTATTTTGTTATATCGAAACAGTGGTGGGCAGCGAGAGTGAGCCCTATATATATACTGCGTTCGATGTATCAGGATAGTGTTAGTGCGTAGTGTTGAGACGAATATTATAACAATTAATTAATTCAACAAGAATCGTAATACGTAAGCGAGACTGAGTATAGTTATGGGTGACGATCCATAATAATACGAATGTTGAACTTATAATTATGATTAAACGACTTTAAATAATTAATACGATCGAAAAACGTACGCAATTTCGGGTATACACGTAATTGTATGTGTTTAATGATCTGTCAACGCACGAAGAGTAAAAAATAATTAAATTAATTATTTTATATTTTTACAATTTTGAAACTCATCATTTTAATGAGTTTAACAACTCTTTTTATTTAAAACCGCGTAAAATACGCGTTACCTGTCGGAAATGCGAACCGAGCGACCGAAACGGACCCGAATATCACTCGGGCTATAAAAGCCTTGAACAAGGCTTAAACCTTCATTTATTACCTCACCAACTCACTCTCTCTCTACAATTTCGTCTACCCTCTCTCTCTAAGAAAACCGACTTCAAACGCGCATAACTCGCTTATTTCTCAACGGATTTCGGAGTTCTTGGTGTCCACGCGAAGCCCTCGACATCCTCTACACGAAAGTACAAGAAATCAGTGAGATTGACCGGCCAAAATCGAGGTATTTGTGCTTGAATGTTCACGAAAATAGGGTTTTTGTGTGTGTGTTCGTGAAACCCGACATATACCCGGTTCTTGCCCATTATCGGCTGAAATAACCACTTGCGAGTGTTGGGCTACGAGGATTAGAGGTATAGGAATGGTTAGATCAAAGAAAGAAGTCGCATGATGATGAAGATAACAGGTTCGCGAGGTGTTCAGAAACCACAGCAGGGGAACGAACCCTTTAGGGTTCTCTGGTCGAACCTTCATGATGGTGACATCTGCGGCGAACCATAGCGAACCTGCATGGTTCGTGGGATATCAAACGAACCATTGGAAGGGGGAGATAGCCTCACGAACCTGGCATGCAGACGAAAATACGATCTCACGAACCATCATCATGCCGAACCTTCTTTGATTGTGGCGAATCATTAAGGACTGCCGAACCATTACACGAATCATCAGCCCAGGCGAACCCTTGAATCGAGAGTCATCACAGACGAACCATGTGTGAATAGCGAACCCTACATGTAAACATGCATGGCCGAACCAATTAGCCAGCCGATCCTTCAGCAATGCAGCGAACCTTCATGCAGAAGCAAATCATAACGAACCTTGAATGGTTCGTTCCATTATCAGCCTCGCCTGCCGAACCCTAGGGGAGACACCCACGAACCTTGCATACATAACCATAGAGCCGAACCATGCTAAGATCTTATGACCGGCGAACCTAGCCCTCTAAACCTAAAAGGTTCGCTGCCCAAATGGCAGCCCACCTTCCTTTCGGCCCAACTTCAACCTACTTGGCCCAAATTCCATTAGTAAAAGGCCCATAGGGTGAGACAAGCCCAAGGGAGTTAGGTTGGTTCATTTCGGTATTCAATTGGCCCAATAACACCTTAGAACTTTACATGGTCTATATATACATTGGTTGGCCCAAATCAAATCCTTTAGGCTCAATCCAAACTCATTAGGCTCACTAAGATTGTGATCGGGTTGATATTGTCCTTGGTGTGTAATAAGGCCTATCTAAATGTTGTTGGACCAACATCACATTCACTTGGCCCAATATCATATTCAATTGGCCCGTTAGTAACATAAGTGGCCCATGGACCTCCATTTAAGCCTATTACCATAATTATGGGCTTAAGGCCCATTGTATGCCACCACTCAAAGTGATTGTAATTTGATCTTAGTTGGTTTAAGTTTCAACTTAACCTAATCATAGAATCAAGTCACAATCTCAAAAACTTAAACAATTGGAACATCTTTTCATAAAATCATAGTAATCATTGGTTATCAAATTCACAAACAATTATCATTTTGTGTATAAGATTTATGCACAATGGAACATTTTATATTCATTTCTTGGACCCATGATCAATCAAGTGATTCAAAGCATGATTTTCAAGTTTTCACAACAATCATAATTATGATCAAGTAATCAAGTGTTAATCAAGTTCAGGAGAACACAAGTCAATCAATGAATCAAAGTTATACAATTATAAATCCTATATCTTATGTATGATTACACTGTTATAGGAGACAATTAGAAGTCCTGTTTGCTACTTGCTATCTGTTTTAGTTCAGAGTCTACTGCAGACAGGTGAGAACATTAGCCCCTCTTTTACTGTTTTATAACTGTTTTGGGGTGGAACACGTGATCAAACCCACTATTTAAATCTTGTTTCATTACACAGGTTATGTGTATTCATAAAAATTACAGGTTCATCTTACGAATCCGAGGGATTCATCAACTGTTTAAGGAAATTGTCAACTGTTTTAAAGGAATTATTCCCTATTAAACTCTTATTACTAAAAAGGATTTCATAATGACTTTTGAGATGTTTTATAACAGGGTTACTCAATTGTTCTTATAAAGGATGAACACTTTTAAATAAATGATTTCATAAACTCTCTTTTGTATTAATCCTTGTTGTACACAAGGACACTATATCATGGTATTCAAATCAAGTGGTTCACTTTGGGGTATCCAAATCAAATGTTTCAATTGTGGTATTCAAAGCTAGTTGTTCATTCCATGGTATTCAAATCATATGGTTCACATCATGGTAATCAAATCAAGGGATTCATTTCATGTTACATAAAACAAAGGATTTAACTCGTGGAGTTAAATCCAGGTTTTCAATAAGACATTAACACATCCGGTTAAAGTAAGGTTCAGAAAACATGGTGTCCATTGTTGTAAACAAACTTGCAAAAGCATCAAGTATCATATTCATTAGCGTTAGTACTGGGTGATCACAACAAGGGAAAGCGGACACATTGGTTCTTATCCAGGATGGAGTTAGCTTTTAAATTTGTTTTAAAAGCTAACTGCAGGTCTGGTGTCATTATGGTTTTCAAAACTGCTATACATAATCTAACTCCAAACGTGGTTTGGGACTTGATATTATATGTTGGCTTCGTGCGAACAGTGATTGGACTGTTTACACTCATTTTCTTACTTGATGTTAGTTTGGGTTACAGCTCATCCGTGTGAATCTTATGATGCTTTAACTTACCTATGTCTTATCTCATATATTCACGTTTACAAATGCTTAAACCTATTGTTCTCACCAACTACGTCTGTAGTTGACAGTTACTTTTCACGTGTTTCAGGTAATCAGGTTTAAGACATTCTCAGGGACAACTAAGGAGACCATTCTAAGATAGAACAAGATGAAGAAACATTGCTAGGATGGAATAGAAACTCACTAAATCCTAAATGTTTAATTGTCTTGTTTGAAGTCTTATTTTGTAACTATATTTTGGGTCTGTAGTTGTCTTTCTTTTGGTAGATAGTGGTCTGTAACTAAACAATTGTCTTAACATTATGAAACATAGAAATCCGTTGTGGTTGTTCTTATTCAATACTTGTGCATGATTCAACTGTTCATACGTCACCGCGCCGTGGATTCCGCACGCGGCGCAGGGGTGTGACAGGTTGGTATCAGAGCCAAGGTTGTAGAGAACTAGGAAAAACCCAATGTTTAATGACCTAGACTATAACCTAAGCTACCCAATAGGACTAAGTGCTATAGGCTTGAGGATACTTAGGATCTAAGTAACTTAAGTGAGCATTAAGTCTACATCAAGCTTGAAAGATCTTAGGGACATTTTTCTAAGATTAGACATCGAGTCAAGGAATTTGAATCGGAATTCTATAATTTTAGAAACCGAATTAAATTCTCACACATATGCATTAAGAATTTCAGAGGCAAGGATCTGTATTCTTAGGATCCTTGATCAGAAATTCTCACACAGAGATCATTATAGAAATTCGGAGGCAAAGATCTGTATTTTCAGTATCTTTGATATGAATTTCTTGTCATATTCATTATAGGATTTAGAGGCAAAGATTGGTATCTTTGATCTAAAGTCCTTGTCATATTCATTATAGGAATTCAAAGGTCAAGATCTATTAATTTAGAGTCTTGATTTGAAATCCTTGTCATATTCATTATAGGAATTCAAAGGTCAAGAGCTATTAATTTAGAATCTTGATTTGAAATCCTTGTCATTGTTATCATTATCAGGTGTTCATTATCATAGGAACTTTATAACTTAGAATCTGTGTAACAGTATTCTTTAGTTGAAGTTCTCACAGGAGATCATTATACTCGATACTGTAGGTATTGAGAACCTAGGTTAAATAACCTAGGACACACATGCTGAAACCTAAGGTTTTAATTTCTAAGTAAATTAAGAACCGTGGTTTGCACAGTCATAATCATATCCATAGAACAAGAGACAAACGTGAATCAATCATAATCGATCAACAGTTGGAATCTTAGCTTCGAATATAAACGACGGGTTAACGCTGATGTGCTGAGGTAAGTGGTGGGTCGGTGAGAGCTTACCCTATATATAAGCTTATCTTGATATGTCCGGGGGAATCCGGCGTTCATATTTGAAGTGAGGATTCGGGATCAACTGGAATCATTGAACATTAGTCAAACATATGGGATACAAACAGTTGGGATACAATCATTGGTGAATCAAATCATAGTGCAAATTCAAACTTGGATGAACCAAATATTATGGTGAATCAATCAAGTTGTGAGCATTTTTCAATGTAAACCTTAAGCGAAATTCTTAAGTGATTACATCATTAGTACTTACTGACATAGGTTAACAGGAAAGTGTAGAACACACGTATGATTTAGTTCTACATGTTAACAACTGTTAGTAGGTGCACGCATAACATAATCATAGTTCAATCATGGAATCAATCATAGTTCAAGTTGATCAAAGATCATGAGATTCTTAATCAATGGAAAACACTTGCAAATCAGTACAAACATGTTGCCAAATGCTAGCAAGGGCATGATCGTGGTATATCGAAACGGTGGTGGGCAGCGAGAGTGAGCCCTATATATAAGCTATTTTCGGTATATCGGGAAAGTGTCAGTGTGTAGGTTTGGTGGAAAAATCATGGGACATCGTATATATTCACATGATAAGTATGCAAATAAGTTGATAACTTATACGGGTACTGGATCATATTACAATTGAATGATAATACTAGTAGTATGGAAATATTACTGACCTTATCATGCAAATTCAATTGTATCTTTCCTCATTACTGACCCACTTGTGGCTTCTATTCGTAGAATGCCTCCTCGACGTGACCCTAATGCTGGGGACTCGACAAGTGGTAATGATGAGGAGATCAACAAGATTGCCCGAGCTATCGCTGTTCATATGCGGGAAGTAATCCCTGGTATGGTCACTGATATCACCCAGAATCTTCGGGGTAGTACCAGTGATTCAGCACACAACTCCAATGCCACTAATGCTGGAACTGTTAACTTCACTTTCAAGCAGTTCAATGATGCTAAACCTCCTAAGTACGCTGGTACTGAAGGAGCTACCGGCCTACTGCAGTGGCTGGAAAGCATCGAAGACATTCTCGACTTCACTGGATGTCCTGAAAACCTGAGGGTCAAGATGGCCTCAAGCGCTTTTCACAAAGGCGCTCTCACCTGGTGGAATTCTGAGAAGAACACCAGAGGCCGAGAAGTCGCGTTATCATTACCGTGGGACGGGTTCAAGAATCTGCTTGTGGAAAAGTTTTGTCCACGACACGAGCTGAAGAAATTGGAGGTAGAGATGCGGGGTCTGGTGCAAGACAGTGGCGAAAAAGCCAAATATACAACTCGTTTCCATGAGTTGTGTATTTTGGTACCACATTTGGTTAATCCTCTATCCCGCAGGATAGAGAAATACATTGAAGGTTTGCCTTTAGTTGTCAGAGGAACTGTTATGGGGAACAACCCCACTACTTTGGAAGCAGCAATTCAACTTGGTGCTTCACTTACTGAAGAATATGTGAAGTCTGGGGTGCTCACCCGAAAGGGGTTCAAGAGAGCACCGATTGAAGAAGGCAAGAAGCCTGAACAGCACCATCACAAGAGGAAAAAGCAGAAGACAATCAAGAACTTTGTAGCGTTGACTGCAGCTGTTCCTACTCATGCCACACCCATTACTGCTATGCCACAACTGGCTAATACCAGGAAGCCTTATACTGGTCCTCTTCCACTTTGCACCAAATGCCAGTATCATCATCTACCCAACACTCCATGCAGAAAATGTCTCAAATGTGGGCGTATGGGACACTTGGCGGCTACATGCCGATCTGCTCATCTTGCTGCTGCAACAACTGCTACCACTACCACTACTGCTACAGGTGGAAGAGCCTGCTATAATTGTGGAGCAGAGGGACACTTCAGAAACCAGTGTCCAAAACTCAACAACAATACTGCTGCTGCTCGTGCTTTTGTTATTGGAACTGCTGAAGCACGTGAAGAGCCGGCGGTCATCACGGGTACATTTCTTATCAATGATCATTATGTTCCTATCATATTTGATACTGGTGCCGATAAAAGTTTTATCTCTACTCATACTGCTTCTCTGCTTAATATGCAAGTATCCACACTTACTGCTCCCTATACTGTAGAAGTAGCGAATGGTAAGACCATAGTTGTAGATTCCATAATTCATGCTTGTGAGCTAAGATTAAATGACCATCACTTTTCCATCGATCTCATTCCTATGACTCTCGGAAGCTTCGAAGTGGTAGTAGGAATGGATTGGTTATCCAAAAACAATGCTGAAATCGTATGCTCTGAGAAACTTATCCGAATCCCCTTACCGTCCGGCGAAACGATGATAGTCTACGGCGAGAAACCATGCCGCGGATTGAAGATTGTATCGTGCATCAAGGCAAGGAAGTACTTGAAGAAGAAATATTATGCGTTCCTGGCGCATGTGGTGGAAAAGAAACCTGAAAAGAAAGCAGTTGGAGATGTTCCAGTTATCAAAGATTATCCAGACGTATTTCCAGAAGACTTGCCTGGACTACCACCAGTCCGACAAGTGGAGTTTAGAATTGATCTCGTCCCTGGAGCAAACCCAGTGGCGAAGTCACCGTATCGATTAGCACCGTCTGAGATGCAAGAACTGTCTAGTCAGCTTCAAGAACTTTTAGACAAAGGTTTCATAAGACCGAGTTTCTCTCCTTGGGGAGCCCCGGTTCTTTTTGTCAAGAAGAAAGACGGTTCGTTTCGTATGTGCATCGACTATCGTGAGTTAAACAAGTTGACAATCAAGAATAGATATCCTCTGCCCAGGATCGATGATCTGTTTGATCAACTGCAGGGAGCAACTTGCTTCTCTAAGATTGATTTACGATCCGGATATCATCAGTTAAGAGTAAATGATGAGGATATACCAAAGACTGCATTTAGGACTCGATATGGACACTATGAGTTTGTGGTTATGCCATTTGGGCTGACCAATGCACCCGCAGTGTTCATGGACTTGATGAACCGAGTCTGCAGGCCATACTTGGATCAGTTTGTTATTGTCTTCATTGACGATATATTGATTTATTCCAAGTCAGAACGAGAGCACCAGGATCATTTGAGGAAAGTCTTAGAGTTACTAAGAACTGAACAACTATATGCTAAATTCTCAAAATGTGAGTTTTGGCTAAAGGAAGTTCACTTCTTAGGACATGTCATCAACAGGGATGGAATACATGTAGATCCAGCAAAGATTGAGGCGATTAAGAACTGGACTACTCCATCTACTCCAACAGAGATTCGTTCATTTCTGGGTTTGGCAGGTTATTACAGAAGATTCATTGCAAACTTCTCTAAGATAGCCTTGCCACTTACCACACTAACTCAGAAAAGTCAAGTGTTTATATAGGGACAAAAACAAGAAGATGCATTTCAACTTCTTAAACAGAAATTATGCAACTCCCCTATCCTTAGTCTTCCAGAAGGCAGTGATGATTTCATTGTCTACTGTGATGCTTCAAACCTTGGTCTTGGTTGTGTACTTATGCAACCGGATAAGGTCATTGCGTATGCTTCAAGACAGCTTAAGGTTCATGAGAAGAATTACACTACTCATGATCTTGAGTTGGGGGCTGTGGTCTTTGCATTAAAGATGTGGAGACACTACCTGTATGGTACTAAATGTGTCATCTATACAGACCACAAGAGCCTGCAACACATTCTCAATCAGAAAGAACTCAACATGAGACAACGGCGTTGGGTTGAGCTTCTAACTGATTGCGACTGTGAGATTCGTTACCATCCTGGTAAAGCCAATGTGGTGGCGGATGCTCTTAGTCGCAAGGAACCAGTCAAACCAATTCGTGTAAGAGCCATGGAGATCAACACACAGCCAAACTTGAAAGACTTGATTCGCATTGCACAACAACAAGTAGTAACAGACAATCAACTCAAGACAGACTTGGATTGTGGCATTGAGAAGAAACTAGAACCTCGGGCTGATGGGGTGTTATATCTCAACGGTTGCATCTGGATTCCAAAGTCTGAAGAATTGCGCACACTCATCTGTGATGAGGCTCATAAGTCGCGATACTCAGTTCATCCTGGAGCCGACAAGATGTATCAAGACTTGAGGACATCTTACTGGTGGCCGGGAATGAAGAAAGATATAGCACTGTATGTGGGAAAATGTCTTACACGTTCAAAGGTCAAAGCAGAACATCAAAAACCTTCGGGACTTCTACAGCAACCTGAAATTCCTCAATGGAAATGGGAGCAAATTTCCATGGATTTCATAACAAAGTTGCCGAGAACTCCACGAGGTTTCGATTCGATTTGGGTGATCGTTGACCGACTCACCAAATCTGCTCATTTTCTCCCGATCCGAGAGGATTACAAGATGGAGAAGTTATCCACATTGTACATCAATGAAATCATTGCACGTCATGGTACACCAACATCAATCATTTCTGATCGTGATAGTCGTTTCACTTCTCGCTTTTGGCAATCATTGCAAAAGGCTTTGGGAACGCGTGTGTCACACCCCCAATTTCCCACTCGTGGTGTCAGTCCACGTGGGTGTGACGTGGCCAGAATCACAGCTCAAGGTCATATAGAACAACACTATATGCGTTTACAAATCCAAGTTTGACACATACACATAACAAAATAATTTGCAGCGGAAAAATATGTCATAGCAGCGGATGTCATAGCAGCGGAATAATATGTTTGAATACATGCAGCGGAAAAGTAAATTGTCAGATCAAAACATTGTATCAATACAAAACATGAATGAAATTGTTTTCAAATAATATGACAGGAATGCATGCGGTTCCTAATGCTCGTCTCTTAACGTGTACATTCCTGCTATCCGTAGCTTGCTAATTACCTGAGAATACAACTTTGAAAACAAGTGTCAACACAATGGTTGGTGAGTTCACAGGTTTTGATATACATATAGTAAGAAAGTGTGTCATGTTGTTTATCAAATGTTAGTACCGAGCCCTAGGCCCAAAGTGTCAGTGCGTCACTACCGAACTAGACTTGTTTGCTCTTGCCTCCGCTATGCCTCGTATACATAGCAAGTTAGGTCAGAATTTGCACGGGTTATGACACTCAGTCAACATGGTGCCCCGTGGGGTTAGTCATTCCCTAATGGATCCATCCAAATCTACCACGTTGTTCGTACATTAACGGTAAGACTTTGTGAGGGCTTGTAACGAGTTCAACACTTAATGTTTGTCCAATAAACCAGCATACACAATAGTGTTTGTACAGTAATAGTGTTTGACTCGATGCAACTAGTATTCTCCCCCTATTTAAAAGCATTTGAAAAAGAGTAAAGAGGGGCCGTAAACTCACCTTAGTGAAATGAATGTATGTAAGCGTAAGCTCCTGAATCGTCAAGTAGCACGTCGGTCACCGGCAACCTATAGCGTATACCGTACGTGAGTTTGTGTAAGTGACCGTGCTAGTGTTCGTGTTAGTGCTCGTGTTTGTGTCCAACAACCCTTGGTTGTTCATGTTTGTCCGTGTCGGTCCACATTGACCGTGTTTGCTCGTGTTCGTCCACATTGACCGTGTTTGACTAGAGTTGACCAAAGTTGACCGTGTCAAGTCAACGACCCGTTGGTGAACCGTGTGCCGGTTTGTGAATCGTGTAGCAATCGTGTAAGTGTTTGTCGTGTGCAAAACGCGCAAATCGCGTCTATGGACAACTTACTATTTATAGTAAGTTTCCATTTATGGAAAGTTCACAAAGCATATCGGTGTTAGAGTTCTAACATACTCAATGGTCCTACGGGGTCATGTTAACACATAGCACATTATCATACAAGTTCATATACGTCGTTTATAGCATGTTAGTGCACAAAAGTTTCCTAAAATGGAAAGTTTCCATTTTTAGCATACGTGACATCGGAAATCATCTAACTTAGCCTCTAATACGCATATTATAACATAATAAGTCATTTAGCATGCTCAAATAACACAACACGTTGACAAGTCGGTTTTTCCAAAAATAAAGTTACTATAAATAGTAACTTTGTGGTTTTTGCATAAAAATGACCATTTAACATTTCTAATCCATTGTTTATGTCACAAATCATCCTACTATATCATCTATCAACATTTAATCATGTCAACGTAACCGATTTCATCGTCTATTAATATTTCAACTAGAAAAGTTTCTAAATATAGTAATAATGACAAGTATGGCTACAAACAACATCAAAACCACTTTCCAACAAGTCAAATCATCACATTATCATCCTAACAACAATTCCACATACATGCATGTTCATCATTTCCACTAAATCATCAACTTGCAATTAAAAAGTTACTATAAATAGAAAGATTCATAAAAATCATAGTTTTAATCCTTTCAACCAAATCTAACTATGAGTAATCATTCTAATACCATTAATAAGCATATCCATATACTCAAAATCATTCCTACCATCATGGATCATACATGCATGGCATTAATTCATCAATCCAAGACCAAATAACACACTTTAATGACTCACATCATCATAGATCGTCATGAAATACATTCTAATCACTCTAGATCATCATTAAACACTTTAAAATCAACAAACCCAGATCATAATCTCGTGCATGTGCACTATAGGTACTTGCATGCGTGATTCATGCATTGTATGTGTGTGTAGAAGTGAAAATAATGCATTTTAAGCTACAAGGAACATCAATCTACCTTTCAAAGCCTCAAAGACCCTGAGATGATGATGAGAGCAGTCACTCGAGCTCCTGGACAGCAGGTTCGAGCAGAAAAACGATGGTGATGGTGGTGGTGTGGCTTCCAACTCCTCTCCTCAAGCTCTTCAAGCTTCAAGGTGGCTTCAATGGCTTCCAATGGCTTTCTAAAGGTTGAAGAAGGGTGTAGCAGAGCTCCTGGATCGGTTATGGTCGAATGGTGGCGTGTGTGGTCGAGAAAAATGATGATAGTAGGTGTTATGATGATCTTGGGGGTTTAAAAAGCTGTTTGGCGACTCTGGCGCCCCAGGCGTAACGCCTGGCGTGGGCGGACATAGCCCGTCGTTACGCGCGGATTGGAACGGATGGGACGCTCAATTTCCCATCCGCACGCATCGCCTGACGTGGGCGTCTCGGGTCAGGCGTACCGCCTGGCCTGAATTTCAAGCCCAATAAGCTTGTTTTGTTGTTCTGGCCCATTCTTGCCCGTTTCTCGACTGTAAAACATCATTCGAGCGTCGTTTGGACTCTATTGGCCAATTATTAGCCATAATTGACTTGTGACAGTGTTTCGTGAAGTTTCGAGTGTTGTGCTACACAATGTGTTAGACGTTCACCAACGTTCGTGTGTTTTGACACGTGTGTGCTGTTTGTCGATAATTCCACGAATTATCTTGTCGTATACCAGTGTTCGTACTGTCGTGCCACGTGTCACACTAAATTAATCTAATTCTAGTGCCACGTGTACATAATGCATTTAAATAAACATTTAAATAAATAAGTTGCTGACCTGGAAATTACGGGGTGTCACATCCTCCCCATGTTAGAAAGAATTTCGTCCCGAAATTCAACTCGTGTTGCCAGTGTTTGTCTGTTCCGCGAACAGGTGTGGGTACTTTTGTTTCATCTGGTCTTCACGTTCCCACGTGAATTCCGGTCCTCGTTGCGAGTTCCATCGCACTTTCACAATCGGAATCTTGCTGAGTTTGAGCTTCTTGGTTTCCCGGTCCATAATCTCCACCGGTTCCTCAACGAAGTTCAATTGTTCGTCGATTTGTATTTCCTCGAGAGGAATAACAAGTGTTTCATCAGATAGGCACTTCTTGAGATTCGAGATGTGGAATACGTTGTGCACACTGCTCAGTTCAGCTGGCAGGTTTAGTTCGTAGGCTACAGGGCCTATTCGTTTTGTAATCTCGAAAGGTCCGATGTAACGAGGGTTCAACTTTCCTCGTTTGCCAAACCGAATGACACCTTTCCAGGGCGAGACCTTGAGTAACACTCTGTCCCCCACCTGGAACTCCAACGGTTTGCGTCGCTTGTCGGCATAGCTTTTCTGTCTGTCACGAGCGGCTGCCATTCGCTTGCGTATTTGTACGATCTTCTCAGTCGTTTCGTGCACAAGTTCTGGGCCAGTCAGTTGACTGTCTCCAACTTCCGCCCAGCAAATGGGTGATCGACACTTACGTCCGTAAAGTGCCTCGAATGGTGCAGCTTGAATGCTAGTGTGGTAGCTATTGTTATATGAGAACTCAACTAACGGTAGATGAGATTCCCAGCTACTACCAAAGTCAATGACACATGCCCGGAGCATGTCCTCCAGTGTCTGTATCGTTCGCTCACTTTGCCCGTCCGTCTGCGGGTGATAAGCGGTACTCATGTCCAGTCTCGTGCCCAAAGCCTTATGCAAGGACTTCCAGAAATGCGACGTGAATCGACTGTCGCGATCCGATATGATTGAGATTGGCACTCCATGTCGAGTGAGCACTTCCTTTAAATAAATCCGAGTGAGTTTGTCTAGCTTGTCAGTCTCCTTGATGGGTAGAAAATGTGCAGACTTTGTCAGTCGGTCTACGATAACCCAGATGGTATCGCAACCACTTGCCGTCTTTGGCAGTTTAGTGATGAAATCCATGGAAATCTGCTCCCATTTCCACATTGGTAATTCCGGTTGTTGAAGTAACCCTGATGGCTTCTGGTACTCAACTTTGACTTTTGAGCACGTTAGGCATTTACTCACGTATGTTGCTATCTCAGCTTTCATGTTTGGCCACCAATAGGTTGTCTTCAAATCGTGATACATCTTATCAGAGCCTGGGTGTACGGAATACCGGCTCTTGTGAGCTTCATCCATCACTACTTCTCTCAATCCTCCATAGCGTGGAATCCAGATTCGATCCATTAAATAGTAAGCTCCGTCGTCTTTTGCCTTTATTTGCTTATCCATGCCACGCATGGCTTCAAGAGTAAGGTTTTCAGCTTTTAGAACTTCTTGTTGTGCGTTTCGTATCTGATTTGGCAATTCAGAATGAATCGTGAGTTGTAGTGCACGCACGCGCTTTGTTGTTTCTTTTCGACTCAACGCGTCGGCCACTACGTTGGCTTTGCCTGGATGATACTTGATGGCGCAATCATAATCACCTATGAGTTCAACCCACCTTCGTTGTCTCATGTTCAACTTTTTCTGGTCGAAGATGTGTTGTAGGCTCTTATGATCGGTAAAGATTGTACATTTCGTGCCGTATAAGTAGTGTCGCCAGATCTTCAAGGCAAACACCACGGCTCCCAACTCAAGGTCATGAGTCGTGTAGTTCTTCTCATGCACCTTCAGTTGGCGTGAAGCGTATGCTATCACTTTCTCGCGTTGCATCAGCACACAACCGAGTCCCTGTTTCGAGGCGTCGCAATACACCACGAAGTCATCACATCCTTCCGGTAGGGATAGGATGGGTGCAGTGCATAGTTTCTGTTTCAACAGGTTGAAAGCAGCTTCTTGTTTGTCTCCCCAATCGAACTTTTTGTCTTTATGTGTCAGGGATGTCAGTGATTGAGCAATCTTTGAGAATCCCTCAATGAATCTTCTGTAGTACCCGGCCAGACCTAGGAATTGTCGCACCTCAGTCGGAGTCTTGGGTGCTTCCCAGTTCTTAATTGCTTCAATCTTGGCTGGGTCTACGTGTATTCCCTGCTCATTAACCACGTGTCCAAGGAATTGGACTTCGCGTATCCAAAAGTCACACTTTGAAAATTTTGCGTACAGTTGTTCTTTCTTTAATAATTCCAACACTAGCTTCAGATGTTCAGCATGTTCTTCTCGATTCTTCGAGTAAATCAGAATGTCGTCAATGAACACTATTACGAATTTGTCAAGGTAAGGTTTGCACACTCTATTCATGAGATCCATGAATACAGCTGGTGCGTTGGTTAGTCCGAAGGGCATAACCAAGAATTCGTAGTGTCCGTATCGGGTTCGAAAGGCAGTCTTAGGAATATCGTTTTCTTGTATCCTCAATTGATGGTAACCCGATCTTAAATCGATCTTCGAATAGTAGCTTGACCCTTGCAATTGGTCAAATAGATCGTCTATTCGCGGCAAGGGATATCGATTCTTGATCGTCACTTTGTTCAGCTCTCTGTAGTCGATACACATACGGAATGATCCGTCTTTCTTCTTTACGAACAAGACCGGTGCTCCCCAAGGTGAGAAGCTCGGTCTGATGAATCCCTTGTCTAACAGCTCTTGTAACTGGTTAGACAGTTCCTGCATCTCAGTCGGTGCTAGTCGGTATGGAGCTTTGGCAATCGGTGCTGCTCCAGGTGTAAGGTCTATCTGAAACTCGACTTGTCATTTCGGAGGTAGTCCAGGTAGGTCCTCGGGAAATACTTCGGGAAAATCGCGGACTACGGCGATGTCCTCAATCTTCCTTTCTTTCTTCGGTTGTTCCGTGATGAGGGCTAGTATGGTAGTGTATCCCTTTTGCAGATACTTGTTTGCCTTCATGCATGATATGATGTTCAGAGGTACTCCCCGTCTTTCCCCCTGAATCGAGATCTGTTCTCCGTTCTGCAACGTCACCCGTACGATCTTCTCGTTGCATACGATTTCAGCTTGGTTAGCGGATAGCCAATCCATTCCAACGACCACATCAAAGCTTCCAAGAGTCACCGGCATCAAATCGATTTCGAGTTCGTGATTCGCCAAAACCATGACGCATCCTCGAAAGATGTGTTGTGTTTCAATTAGCTTGCCGTCGGCTAACTCTACGGTGTACTTGTAGTCTAGTGGTGTTGGGGTAATATCTAGTAATTTGCTAAACTCACTAGATATAAAGCTCCTATCGGCACCGGTATCAAATAATATGCTAGCATAGACATTATTTAAAAGAAACGTACCGGTTACGATGTTCGGGTCATCCTTGGCTTCTCCCGAGCCAATCACAAAAGCTCGTCCCTTGACCGCTCCTCCTCCGGCCTTCTTCAATTGAGGGCAATCCCTCCTCATGTGGCCCGGCTTGCCACATTCATAACACCCCTTGAGAGTGTTTTGGTTGTTATTGTTGTTCTGGTTGTGGTTGGGGTTGTTGTTGTTGCTTGGATACTTTGATCTGCAGTCCTTGGCCATGTGGCCATGTCTTCCGCACTTCAGACAACGGTATCGTTCACATTGCCCAAAGTGGTGGTATGAACATCGGTTGCACAGTGGGTACTTCCCTTGATATACACCCTTCCCCTTGTCATCGGGTTGGGTGGCAGTAAATGCTCTAGCAGGTGCACATCGTTGTTGTTGCTGAGGTTGGTGAGACTGGTGCTGACTAGGTTCCCACTTCCTTTTCTGGCCTTCTTGAGGCTTTAGGTGTTCGCCTCATTTGGGTAGCTTGCCCTGAGCTACAGCTTGATCAGTCAGTTTATGAGCCAGTCTGATCAGTGGTTGGATGGTGGTGAGGTCAGACGCAGTCACCATGCTTTGAATCTGTTCGGGCAGCCCACTGATGAACTGCTCGACCTTCTTGTATTCCGGCGTCACCATAGCCGGACATAGCTTACACAACTCATGGAATCGAGTGCAGTATTGCTCGATCTCAGAGCCGACCATCTTCAGTAACCAGAATTCGGCTTCCAGTTTTCTGATCTCATCACGAGGACAGTATTCCTCTTGCAGTAGTCGGGTGAAATCAGCCCATGGCATGGAGTTGGCACCGTCCAACCCCAGGGTTTGTACATGGGTATTCCACCATGTGAGGGCTGGTCCTTCCAGTGTTCCAGTTGCGAACTTCACCCGGTTCTCTTCAGCACATTCGCACATGGCGAATACAGATTCGACTTTCTCCACCCAGCGAAGCATCCCCACAGCTCCCTCAGTCCCCTTGAATTTGTGTGGGTGGCAGTTCAGGAAGGATTTAAAAGAACATCCTTTGTTGTTGTTGCCTTGTGATCCTGTCAGTCAGAAACCAATGTCGTGTGTCAGAGCGTGTCAGCTATACTATGTTAGTCATGTTAGGCGAGTGTTAGTACCGTTGTTCGAGCCACTGGTTTCACTAGCAAGGCGATTTGCCTCGTGCTCTGCCAGTATCTTGTTAACTCGTCTGTCAACCATCATCTTAATGATGGCTGCGTCCAGTGTTCGTCTAGGAGGGCGTGCATGTGGTCCTCTTCCCGCCATAGATATTTTCTATACGGAAGGGACAGAATGTTAGTAAGTCAGAATGTTAGTCAGATGTTGTGTCGGAAGTCAGATCATATGTCATGTCAGAAGTTGTGTTAGCAACAGTCATAATGATACAATAGATAATAACAAAACATAATTCTCATTAATACCAGAATTGTAGTACAATAATTTCAAAAGGGAATAACATCACAAGTTCTTCGAGCACATCCCGCTCGTCTAGGCCAAAATAAAAAAAAATAAATACAAGATAAAGTAGTCCACTAATCCGAGTCCATGGAGACATGTGAAATGTCACTAGCAGCGTCTCCGTCATCATCCTCCTCCTCCGGATCCTCATTAGGATCCTCATCAAAGTCCTCTTCTTCGAGGTCCTCGGCCTCGAATTCAGGACCATCCTCCTATGGTGGTTCCTCAATAAACTGTGCAGCCCATGCATTAAGCATGGCATCACTGGCCTGAACCATCGCCTGAGTCTCGGTTATGTCCGTCCGATTCTCAGTGATGCGTACATCATGCTCCTGCATGACGTCAACGATCTGTCCGTGCTGGGTCATCAGTTGAGACACTTGGAGACGTAGAGTCTCCACCTGTGCCTCCAATCTGTCGTTGCGTTCCTCCAGTCTCTCGTTCTGCCTCTCCAATCGATAGTTGTTCTCGCGAAGAACTCGGACCTCGCTCGACAGCTCTCCAGTCCTCCAAATCTCTCGTCGGGTGCAAGCAACGTGGGCCGCGAAGGCCTGCTCCAGTGGTACCCCAAGTGGTGGCAGTCGGTGTCCTGGGGTGGTATCACCAGGGAAACGGTATGGAGGTACTCTCTCCCCGATGATCCATCCCTGGATTATGGTGGGAAGCCATCCCCAATGTCGGGCCCGTGCCGCGTCTCTGGCCCACCTACCCATCTCGGCGTCAACCTGGGCTACGATATCGTCGATCCGTCGACGACTCTCTGCCGCCAAATCATCTGTGTCCGTGGGTCTAGCTGCGCTCCTGTTAGCGTTGCTGTTGTTGTCGGCCATCCTGTAAGTTTCACGTTAGTAAGCAACAGTTCAACAAGTAACAATGTCATCAATGTGCAATTTCTACGTGTAGTGTCTAGAGTTGAGCAATGGCTATAGTCTAAGTTTACTACATGCAAACCTAGTTCCCTATAACCAAGGCTCTGATACCAGTCTGTCACACCCCCAATTTCCCACTCGTGGTGTCAGTCCACGTGGGTGTGACGTGGCCAGAATCACAGCTCAAGGTCATATAGAACAACACTATATGCGTTTACAAATCCAAGTTTGACACATACACATAACAAAATAATTTGCAGCGGAAAAATATGTCATAGCAGCGGAATAATATGTTTGAATACATGCAGCGGAAAAGTAAATTGTCAGATCAAAACATTGTATCAATACAAAACATGAATGAAATTGTTTTCAAATAATATGACAGGAATGCATGCGGTTCCTAATGCTCGTCTCTTAACGTGTACATTACTGCTATCCGTAGCTTGCTAATTACCTGAGAATACAAGTTTGAAAACAAGTGTCAACACAATGGTTGGTGAGTTCACAGGTTTTGATATACATATAGTAAGAAAGTGTGTCATGCTGTTTATCAAATGTTAGTACCGAGCCCTAGGCCCAAAGTGTCAGTGCGTCACTACCGAACTAGACTTGTTTGCTCTTGCCTCCGCTATGCCTCGTATACATAGCAAGTTAGGTCAGAATTTGCACGGGTTATGACACTCAGTCAACATGGTGCCCCGTGGGGTTAGTCATTCCCTAATGGATCCATCCAAATCTACCACGTTGTTCGTACATTAACGGTAAGACTTTGTGAGGGCTTGTAACGAGTTCAACACTTAATGTTTGTCCAATAAACCAGCATACACAATAGTGTTTGTACAGTAATAGTGTTTGACTCGATGCAACTAGTATTCTCCCCCTATTTAAAAGCATTTGAAAAAGAGTAAAGAGGGGCCGTAAACTCACCTTAGTGAAATGAATGTATGTAAGCGTAAGCTCCTGAATCGTCAAGTAGCACGTCGGTCACCGGCAACCTATAGCGTATACCGTACGTGAGTTTGTGTAAGTGACCGTGCTAGTGTTCGTGTTAGTGCTCGTGTTTGTGTCCAACAACCCTTGGTTGTTCATGTCTGTCCGTGTCGGTCCACATTGACCGTGTTTGCTCGTGTTCGTCCACATTGACCGTGTTTGACTAGAGTTGACCAAAGTTGACCGTGTCAAGTCAACGACCCGTTGGTGAACCGTGTGCCGGTTTGTGAATCGTGTAGCAATCGTGTAAGTGTTTGTCGTGTGCAAAACGTGCAAATCGCGTCTATGGACAACTTACTATTTATAGTAAGTTTCCATTTATGGAAAGTTCACAAAGCATATCGGTGTTAGAGTTCTAACATACTCAATGGTCCTACGGGGTCATGTTAACACATAGCACATTATCATACAAGTTCATATACGTCGTTTATAGCATGTTAGTGCACAAAAGTTTCCTAAAATGGAAAGTTTCCATTTTTAGCATACGTGACATCGGAAATCATCTAACTTAGCCTCTAATACGCATATTATAACATAATAAGTCATTTAGCATGCTCAAATAACACAACACGTTGACAAGTCGGTTTTTCTAAAAATAAAGTTACTATAAATAGTAACTTTGTGGTTTTTGCATAAAAATGACCATTTAACATTTCTAATCCATTGTTTAGGTCACAAATCATCCTACTATATCATCTATCAACATTTAATCATGTCAACGTAACCGATTTCATCGTCTATTAATATTTCAACTAGAAAAGTTTCTAAATATAGTAATAATGACAAGTATGGCTACAAACAACATCAAAACCACTTTCCAACAAGTCAAATCATCACATTATCATCCTAACAACAATTCCACATACATGCATGTTCATCATTTCCACTAAATCATCAACTTGCAATTAAAAAGTTACTATAAATAGAAAGATTCATAAAAATCATAGTTTTAATCCTTTCAACCAAATCTAACTATGAGTAATCATTCTAATACCATTAATAAGCATATCCATATACTCAAAATCATTCCTACCATCATGGATCATACATGCATGGCATTAATTCATCAATCCAAGACCAAATAACACACTTTAATGACTCACATCATCATAGATCGTCATGAAATACATTCTAATCACTCTAGATCATCATTAAACACTTTAAAATCAACAAACCCAGATCATAATCTCGTGCATGTGCACTATAGGTACTTGCATGCGTGATTCATGCATTGTATGTGTGTGTAGAAGTGAAAATAATGCATTTTAAGCTACAAGGAACATCAATCTACCTTTCAAAGCCTCAAAGACCCTGAGATGATGATGAGAGCAGTCACTCGAGCTCCTGGACAGCAGGTTCGAGCAGAAAAACGATGGTGATGGTGGTGGTGTGGCTTCCAACTCCTCTCCTCAAGCTCTTCAAGCTTCAAGGTGGCTTCAATGGCTTCCAATGGCTTTCTAAAGGTTGAAGAAGGGTGTAGCAGAGCTCCTGGATCGGTTATGGTCGAATGGTGGCGTGTGTGGTCGAGAAAAATGATGATAGTAGGTGTTATGATGATTTTGGGGGTTTAAAAAGCTGTTTGGCGACTCTGGCACCCCAGGCGTAACGCCTGGCGTGGGCGGACATAGCCCGTCGTTACACGCGGATTGGAACGGATGGGACGCTCAATTTCCCATCCGCGCGCATCGCCTGACGTGGGCGTCTCGGGTCAGGCGTACCGCCTGGCCTGAATTTCAAGCCCAATAAGCTTGTTTTGTTGTTCTGGCCTATTCTTGCCCGTTTCTTGACTGTAAAACATCATTCGAGCGTCGTTTGGACTCTATTGGCCAATTATTAGCCATAATTGACTTGTGACAGTGTTTCGTGAAGTTTCGAGTGTTGTGCTACACAATGTGTTAGACGTTCACCAACGTTCGTGTGTTTTGACACGTGTGTGCTATTTGTCGATAATTCCACGAATTATCTTGTCGTATACCAGTGTTCGTACTGTCGTGCCACGTGTCACACTAAATTAATCTAATTCTAGTGCCACGTGTACATAATGCATTTAAATAAACATTTAAATAAATAAGTTGCTGACCTGGAAATTACGGGGTGTCACAGCGTGTTAATCTTAGCACGGCGTATCATCCCCAAACCGACGGTCAAAGCGAAAGGACTATCCAAACACTCGAGGACTTGCTTCGTTCTTGTGTCATTGACTTCGGTGGAAGTTGGGACACTCATCTCCCACTCATTGAGTTTTCATATAACAATAGCTATCATACGAGCATCCAATGTGCACCATTCGAGGCTCTATATGGTAGAAAGTGCCGATCACCGGTCTGTTGGACCGAGATTGGTGACTTACAGGTTGTAGGACCAGAACTCATTCAGGAAACATCAGACAAAATCACAATCATTCAGTCACGGCTTAAGGCCGCACGAGATCGGCAAAAGAGTTATGCTGATCGACGTCGGAAACCGCTTGAGTTTCAAGTCGGTGACCGAGTCTTACTCAAGGTTTCTCCCTGGAAAGGCGTTGTCCGATTCGGGAAGAAAGGGAAACTTGCACCAAGGTACGTTGGACCGTTTGAGATCCTGGAACGGATTGGTCCCGTAGCCTACAAACTCAAACTTCCAGTGGAGCTAAGCAATGTTCACGATACTTTTCATGTATCGAATCTTAAGAAATGCTTGGCGGATCATGATGTTCAGATTCCACTGGAAGACATTCAGATTCAGAACAACATGCAATTCATAGAACGTCCAGTTGAAATCATGGATCATGGGGTCAAGAAACTTAAACGCAGCCGTATCCCGATCGTAAAGGTACGATGGGAGGGCAAACGCGGTGCTGAGTTCACCTGGGAACGTGAAGACCAGATGAAGCTTAAGTACCCTCATCTTTTTACAGTATCTTCGGCTAGTTAATTTCGGGACGAAATTCCCTTAACTAGGGGAGACTGTAACATTTGTGCATTTAGTCATGGTAGTCGTAAACAATGTTAGAACAGTGTGTGTCAATGTCCAGTAAATCAATGTGAATCATGTGTTCATTATGTGCTTGTGTGTTAGAATCATTTTTATTCAGGAACAAGTATGTATTACTTATTTACAGTCGAGTTCACTGGGCAAGAACAGTATTTTGTTATATCGAAACAGTGGTGGGCAGCGAGAGTGAGCCCTATATATATATACTGCGTTCGGTGTATCAGGATAGTGTTAGTGCGTAGTGTTGAGACGAATATTATAACAATTAATTAATTCGACAAGAATCGTAATACGTAAGCGAGACTGAGTATAGTTATGGGTGACGATCCATAATAATACGAATGTTGAACTTATAATTATGATTAAACGACTTTAAATAATTAATACGATCGAAAAACGTACGCAATTTCGGGTATACACGTAATTGTATGTGTTTAACGATCTGTCAACGCACGAAGAGTAAAAAATAATTAAATTAATTATTTTATATTTTTACAATTTTGAAACTCATCATTTTAATGAGTTTAACAACTCTTTTTATTTAAAACCGCGTAAAATACGCGTTACGTGTCGGAAATGCGAACCGAGCGACCGAAACGGACCCGAATATCACTCGGGCTATAAAAGCCTTGAACAAGGCTTAAACCTTCATTTATTACCTCACCAACTCACTCTCTCTCTACAATTTCGTCTACCCTCTCTCTCTCTAAGAAAACCGACTTCAAACGCGCATAACTCGCTTATTTCTCAACGGATTTCGGAGTTCTTGGTGTCCACGCGAAGCCCTCGACATCCTCTACACGAAAGTACAAGAAATCAGTGAGATTGACCGGCCAAAATCGAGGTATTTGTGCTTGAATGTTCACGAAAATAGGGTTTTTGGGTGTGTGTTCGTGAAACCCGACATATACCCGGTTCTTGCCCATTATCGGCTGAAATAACCACTGGCGAGTGTTGGGCTACGAGGATTAGAGGTATAGGAATGGTTAGATCAAAGAAAGAAGTCGCATGATGATGAAGATAACAGGTTCGCGAGGTGTTCAGAAACCACAGCAGGGGAACGAACCCTTTAGGGTTCTCTGGTCGAACCTTCATGATGGTGACATCTGCGGCGAACCATAGCGAACCTGCATGGTTCGTGGGATATCAGACGAACGATTGGAAGGGGGAGATAGCCTCACGAACCTGGCATGCAGACGAAAATACGATCTCACGAACCATCATCATGCCGAACCTTCTTTGATTGTGGCGAATCATTAAGGACTGCCGAACCATTACACGAATCATCAGCCCAGGCGAACCCTTGAATCGAGAGTCATCACAGACGAACCATGTGTGAATAGCGAACCCTACATGTAAACATACATGGCCGAACGAATTAGCCAGCCGATCCTTCAGCAATGCAGCGAACCTTCATGCAGAAGCAAATCATAACGAACCTTGAATGGTTCGTTCCATTATCAGCCTCGCCTGCCGAACCCTAGGGGAGACACCCACGAACCTTGCATACATAACCATAGAGCCGAACCATGCTAAGATCTTATGACCGGCGAACCTAGCCCTCTAAACCTAAAAGGTTCGCTGCCCAAATGGCAGCCCACCTTCCTTTCGGCCCAACTTCAACCTACTTGGCCCAAATTCCATTAGTAAAAGGCCCATAGGGTGAGACAAGCCCAAGGGAGTTAGGTTGGTTCATTTCGGTATTCAATTGGCCCAATAACACCTTAGAACTTTACATGGTCTATATATACATTGGTTGGCCCAACTCAAATCCTTTAGGCTCAATCCAAACTCATTAGGCTCACTAAGATTGTGATCGGGTTGATATTGTCCTTGGTGTGTAATAAGGCCTATCTAAATGTTGTTGGACCAACATCACATTCACTTGGCCCAATATCATATTCAATTGGCCCGTTAGTAACATAAGTGGCCCATGGACCTCCATTTAAGCCTATTACCATAATTATGGGCTTAAGGCCCATTGTATGCCACCACTCAAAGTGATTGTAATTTGATCTTAGTTGGTTTAAGTTTCAACTTAACCTAATCATAGAATCAAGTCACAATCTCAAGAACTTAAACAATTGGAACATCTTTTCATAAATCATAGTAATCATTGGTTATCAAATTCGCAAACAATTATCATTTTGTGCATAAGATTTCTGCACAATGGAACATTTTATATTCATTTCTTGGACCCATGATCAATCAAGTGATTCAAAGCATGATTTTCAAGTTTTCACAACAATCATAATCATGATCAAGTAATCAAGTGTTAATCAAGTTCAGGAGAACACAAGTCAATCAATGAATCAAAGTTATACAATTATAAATCCTATATCTTATGTATGATTACACTGTTATAGGAGACAATTAGAAGTCCTGTTTGCTACTTGCTATCTGTTTTAGTTCAGAGTCTACTGCAGACAGGTGAGAACATTAGCCCCTCTTTTACTGTTTTATAACTGTTTTGGGGTGGAACACGTGATCAAACCCACTATTTAAATCTTGTTTCATTACACAGGTTATGTGTATTCATAAAAATTACAGGTTCATCTTACGAATCCGAGGGATTCATCAACTGTTTAAGGAAATTGTCAACTGTTTTAAAGGAATTATTCCCTATTAAACTCTTATTACTAAAAAGGATTTCATAATGACTTTTGTGATGTTTTATAACAGGGTTACTCAATTGTTCTTATAAAGGATGAACACTTTTAAATAAATGATTTCATAAACTCTCTTTTGTATTAATCCTTGTTGTACACAAGGACACTATATCATGGTATTCAAATCAAGTGGTTCACTTTGGGGTATCCAAATCAAATGTTTCAATTGTGGTATTCAAAGCTAGTTGTTCATTCCATGGTATTCAAATCATATGGTTCACATCATGGTAATCAAATCAAGGGATTCATTTCATGTTACATAAAACAAAGGATTTAACTCGTGGAGTTAAATCCAGGTTTTCAATAAGACATTAACACATCCGGTTAAAGTAAGGTTCAGAAAACATGGTGTCCATTGTTGTAAACAAACTTGCAAAAGCATCAAGTATCATATTCATTAGCGTTAGTACTAGGTGATCACAACAAGGGAAAGCGGACACATTGGTTCTTATCCAGGATGGAGTTAGCTTTTAAATTTGTTTTAAAAGCTAACTGCAGGTCTGGTGTCATTATGGTTTTCAAAACTGCTATACATAATCTAACTCCAAACGTGGTTTGGGACTTGATATTATATGTTGGCTTCGTGCGAACAGTGATTGGACTGTTTACACTCATTTTCTTACTTGATGTTAGTTTGGGTTACAGCTCATCCGTGTGAATCTTATGATGCTATAACTTACCTATGTCTTATCTCATATATTCACGTTTACAAATGCTTAAACCTATTGTTCTCACCAACTACGTCTGTAGTTGACAGTTACTTTTCACGTGTTTCAGGTAATTATGTTTAAGACATTCTCAGGGACAACTAAGGAGACCATTCTAAGATAGAACAAGATGAAGAAACATTGCTAGGATGGAATAGAAACTCACTAAATCCTAAATGTTTAATTGTCTTGTTTGAAGTCTTATTTTGTAACTATATTTTGGGTCTGTAGTTGTCTTTCTTTTGGTAGATAGTGGTCTGTAACTAAACAATTGTCTTAACATTATGAAACATAGAAATCCGTTGTGGTTGTTCTTATTCAATACTTGTGCATGATTCAACTGTTCATACGTCACCGCGCCGTGGATTCCGCACGCGGCGCAGGGGTGTGACACAAACAAATAATCAAAAATTATTGATTAAACATCAGATAAAAAATAATTTTTTTTTGTAATTTTTCAAATGTTTAGAACAATTAAACTAAAAATTTAACAAAACTAACTATACTAACAAAAGAAACTAATCTTTTTGTTTGAGAAAGATCCAAACATGAGATCATATTGTTTTACAATTATCAACACATCTGATTGAATTAATGAAGATATTTATTAGCAAATTACAAACCCAAGATGATTGTCATTATATTTATCCTTTTTAAGTTTAATTACTTAGTCAAAATATCAATTTAAACAAAATTATCAAATACCTTATAATATCCATTTACTTGAACACATCCCCGGTTTGTGAATAACTAATCAAACATAAATGTTCTTGAAACTTATTACTTCAAATTTTAACTAGCCTGATCATGCAAAAATAAAGCAAAACTTCTTTTTGAAAATAACAAAATAGGAAACAATTTGAATTTGTTCAAATTCTTGGAATCATGGTTGATTACGTATGCTCAAATGATCCAGAAACTGAACTAAAAAAATAATTTAAGATTAAGCTTTTAACAATCAGATTGATATTTTCATATACGCAGAGATTGTGCAAACCTTAATCAGAACCAAGAAAACAAACTTGAGTTGTTTAAAGCTATAACAATCAGGTCGATACGTAAGTATACGCAAAGAATGTTTCAGCTTTAAACTAAAATAAAAAAAAAACACAATTAGAATTTCTTTTGAAAATTAAAGACATGATCAAAACTAGTAACTTGACTTCTTGTTCAAGAAACATTTTGTAAGAATAATTACCACTCATTCAGGACAAAACTAAGTACTGCATTCTAAGCATCTGTTTCTTATAAATCATAATAAAACTTTTGTTTAATTTCATCTTAACTAAGTTATAAAACTACTAACACATCATACTTAGTAATTGTAACTGCTCTTTAAGTTTAAATTCTTATATGATACAGATATGTTTCCAATTGCAAACAATGTGCTATCACTTCTCACTTGGTCGAATCAATTTCTCAGAATTTTCAATTTTTAATGTTTTTGTGTTTTTGGTTTTTCAAATGTTTTTGTATTTTTCAAAATTTTTCTCCCCCTAAAAACTAAAACACAAAACAACAAAAAATTAAAATATCTAATGTTAATTCAATAAAAAATGATTACGAAGGAAGTTGATTCTTAATTACCTCACCCATGACCCGAATTCCATTTAGTTTGAGTAAATACTCAAAACGGTTTTTGTCAAAGGCCTTGTTGAGAAGGTCTGCTCTTTGCTCGTTGGTGTGTATCTTCACCACATCAATGAGTTTCTTTTCATAGCAATCTCGTATGAAATGATACCGAATATCAATTTGTTTGGATCGTGAATGATACCCCAGATTCTTTGTAATAGCAATAGCAACCTCGTTGTCAACATGAATCGGGGTTGTTAGAAAATTCAAACCATAATCTCTCATCTGTTGTTGTATCCACAAGACTTGGGAACAACAACTGGCAGCCGCTACATATTCAGCCTCACATGTACATGTAGCAACAGATGTCTGCTTTTTGCACCGCCATGAGACTAACCTCTCCCCAAAAAACTGTGCACCTCCAGTTGTGGATTTAGCATCAGTCTTGCACCCTCCGTAGCCAGAATCACTATAGGCATTGAAGGAAAAGTTGTCATCCTTAGGATACCACAGACCGGTGTCTGGTGTACCCTTCAGATAACGAAGAATCCTCTTAACTGCTATCAGATGTGACACCTTAGGTTTAGATTGATAGCGAGCACAGATACTCATAGCAAAACAATATCTGGCCTTGAGGCAGTCAAATACATCAAACCTTCGATCATTCCACGATATAATGTAGCATCGATTAGCTCCCCCTTAATATCAGGCTCAATCTCTGATTGGGCTGAATGGGCGTGGAAATGGGTTTACAGTCAAGTATGCTAAAACGTTTTAGTACATCTTGAATGTATTTGGTCTGATGAAAAAAAATTCCATCATCAGTCTGATCAATTTGTAAACCCAAAAAGAACTTGATGTCTGACGTGGCACTCATTTCGAACTTCTCAATCAAAACCTCTTTAAATTCCAAACACAACTTTTCATCGGTAGATCCAAAGATGATGTCATCTACATAGATCTGAACAAGGATAATATCCTTGCCCTTTTCCCGATAAAACAGAGTTTTGTCAATCTGACCCCTATTGAACCCGTGTTCAATAAGGTGAGTCGAGAGCGTCTCATACCAGGCACGAGGAGCCTGATGTAGACCGTACAGTGCTTTGTCAAGGAGGTATAACTGATCCTGGTGGATAGGATCCTCAAAGCCCGATGGCTGACAAACGTACACTGTTTCCTTCAAAGACCCATAAAGGAATGCAGACTTGACATCCAACTGAAAAACTTTGAATTTCTTGTGGGCAGCAAAAGCCAGAAAAAGTCGAATTGCTTCTAGCCGCGCCACAGGTGCAAACACTTCGTCGTAATCAATTCCTTCGACTTGTTTGAATCCTTGAAAAACTAAATGTGCTTTGTTTCGAACAATCACGCCTCTATCATCTCTCTTGCACTTTAACACCCATCTTGTGCCTATCTTCTTTTCTCCCTTTGGCAAATCCACCAAATGCCACACACCCAGCTTCTGAAACTGATTCAACTCCTCTTGCATGGCCTCCACCCAGGCAGGCTCATCCAACGCCTCAGTTACAGATTTTGGCTCAATCTGAGAAATGAATGCAGAATGCATCCATAACTCTTGAGTTCCATGAGTTCTCTCCAACTCAGCATACAAACTCTCCTCGTTTGTAACTTGACTTCTTGTCTGTACTGTAGCAGACGGATTTCCAATAATCTGCTCAACAAGATGATTCACATGAACTCTAGTGACTGGCACTTGCGGTACCCCAACATTATGATCAAGATTTATGATATTCTGATCAACATCTTGATCATGAGAAACTGCATCTTTAAAAACATCCTGATCATCCTCAGAAGACCAATCATCATTAATTGCTCCAGAAGTGCCTTCCTCCGATGGATGATTATCTTCAGCTTGATGAGAAACACCTTGATCTTCAGAATTCTGCAGATCATATAACGTTTGCAAGGTTATTTCATCAACAGAAACATTGGGAGACAAGTTAAAAGACTCAAAAGGTTTATCATAATCAAAAAGCCAATTTGGTCCTTTGCGTTCAGGTATAGGTGTATGTCTTTGAACATCCACATTATACCATAGTTCCACGACACCCGTGCGTTTGTTAAACACACGCTTGTTGGGAAGGCTGTAGCCAAGAAAGAAACCTTCTTCAACCTTAGATTTGAATTTAGCATCTTTCTTAAGCATGGTACAAGGAGCCCCGAAAGGTTCCAAGTGTTCCAAATTAGGTTTTCGATTTTGAAGCAGTTCATAGCATGTCTTATTATGTCTTTTCACAATCAGCACTCTGTTAAGAGTAAAACAGGCGGTCGCTACGGCTTCACTCCAGAATGTAATGGGTAGCTTAGAATCAGCGAGCATAGTTCTAGCAGACTCAATCAATGTCCGGTTCTTTCTCTCAGCTACACCATTCATCTGTGGTTCATATGGTGCACTGAATTGCTGCTGAATGCCTTTTGAATCACAAAATTCTTCCATATTTTGATTCTTTAACTCAGTCCCATTGTCTGAACGAACACGCCTTACTCTCAACTTGTACAAAGTCTCCAACCTGTTCACCAATAAAACAAAATTTTCATAAGTTTCAGATTTATACTTTAAGAACATTACCCATGAAAATCTAGAAAAATATCCAGTCACCACAAAACAGTATGATTCACCACCGATACTCTTCACATTAATCGGTCCAAACAGAACCATGTGAAGGAGTTCCAGTGGTTTATCAATAGAAAACACTGTTTTGAATTTATGTGACCTCCTTTTCTGTTGACCCTTCTTGCACGAAACACACACATCAGGGAGTTTAAAGTGTTTAACCAGTACAACATCAACCAAATGATTGTGTACTAAATGATTTATCTTCCTGATATGTATGTGACCCATCCGTCTGTGCCAAGACCGCGTATCCTGCTCGGTTGCCTTCGACACAAGACACGTCTCCACCTTGTTTACCATCTCCGCCTTAGCCATGTCCAAAACATATAAATCCTTACTCCTGTCGGCAGTCATCAGAATCCAATCCTCAGGAATCTGAATTCCTTGTTGAAGCACATAACATTTCTTGTCATCAAACAACACATTATAACCTTTGTCACAAATCTGTGACACACTCAAAAGATTGTTAGTTAACTCCTTGTAGTAATTCACGTTGTCAAAGGAAACTTTACCATTAGTCAAACTACCACTTCCGGTAATCTGACCACCTTTGTCACCTGCAAAATTAACATAACTCCCATTTATTTCCTTAAAATCTTGCAACAAACCCAACTCTCCTGTCATGTGACGTGAGCATCCACTATCAACAATCCAGTGACTGTTGATATGGCCCATGAATGCTAGCTGCACAATATTTTAAAATTTTGATCAGTATCAAAAGGGATGACTCCCGCCATTCCGGCGTCGAGTCTCCCTGAATAGCCTCCTGCCATTCGGTTTTGATGAACTGCTTGAAAACCCATCTTCCAAGCATTCATCCTTTGTCACAGAAAATCTATCATCTGACCTGTGTCTCAATTTCCAAAAAGATTTTGAATTAACATTTTTTTTTGAAAATTGTTTTGAAGAAAAATTGTCATAGAAGTTATCATCAGATGATGACACTATTTTGACAACCTTTTTCAAATTCCTTTTGTTTTCGAAAATTTCTTTTTTCTGATTCTTTTCTTCTTTAACCCAGACACATTCAGGATCAAATTTCCTGAGGACTCTCATTTCCACCTCACTAGCCTTCACTTTCCTAGGATTCCCACCAGGTTTGATCACCCGACTGTCATTAACAGAACTCTTCCTAATCTTATGATTTGGACAATTTGCTGAAATATGTCCTTTTCCACGACCAGTTAAACACTGTCGTGTTTCTCGTGGAGTAAAGGACTTAAATCTGTTACAAATATCCAAATCACAATCAGCAATGACATGACCCAATCGTCCACTCTGTAACATTTCCTTTGTGAAGGATTCTTTGGTTTTAATTCATCACAATTCTTAGATGAACCCAAAGATTTAGATGCAACAGATGGAGATGAAACTTTTTGCCTCAAACCAGTGACTTTTGTCTTGGAATTATTTTTTTGAATTTGAGAAAGCTGTGATTTTCCCTTGTTTCGAACCCCAAATTGATTACCCTTGTCAACCACCTTGACAACCTTCTTATCAACCTTGTCAGAAAGCCCTTTTTGTTTTTGAAAAACATTACTTGACTCTCCTTTCTGTGTAGTAGAAGACTTGACAAACACAGTTGGTTTAAGAGTAGATGTAGTTTTGACTTTTGGCACTGGTTTAGAAACAACAGTAGGAGTAACCACTGCTTTGCCAACTGGTTTCATGACAGACTTGAATTTCTGACACTTCAAACTCTGTTTCTCAACAGTATTGAATTTATAACCAATCATTCTCAGAATATCAGCTGGAAATTCTGAATTTGTGATGTCCTCGATAGTAGGAGCATCATAATCAACAAAGTCTTTGTCCTCAGACAATACACTTTCACCATCCTCAACCACTTGTTTAGACACATTTTCCTTTAAGGAAACCGGATGAACTTCCAAATCCGGGTTAAGTTGTGGTCTTGGAACATAACTGGGAGGATGTGGCACAACATGAAAACCAATTCCAGTAGTATCATACAAAGATCTTTGCATGGCAGCAAAGTAATCGATGACTTACGCAGAATTTTGATAGTTTTCAAGCTTGCCCTTGTGTAACTCAGCTTCAGCTTTTGCTGCTGATAATTCCACCTTCAACTTCTGAAATGATTCATGATGCACAGACACAGCATGGTTATTTTGTAAAACTTTGATTTTCAAATCTTCATTTTCTTAACAAGATCAGTTATCTTTTTGTGAAACGATTTCTCTTTTGAAATCAACTTCTTATTTGCCTCTGTGCACTCTCTCAGATCAGAAGTTAGCTGAAAATTCATCTCTTTAAGTTTGACAATCATCTCAAGCAGATCTTCATTTACCTCATCCACTTTCTCCTTGCCTTTCCCAGAGTCTTCCTCCAACGAAGCCATAAAAGCACCCATCAGTTCATCGTATTGCTTACAGATGCGAGCAGTCATTATACTAAAAACAAGACTAAATTTAATCTATTTAACCTAAGCTAAAGACACCAAATCTAATCCTAGACCTATATTTAACCTAAACATCTAGTAATTATCGAAAATCCTAAACTAGACCGCTCCTAAGGCAAGTGTACGTGTCGGTGGCAGAATAGCTGATGGAAGTCCGGATATCGAACCAATGGACACTAGTATAACAAACTAAACCTAGACTGTGAACCAACTAAGGTAAAAGAGGGGGGTTTGGTGCAAACTGATAACCTGATCAGACTGAACTGACTAACACACTAAACTAACAACTATACTAAAACAGCAAACTAAAACTGATAATGAAACTGGAATCTAACTGCAGTGAGGAAAAACTGGTATATCTAGGCTGAGAATCAAAAGTATGACAGATGCTGATCTGGACTGAGTTATGAAGGACGAAGACTAGGATCTTAAGGAACAGACCAAGGAATACCTAATGGGACCCAGATCAAATACCTGGCAACTCCAATGGGAATCCTAAGGCTGTAATGTATGCACTAGTCTATCGGGTCACCTTCCGGATTTCCTGACATGCAATTGCACTCTAACGGGTGGATCACCTCCCGGATTTCTCCACCCATTTGTATCCTAAGACACTAGAGAGCTTTATAGTTGACAACTTCGACATGGATTGACACTAACACTAAGTAGATCTAAGACAACGCCCTCCTGGGTCGTTTAACTCAAATATCCTAAGTGAAAGAGACCAACCATCTAACCTATCACCTCCCGGATTTCTAGGTTAGGTCACACATGTAAAAAATCAACACTTAATGAAGTCTAATCCTATGGAATGTGATCAACAACCCATAAACTAACCTAAAACACAAAGTAGTAGGCCTAACATGCATCTATGTGTGGAAAGACCTTCCTAAACACATGTGGATCAAACATTCATCAAATATTATCATTCAACACATGCAAATATCATCAAAGATTCAAACTTTACTGCTGATTACAAAGCATATATCATCCACAAGCATAAATCATGTCCAAACTCATCAAAGATCAAAACTTTATCATCCTAAACCTAGATATAACCATAGATCTAGCCAACAATCATCTCAACAGTAACAAAACAGGTCTGATATATGTCTTAATACATCTTTAACTACTGATTTAAACTAGAACATGAAAAGATAAAGAAAATACTCAAAAGCAAGCTCCTTCTTCACTTCAACAAGCTCTAATCAAGCCTTCTACTCCATGGTTAAGCTCCAGCAGCTCCCAGGCTTGATTAGGGTTCCAAAGACGCAGAAGAAGACCCTCAAAACGGTTGGAATGCGATCCATTTATAGAGGGCTTGAAATTAGGGTTTTAGGCTAAAAATCCATCTGGGGCGCATAGCCTAGCGAGGTATGCACGCGGCTAGGCTATGCGCGCGGATAAAAGGGAGAATGGCGGCTGATGATGCCAGGCACAATGCCTGGGGCCAAGTAGCCACGCTAGGCGTAACGCCTAGGGTTTTCTTCTTCGTTTTCTTCGGTTGATCAACCGCATTAGATTTCGATGCCCGTTTGCCCTCATTTCCGCTCCTTCTGGACACATCCCTGCACAAAAACACTAAAATGTAAAAAGGAACTAAAATGGACTCGAAATATTGACAAAACTAACGAAAACAGACTCGAATATGTACAAAAATGGATGTGTTAAACTAACACATCAAAAATACCCACACTTAAACCTTTTTCATCCTCGAAAAAGCTAACAAAATGGAATCATAGACTAGGGACTTGGTTTTTATTTGCTAAAGATTTAACAATCTAATATCCTTGTGTATTAACCACGATTGTTGGTATAATGGTCCAATCTAAACCGAAACACCAATTTCAAATTCCCTAATCATGATTTATTTATGTTTAAGTTTAATCATTCATCGTATGGATCCCATCCCTTGGTCAAAACGAGTTATCTTAATCCTAAACAACAGCTTTCAAGGCACATGATTAAATCAAAACATTTAAACCTACCTCTGTATGCAAACTACCTAGACAAAGTTAAAATTTTAACCTAATGATGGATATGGATGAAGGTGTGAGCATTTTGCCTTTTTATTCTCTCATTTTTCATTTTCTTTTACCTCACTTGAGCGTATTACAGCACTTTTTCACTCGGTTATAAGTAATAGGGAATAAAGCACTTTTTCTCTCTTTCTTTTATTTGCACAGGCTCAGCTCACTTAGTAGATTGTGGAATTTCTTTTATTTAGCGGGCGCCATAAGTCTCGGATTTATTTTCATAAAAAGAGAACATATGTGCCAGGTTTAAATTTTAAGAAATCCAGGTTGTTAGTTTACAGAGGTTCCTTTATTCCCTATTACTTAGTTTCAGATTTCCCGAATTTTCCAAGTCTTAAACCCACAAGAATCCTGAATTTAAGTTTATTCTATCAAATCTTAAGGAACTCTATATCGACTGGGCCTACCAACAAATCCCAAATCAATACACAAGTTAGCCTCTAAAAACCTAAGCCCTAATCATAGTCCGATCATCTTCCATTTATAAAATGCAAGCCATAACAAGGACAGTTTTCAAGACTCTAGTTATATACATCCAAAAACTCTAGACTCAATCAGAAAATGCAAAATAAATAGATAAACAGGCGAATATTTACAGAAAGGGAAATCTAAGGTAAAAAAATGGAAAAGACTTAGCTGATCATGCAACATCAGCACGCGTATGTCTAATCCGAAAAGAAGTCAATCAACAGCCGGCCGTTTGCAATTGGAGTAGTCTAAGTAGTCGCCACCCGAATGTAATTGAGTATGAGTGGTTAAAACCAGACTGCAAATTAAGATCTCAAACAACCCAACTAGATTAACTGAAAATAAAAAGACTCAAATACTGACTTGATCAATTATTTACAATTGACCTAATTGAAAGGAAAATCTTTTTGTAAAGTTTTTGCTTTTTTTAATTTTTTTGTGTTTTTAACTTTAAATATTTATCAATTGAATTATTTAATTACAAATTCTACTTTATTTACAAAAATTTCAAAAATTTTATTCTAATTTACAAAATTTTATATAAAATTTAACTTTATATACCCAATGACTTGATTTTACAAAAAATAAAAACTAAAAGGCATAAGCCTGACATACCCACACTTAGAACAACACATTGTCCTCAATGTGGATTCAGAACTGGCGATAAAAAAATTGAAAAGTAAAGTTGCAAAAGGATGGCGACAAACTCCCTGATTTTATGTAGACATGTCGTGCGTGGAGTCGCGCGCCTCTAAATATACAACAACACTCATATACAATTGTTAATACAACAGAAGAATTACAATTTATGCATACAACATTATATACAACCATTAAACACAAATAATAAATTACAGAATTAAACAATTATACAACCAACACAGTACAAATATTTTACAATAAAAATAAACAATCAATGCACAACATTAATATACAACCACAATAATAACAGAAAATAAATTAAACACAACCACAGAATAAATAAACAAATAAAAAGAGACAATCATACCAAAATAAATAACATAGATAATGTTCTGTCCGAATACATACAACTGAAAAGAAGAAATACATCAACTAAGCTAAATACAAACTATCACCCCGCATCCTCATCCTCATCTCCTCCGCCCTCAGAATCTGTGTCAGTGTCTCCCTCGAGGTCAGGTGGAAGGCGGGGGTCTGGCATCCGAGGGGCCAACTCGATCTCGAAATGAGCCGCTATGCGCTTCACGTTGTCCTCAATTGCGTATATCCTCTAAAGGAGATATCTGTCACACCCCCTGCGCCGCGTGCGGAATCCACAGCGCGGTGACGTATGAATAGTTGAATCATGCACAAGTATTGAATAAGAACAACCAGATTGGATTACTAAGTTTCATAATGTTTAGACAATTGGTTTGTTACAGACAATCTATCTACCAAAAGAATGACAACTACAGACCAAAAATATAGTTTACAAAATAAGATTTCAAACAAGACAATTAAACATTCAGGATTTTAGTGTATTTCTAAATCCATCCTAGCATGTTTCTTCATCTTGTTCTATCTTAAACGGTCTCCTTAGTTGTCCTTTAGAATGTCTTAAACCTGATTACCTGAAACACGTGAAAAGTAACTGTCAACTACAGAAGTAGTTGGTGAGAACAATAGGTTTAGCAATTTTAAACATGAATTTGCATTGTAAGGCATATGTATAAAGCAATAAATGAATTACATGGATGAGTTGCAACCCAAACTAACATCAAGTATGTCAAACGTGTGCAAACAGTCCAAAGACTATTTACTAAAGAAGCCAACATATAATCAAGTCCCAAACTACGTTTGGAGTTAGATAACGTATCAGCAGTTTTGATAAAACCATGATGAAACCAAACCTGCTGTTAGCTTATAAAACAAATTTCAAAGCTATCTCCCTTTTGGTATGTACCAAATGTGTCCGCTTTCCCTTGTTGTGATCACCCAGTACTAACGCTAATGAATATGTAACTTGATGTGTTTATAAGTTTTTCACAACAGTGGACACCATGCTTTTGAACTTTGCTTTAAAACCATTGATTTAATGCCTTATTTGATCACATGATTTGAAAACCTTGTTTGAATACCATGAGTTGAATCCTTTGTTTGAATACCATGAAATGAATCCTTTGTTTGAACATCACCATGAAAACCATTGTTTGAATACCTTGTTTTGAAACCCTTGATTGAGTACATAGGATAGAGTCCTTGTATAGTAACAAGGTTTATAAAAGTTTATTTTTGAAAACACGAGTTTATAGTAAAAGAGTTTATAAGTCAAATTATTTAAAAGTGTTTGTCATTTATAAAACCATTCGAGTAAAACTGATATAAAACAGTTCAAGGAACTTTATAAAACCTCTTTAATAGAAGTGTTTAACAGTTGATAAAATCCTTTGAAAACAAATGAATAATCTGATGAATTTGTACCATGAACCTGTAATGTTTGTAGAAGAGCATACATCTTGTATAATGAAATACAATTGTAAATAGTGTATTTGATCACGTGTTCCACCCCAAAACAGTCGAAAAACAGTAACAGAGGGGCTAATGTTCTCACCTGTCTGCAGTAGACTCTGAACTATAACAAATAGCAAGTAGCAAACAGGACTTCTAACTGGTTCCTATATCATTGTAATCATACATAAGATATAAGATTCATGATTGTATAGACTTTGATTCATTGATTGACTTGTGTTAACTTGAACTCGATTAACTCTTGAATACTTATTCTCATGTTTAAGAATGTTGTGAACTTGATTATCATGATTTAGTCACTCGTTTGATGATTGAAAAATGAAACGAATGTGTCATGTTCTTTTGTGCACCAACTTGTACACACCAAAGTAACATGCGTTTATGGTTATGATAACTCTTGTTTAACATGTATTGTGAAAAGATGTTCCAATTGTTTAATGCCTTTGAGTTTTATGACTTGATCCACTAATTAGGTTAAGTTGTAATTTAAACCAATCATGATCAATTCACAATTATTTAATTTGTGGACCAAACATTGGGCTTTGAGCCCATGAAACCATTATGGGCTTAAACAATGTCATAGGTCTCTCAGATTAGACATGGGCCGATTTAATCGAATTGGGCCAAATGTTTTGTGGTGTGGGCCGAATAGTGACCATGGCCAATTCGATTGGGCCGATAATAAGTGGATGGGCATTAAGAAAACGTGGGCCAAAACAAAACCATTTGGGCCAATGGAGTGTGTGTATGGGCCTGAACAAAACAAGTTGGGCCATGAACTTGGGCCGGTTGTTTGCCTGATCTGTATGTCGAAGAAAAGGGTTCCCATGGCAGCGAACCTATTTGTTTTCTATTTGATCAAGGTTCGACCGAAGTTAAGGGTTCGGCTCGCATGGGGTTCGGTGAAGGTTCGGGAAACCATGCAAGGTTCGTTGTCGAAGGGTTCGGCCACTACTGATCTGGGAGTTGGGTTCGCGAGTTCGGGCAGGTTCGGCTACATCCCGAAGGTTCGCGGCAATAGGACGGTTCGGCATGGGTTCGGTGACATCAGGGTTCGGCTGAGAAGTCTACATAGGTTCGGCACGTCGGGGGCCGTGGCATGCATGGAAGGCTCGTGCAGGTTCGTGAAACCCATTAGGGTTCGGCTGGTTGTGATCAACGAACCATGGGTTAGTTCCTGCTATTGATTCGCCAAGAGAAGGTTCGTGTAGTCCAAAAGGGTTCGGTGATGAGGAGACTGGATCATGCAGGTTCGTGGCGTGTAGAAGGAAAGGTTCGGCTGTAGGTGCCGAATCATGTAGGTTTGGTGGTGAGTGGCGAGCCCTAGTAACAGGTTCGGCTCCTCCTTTCTTCCCCACGACTTGCACCTCAGATCTTCATCATTCCGATCAAATACAACCTTCTCTACAACATAACGTGGTGCAGTAATGATTCCCGAAGGTGAGTAGGTCGTGGAAATGGTCGTAAGACTCTTTATACATGTGTGGATCGAACCATCATACAAAAACCCACTTTTTCGAACATTTAAAGCATCAATACCTTGTTTTTGGCCGGATAAAGTCTTAGATCAGTTGTACTTCCGTGTAGAGGAGATCACGAGCTTCGCGTGGGTTCAAGAATCACCGAAATCCGTTGAGAAACGAGCGAGTTACGAGCGTTTAAAGCTTGGATTTATTAGAGAGAGGTTGGAGAACGAAAATCTAGAGAGAGAGGGTTTGGCTGGAATTTTATGAGAAAAATAGCCTTCTTTAACGCTTTTATAGTCCGAGTGGTTTTCGGGTTCGTTCCGGTTGCTCGGTTTGCGTTTTCGTCGCAGTTCCGGAACTTTTACGCGATTTAAATAAAGTAATTGTTATTCTCATCATTTTGATGAGTTTCAAAATTTTAAAAATGTAAAATAACTTATTTTACTTATTTTTATGTTTCGTTCGTTCTCAGATCGTTAAACAGATACAATTACGTGTATACCCGCAATCGCGTACGTTTTTCGATCGTAATAATTTTTATTATCGTTTAATCATAATTATAAGTTCAACATTCGTATCGTTATGGATCGTCACCCATAATTATACTCAGTCTCGCTTACGTATTGCGATCTTTGTTTAATTAATTGATTGTCATAATATTCGTCTAAACACTACGCACTAACACTATCCCATTACACCGAACGCAGTATATATATAGGGCATACCCGAGAGTCCAGCTACCTGCCTTATCTGACGTCGTCCCACCACTGTTTCGATATAATACGATACTGTTCTTGCCTAGCGAACTCGACTTTAGTTAAATAATACATACTTGTTCCTAAATAATCAAAATCCTAACACACAAGCACATTATGAACACATGAATCACATTGACTGATGGGATATGAATACACATTGATCTAACCCTGTTTAAGACTACCATGACTAAATGTACAAATGTTACAATATCGCTGGGTAAGACGAGGAGCAGTAGGAGGGTGTGGCGGGACATCACGAGCTGGTCGCTCCCCTCGGTGAAGGATGCGGTGCGTGGATGGCGGAGGCTCCGCGGGAATAGGGCCAACTGGATCCTCTAACATAGGCACCCATCGGGCTGGTTTGTCCCACGTGACCATCCCCGATGTCTGCATATCCCGTAATGCGTATGTCATCGTCTCGGGGCCCATGGTAAGATGCTCAACTGGGTACCAGTCAAACACCCCAAGACGAGCGGCCATGCGGCAGATGTAGGGGCCCATGTCTAGGCGTGCAGTATGGCCTCCCCGGCGAGGCCTCGCAAAAGATGTAAGCAGTATAGTGGCGAGGTTCGCCCAGTGGCGAGGTTCGCCCGGTAGCGACCATGAATGCAATATAGGCAGAAGAGGTCAAAATAGCTAACCTTGTCCTTGCCAAAGTGGCGAGGAATGAAGGTGCTAGCGAGGATCCGATATATGTATCGCACTAAAGGATCGCGGATCTGCGTAGCTAGCCGCCGATCCGTATGCGGAGGGACCGCTATCGTGCGCCAATAAGCGTTCATATCGTCTTTGGTAACGTATCCAGGCTTGGCTGCCTTAGACACGCCCCGAAGGAGGCCCTCAAACTCTCCAGCTGCCACCTCTGCCCTAGAGTAAATGCCCATAGCCACTGCAAAATCAGCGACACTCATGCGTTGTGTCGTTCGTCCTAAGGCGAACGACACAACACCGGGGGCTGTGAGGGAGCTCTCATCGTAGCGTATGGTAGATAGGAACTCCACCGTTAGGTCCGTGTACTGCTGCCACGGACATCGCAACAGGTACGCCCACGGTGGACTCACCATCGCATCAAACTCCTCTAATCGGGCAAGCCGCTCGATGACCGCTCTATCAAATCCCCTGTAATGTATGGTCTCCAGTACCGCCAGTCTGGTCATATGTGAGTACTCCATGGTACCTGTCTGAAACTGTATGAATGTGTGGTCAGGTATAGAGCACAGGTGGGGGTGGACCGGGTGAGCATGTGGTGGTGGCACGTCCAGAGGTGCTGAATAACGGATCTCGCGGGGTGGCGGCGGCTGTCTCTACGCCTGTGCCTCTGCCATCTCTGTGATAGTTTACAACAAACATATATACAAGTAATTACAAACTAATTACAACCTAATTCCTAAGATATTATTAAATTTATTTGACAATTGTTTATTTATTTACAAAGTTTGTTGTTATTGTTATTTATTTACAAATTGGTTTATTAAATTATTTATTTGTGATATACATATATACAATGTGTTATTATTTATTTATATACAAAAATTTTATTTTAGTATTCAATTAGTTAATGGTTTATAGATACATATTATGCATACATACATATATTAGTGTTTATTTATTATTGTACATATAAAATTTTTATTAATTTTGTACAAGTACAAGGTTACAAATTTATTTGTTAAGTTACAACATGAAATATACATATAATTTATTAATTTCTAATATACATAATACATTTTATATTTTACAATACAATTGTTTTTATTAAGTTTATTTTTTTTACAAAATTATTTATTCTTAAATTACAAATAATTTTATTTATATACTTAAGGAAATTTATTAATTAAAAATTACAATGTCTTTTTACAAGTGCTTTATTTAATTTACAACATTTATATGTTTAACATACAACATATATATTTATGTTAATTTACATTTACATTAATATTAAAGATACACAAGTTACATACACACATGATTATTACATATACATATACTCATTTTACAAAAACGTATACATATACAATTACATCTACATACAAAATAATATACATTTATTGTTATTAATTATTAAACTTATACAAATTTATTTTACAAGTTTTAGAACCATACATTTTATTATTATTTTTAATATACTATATACATACATAAGTACAAGGCAAAAATATACATATATACTACTTATTGTACAAATATTTATTTATTTTACATACATATTCATTCATTTTTCTTATATTTTACATTATTTTCATTTTTACATACACAAAAGTCATATTACAAAAATTATCTATTTATTTATTTATTGTATGCTTATTATCTAGATATTTATTTATTTTATTATATATTACACAAGAATTCATTATTATTATTTATCTATTATTATTATTTTCTGTTTTTAATTTTTCAGTAACCATTATTTATATTGTTTATGAATTTTTTGAATTTTATTTATTATTTATTATTACTTATTCATTTTTTTGTAGCTGAAAATGAAATAAAAAAATAAAAATAAAATGAAAAATTTGAAAATGGGGGCTTGGCACTGGCGATTTTCCGACCAAGAAATCCGCCCAAATCAACCCCACAACAATCCTAATCTAGCTTATTCCTAATCTGGAACTCGAAAAACCAAAGAGGAAGAAGAAGGGGTTACCTATAGTGTTGGAGGTGGAAGTCGGCGGCTGGTGTCGATCGGTGGTCGGACGGCGATAGCAACAGGCGGCGGCGGTGGATGAAGATGTAGAACAGAGGCGGGGGCGTGCAACAGTGGTGACGACCGGATGACGACTGCGATGGAGACCTTGACCGGCTGAAGGAGGCGGCGACTGGTGGTAGACGGTGGTGTTGGCCGGTGGCTCCAAGCGGTGGCGCAGGTGACGAGCGGCAACGGTAGTGGTGCGATCCGGAGATGAAGATGATGGCAGCAGTGGTGCACGGTGGAGACTGGTGCTAGAAGCTTGAACGGCGACGGTGATTTTGGTGATGAAAACCGGTGAGGAACAGTGATGACGGCGGCGGCAGAGGTTGAGCGAAGGGAGATTAGGGTTTTAGGCGTGGGAGATGGTGATGGTGAGTGATGTTAACCGGTGGTGAGTAGGTGAAAAGTGATGGTGGTAACCGGTGGTAGGTGGCTTTTTGTCTGATATTTTTTTTTTCGAAATCAAAGCATCCGCGCGCATCGCCTTAGACCATACACTGGTCTAAGGCGTACCGCCTGGCGCGTATCACCTACTTCTGGGTGTTGGCCTCAGGCGTTGCGCCTGAGGCTAATTTTAATGTTTTTTTTATATATATTAAAAACTAAAAGAAACTTCAATAAAAATTAACTAATTAAATTTTAGCGAAATTAAATCCTAAAACTATAACTAATAAATTTAAAGTTAACTAAACTAAATCCTAGAATTGTTACTATGGAAATTAACTTAATTAAAATTCTAAGCAATCTAAATTAAATGAATTAAACTAAATTCATTAACGCAATCGAAAACCAAATCAACATAACATTAAAAGCAATTAAACCCTAACAAAAAATTAAAAGTAACATTAACCTGAAATAAATAAAGGAAAAATTGAGTCAAGTAACTAGTGTCATATAATGGAATCGAATTCTAAGCAATGAGTTTCAATCAAGTGTCCGAAATGGTAGTATCGAACGTACGTGATGTCATACCCACACTTGAATCCAACATAACCGTGCAATCACAAATACATCACTAAGTTACTCAAAACTCGATAAACTTAAATAAAAACTATGTACACTATTTACAAGCTGGTCCGAAGCCCGAATCCTTAATCAGCTCGGGATTCGAGGAGAATAACCTCCTCATCAGAAGGAATCGGGCCTCCAATGTAGGGCTTCAAACGGTGTCCATTGACCTTCCACGTGTGGTCACCCGATTCCAACTCCACCGCACCATGCGGGAACACCTTGCGAATCACAAACAGGCTTCTCCACCTCGACTTTAGCTTTCTTGGGAATAACCTCAGTCTCGAGTCATAAACCAACACTCGATCGCCCTTCGCAAACTCCTTCACATTCTTCAATCGCCTGTCGTGCAGCGCCTTCGTGCGCTCCTTGTAACTCCACGACCGAGCGTACGCCTCGTCGCGTAGCTCATCCAATTCATGCAACTGGAGGAACCGGTGCTTGCCAGCCTGTGACATATCCAAATTCACAGCCTTCAAAGCCCAAAAGGCTTTGTGCTCAAGCTCTACCAGTAGATGACACGCCTTACCATAGACCATGCGATAGGGAGTCGTCCCAACCGGATTCTTGAACGCGGTCCTAAAAGTCCACAAGGCGTCATTTAGTTTGTCAGCCCAATCCTTCCTAGTGTGGCCGACATTCTTCTCCAGAATCCTTTTCACTCCCCGATTCGCGTTCTTCACCTGACCGCTGGTCTGCGGATGATATGCGGTCGACAGACGGTGGGTGACCCCGTACTTGGCTAGCACTTTGTCCATTTGGACATTACAGAAGTGCGTGCCATGGTCATTGACGAGTATGTACATGTTCCCTCGCGCGTCATTAGTGGGGAGTGCCTGTGCCTCCACCCACTTAGAAACGTAGTCAATCGCGACGAGTATGTACATGTTCCCTCGAGAAGAAGGGAAAGGTCCCATGAAATCAATCCCCCAGACATCAAAAATCTCAACAACCTTAATAGGATGCTGGGGCATCTCATTCCTGGATGAGTGACAGGAATCGCACTTCCTCACCAACTCATGAGCATCCTTAATAATGGTGGGCCAATAAAAACCAGAATCAAATACCTTCTTTGCTGTGGAAGAAGGTCTGTGATGCCCACCAGTAAGGCCCTCATGACAGTGCCTAAGGATCTCCAATCCTTCATCTCTGCTCACACATCTCCTAAAAACCTGATCAGCACACACACGGAAAAGGTAAGGCGCATCCCAGATGTAATGCCTCGTTTCGGCAAAGAACTTCTTGCGTTGCTGGGATGTCACACCCTTAAGAAGGAAACCGTTGGCCAAATAATTGGCAATGTCTAAAAACCACGGTAATACCTCATCTAGCCTATCCGTGCGGCAGATCTCATCTATCCCCACACACATCAGTGTCTCCTGGGGAAACCTATCCGTCATCGCTCCCTCGCGAATGAACTCCCTCTCTGGATCCTCAAGTCGCGACAAATGGTCGGCGGCTACGTTCTCAGCTCCCTTCTTGTCCTTGATCTCTATGTCAAACTCGGACAGAAGGAGGATCCACCTGATCAGTCTTTGCATTTCGTCCTTTTTGGCAAAAAGGTAACGCAGAGCCGCATGATCGGTATAGACAACAGTCTTGGAGAGGACGAGATAAGACCTAAATTTATCAAATGCGTAGACTACCGCCAACAACTCCTTCTCGGTAGTTGTATAATTCTCCTGGGCGGCATCTAAGGTCTTACTCGCGTAGTAGATAGGGTGGAAATGCTTATCCATCCTCTGCCCAAGGACAGCCCCCACAGCGAAATCACTCGCGTCACACATGAGCTCAAACAGCTGGCTCCAGTCGAGGGCTATCAGAATCGGGGCACTCAGCAGCCTCTCCTTCAGGTACTCGAAGGCCCTCATACAATCATCATCAAACACAAACTCCACATCTTCGAAAAATCCTTAATGAAACGTCTATAGAATCCCGCATGACCTAAAAAGCTTCTCACAGCTTTAACACTCGTGGGAGGAGGAAGCTTGCTGATCGTCTCAATCTTTGCTTTGTCAACCTGGATGCCGTCACAGGATATCTTATGACCAAGAACAATCCCCTCGGTGACCATAAAGTGGCATTTCTCGCAGTTAAGCATCAGATTCGTCTCTACACATCTCCTATGCATCTTCTCCAGATTGGTCAGACACTGATCAGATGAACTCCCGAACACAGAAAAATCATCCATAAACACTTCCATAGAAGTTTCGATCATGTCCTGGAAGATTGCTACCACACACCTCTGAAAAGTCGCTGGAGCGTTACATAACCCGAACGGCATACGACGGTATGCAAAAGTGCCGTAAAGGCATGTAAAAAAAGGTCTTTTCCTGATCCACAGGTGCAATCGGGATTCGGAAGTAACTAGATAAACTAAGGAAACAGTAAAACTGCTGTCCCGACAAACGCTCCAACATTTGATCGATAAATGGGAGTGGGAAGTGGTCCTTCCGGGTGGTGTCATTCAATCTCCGATAATCAATGCACACCCTCCATCCGGTAACTGTACGGGTGGGAACAATCTCCTTCTTCTCGTTCACCACCACAGTCATACCGCCCTTCTTAGGGACCACATGCACTGGGCTCACCCACGAAGAATCTGAAATGGGGTAAATGAGCCCAGCATCTAACAACCGAATGACCTCCTTCTTCACCACTTCCACCATGATAGGATTAAGCTTCCTCTGTGGCTGAACCACCGGCTTGTAATCCTCCTCAAGCGGTATGCGATGCGTACAGAATGAAGGGTGAATACCCTTAATGTCCATTAGCTTCCAAGCTATAGCCTGCTTGTGCTCCTTGAGCACACCAATAAGTCTACTCTTCTCTACATCTGTCAGAGCTGCTGAAATAATGACAGGTAGATCAGAGTCCCCATCAAGGAATGCATACTCATGGTGAGGAGGCAACTCCTTTAGCTCTATTGATGGGGGAGCCTCAACAGATGGCTTTTTAGCCGGCTCAGAACTCTCAACCTCAAAAACTGTGGGATAAACAGGAGGCTCCACTGCTAAACTGCTAGGGATGTAATCAAGGTAAGCCTCAATAGCAGCAGCGTGGACCTTAACTCCCACATCCTCAACTCTCTTATCACTGTCACCCAAGCCCTAATCTCCCAACAGATCAACTCCACTAATGTAGTCCATGAAACGATCCATAGTAGAGAAAAATGCATCTAGAAAGTAGACCTGATCGTGCTGACCACTGGAGTTATTCATGGACTTTACAACATCAAAGGTGACAGTGTCCTCTCCAACACACAATGAGATCTTCCCCTCATAAACATCAATCATCGCCTTCGCTGTGCGAAGGAAAGGTCGTCCCATGATGAGGGGAACTCGGTCATCAGCCTGCATGTCAAGCATAACAAAATCCACGGGGAAGAAAAACTTGTCCACCTTCACTAGGACATTCTCAACAATCCCCTGAGGATACTTGACTGACCGATCAGCCAATGCCAAACTCATGCGTGTAGGTGCCGGCTCTCCAAGATCTAGCTGCTTATAAATAGAATATGGCATCAAATTAATGCTAGCACCTAGATCAGCCAATGCATGTTTCACAGAAGAACCGCCAAACAGACAAGGAATAGTGAAAATCCCTGGATCCTCAAGCTTCTCTGGCAGCTTATTCTGAACCAAAGCCGAGCACCTAGCTCCTAATGTAACGGTAGAGAGGGTCTCCAACTTCTTCTTGTTAGACAGGAGGTCTTTCAAGAATTTAGCATATTTCGGCATATGCTGGAGGGCCTCAACATATGGGAGATTGATCTTAAGCTGCTTAAACATCTCCAAAAAGTGTCCATACTCCTGATCACACTTAATCTGCAGTGCGCGTGCGGGATATGGAAGCTTAGTCAAATCAATCTTAGGCTCCTCCGCCACTCTCTTACCCGTCTTCTTCTCTTCTGCCTTCTCCCTCCTTAACCTATCAACTGAAGACTCCCTGCTCGGTGTAGTACTTGCTGGGTCTAGCCTGACGGCACCCCTACAGGAGTCTCCATCTGTATCACCTCGTCCATCGCCTGATCATCAACAGGTGTGACCAGTGGTGGTAGTTCAACATCTCCTCCCCGACCACTGCGAGTGGTCACTGCCTTCACAAGACCCCTCGGGTTAGGGTCAGTGTTCGCCCTAAACGACACTCCCGACCTCTCATCAAATCTCTTTGCTAACTCTCCCACCGACCGATGGAAATCCAGAAAGCCAGCCTGCTGATTCCGCAACAACGTATCGTGCTCGTCGATCTTCTGGTCCAGTAGCTTATCTTTATCCACGATCTGCTGAAGCATCTTCATCTGCTGCGCCATCATGTCCTCAAGCTTTGTGTCTCGATCTCTGCTGCCTGAGCTCTCGGGTGCGTCTCTCTCGGTGATCGGGATCTGGCGAGCCGGTGGCTTCTCGTAAGAGTTGCTGCTGTTGTGGTCACCCCGCCAATTCGAGTTCTACTGCTGATGTTGTCCCTGATTCTGGCCTCACCAGTTTGAATTCTTATTCCAATGAGGGTTAGGGTTGAAAGACCTATTCCAACCAGAATTTATGGCCTCAACATGTGCCTGATCGGTAACCGGGCACTCAGCAGTACTATGTCCACCTCGACAAATCTTGCACCGAGCAGCTGCCATCTTCAGTTCTTTAATGTCCTTCGCCAGTGCTTCTAAGGCGGCGGCAGTGCTTGTGTCAGGTGTAACATGGTGCATCCCTCGGGTCGGGATAGGCGGTGCAATAGTGGGCTTTGCAGCCGGCACAGCTCTCCTCACATAGGACGGGTCCTCATACTCCGCTAAGGTGAAATCCTCAAAAATAGCCTCGCACTCTTCTGGCTCCTTCTTGTCCATAATGTTCCCCCCAGCAGCTGTATTAAATCTCCTCTTCGTCTCAATGTCAGTCCATTGTAGAACTTCTCCACAAGGGCCCAATCAGATAGGCCGTGCTGGGGGCATCTGCTCAGAAGGGAGTTAAACCTCTCCCACGCCAAGTAATATGGCTCATCATCGTCCATTCGAAACAAATGGATCTGATCCCGCAATTTGGAAGATTTAGAAGGAGGATAATATTTCTTCAGGAACTTCATCTGAAGGTCAGCCCATGTAGTGATCGAGTCCCTGGGAAGAAGATTCAGCCATGTAGCAGCTCGTCCGGCGAGTGTGAATGGGAACAAATGAAGGTAGAAGGCCTCCTCCGAAACTCCATTGATGCGGAACGTGTCGCATATACGCACAAAGAGGGAGAGATGGCATGGGGCATCCTCGTCGTCCAGGCCATGAAACTGCGTCGAATTCGTGATCGTCGACATCACGTGAGACGGGATCTGCCAGTTGTTGTTGTTGACACCCGGTCTTGTGATGGCAGACCGGGCTCCAACAACCCGATGACTGGCTAGCTCGTGCACAGTCTGCCGCGGTGGCGGAGGTGGTGGTGGATCCATGACAAGAAAGGGATCAAGAAAACTTACCTGCTGTCGGGCCCGCAGAATCTGCTCTGGTGATGTAAGCTCGAACTCCGGCGCTCCCTGCGATCAGGTGTGGGGCATACAACTACCGACACCCTAATCAAACAAGCAAATAAGATTCAAATATGCACAAAGAAAAATCCCAATCTAAGGCACACATAAGAAATAACAAATAAAGGCACTAAGAAGAAAAATAAAAACTACACCTAAAAAGGAAAACTAAGCTAATAGGGAAGGAAAAGAAACTAAGAAAACAAGCAAGTAAATGCCACAATCTAAGTAATTTTTTGCTATTGCCTAGTGTCCCCGGCAACGGCGCCAAAAACTTGATGCGAGCAGTCAGTATACTAAAAACAAGACTAAATTTAATCTATTTAACCTAAGCTAAAGACACCAAATCTAATCCTAGACCTATATTTAACCTAAACACCTAGTAATAATCGAAAATCCTAAACTAGACTGCTCCTAAGGCAAGTGTACCTGTCGATGGCATAATAACTGATGGAAGTCCGGATATCGAACCAATGGACACTAGTATGACAAACTAAACCTAGACTGTGAACTAACTAAGGTAAAAGAGGGGGGGTTTGGTGCAAACTGATAACCTGATCAGACTGAACTGACTAACACACTAAACTAACAACAATACTAAAACAACAAACTAAAACTAATAATGAAGCTAGAATCTAACTGCAGTGAGGAAAAACTGGTATATCTAGACTGGGAATCAAAAGTATGACAGATGCTGATCTGGACTGACTTATGAAGGATGAAGACTAGGATTTTAAGGAACAGACCAAGGAATACCTAATGGGACCCAGATCAGATACTAGGCAACTCCAATGGGAATCCTAAGGCTGTAATGTATGCACTAGTCTATCGGGTCACCTTTCGGATTTCCCGATATGCAATTGCACTCTAACGGGTGGATCACCTCCCGGATTTCTCCAACCGTTTGTATCCTAAGACACTAGAGAGCTATAAAGTTGACAACTTTGACATGGATTGACACTAACACTAAGTAGATCTAAGACAACGCCCTCCCGGGTCGTTTTACTCAAATATCCTAAGTGAAAGAGACCAACCATCTAACTTATCACCTCCTGGATTTCTAGGTTAGGTCACACATGTAAACAATCAACACTTAATGAAGTCTAATCCTATGGAATGTGATCAACAACCCATAAACTAACCTAAAACACAAAGTAGTAGGCCTAACATGCATCTATGTGTGGAAAGACCTTCCTAAACACATGTGGATCAAACATTCATCAAGTATTATCATTCAACACATGCAAATATCATCAAATATCCAAACTTTACTACTGATTACAAAGCATATATCATCCACAAGCATAAATCATGTCCAAAATCATCAAAGATCAAAACTTTATCATCCCAGACCTAGGTATAACCATAGATCTAGCCAACAATCATCTCAACAGTAACAAAACAGGTCTGATATATGTCTAAATACATCTTTAACTACTGATTTAAACTAGAACATGAAAAGATAAAGAAAATACCCAAAAGCAAGCTCCTTCTTCACTTCAACAAGCTCTAATCAAGCCTTCTACTCCATGGTTAAGCTCCAGCAGCTCCCAGGCTTGATTAGGGTTCCAAAGACGCAGAAGAAGACCCTCAAAACAGCTGGAATGCAATGCATTTATAGAGGGCTTGAAATTAGGGTTTTAGGCTAAAAATCCATCTGGGGCGCATAGCCTAGCGTGGTATGCACGCGGCTAGGCTATGCGCTCGGATAAAAGGGAGAATGGCGGCTGATGATGCCAGGCGCAACACCTGGGGCCAAGTGGCTGTCACACCCCTGCGCCGCGTGCGGAATCCACGGCGCGGTGACGTATGAACAGTTGAATCATGCACAAGTATTGAATAAGAACAACCACAATGGATTACTACATTTCATAATGTTTAGACAGTTGTTTAGTTACAGACAATCTATCTACCAAAATAAAGACAACTACAGACCCAAAATATAGTTTGCAAATTAAGACTTTAAACAAGACAATTAAACAATTAGGATTTAGTGAGTTTCTATTCCATCCTAGCATGTTTCTTCATCTTGTTCTATCTTAGAATGGTCTCCTTAGTTGTCTCTGAAAATGCCTTAAACCTGATTACCTGAAACACGTGAAAAGTAACTGTCAACTACAGACGTAGTTGGTGAGAACAATAGGTTTAATCATTTGTAAACATGAATATATGATATAAGACATTGGTAAGTTAAAGCATCATAAGATTCACACGGATGAGCTGCAACCCAAACTAACATCAAGTAAGAAAATGAGTGTAAACAGTCCAATCACTGTTCGCACGAAAGCCAACATATAATATCAAGTCCCAAAACACGTTTGGAGTTAGATAATACATCAGCAGTTTTGATAACCATATGACACCAGACCTGCAGTTGGCTTTTAAAAACAAATTTAAAAGCCAACTCCATCCTGGATAAGAAAACAATGACACCAGACCTACAGTTAGCTTTTAAAACAAATTTAAAAGCTAACTCCATCCTGGATAAGAAACGATGAGTCCGCTTTCCCTTGTTGTGATCACCCAGTACTAACGCTAATGAATATGATACTTGATGCTTTTACAAGTTTGTTTACAACAATGGACACCATGTTTTCTGAACCTTACTTTAACCGGATGTGTTAATGTCTTATTTGAAAACACGACTTGAAAACCTAGATTTAATTCCACGAATTAAATCCTTTGTTTAAGTAACATGAAACGAATCCCTTGATTTGATTACCATGATGTGAACCATTTGATTTGAATACCATGAAATGAATCACTTGATTTGAATACCATAAAATGAACCACTTGATTTGAATACTACAAATGAACCACTTGATTTGAATACCATGATATAGTGACCTTGTGTAACAACAAGGTTTATAACAAAAGAAAGAGTTTATGAAATCATTTATTTAAAAGTATTTATCCTTTAAAAGAACATATGAGTGAACCTGTTATAAAACATTTCAAGAGTTATCATAAAATCCTTTTTAGTTATAAAAGTTTAATAGTGAATAATTCCTTTAAAACAGTTAATAATTTCATTAAATAGTTGAAAAATCCCTTGGATTCGTAAGATGAACCTGTAATCTTTATGAATACACATAACCTGTGTAATGAAACAAGATTGAAATAGTGGTTTTGATCACGTGTTCCACCCAAAACAGTTATAAAACAGTAAAAGAGGGGCTAATGTTCTCACCTGTCTGCAGTAGACTCTGAACTAAAACAGATAGCAAGTAGCAAACAGGACTTCTAATTTGTTCCTATAACATTGTAATCATACATAAGATATAGTATTTATAATTGTATAACTTTGATTCATTGGTTGACTTGTGTTCTATTGATCTTGATTAACACTTGATTTCTTGATCATGATTTTTAGTTGTTGTGAAAACCTGAAATTTATACTTTTAAATACTTGATGGATCATGGTTCAATGATACATATAAAATGTTCCTTTGTGTTCAACTTATTGATACACATCACATGTGTTTGAGAAATTGATTAATCTTTGATCAACATGAAATGTATGAATATGTTTCAATGTTTTAGACTCTTGTGATTATGAATTGATATCATCATTAGTTTAGGTTAATCTTAACCCAACTAATACAATTCATAGACATTTTGTATTATAGACCACATCATGGGTCATTTAAAATACAATGGGCCAATTGGATATAGTGTTGGGCCTATTGAATGTGATGTTGGTCCAACAACTTGTATATAGGCCTCGCAACGCGTCCAAGCTAATATCGAGCTTATTAAGGTCATAATGAGCCGTAAGGGCTTGGATTGGGCCTAAGGGGTTTAGTTGGGCCAACCATTGTGTATGTAGACCATGTAAGGTTCCAAGGTGTTATTGGGCCAATTAAATATCTTAATGGGCCAACCTAACTCCCTTGAGCTTGTCTTACCCTATGGGTCTTTTTACTAATGAGATTGGGCCAAGTATGGAGGGGTTGGGCCGAATGGCTTATGGGCTGCCAAAATAGGCAGCGAACCCTTCCCCTTTTCTTCTAAGGTTCGGCTTGCATGGCTAAGGGTTCGTCCAAGATGAGATTGGTTCGTGAAAAACAATGGTTCGTTCATGATGTGAGGTCCAAGGTTCGTCAGCAAATCCACGAACCATGCAGAGTTCGTCTTCCCTGGTTCGGCTTAGGAGGGTTCGGCATTGTACGACGGTAAGCAGCAAGGTTCGTGGGTATCCCCCTAGGGTTCGGCAATTGTTCATGGTTCAGCTGCAACTCAACGAACCATGCAGGGTTCGTCATCATGCAATACTAGGGTTCGTGGCACTGCTTATGGCTCGGCAACATCACAAAAGGGTTCTGTTGACATTAACTGGTTCGCAAGGGTTCGACTAGAATGGTTCGTGGGAGGCATTGGTTCGCTGGGCCTGACATGGTTCGCCTGTGGTTAGACTGATGATGGTTCGTGGGCTGGTTGGTTCGGCAAGGGTTCGCCATAACTCAAAAAGCTTCGGCCGCAGCACTAGGGTTCGGCCGTGAATCCCCTTGAACGAACCTGTACCTGCACCATCATCATCATCGCATACCATCCTTTCCAGTCCACTAGCTACGCTGATCTACCATCTAGAAAGGTTGTTATGGCTGCGAAAACTGAAAGGAAGGAGGCTAGGACCGGCTTTAAGTCGAGTTTCAACACACACCCATGAAAACCCTATTTTCCAGATTTTTTTCAAGCTGAATTACCTCAAGATTTGCTGGATGGATCTGCGAAAATCTTGTACTTCCGTGTAGAGGATGTCGAGGGCTTCGCGTGGACACCGAGAACACTCAAATCCGTTGAGTAACGAGTGAGATACGATCGTTTAAAGCTTGGTTTTTAGAGAGAGAAAGGGTTTGAACGAAAATCTAGAGAGAGAAGTGGTGGTTGGGGAATTAAATGAAGAAATAAGCCTTGTTCAAGGCTTTTATAGCCCGGGTGGTATTCGGGTTCGTTTCGGTTGCTCGGTTCGCGTTTCCGGAACGTAGCGCGTATTTTACGCGGATTTAAAAATAAAAGACTTGTTAAACTCATTTAAATGATGCGTTTCAAAATTGTAAAAATATAAAATAATTAAAATAATTATTTTTACTCTTCGTGTGTTGTCGGACCGTTAAACATTCACAATTACGTGTATACCCGAAATCGCGTACGTTTTACGATCGTATTAAATATTTAAAGTCGTTTAATCGTAATTATAAGTTCAACATTCGTATTATTATGGATCGTCACCCATAACTATACTCAGTCTTGCTTACGTATTACGATTCTTGTGAATTAATTAATTGTTATAATATTCGTCTTAACACTACGCACTAACACTATCCTGTTACACCGAACGAAGTATATATATAGGGCTCACTCTCGCTGCCCACCACTGTTTCGATATAACACAATACTGTTCTTGCCTAGTGAACTCGACTGTAAATAAATAATACATACTTGCCAAATGATAAAGATTTTAACACACAAGCACATAATGAACATACGATTCACATTGACTGACTGAACATGTACACACACTGTTCTAACACTGTTTACGACTATCCTGACTAATGCACAAATGTTACAGTCTCCCCTAGTTAAGGGAATTTCGTCCCGAAATTAAGTAGCCGAAGATACTGTAAAAAGATGAGGGTACTTAAGCTTCATCTGGTCTTCACGTTCCCAGGTGAACTCAGCACCGCGTTTGCCCTCCCATCGTACCTTTACGATCGGAATACGGCTGCGTTTAAGTTTCTTGACCCCATGATCCATGATCTCAACTGGACGTTCTATGAATTGCATGTTGTTCTGAATCTGAATGTCTTCCAGTGGAATCTGAACATCATGATCCGCCAAGCATTTCTTAAGATTTGATACATGAAAAGTATCATGAACATTGCTTAGCTCCACTGGAAGTTTGAGTTTGTAGGCTACGGGACCAATCCGTTCCAGGATCTCAAACGGTCCAACGTACCTTGGTGCAAGTTTCCCTTTCTTCCCGAATCGGACAACGCCTTTCCAGGGAGAAACTTTGAGTAAGACTCGGTCACCGACTTGAAACTCAAGCGGTTTCCGACGTCGATCAGCATAACTCTTCTGCCGATCTCGTGCGGCCTTAAGCCGTGACTGAATGATTGTGATTTTGTCTGATGTTTCCTGAATGAGTTCTGGTCCTACGACCTGTGAGTCACCAATCTCGGTCCAACAGACCGGTGATCGGCACTTTCTACCATATAGAGCTTCGAATGGTGCACATTGAATGCTCGTATGATAGCTATTGTTATATGAAAACTCAATGAGTGGGAGATGAGTGTCCCAACTTCCACCGAAGTCAATGACACAAGAACGAAGCATGTCCTCAAGTGTTTGGATAGTCCTCTCGCTTTGGCCGTCGGTTTGAGGATGATACGCAGTGCTAAGATTAACACGCGTTCCCAAAGCCTTTTGCAATGATTGCCAAAAGCGAGAAGTAAAACGACTATCACGGTCAGATATGATTGATGTTGGAGTACCATGACGTGCAATGATTTCGTTGATGTACAATGTGGATAACTTCTCCATCTTGTAATCCTCTTGGATAGGGAGAAAATGAGCAGATTTGGTGAGTCGATCAACAATCACCCAAATCGAATCGAAACCTCGTGGAGTTCTCGGCAACTTGGTTATGAAATCCATGGAAATTTGCTCCCATTTCCATTGAGCAATTTCAGGTTGCTGCAGAAGTCCCGAAGGTTTTTGATGTTCTGCTTTGACCTTTGAACATGTAAGACATTTTCCCACATACAGTGCTATGTCTTTCTTCATTCCCGGCCACCAGTAAGATGTCCTCAAGTCCTGATACATCTTGTCGGCTCCAGGATGAACTGAGTATCGCGACTTATGAGCCTCATCACAGATGAGTGTGCGCAATTCTTCAGACTTTGGAATCCAAATGCGGCCGTTGAGATATAACACCCCATCAGATCAAGGTTCTAGTTTCTTCTCAATGCCACAATCCAAGTCTGTCTTGAGTTGATTGTCTGTTACTACTTGTTGTTGTGCAATACGAATCAAGTCTTTCAAGTTTGGCTGTGTGTTGATCTCCATGGCTCTTACACGAATTGGCTTGACTGGTTCCTTGCGACTAAGAGCATCTGCCACCACATTGGCTTTACCCGGATGGTAACGAATCTCACAGTCGTAATCAGTTAGAAGCTCAACCCAACGCCGTTGTCTCATGTTGAGTTCTTTCTGATTGAGAATGTGTTGTAGGCTCTTGTGGTCTGTATAGATGACACATTTAGTACCATAAAGGTAGTGTCTCCAAATTTTCAATGCAAAGACCACAGCCCCTAACTCAAGGTCATGAGTAGTGTAATTCTTCTCGTGAACCTTAAGTTGTCTTGAAGCATAAGCAATGACCTTGTCCCGTTGCATAAGTACACAACCGAGACCAAGGTTTGAAGCATCGCAGTAGACAATGAAATCATCACTGCCTTCTGGAAGACTAAGGATAGGGGAGTTGCATAACTTCTGTTTAAGAAGTTGTAATGCCTCTTCCTGTTTCTGTCCCCATATAAACGCTTGACTTTTCTGAGTTAGTGTGGTAAGTGGCAAGGCTATCTTAGAGAAGTTTGCAATGAATCTTCTGTAATAACCTGCCAAACCCAGAAATGAACGAATCTCTGTTGGCGTAGATGGAGTAGTCCAGTTCTTAATCGCCTCAATCTTTGCTGGATCTACATGTATTCCATCCTTGTTGATGACATGTCCTAAGAAGTGAACTTCTTTTAACCAAAACTCACATTTTGAGAATTTAGCATATAGTTGTTCAGTTCTTAGTAACTCTAAGACTTTCCTCAAATGATCCTCGTGCTCTTGTTCTGACTTGGAATAAATCAATATATCGTCAATGAAGACAATAACAAACTGATCCAAGTATGGCCTGCAGACTCGGTTCATCAAGTCCATGAACACTGCGGGGGCATTGGTCAGCCCAAATGGCATAACCACAAACTCATAGTGTCCATATCGAGTCCTAAATGCAGTCTTTGGTATATCCTCATCATTTACTCTCTACTGATGATACCCAGATCGCAAATCAATCTTAGAAAAGCAAGTTGCTCCCTGTAATTGATCAAACAGATCATCGATCTTGGGCAGAGGATATCTATTCTTGATTGTCAACTTGTTCAACTCACGATAATCGATACACATACGAAATGAACCGTCTTTCTTTTTGACAAAGAGAACCGGAGCTCCCCATGGAGAGAAACTCGGTCTTATGAAACCTTTGTCTAAAAGTTCTTGAAGCTGACTAGACAGTTCTTGCGTCTCAGACGGTGCTAATCGATACTGTGATTTCGCCACTGGGTTTGCTCCAGGGACGAGATCAATTCTAAACTCCACTTGTCGGACTGGTGGTAGTCCAGGCAAGTCTTCTGGAAATACGTCTGGACATTCTTTGATAACTGGAACATCTGCAACTGCTTTCTTTTCAGGTTTCTTTTCCACTACATGAGCTAGGAAAGCATAATATTTCTTCTTCAAGTACTTCCTCGCCTTGATGCACGATACAATCTTCAATCCTCGGCATGGTTTCTCGCCGTAGACTATCATCGTTTCACCGTACGGTAAGGGGATTCGGATAAGTTTCTCCGAGCATACGATTTCAGCATTGTTTTTGGATAACCAATCCATTCCTACTACAACTTCGAAGCTTCCGAGAGTCATAGGAATGAGATCGATGGAAAAGAGATGGTCATTTAATCTTAATTCACAACCATGGATAATAGAATCTACAACTATAGTCTTACCATTCGCTACTTCTACAGTGTAAGGAGCAGTAAGTGTGGATAGTTGCATATTAAGCAAAGAAGCAGTATGAGTAGAGATAAAACTTTTATCGGCACCAGTATCAAATATGATAGGAACATAATGATCATTGATAAGAAATGTACCCGTGATGACTGCCGGCTCTTCACGTGCTTCAGCAGTTCCAATAACAAAAGCACGAGCAGCAGCAGTATTGTTGTTGAGTTTTGGACACTGATTTCTGAAGTGTCCCTCTGCTCCACAATTGTAACAGGCCCTTCCACCTGTAGCAGTAGTGGTAGCAGTTGTTGTAGCAGCAAGATGAGCAGATCGGCATGTAGCCGCCAAGGGTCCCATACGTCCACATTTGAGACACTTTCTGCATGGAATGTTGGGTAGATGATGATACTGGCATTTGGTGCAAAGTGGAAATGGGCCAGTGTAAGGCTTTCTGACATTAGCAGGTTGTGGCATAGCAGTGATAGGTGTGGCATGAGTAGGAGCAGCTGCAGTCAACGCTGCAAAGTTCTTGATTGTCTTTTGCTTTTTCCTCTTGGGATGGTGCTGTTCAGGCTTCTTGCCTTCTTCAATCTGTGCTCTCTTTAATCCCTTTCGGGTGAGCACTCCAGACTTCACATACTCTTCAGTAAGAGTAGCACCAAGTTGAATGGCTGCTTCCAGAGTAGTGGGGCTGTTCCCCATAACAGTTCCTCTGACAACTAGAGGCAAGCCTTCAATGTATTTCTCTATCCTGCGGGATAGAGGAGTAACCAAGTGTGGTACCAGAATGCACAACTCATGGAATCGAGTTGTATACATTGCGTTCTCTCCACTATCTTGCACCAGATTCCACATTTCCACCTCGAGTTTCTTCAGTTCATGACGTGGACAAAACTTTTCCACAAGCAGATTCTTGAAACCGTCCCACGGTAATGATAACGCGACTTCTCGGCCTCTGGTGTTCTTCTCTGAATTCCACCAGGTGAAAGCGCCTTTGTGAAAAGCGCTTGAGGCCATCTTGACCTTCAGATTCTCAGGACATCCAGTGAAGTCGAGAATGTCTTCAATGCTTTCCAGCCATTGCAGTAGGCCGGTAGCTCCCTCGGTACCAGAGTACTTAGGAGGTTTAGCATCGTTGAACTGCTTGAAAGTAAAGTTAGCAGTTCCAGCGTTAGTGGCATTGGAGTTGTGTGCAGAATCACCGGTACTTCCCCGAAGATTCTGGGTAATATCAGTGACCATACCCGGGATCACATCCCGCATATGAACCGCGATAGCTCGAGCAATCTTGTTGATCTCATCGTCGTTGCCACTTGTTGAACCCCCTCCGTTAGGATCACGTCGGGGAGGCATTCTACGAATAGAAGCCACAAGTGGGTCAGTAATGAGGAAGGATACAATTGAATGTTCATGATAAGGTCAGTAATATATCCATACTACTAGTATTATCATTCAATTGTAATATGATCCAGTACACGTATAAGTTATCAACTTATTTGCATACTTATCATGTGAATATGTACGATGTTCTATGATCTCTCCACCAAACCTACACACTGACACTATCCCGATATACCGAAAATAGCTTATATATAGGGCTCACTCTCGCTGCCCACCACCGTTTCGGTATACCACGATCATGCCCTTGCTAGCATTTGGCAACACGTTTGTACTGATTTGCAAGTGTGTTTCATTGATTAAGAATCCCATGATTTTTGATCAACTTGAACTATGATTGATTCCATGATTGAACCATGATTATGTTATGTGTGCACTTACTAACAGTTGTTAACATGTAGAACTAAGTCATACGTGTGTTCTACACTTTCCTGTTAACCTATGTCAGTAAGTACTAATGATGTAATCACTTAAGAATTTCACTTAAGGTTTACATTTACAGAATGTTCACAACTTGATTGATTCACCATAATGTTTGGTTCATCCAAGTTTGAATTGCACTATGATTTGATTCACCAATGATTGTTTCCCAAATGTTTGTATCCCATGTGTTTGACTAATGTTCCATGTTTCCAGTTGATCCCGAATCCTCACTCCAAATACAAACGCCGGATTCCCCCTAACATACTGAAATAAGCTTATATATAGGGTAAGCTCTCACCGACCCACCACTTACCTCAACACGTCAGCGTTAATCCGTCGTCTATATTTGGGGCTAAGATTCCAACTGTTGATTGATTATGATTGTTTCATGATTGCTTCTTGTTCTCAGAATATGATTATGATTATGTAAACCATGGTTCTTAATTTGCTTGAAATTAAAACCTTAGGTTTTAGCATGTGTGTCCTAGGTTAATTAACCTAGGTTCTCAATACTTACAGTATCGAGTATAATGATCTCTTGTGAGAACTTCAACTAAAGAATACTGTTACACAGATTCTAAGTTATAAAGTTCCTATGATAATGAACACCTGATAATGATAACAATGATAACAATGACAAGGATTTCAAATCAAGATTCTAAATTAATAGTTCTTGACCTTTGAATTCCTATAATGAGCATGACAAGGATTTCAAATCAAGACTCTAAATTAATAGATCTTGACATTTGAATTCCTATAATGAATATGACAAGGACTTTAGATCAAAGATACCAATCTTTGCCTCTAAATCCCATAATGAATATGACAAGGACTTTAGATCAAAGATATCAATCTTTGCCTCTAAATCCTATAATGATCTCTGTGTGAGAATTTCAGATCAAGGATACTAAGAATACAGATCCTTGCCTCTGAAATCCTTAAATGCATATGTGTGAGAATTTAATTTGGTTTCTAAAATTATAGAAGTCCGATTCAAATCCTTTGACTCGATATCTAATCTTAGTAAAATGTCCCTAAGATCTTTCAAGCTTGATGTAGACTTAATGCTCACTTAAGTTACTCAGATCCTAAGTATCCTCAAGTCTATAGCACTTAGTCCTATTGGGTAGCTTAGGTTATAGTCTAGGTCATTAAACATTGGGTTTTTCCTAGTTCTCTACAACCTTGGCTCTGATACCAACCTGTCACACCCCTGCGCCGCGTGCGGAATCCACGGCGCGGTGACGTATGAACAGTTGAATCATGCACAAGTATTGAATAAGAACAATCACAATGGATTACTACATTTCATAATGTTTAGACAGTTGTTTAGTTACAGACAATCTATCTACCAAAATAAAGACAACTACAGACCCAAAATATAGTTTGCAAATTAAGACTTTAAACAAGACAATTAAACAATTAGGATTTAGTGAGTTTCTATTCCATCCTAGCATGTTTCTTCATCTTGTTCTATCTTAGAATGGTCTCCTTAGTTGTCTCTGAAAATGCCTTAAACCTGATTACCTGAAACACGTGAAAAGTAACTGTCAACTACAGACGTAGTTGGTGAGAACAATAGGTTTAATCATTTGTAAACATGAATATATGATATAAGACATAGGTAAGTTAAAGCATCATAAGATTAACACGGATGAGCTGCAACCCAAACTAACATCAAGTAAGAAAATGAGTGTAAACAGTCCAATCACTGTTCGCACGAAAGCCAACATATAATATCAAGTCCCAAAACACGTTTGGAGTTAGATAATACATCAGCAGTTTTGATAACCATATGACACCAGACATGCAGTTGGCTTTTAAAAACAAATTTAAAAGCCAACTCCATCCTGGATAAGAAAACAATGACACGAGACCTACAGTTAGCTTTTAAAACAAATTTAAAAGCTAACTCCATCCTGGATAAGAAATGATGAGTCCGCTTTCCCTTGTTGTGATCACCCAGTACTAACGCTAATGAATATGATACTTGATGCTTTTACAAGTTTGTTTACAACAATGGACACCATGTTTTCTGAACCTTACTTTAACCGGATGTGTTAATGTCTTATTTGAAAACACGACTTGAAAACCTAGATTTAATTCCACGAATTAAATCCTTTGTTTAAGTAACATGAAATGAATCCCTTGATTTGATTACCATGATGTGAACCATTTGATTTGAATACCATGAAATGAATCACTTGATTTGAATACCATAAAATGAACCACTTGATTTGAATACTACAAATGAACCACTTGATTTGAATACCATGATATAGTGACCTTGTGTAACAACAAGGTTTATAACAAAAGAAAGAGTTTATGAAATCATTTATTTAAAAGTATTTATCCTTTAAAAGAACATATGAGTGAACCTGTTATAAAACATTTCAAGAGTTATCATAAAATCATTTTTAGTAATAAAAGTTTAATAGTGAATAATTCCTTTAAAACAGTTAATAATTTCATTAAACAGTTGAAAAATCCCTTGGATTCGTAAGATGAACCTGTAATCTTTATGAATACACATAACCTGTGTAATGAAACAAGATTGAAATAGTGGTTTTGATCACGTGTTCCACCCCAAAACAGTTATAAAACAGTAAAAGAGGGGCTAATGTTCTCACCTGTCTGCAGTAGACTCTGAACTAAAACAGATAGCAAGTAGCAAACAGGACTTCTAATTTGTTCCTATAACATTGTAATCATACATAAGATATAGTATTTATAATTGTATAACTTTGATTCATTGGTTGACTTGTGTTCTATTGATCTTGATTAACACTTGATTTCTTGATCATGATTTTTAATTGTTGTGAAAACCTGAAAGTTATACTTTTAAATACTTGATGGATCATGGTTCAATGATACATATAAAATGTTCCTTTGTGTTCAACTTATTGATACACATCACATGTGTTTGAGAAATTGATTAATCTTTGATCAACATGAAATGTATGAATATGTTTCAATGTTTTAGACTCTTGTGATTATGAATTGATATCATCATTAGTTTAGGTTAATCTTAACCCAACTAATACAATTCATATACATTTTGTATTATAGACCACATCATGGGTCAGTTAAAATACAATGGGCCAATTGGATATAGTGTTGGGCCTATTGAATGTGATGTTGGTCCAACAACTTGTATATAGGCCTCGCAACGCGTCCAAGCTAATATCGAGCTTATTAAGGTCATAATGAGCCGTAAGGGCTTGGATTGGGCCTAAGGGGTTTAGTTGGGCCAACCATTGTGTATGTAGACCATGTAAGGTTCCAAGGTGTTATTGGGCCAATTAAATATCTTAATGGGCCAACCTAACTCCCTTGAGCTTGTCTTACCCTATGGGTCTTTTTACTAATGAGATTGGGCCAAGTATGGAGGGGTTGGGCCGAATGGCTTATGGGCTGCCAAAATAGGCAGCGAACCCTTCCCCTTTTCTTCTAAGGTTCGGCTTGCATGGCTAAGGGTTCGTCCAAGATGAGATTGGTTCGTGAAAAACAATGGTTCGTTCATGATGTGAGGTCCAAGGTTCGTCAGCAAATCCACGAACCATGCAGAGTTCGTCTTCCCTGGTTCGGCTTAGGAGGGTTCGGCATTGTACGACGGTAAGCAGCAAGGTTCGTGGGTATCCCCCTAGGGTTCGGCAATTGTTCATGGTTCAGCTGCAACTCAACGAACCATGCAGGGTTCGTCATCATGCAATACTAGGGTTCGTGGCACTGCTTATGGCTCGGCAACATCACAAAAGGGTTCGGTTGACATTAACTGGTTCGCAAGGGTTCGACTAGAATGGTTCGCGGGAGGCATTGGTTCGCTGGGCCTGACATGGTTCGCCTGTGGTTAGACTGATGATGGTTCGTGGGCTGGTTGGTTCGGCAAGGGTTCGCCATAACTCAAAAAGCTTCGGCCGCAGCACTAGGGTTCGGCCGTGAATCCCCTTGAACGAACCTGTACCTGCACCATCATCATCATCGCATACCATCCTTTCCAGTCCACTAGCTACGCTGATCTACCATCTAGAAAGGTTGTTATGGCTGCGAAAACTGAAAGGAAGGAGGCTAGGACCGGCTTTAAGTCGAGTTTCAACACACACCCATGAAAACCCTATTTTCCAGATTTTTTTCAAGCTCAATTACCTCAAGATTTGCTGGATGGATCTGCGAAAATCTTGTACTTCCGTGTAGAGGATGTCGAGGGCTTGGTGTGGACACCGAGAACACTCAAATCCGTTGAGTAACGAGTGAGATACGATCGTTTAAAGCTTGGTTTTTAGAGAGAGAAAGGGTTTGAACGAAAATCTAGAGAGAGAAGTGGTGGTTGGAGAATTAAATGAAGAAATAAGCCTTGTTCAAGGCTTTTATAGCCCGGGTGGTATTCGGGTTCGTTTCGGTCGCTCGGTTCGCGTTTCCGAAACGTAGCGCGTATTTTACACGGATTTAAAAATAAAAGAGTTGTTAAACTCATTTATATGATGAGTTTCAAAATTGTAAAAATATAAAATAATTAAAATAATTATTTTTACTCTTCGTGTGTTGTCGGACCGTTAAACATTCACAATTACGTGTATACCCGAAATCGCGTACGTTTTACGATCGTATTAAATATTTAAAGTCGTTTAATCGTAATTATAAGTTCAACATTCGTATTATTATGGATCGTCACCCATAACTATACTCAGTCTCGCTTACGTATTACGATTCTTGTGAATTAATTAATTGTTATAATATTCGTCTTAACACTACGCACTAACACTATCCTGTTACACCGAACGCAGTATATATATAGGGCTCACTCTCGCTGCCCACCACTGTTTCGATATAACACAATACTGTTCTTGCCTAGTGAACTCGACTGTAAATAAATAATACATACTTGCCAAATGATAAAGATTTTAACACACAAGCACATAATGAACATACGATTCACATTGACTGACTGAACATGTACACACACTGTTCTAACACTGTTTACGACTATCCTGACTAATGCACAAATGTTACAGTGGCCATGCTAGGCGTACCGCTTAGGGTTTTCTTCTTCGTTTTCTTCGCTTGATCAACCGCATTCAATTCCGATGCCCGTTTGCCCTCATTTCCGCTCCTTCTGGACACATCCCTGCACAAAAACACTAAAATGTAAAAAGGAACTAAAATGGACTCGAAATATTTACAAAACTAATCAAAACAAAGTCGAATATGTACAAAAATGGATGTGTTAAACTAACAAATCACTTACCCCAGTCATAACCCTCATCAGCTTGACTCACAAGTGCTTTAGACGAATCTTCGGATTTTTCTTTCTTTTTCTGGTAGTTATCTTGTGGCTTGAACGGGTTTAAGTACCCTTGTTTCTTTGGATTCTTGCATTCTCTGGCAAAGTGACCATGTTCACCACAGTTATAACACTGAGTAGACTTTTGATTGAATCCAAATTTGGTGTTACGGTCGAAAGTGAATTTCTTGCCCGTCTTCTTCTCATACCGATTGATTCTTCGAATAACACTCGCCAGTGCCCATTGTGTATCGATTAGTTCCATTTCATCATCATCGATTTGTTCATAGTCTTCAAATGTCAGATTTGTATTTCCAATCCTTCCTGCAACTTGTTCATCGTATGCGCTGACAACACAAGATAGAATAGACATGTAATCCCTAACAGCTTCAACAGTAACTTTTCCCAGATTGGTAGTGCTTAGATGAACAGGAGGTGGTGTCGAGACAGACTTCTTCTTGTTGTTAGAATAGGATGAACTAGAACTTGTAGATGCAGAAGGAACATGAGTACTGTCAGAAGTACTAGACACAAATGCTGTCTGAATTTTGGCAGATGAAGCTGGTGGTGTAACTACAGAACCACCATATAATGAAGGATCTTGTGTAACATTCACTCTTCGCGCTTTCCTTTTATCCTTCATCTCTTGTTCGTCAAGCTTTTGAACAAATTCTACCAAAATCAGTCCTGGTAAATTCTCTCTCAAAATCAACACTAAAGAGTTCCACTTGTCAGGTAAAGCATCAGCAAGGCAATCAATCTTTTCATCTTCAGAACATTCGATGCCACACTTTCTCACTTCTGTCAGCAGATGTCTGTATCTTGTAATTAATCCTTCCAGACTTTCATTGCCTATGAAATTGAAGTTTTCAAATTCTTTACGAATGTCTGTAGCTTTCATCTTCTTCAGATTTGTATTACCTCAACTCTAGCTTTCAAGGAATTCCATAGACTATAAGAATTCTTGTGCTCATCAAATTGATGTAATATCTGATTTGGAATGGCCTGACTAAGCATCCAATACGCCTTTTTCTCTGAATCATACTTCTTTCTCTCATCAACATCAAGTCTATCTAAAAGTTAATATAAATCAGTTCACACAACTCTTGGTCTTTCATATGGAGATAGAATACGTTCCCAAAGATTTGTATCCATTCCATTAAGATGTGTTTCTAATCTACCCTTCCAATTGTCATAGTCTGCCAAATCTAGCAGCTTTGGCACTTTGTTCGTACTTCCCACTTCGGTTTCACTAATCAGAATGCTCTGAATCTTAGTATTCTGACTAGCCATTGCAGCGTACATCTATGCCATAATTTCAAAACTTCTAAACAACGAACCTTTTCATCTCACGAACCTTTGAATCAGGCGAACCTTCAGCAATGTATGAACTGAACAAACCTTCAGTCACACGAACCTTCAATCAGACGAACCTATATCACACGAACCTTAAGAAGCAAACATTTGTAGTCACGAACCTACAACCACACAAACCTGAAGCTGCGAATCTCAAGCAACGAACCTTGATACAAGCGAACCTCAACTCAGACGAACCTCTGCTCAAACAGCAACGAACCTTCAGTCGAACTATCAGACGAACCTTGCAACCGAACCTCAAACGAACTATCTGACGAACCTTGAACCGAAACTTAGACTAACCTTGCAGAAAACCTCAAACGAACTTTGTAGAAACCAGCGAACCTTAGCTGAAAATCCACGAACCTCTTCTGAAAACCCAAAAGAACCTCAGAAAATTATCAGTTCCAGCTACTCACAGGTTCAGCTCACGAACCTGTACAGCAAAATTCGAAATTTTGGAGGGAAAACTTTCCAAAATTTGAAGAAAATCCTTCCAAATCTTCAAATTAACACCACCAAATTGTAAATTGTTGTATTCCACAACAATTGATGATGAAATCAAACTCAAAACATCAAGCAATCAACAAGAAAAGAAGAAATTTGAGCCATAATCGATCTTCTAATCTTCAAATCTTCAAATCACTTGAATTCTTTGATAAAACTTGTGTATAACTTCACCAAATGCTCTGATACCACTGTAGAATTGATGAATTGAATCAGGATTGAATCAAGAAGTTCTATAAACAATCAAACACGTGCGGAATCGATGTTTAATCTCTAAAGAATCAAAGAAGAACAAGTAATTTCATAAACACCTTCTTGTATTAATCAATCAATTGTTCACAAATCTTTCACACAGAAAGTTTCTCACACAGAGAATACACACTCAGGTTTTCTGAAGTTCTCAAAGTTCTGCCAGAGTTACAGAAAATCAGACAAACCTTCTATATATACACAGCTTTTGTCAGCCGAACCTATTCTTAGCCGAACCTCTAGGTTCGCTGGACGAACCTAGGTTGCCAAACCTATAGGTTCGCCGAACCTTTCCAAAGATATAGGTTCACCAAACCTATCAAAGAAATACGTTCGTTGAACCTACCTATGTTCATGGGCCAGACGAACCTAACCACAATCTAAGCCGAACCTATACAAACACTTGTATAATTTACATTTTGAATAGAAAATTATTACAAAAATACACTAACAAACTCCCCCTTAATAGTTGCTATCAAAAATCTTCAGTCTTTATCTTCAGCTTTGTCTTTATCTTTGTCATCAACACCACTTGTTTCTCCAACAACGTTATCCACCGCTCGTATCACAACTGAACGAGGAACCTAATTTTACTCTTAACAAAGTGCTGATTGTGAAAAGACATAATAAGACTTGCTATGAACTTCTTCAAAATCGAAAACCTAATTTGGAATACTTGGAACCTTTCGGGGCTCCTTGCACCATGCTTAAGAAACATGCTAAATTCAACTCTAAGGTTGAAGAAGGTTTCTTTCTTGGTTACAGTCTACCCAACAAACGTGTGTTTAACAAACGTACGGGTGTTGTGGAACTATGGTATAATGACGATGTTCAAAGACATACACCTATACCTGAAGGCAAAGGACCAAATTGGATTTTTGATCATGATAAACTTTTTAAGTCTTTTAACTTGCCTCCAAATGTTACTGATGATGAAATAACCTTGGAAATGTCATATGAAATACAGAATTCTGAAGATCAAGGTGTTTCTCATCAAGCTGAAGATACTAATCCAACGGAGGAAGGCACTTCAGGAGCAATCAATGACGATTGGTCGTCTAATGATGATCAGGATGTATTTGAAGATGCAGTTTCCCATAATCAAGATGTTGATCAGAATATCACAAATCTTGATCATAATGTTGGAGTCCTACAAGTGCCGGTTACTAGAGTCCATGTGAATCATGCTGTTGCGCAGATCATTGGAAATCAATCTGCTGGAGTACAAACAAGAAATCAAGTTGCAAGTGAGGAGAGTTTGTATGTTGAGTTGGAAAGAACTCATGGAACTCAAGAGTTATGGATGCATTCTGCATTTATTTCTCAGATTGAGCCAAAATCTGTTACTCAAGCGCTGCGTGAGCCTGCCTGGGTGGAGGCCATGCAAGAGGAGCTGAATCAGTTTCAGAAGCTGGGTGTGTGGCATTTGGTGGATTTGCCAAAGGGCATGAAGAAAATTGGCACTAGATGGGTGTTAAAGTGCAAAAGAGATGATCAAGGCGTGATTGTTCGGAACAAAGCACGTTTAGTGGTTCAAGGTTTCAAACAAGTCGAAGAGATTGATTACGACGAAATGTTTGCACCAGTGGCGCGGCTAGAAGCAATTCGACTATTTCTGGCTTTTGCTGCTCACAAGAAATTTAAAGTTTTTTATTTGGATGTCAAGTCTGCATTTCTCTATGGGTCTTTGAAGGAAACAATGTACGTTTGTCAGCCACCAGGCTTTGAGGATCCTATCCACGGGAATCAGTTTTATATCCTTGACAAAGCACTGTATGGTCTACACCAGGCTCCACGTGCTTGGTATGAGACCTTATCGACTCACCTTATTGAACACGGGTTCAATAGGGGTCAGATTGACAAGACATTGTTTTATCCGGAAAAGGGCATGGATATTATTCTTGTTCAGATCTATGTAGGTGACATTATCTTTGGATCTACTGATGAACAGATGTGTTTGGAGTTTAAAGAGGTGATGATTGAAAAATTCGAGATGAGTGCTATGTCAGACATCAAATTCTTCTTGGGTTTACAAATTGATGAGACTAATGATGGAATCTTCATTCATCAGACTAAATATATTCAAGATGTGCTAAACCGGTTTAGCATGCTTGACTCGAAACCCATTTCCACGCCCATTCAGCCCAATCACGGTATTGAACCTGATATTAAGGGGGAGATCATTGACGCTACTTTGTATCGTGGAATGATTGGAAGTTTGATGTACTTGACAGCCTCAAGACCAGATATTGTATATGCTACAAGTATCTGTGTTCGATATCAATCAAGACCTAAAGTCTCACATCTGATAGCAGTCAAAAGAAGTCTTCGTTATCTGAAGGGTACACCAGACATCGGTTTTTGGTATCCTAAGGATGATAACTTTTCCTTCAATGCCTATAGTGATTCTGACTATGGAGGATGCAAGACTGGTGCTAAATCCACAACTGGAGGTGCACAATTTTTAGGGGAACGGTTAGTCTCTTGGCAGTGCAAAAAGCAGACATCTGTTGCTACATCTACATTTGAGGCTGAGTATGTAGCGCCAGCTAGTTGTTGTTCACAGGTCTTGTGGATACAACAACAGATGACAGACTACGGTTTGAATTTTCTGACTACCCCGATTCATGTTGACAATGAGGCTGCTATTGCTATAACCAAGAATTCGGTGTATCATTCACGATCCAAACACATTGATATTAGGTTTCATTTCATACGCGATTGCTATGAAAAGAAACTTATTGATGTGGTGAAGATACTTACCAATGAGCAACGAGCAGACCTTCTCACCAAGGCCTTTGATAAAAACCGTTTTGAGTACTTCCTTAAATTAAATGGCATTCGGGTGATGGGTGAGATAATTCCAAATCAATCTCCTTCTTAATCAATTTTTATGGAATTAACATCAGATATTTTTTGTTGTTATTTTTTTTTTGTGTTTTCGTTTTAGGGGGAGAAAGTTTTGAAAAATACAAAAACATTTAAAAAATCAAAATCTCAAAAACATTAAAAAATTAAAATTCTGAGAAATTGATCTGACCAAGTGAGATATGATAGCACATTGTTTGTAATTGGAAACATATGTGTATCATACAAGAACAAAAACATAAAGAGCATTTATAATTACTTAGTATGATGTGTTAGTAGGTTTATAACTTAGTTAAGATAACATTTGACAAAATTTTGATGATGCTTTATGAGAAACAAATGCTTAGAATACAATACTTAGTTTTGTCCTGAAAGAGTGGTAGTTAATCTTACAAAATGTTTCTTGAACAAAAGTTAAAATTACTGGTTTTGATCATGTGTTTAATTTTTAAAAGAAATTCTGAATTGGTTTTTTCTTTTATTTTAGTTTAAAGCTGAAACATTCTTTGTCTATACTTACGTATCGACCTGATTGTTATAGCTTTAAACAAGTTAAATTTGTTTTCTTGGTTCTGATTAAGATTTGACAATTTTTGCGTATATGAAAATATCGATCTGATTGTTAAAAACTTAATCTTAAATTATTGTTACGTTCATTTTCTGAATCATCTGAGTATACGTAAGTATCAACCTTGATTCTATGATTTTGAACAAATTCAAATTGTTTTATATTTTATTATTTTCAAAAGACATTCTGTTTTTGTTTTGCTTCATCAAGCTAGTTAAAATTGAATTATATTGTTTCAAGAAAATTATTGTTTGATTAATTATTCATAAATCGGGGATGTGTTCAAGTAAATGGAAATTATAAAGTATTTGATAGTTTTGTTTTAATTGATATTTTAACTAAGTAATTAAACTTAAAAAGGTTTTATACTGACAGTCATCTTTGAATTGTAATTTGCTGTTAAATATATTCATTAATTCAATTAGATATGTTGATAATTGTAATACAATATGATCTCATGTTTGGATCTTTCTCAAACAAAAAGATTTGATTGTTTTGTTATTTTAGTTAGATTTGTTAAATTTGTAGTTTAATTGTTTTAAAAATTTGAAAAATTACAAAAAGATTTTTATTTTTATCTGATGTTAAACCAACAATTTTTATTATTTGTTTGACTTTGAAACATTTAAACATGGATTTGTTTTTGAAATTTTAAATAAAAAATCAAATTTTTAAAGGTTCGCCAGAAAAGGTTTGTGAGAAGGTTCCTTGGACAGGTTCGTTGGATAGATTCGTTTGATAGGTTCCTCCAACAGGTTCGTCCAATAGGTTTGTGGACAGGTTCGCTTCAGAGGTTCGGTCAACAGAATAGTCAAAGGTTCGTCAAACAGGTTCGGTTAAATAGGTTCGCGTATATATATACCAGGTTCGTGATCAAGGTTCGTCATTTTTATTTTCTAGACCTGACGAATCTGCAAGAAAAGATTTTTTCGATTTTTGATCTTGGACCTCCGAAGCTGTTTTATTGACATCATTAGATTCGAAATCTGTTTGTCATCATTTTTAAGTATAGAATTTGGAATTTGACAGGCTGATTTAGAAGATATGAACAGTTTTTAGAGTTTAAGTCGAAACTAGTTTGTTTAGGTTAAAAACCTATTAAAATCAAAAATATGGAAAAAGTGTTTTTATTAAAGTTGTTCATCGTGGTGTTTCGAATCTTGGGGTGTAATTTTTTTATCTAATTCGAAGATTTGAAAATTTGATTTTGAAATTGAAAAGGTTTGCTGGATGAACAAGGTTCGTTGGATGAACAAAGGTTCGCCGAACCTTGAAGGTTCGTCTGAATCTGATAGGTTCGTGGCGAACCTCTGTTTTCCAAAAGAACCGAACCTTTGTTGGTCAAGGTTCGTTTGAACAACAGGTTCGTTCAATGAAGGTTTGTTCATTGAAGGCTCGTTCATTCAAATATTCGTTTATCAGAAGGTTCTTTCAATGAATAGGTTTGCCTAATCAACATGTTCGTCTAGATAGGTTCGTCTCAGAGGAGGTTCGCTGGTTTCTATACTTAGAAAAATTTTTTCTTTTTAATTTTTTAAAAAATTTTTGTTTTAATTTTGTTTTCTTTCTGATTGTAGAAATGGTGAATTTGACATTCGGAGACAAACACAATGTGTGTGCTTATCTAGATCCTACAACCAGGAATGGCAGACTTTCGGCTGATGATCGAGTTTCTGCGACGATCTCAAATTTACCATGCCATCTCGAATTCTTGCCAGATATATAGATCCCATATACAGAGTTTCTGGGAGTCTGCAAGGCTGATTTCTGTTGATGAGGATTATGTTATAGAGGCGAATGTGGTTGGACAAGCAGTTCGTATTACCGAATCTGATATCTGAAGAGTGTTGCAGTTCGGAGGAGAACCTGCTGGTATGACACTCATACCAGAGAGGTGCATAAAAGGTTGTTTTCTGAGGATTAGATACTTCGGAGCTTACAATGTTACATCGAACAAGAAGGGAAAGATTCCTCTGCAGTACAAGCTGCTTGCACATGCGTTATTACATTGCTTAAGCATGAGGAAAGGCACTTTTGACGAGCTTCGGGACTTGATGCGATCAGCCATGGTAGATTTGATATTGAACAAACCGTTCAATTTCTCTTATATGATATTACGTTATATGTCTGACAACATTACAAAAGCCAAGGATAGATTCTATATGTATCCTCACTTTGTTCAGATGTTGATTGATGTGAGGATGCCAGAGCAGATGTTGCCTAGGGATGCTACTGATCTTCTGAAGCTTAAACACATGACTGACTCAAGTCTTGGTCAGGTCAGGGTGTACCAGAAAAGAGGAGATGCAGTATTAGAGAAAAATTTGATTGGTCACTGTGCCAGGGCTAATTATTTAGCTCCTGAGGGTGATGAATGGAGACATGCAGAGTCTGAGTCTGATAATGAAGAGTTTGATGATGATGATGATAATCAGCAACAACCATCACCTCCTCTTCCAAGACAACAATAAAGGAAGTCTACTGCTAAATCTTCTCAATCTAAACAACAAGGTCAATTTTCTCAAGAACCATATTCACATGAGCCTGTTCAAGTTGTATTTACAGAGCAATAGGGTGAACCAGCTGATGTAGAAGGTGAAGATGAAGGTGAAAAATTTCCTGACACTGAGTCAGAATTTGAGACTGTTCAGGTTGGTAATCATATGGTGAGAAGAATGAAGAAGAAATTTGCTAAACAGGCTGAAGAAGCATGGGAAGAGACAGTTGATCCTAGTTTTGTTGCTGAAGAGGCTGAGTCTTCAAAGCCTAAGAAAAGAAAAAGAATGGCTAAGGGTCCATATGGAAAGAAGAAGACGAAAGCTCCTAAGATTGTTGTATTTTCGTCTGTTGTGACTTCTACAGTTCTTGCTTCATATATTCCTGTGTTTTCTTCTTCACCTACTACTGTTACTGTTACATCTTCATATGTTACAATTCCTGCTTCTTCACAGACTATTGCTACAGTTACTGTGTCTATAGTTCTAGGAGGCTTAGGGCAAGCTCCTGAATATGTGAACGTTGCTTCATTTGTACCATCATTTATGAATTCTACTACAGTGACTACATCATTGCTAGAAACCCTATTTCAGGATGATTTTGTTTCAAAAGGGCTATATGATAATTTAGATGATTTGGGTATGGATTTTACTGTGGATTATGATGACACAGAGCTCAGAAGAAGAATTTCAATGCTGTCAAAAGAGTTTGATCTTTACAAGATGGAGAAAGAGAAAGCTAAAGATGATCAACCATCTTCATCAGGAACAAATGAGTTAGATGAGATGAAAGCTCAAATTGCTCAACTGATGAAATGGAGAGAGGAAGATGTAGCTGAAAGAAGCTGATGAAAGAAATGATTGCTTCTTTGGAATCCATGATTGATATTCAAAATGTTGATATTGCAGAGTTACAGAATCATAATAGTGATTTAAGGCAGAAGATTTATGAGTTAAAAGTTCAAAATTCTCAAGCTGAAGTTTCAGGTGCTGAGAAAGTGTGTGTGAATGTGGATGATGATGAAGAAGAAGAGGAAGAGGAGAAGTTAGACTATAATGATTCTGATGTTGATGAACATCCTAATTTGAATGCTCATGATGATGATGAAGATGGTGATGGTGATTTAGGTGGTGAGAGTGGGTCTAGTGAGCTGAATTCACAAACTGGAGCTATTGTTTTGTATGATTCGTCAAAGATTACTGTGGATGAGACTCCGGTTACAGCTGTGTCTTCTAATAGGGCTACAGATTCTAATGATGATGATTTTGATGATTTAATGGAAATGGAACCAAAACAGATTATTGATTACTCTCTGCCTACATCTCTTGACTTGTTTAAATTACATTCTAATATTGACTTGTAGAGAATGATAGTTGAGATATCAGTGAAGAAAGACTTAGAAGAAGGGGAGATAGCTGGAGGTTATTCAGTAAAAGACTTTAATGATATGTTTGATATTGATGCTGATCAAATGTTTGATTTTGAGCAAGAGGATGATCTGGATTTATTTGATTTTGAGAGAGATGAAATAATGGATGAAGATTTATACAACATGAATACTTTAAAGAAGATTTTTGAGCTTGGAGGTGTGTCAAAGACATCATTAGCTAAAGTTCAAGAAAAGACTAATTTGGATTTTTGGAAAGAAAATCAAGATGAAATGAAATACATTGTTGATCATTTATATATCTTCAAACAGATGATTGAAGTGATAGATAACAAAGTTCAAGACAACCAAACTAAACAATTAAAAAGATTTAAGCTTGGATCCAAGTCAAAGATGATTGGTAGAATTGTTAGTTATGGTTACTTTCACAACATTCCAGGAAGTCTTGCGCATAAAGGATGCTATGTGGTAAAACAGATTGACGGATGTCAGTATTTTGGCAAAGCTTTAGACTTGATGAGTTTACCATCTTTTGAGTGCATGACATTGTCAAGATTGAAGATGATTAAGCCTATACAGACAAAACATAATGAAACTTTTGAGAAGTTACTAAAGAAGGAAGCTAGGACTGGATGGAGTTTGTTATCTCCTCAAGTTAGAGACAAGATACATGGATATGCAAAGCCAAAAGTATTCACGAGACCAAGGTTGAGGATGATGGAACAGAATTGGAATCAATATTTCAAATTCTGGTTTTATGATGAACAGACAGCTGAAGCAGTAATGTTGTTGAAACAAGAAGATCAGTGGAGGGTGATCAGAATGCTGGATCCTTTGTGGATTGTCAATTGTTCTAAGGATGATACTGATTTACTTAACATGGCTGAGATTTTTACGGATGATGGTTATAATGATGTTGGCATAAGCTACAAAGATATGGCAGTTCAGTTTCAGACCATTGCTAGAATGTGTTATACTCTGGGTATACATTCAGGATGCAATTGGGAAGATGTGAACTATCTATATGTTGAGTTGATGAAAATTCAGAAGGAAAGAGATGAAAGGGATGCCAAGTTGGAGGCTGTGAGATTAGCAAAGATTCCTCGTTCAGTTGTGATACGAGCGGTGGATAACGTTGTTGGAGAAACAAGTGGTGTTGATGAAGAAGATAAAGACAAAGCTGAAGATAAAGACTGAAGATTTTTGATAGAAACTATTAAGGGGGAGTTTGTTAGTGTATTTTTGTAATAGTTTGCTATTCAAAATGTAAATTATAGAAGTGTTTCTATAGGTTCGGCTTAGATTGTGCTTAGGTTCGTCTGTCCCACGAACCTAGGTAGGTTCGACGAACCTATTTGTTTGATAGGTTTGGCGAACCTATATCTTTGGAAAGGTTCGGCGAACCTATAGGTTTGGCAACCTAGGTTCGTCCAGCGAACCTCAAGGTTCGGCTGGTGAACCTAGAGGTTCGGCTAAGAATAGGTTCGGCTGACAGAAGCTGTGTATATATAGAAGGTTTGTCTGATTTCTGTAACTCTGGCAGAACTTGGAGAACTTCAGAAAACCTGAGTGTGTATTCTCTGTGTGAGAAACTTTCTGTGTGAAAGATTTGTGAACAATTGATTGATTAATACAAGAAGGTGTTTCTGAAATTACTTGTTCTTTTTTGATTCTTTAGAGATTAAACATGGATTCCGCACGTGTTTATTTGTTTATAGAACTTCTTGATTCGATCCTGATTCAATTCATCAATTCTACAGTGACAAGGCGGCTTATGTGCGGTTAAAGACTTGGAAATTTTGGATAAATTGAATAACATTGAAAAACCGGTGGCAATTCAGAATTGAAAGGCTAAGCGACTTAGAAATAAGTCAATTAATCATGTTATGGCACAATGGAAAAACCGACGTGGATCCAATACTACATGGGAATTAGAGGAAGAAATGAAGAAATTTTACCCGTATTTATTTGAATTGTAGGTTATTATGTATGTATAATCTTAGAAATCATGTTGGTAATGCATAGAAACCTTTAATTTCATGTTTTTGGGTGATGATTATAACTTGAATTTTATGAAAGAAGTTAACAAGAACTTGGTAAATTAGCAATTGGGTATTGACTTGAATTTTTGGCTTCAATTGATAAGATCATATCTAAAATTATGAAATTTCTAAATCTTTTAGGTAAATTTCATGGAATTATTGTACATAGAATAAAAATGGAAATTATAATGTTTTTAAGAAATTGAGTTTTGATGGGTAGAAGAATTTTGCACACCAAGTGTTTGTTTAAATGCTAAAATTGACTTTTGGTCAAACTTGAGACTTGAATCATGTGTTTGAATCTAAATTGGTTATCATCTTGTACATATGATAAATTGATAACAAATGGGTTTAATTGGGGGAGCATATATCAAGCTTACTGTAGATTTGGTGAAATCTGATTAGGATCTATCTAGAAGCTCTATGAACTATCAAGCACGTGCGGAATCCATGTTTGATATAAAATGAATCAAAGAACAACAAGTAATTTCATAAACAATCTTCTTCTATTAATCAACAAATGATTACAACTCTTTCACTCAGAAAGTTTCTCACATAGAGAATCACACTCAGGTTTTCTGAAATTCTGTCAAAGTTCTGTCAAAGTTATAAAGAATTCAGACAAACCTATACAATCAGCTATCAGCCGAACCTATCTATAGCCGAACCTCTAGGTTCGCTGGCCAAACCATTAGGTTTGCTGGGCGAACCTTTACGTTCGCTAGGCAAACCTAGGTTGCCAAACCTATAGGTTCGCCGAACCTTCCTAAGGTTATAGGTTCGCTGAACCTATCAGAGTAATAGGTTCGCCGAACCTGCCTAGGTTCGTGGGCCAGACGAACCTAAGACAAACCTTTAGCCGAACCTATACAAACTTTATATAATTTACAATTTTGAATAGCAAACTATTACATATATGCACTAACACTTACCTAGAATTGTAGTTAAGAGAATTGGAAATGTTGTTGATTATAGGTGGTAGTAGTTGAAGTTCAAAGGAAAGTCAAAGAGAAGGCAAAGCTGTGACAACTAGTACCAGATCGTCCGGCAATACGTACGGTATGTGTACTTTCACCATTACTATGTGTGAATACAATATGTTTAACAGTTTTGTGATAACAGGACTACAAAAACAATTAACAATTGAATGTGTTTGAATGAAAATTTAAATACAGAAATACAACAATTCATGTGAAACAACAGTGTGAAAACAAGTGATAAAAACATATCGGTTGCGATCTGATTTCCATAAAAAACAGGAATCAGATGGCTGATAATTCTATGAGGTAACAATGCGAAAACAAATATAACAAGGTAAAAATAGGACAGTTTAGTTGAGTCCATAAGTTGAGGAAATACAAATCAAAACAGAAGTTCAGTATCGTTTCAGAATAATAAATCGACAGTGTGTTTGCGTGGATGACGATTCATTGAAACATATGTGCGGGTTTAACGTTCTGAACGAAAACTGAAAAGTAGAAAACAAAAGTTAGAAAGTAAAGCCATTGTCGTGTTCGTGCGGGTGACGTGTCACACCCCTACGCCGCGTGCGGAATCCACGGCGCGGTGACGTATGAACAGTTGAATCATGCACAAGTATTGAATAAGAACAAACACAATGGATTACTAAGTTTCATAATGTTTAGACAGTTGTTTAGTTACAGAAAAACTATCTACCAAAGTAATGACAACTACAGACCCAAAATATAGTTTACAAAATAAGACTTTAAACAAGACAATTAAACAATTAGGATTTTATGTGTTTCTATTCCATCCTAGCATGTTTCTTCATCTTGTTCTATCTTAATCGGTCTCCTTAGTTGTCCTTAAAATGCTTTAGACCTGATTACCTGAAACACGTGAAAAGTATCTGTCAACTACAGAAGTAGTTGGTGAGAACAATAGGTTTAACATCTGAAATCATGAATTTGTAATATAAGGCATAGGTATATTAAAGCAATAAATGAATTACATGGATGGGTTGTAACCCAAACTAACATCAGGTATGTCAAATGAGTGGAAACAGTCCAAAGACTGTTTGCACGAAAACCAACATATAATCAAGTCCCAAACTACGTTTGGAGTCAGAAAATTAGTCAGCAACAATGATAACCATACGTAACCGAAATCTGCAGTTAGTTTATAAAACAAATTTAAAATATAACTGTAGCGATCGGTCTGCCCAAATGTGTCCGCTTTCCCTTGTTGTGATCACCCAGTACTAACGCTAATGAATATGAAACCTGATGTGTTTATAAGTTTGTTCACAACGATGGACACCATACTTTTAAACATTGCTTTAAACTAGCGTGTTAATGCCTTATTTGATAACATGATTTGAAAACCTTGTTTGAGTACCATGAAATGAATCCTTGTGTTTGAATACCATGAAATGAATCCTTGTGTTTGAATACCATGAAATGAATCCTTGTTTGAACATCATGAAAAACCATTGTTTAAGTACCATGTTGTGAAACCTTTGATTTAGTACATAAGATAACTTCCTTGTATAACAACAAGGTTTATAAAAGATTAATTTCGAAAACACGAGTGTAGAGTAAAAGAGTTTATAAATTCCTTTAAAAACAATTGAGAAATCCCTTTGATTTCTAAAGTGAACCTGTAATGTTTGCCAAGTAAAAATATGTATCATGAAATATGATTGAAGTAAGAGCATTTGGTCACGTGTTCCACCCCAAAACAGTTGTAAAAACAGTAAAAAGAGGGGCTAATGTTCTCACCTGTCTGCAGTAGACTCTGAACTACAACAAATAGCAAGTAGCGAACATGACTTCTAACTGGTTCCTATATCATTGTAATCATACATAAGATATAAGATTTATAGTTGTATAGACTTTGATTCATTGATTGACTTGTGTTCTCTTGCACTTGATTAACATTTGAATACTTGTTCTCATGTTTGTAAACGTTGCATGAACTTGAAAATCATGATTGAATTACTTGTTTGATCATGGATCCATGAAAAGGATGTGTAATGTTCTTTTATGCACAACTTGTGTACATAAAATAATAAGTGTTGACGAGTTTTGATGTCCAATGTTTAAACATGTGATTTAAAGATATGTTAAAATGCTTCTAAGCTCTTTTATGCTTATGACTTGATCATATAGTTGGATTATAGGTTACACTTAACCCAACCATGATCATTTCATAATTAATGAATCAAGAGGCTAATCTTGGCCCAAGCATTTGTTGTTGGTTCCTTAAGCCATATGTATTAAGCATAAGCCCAGTTGGGCCATACTAGGCCGAATGGAATGATATTGAACCAAGAATAAATGTGTTGGGCTTGAACAATGTCATAGGTCTCTTAAGTTGATCATGGGCCGAGTTAATCGAATTGGGCCCAATTAAGAGTCATAATGGACCGAATGGATTGAATTGGGCTTAATGGAATTGAGTTAGACCGAATGGAATTCAATTGGGCCGAGTGGGATTTGAGTTGGGCCGAGAGGTCTTTGGGCTGCCACCTTAGGCAGCGAACCTTTTTGGGTTTCAGCCTAAGGTTCGGCCCTTATAACCGAAGGGTTCGTTCCTGGTGAGAGGTCAAAGGTTCGGCAAGGTAAAATGGTTCGGTGTTCATATGATGCTAGTAGGTTCGCCCATTATGAGAGCTCCTCTAGGGTTCGGCTAAAGCATCCAGCATGGTTCGGCTAACATGGCATCATGCAGGTTTGTGGATTAGTACAAAGGCTCGGGGACCAGGCTGGTTGCGGCTAGAGCTTAAGGTTCGTAGAACAACAAGGGTTCGCCACATGCAACAACTAGGTTCGTGAAGGTTCGTGTTTCCATAAGGTTCGGCTCAAATGGATGAGGGTTCGCCTAGATGTTCATCAGCTTGAAGGTTCGCTGCATCCCTTGGGGTTCGGTCACTTCTCAATGGTTCGCAGCAATAGGGGGTTCGTGGGATGCATGGAGGCTTGAGGTAGGTTCGTGAAGGCTCCTTGGGTTCGGTTGGTAGCCCAGCGAACCATGCAGGGTTCGCTAGGGTTCGCCATGGTCCATCTGGTTCGGCCAGGAAACCCCAATGGGTTCGGCTCCATGACCACCACCGAACCTGTACACCTGCATCATCACCTTCATTGAATCCTCATCTCCAGGCCACGATCTAGGCTAGTTTAACATCAAATAGGGTTGCTAGAGGTGCGAAATCAGAAAATGAAGTGCTAGAACCGGCTTTGGTCGGGTTTTAACAAAAACACACAAGAAAACCCTATTTTCCCGAAACTTCCTTGGTTCATACCTTGTCCCTAACACTATCCTGTTACACCGAACGCAGTATATATATAGGGCTCACTCTCGCTGCCCACCACTGTTCCGATATAACGCGATACAGTTCTTGCCTAGTGTAATCGACTGTAAATACATAATACATACTTGTCCCTAACTAAATAAGATCCTGTAACACACAAACACATTATGAACACATGAATCACATTGATTAACTGAACATGGACACACCTTGTTCTAACCCTGTTTACGACTACCATGACTAAATGTACAAATGTTACAGTCTCCCCTAGTTAAGGGAATTTCGTCCCGAAATTAACTAGCCGAAGGTACTGTAAAAAGATGAGGGTACTTAAGCTTCATCTGGTCTTCACGTTCCCAGGTGAACTCAGCACCGCGTTTGCCCTCCCATCGTACCTTTACGATCGGGATACAGCTGCGTTTAAGTTTCTTGACCCCATGATCCATGATTTCAACCGGACGTTCTATGAATTGCATGTTGTTTTGAATCTGAATGTCTTCCAGTGGAATCTGAACATCATGATCTGCCAAGCATTTCTTAAGATTTGATACATGAAAAGTATCGTGAACATTGCTTAGCTCCACTGGAAGTTTGAGTTTGTAGGCTACGGGACCAATCCGTTCCAGGATCTCAAAAGGTCCAACGTACCTTGGTGGAAGTTTCCCTTTCTTCCCGAATCGGACAAAGCCTTTACAGGGAGAAACTTTGAGTAAGGCTCGGTCACCGACTTGAAACTCAAGTGGTTTCCGACGTCGATCAGCATAACTCTTCTACCGATCTCGTGCGGCCTTAAGCCGTGACTGAATGATTGTGATCATATCTGATGTTTCCTGAATGAGTTCTGGTCCTACGACATGTGAATCACCAATCTCGGTCCAACAGACCGGTGATCGGCACTTCCTACCATATAAAGCTTCGAATGGTGCACATTGAATGCTCGTATGGTAGCTATTGTTGTACGAAAACTCGATGAGTGGAAGATGAGTATCCCAACTCCCACCAAAGTCAATGACACAGGAGCGAAGCATGTCCTTGAGTGTTTGGATAGTCCTTTCGCTTTGACCGTCGGTTTGGGGATGATACGCCGTGCTAAGATTAACACGAGTTCCCAAAGCCTTTTGCAATGATTGCCAAAGAGAGAAGTGAAACGACTATCACGATCAGAAATGATTGATGTTGGTGTACCATGACGTGCAATGATTTCGTTGATGTATAGAGTGGATAGCTTCTCCATTTTATAATCCTCTCGGATTGGGAGAAAATGAGCAGATTTGGTGAGTCGATCAACGATCACCCAAATCGAATCGAAACCTCGCGGAGTTCTCGGCAACTTAGTTATGAAATCCATAGAAATTTGTTCCCATTTCCATTGAGGAATTTCAGGTTCCTGCAGAAGTCCCGAAGGCTTTTGATGTTCTGCTTTGACTTTTGAACACGTTAGACACTTTCCCACGTACAGTGCTATGTCTTTCTTCATTCCCGGCCACCAGTAAGATGCCCTCAAGTCTTGGTACATCTTATCTGCTCCAGGATGAACTGAGTATCGCGACTTATGAGCCTCATCACAGATGAGTGTGCGCAATTCTTCAGACTTTGGAATCCAAATGCGGCCATTGAGATATAACACCCCATCAGATCGAGGTTCTAGTTTCTTCTCAATGCCGCAATCCAAGTCCGTCTTGAGTTGATTGTCTGTTACTACTTGTTGTTGTGCAATACGAATCAAATCTTTCAAGTTTGGCTGTGTGTTGATCTCCATGGCTCTTTCACGAATTGGTTTGACTGGTTCCTTACGACTATGAGCATCCGCCACCACATTGGCTTTACCCGGATGGTAACGAATCTCACATTCGTAATCAGTTAGAAGCTCAACCCAACGCCGTTGTATCATGTTGAGTTCTTTCTGATTAAGGATGTGTTGCAGGCTCTTGTGGTCTGTATAGATGACACATTTAGTACCATACAGGTAGTGTCTCCAAATCTTCAAAGCAAAGACCACAGCCCCTAACTCAAGGTCATGAGTAGTATAATTCTTCTCGTGAACCTTGAGTTGTCTTGAAGCATATGCAATAACCTTGTCTCGTTGCATAAGTACACAAGCGAGACCAAGGTTTGAAGCATCACAGTAGACAATGAAATCATCACTGCCTTCTGGGAGAATAAGGATAGGGGAGTTGCATAACTTCTGTTTAAGAAGTTGAAATGCATCTTCTTGTTTCTGTCCCCATAAAAACACTTGACTTTTCTGAGTCAAAGTGGTAAGTGGCATGGCTATCTTTGAAAAGTTCGCAATGAACCGCCTGTAATAACCTGCCAGCCCCAGAAATGAACGAATCTCTGTTGGAGTAGACGGGGTAGTCCAGTTCTTAATCGCCTCAATCTTTGCTAGATCTACATGTATCCCATCTTTGATTATGACATGTCCTAAGAAGTGAACCTCCTTTAGCCAAAATTCACACTTGGAGAATTTAGCATAAAGTTGTTCCTCTCTTAGTAGTTCTAAGACTTTCTTCAAATGATCCTCGTGCTCTTGTTCTGTATTTGAATAGATCAGTATATCGTCTATGAAGACAATCACAAACTGATCCAAGTATGGCCTGCAGACTCGGTTCATCAAGTCCATGAATACTGCGGGTGCATTGGTCAGCCCAAATGGCATAACCACAAATTCATAGTGTCCATATCGAGTCTTAAATGCAGTCTTTTGTATATCCTCATCATTTACTCTCAACTGATGATACCCAGATCGTAAGTCAATCTTAGAGAAGTAAGTTGCTCCCTGTAATTGATCAAACATATCATCGATCCGGGGCAGAGGATATCTATTCTTGATTGTCAACTTGTTTAGCTCACGATAATCGATGCACATACGAAATGAACCGTCTTTCTTCTTGACAAAGAGAACCGGAGCTCCCCATGGAGAGAAACTTGGTCTAATGAAACCCTTGTCTAAAAGTTCTTGAAGCTGACTAGACAGTTCTTGCATCTCAGATGGTGCTAATCGATACGGTGACTTCGCCACTGGGTTTGCTCCAGGGACGAGATCGATTCTAAACTCCACTTGTCGGATTGGTGGTAATCCATGCAAGTCTTCTGGAAACACGTCAGGATAATCTCTGATGACTGGAACGTCTTCAACTGCTTTCTTCTCAGGTTTCTTCTCTACCACGTGAGCCAGGAACGCATAGTATTTCTTTCTCAGGTATTTCCTTGCCTTGATGCATGACAAAATCTTCAATCCGCGGAAGGGTTTCTCGCAATAGATTCTCATCGTTTCGCCGGACGGTAAAGGAATCCGAATAAGTTTCTCCGAATATACAATTTCGGCATTGTTTTTGGATAACCAATCCATTCCTATCACAACTTCGAAGCTTCCGAGTGTCATAGGAATAAGATCGATAAGGAAAAGATGGTCGTTTAATCTCAATTCACAACCATGAATTATAGAATCTACAAGTATGGTGTTACCATCAGCTACTTCTACGGTATAGGGAGCAGTAAGTATAGATGGTTCTATGTTAAGCAAAGAAGCAAGATGGGCAGAGATAAAGCTTTTATCAGCACCAGTATCAAATATGATAGAAACGTAATGACCATTAAGAAGAAATGTACCCGTGACAACTGCTGGCTCCTCGCGTGCTTCGGCAGCTCCGATAACAAAGGCACGAGCAACATCAGTGTTGTTGTTGAGTTTTGGACACTGATTTTTGAAGTGTCCTTCTGCTCCACAATTATAACAGGTCCTTCCACCTGTAGCAGCAGTGTTTGTGGTAGCAGTTGTGGCAGCAGCAAGATGAGCTGATCGGCATGTAGCTGCTAAATGTCCCATACGCCCACAATTTAGACACTTTTTGCACGGAGTGTTGGGTAGATGATGGTATTGGCATTTGGTTCAAAGTGGAAACGTGCCAGTATAAGACTTTCTGGCTGTGGCAGATTGTGGCATAGCAGTAATGGGTGTGGCATGAGTGGGTGTAGCTGTAGTCAGGGCTGCAAAGTTCCTGATCGTCTTCTGCTTCTTCTTCTTGTGGTGGTGCTGTTCAAGCTTCTTGCCATCATCAATCTGTGCTCTCTTATACCCTTTTCGGGTGAGCACTCCAAACTTCACATATTCCTCAATGAGAGTAGCACCGAGGTGAATTGCTGCCTCCAAGGTAGCGGGGTTATTACCCATGACAGTTCCTCTAACGACTAGAGGCAATCCTTCAATGTACTTCTCTATCCTGCGGGATAGAGGAGTAACCAGATGTGGTACCAAAATGCACAACTCATGGAAACGTGTTGTATATTTGGCTCTTTCACCACTATCCTGTGCCAAGTTCCACATTTCCACCTCCAGTTTCTTCAGCTCATGTCGTGGGCAAAACTTATCCACCAGTAACTTCTTGAAATCCTCCCAAGATAAGGCCAAAGCAACCTCTCTTCCTCTGGTGTTCTTCTCTGCATTCCACCAGGTGAGTGCGCCTTTGTGAAAAGCGCTTGATGCCATCTTGACTTTTAGATTTTCAGGACATCCCGTGAAATCGAGAGTATCCTCAATGCTTTCCAGCCACTGCAGTAGGCCAGTAGCTCCTTCAGTACCAGCGTACTTAGGAGTTTTAGCATCATTGAACTACTTGAAAGTGAAGTTAGCAGTTCATGCGTTAGTAGCGTTGGAGTTATGTGCTGAATCACTGGTACTTCCCCGAAGATTCTGGGTGATATCAGTGACCATGCCCGGAATGACTTCCTTCATATGTACCGCGATGGCTCGGGCAATCTTGTTGATCTCATCTTCATTGCCACTTGTCGAACCCCCTCCGTTAGGATCACGTCGGGGAGGCATTCTACGAATAGAAGCCACAAGTGGGTCAGTAATGAGGAAGGATACAATTGAATTTACATGATAAGGTCAGTAATATATCCATACTACTAGTATTATCATTCAATTGTAATATGAGCATGTATACGTTTAAGCACTCAGCTCATTAGTATACTTCTCATGTGAATATGTATAATGTTCCATGATCTCACTCCACCAAACCTACACACTGACACTTTCCCGATATACCGAAGATAGCTTATATATAGGGCATACGAAAGGGTCAAGCAAACTGCCAGCCCAGACGCCATCCCACCACCGCTTCGATATACCACGATCATGTCCTTACTAGCATTTGGCAACACGTTTGTACTGATTTCCATGCATGTTCCATTGATTATGAATCCCATGAACTTTGATCAATTTGAACTATGATTGGTTCCATGATAGAACTATGATTATGTTACGCGTGCACCTACTAACAGTTGTTAACATGTAGAACTAAGTCATATGTGTGCTCTACATTTTTCTTGTTAATCAATGTTAGTAAGTACTAATGATGTAATCACTTAAGAATTTCACTTAAGGTTTACATAAACGAAATGTTCACAACTTGATTGATTCACCAAAATGTTTGGTTCATCCAAGTTGAATTGCACTATGATTTTATTCACCAATGATTGTATCTCATGTGTTTGACTAATGTTCAATGATCCAGTTGCTCCCGAATCCTCACTTCAAATACGAACGCCGGATTCCCCCTGTCATACCGAAATAAGCTTATATATAGGGTAAGCTCTCACCGACCCACCACTTACCTCAGCACATCAGCGTTAATCCGCCGTTTGCATTTGGAGCTAAGATTTCCAACTCTTGATTGATTATGATGGTTTCATGATTTCCTCTTGTACTATGGATATGATTATGACTGTGTAAACCACGGTTCTTAATTTACCTGAAATTAAAACCTTAGGTTTCTGTAGATGTGTATCCTAGGTTGATTAACATAGGTTCTCAACACCTACAGTATCGAGTATAATGATCTCCTGTGAGAACTTCAACTAAAGAATATTGTTACACAGATTCTAAGTTATAAAGTCCCTATGATAATGAACACCTGATAATGATAACATGACAAGGATTTCAAATCAAGATTCTAAGTTAATAGATCTTGAGCTCTGAATTCCTATGATAAACATGACAAGGATTTTAGATCAAAGATACTAAGAATACAGATCTTTGCCTCTAAATTCCTATAATGAACTTTGATGGAGAATTCCAGATCAAGGATCCTAAGAATACAGATTCTTGCCTCTGGAATCCTATAATGAACTCTGTGTGAGAATTTCAGATCAAGGATACTAAGAATACAGATCCTTGCCTCTAAAATCCTTAAATGAATACGTGTGAGAAATTTAATTCGGTTTCTAAAATTATAGAATTCCGATTCAAATTCCTTGACTCGATGTCTAATCTTAGAAAAATATCCCTATGATCTTTCAAGCTTAATGTAGACTTAATGCTCACTTAAGTTACTTAGATCTTAAGTATCCTCAAGCCTATAGCACTTAGTCCTATTGGGTAGCTTAGGTTATAGTCTAGCTCATTAAACATTGGGTTTTTCCTAGTTCTCTACAACCTTGGCTCTGATACCAACCTGTCACACCCCTGCGCCGCGTGCGGAATCCACGGCGCGGTGACGTATGAACAGTTGAATCATGCACAAGTATTGAATAAGAACAAACAGAATGGATTACTAAGTTTCATAATGTTTAGACAGTTGTTTAGTTACAGACAAACTATCTACCAAAATAATGACAACTACAGACCCAAAATATAGTTTACAAAATAAGACTTTAAACAAGACAATTAAACAATTAGGATTTTATGTGTTTCTATTCCATCCTAGCATGTTTCTTCATCTTGTTCTATCTTAATCGGTCTCCTTAGTTGTCCTTAAAATGCTTTAGACCTGATTACCTGAAACACGTGAAAAGTATCTGTCAACTACAGAAGTAGTTGGTGAGAACAATAGGTTTAACATCTGAAATCATGAATTTGTAATATAAGGCATAGGTATATTAAAGCAATAAATGAATTACATGGATGGGTTGTAACCCAAACTAACATCAGGTATGTCAAACGAGTGTAAACAGTCCAAAGACTGTTTGCACGAAAACCAACATATAATCAAGTCCCAAACTACGTTTGGAGTCAGAAAATTAGTCAGCAACAATGATAACCATACGTAACCGAAATCTGCAGTTAGTTTATAAAACAAATTTAAAATCTAACTGCAGCAATCGATCTGCCCACATGTGTCTGCTTTCCCTTGTTGTGATCACCCAGTACTAACGCTAATGAATATGAAACCAGATGTGTTTATAAGTTTGTTCACAACGATGGACACCATGCTTTTAAACATTGCTTTAAACTAGCGTGTTAATGCCTTATTTGATAACATGATTTGAAAACCTTGTTTGAGTACCATGAAATGAATCCTTGTGTTTGAATACCATGAAATGAATCCTTGTGTTTGAATACCATGAAATGAATCCCTGTTTGAACACCATGAAAAACCATTGTTTGAGTACCATGTTGTGAAACCTTTGATTTAGTACATAAGATAACTTCCTTGTATAACAACAAGGTTTATAAAAGATTAATTTCGAAAACACGAGTGTAGAGTAAAAGAGTTTATAAATTCCTTTAAAAACAATTGAGAAATCCCTTGGATTTCTAAAGTGAACCTGCAATGTTTGCCAAGTAATAATATGTATCATGAAATATGATTGAAGTAAGAGCATTTGGTCACGTGTTCCACCCCAAAACAGTTGTAAAAACAGTAAAAAGAGGGGCTAATGTTCTCACCTGTCTGCAGTAGACTCTGAACTACCACAAATAGCAAGTAGCAAACAGGACTTCTAACTGGTTCCGATATCATTGTAATCATACATAAGATATAAGATTTATAGTTGTATAGACTTTGATTCATTGATTGACTTGTGTTCTCTTGCACTTGATTAACATTTGAATACTTGTTCTCATGTTTGTAAACGTTGCATGAACATGAAAATCATGATTGAATTACTTGTTTGATCATGGATCCATGAAAAGGATGTGTAATGTTCTTTTATGCACAACTTGTGTACATAAAATAATAGGTGTTGACGAGTTTTGATGTCCAATGTTTAAACATGTGATTTAAAGATATGTTAAAATGCTTCTAAGCTCTTTTATGCTTATGACTTGATCATATAGTTGGATTATAGGTTACACTTAACCCAACCATGATCATTTCATAATTAATGAATCAAGAGGCTAATCTTGGCCCAAGCATTTGTTGTTGGTTCCTTAAGCCATATGTATTAAGCATAAGCCCAATTGGGCCATACTAGGCCGAATGGAATGATATTGAACCAAGAATAAATGTGTTGGGCTTGAACAATGTCATAGGTCTCTTAAGTTGATCATGGGCCGAGTTAATCGAATTGGGCCCAATTAAGAGTCATAATGGACCGAATGGATTGAATTGGGCTTAATGGAATTGAGTTAGACCGAATGGAATTCAATTGGGCCGAGTGGGATTTGAGTTGGGCCGAGAGGTCTTTAGGCTGCCACCTTAGGCAGCGATCCTTTTTGGGTTTCAGCCTAAGGTTCGGCCCTTATAACCGAAGGGTTCGTTCCTGGTGAGAGGTCCAAGGGTTCGGCAAAGTAAAATGGTTCGGTGTTCATATGATGCTAGTAGGTTCGCCCATTATGAGAGCTCATCTAGGGTTCGGCTAAAGCATCCAGCATGGTTCGGCTAACATGGCATCATGCAGGTTTGTGGATTAGTACAAAGGCTCGGGGACCAGGCTGGTTGCGGCTAGAGCTTAAGGTTTGTAGAACAACAAGGGTTCGCCACATGCAACAACTAGGTTCGTGAAGGTTCGTGTTTCCATAAGGTTTGGCTCAAATGGATGAGGGTTCGCCTAGATGTTCATCAGCTTGAAGGTTCGCTGCATCCCTTGGGGTTCGGTCACTACTCAATGGTTCGCAGCAATAGGGGGTTCGTGGGATGCATGGAGGCTTGAGATAGGTTCGTGAAGGCTCCTTGGGTTCGGCTGGTAGCCCAACGAACCATGTAGGGTTCGCTAGGGTTCGCCATGGTCCATCTGGTTCGGCCAGGAAACCCTAATGGGTTCGGCCATGGTCCATCCATCTGCATCATCACCTTCATTGAATCCTCATCTCCAGGCCACGATCTAGGTTAGTTTAACATCAAATAGGGTTGCTAGAGGTGCGAAATCAGAAAATGGAGTGCTAGAACCGGCTTTGGTCGGGTTTGAACAAAAGCACACAAGAAAACCCTATTTTCCCGAAACTTGCTTGGTTCATGCCTTGTTTTTGGACGGTGAAAACCTCCGATCCGCTGTACTTTCTTGTAGTACTCGTTGAGAGCTTCGCGTAGACACCAAGAACACTCAATTCCGTGGTGAAACGAAGAAGTTATGCGCGTTTGATGCTCGGTTTTCTAGAGAGAGAGTGGTTGAACGAATTTCTTAGAGAGAGAAGTGGTTGGTGATGAAATAAATGAGAAAATGGCCTCTTTTAAGGCTTTTATAGCCCGAGCGGTATTCGGGTCCGTTTCGGTCGCTCGGTTCGCGTTTCCGTCGCGTAACGCGTATTTTACGCGATTTTAATTAAAAGAGTTGTTAAACTCAATAAAATGATGAGTTTCAAAATTGTAAAACTATAAATAATTATTTTAACTATTTTTACTCTTCGTGTGTTGATGGATCGTTAAACTCATACAATTACGTGTATACCCGCAATCGTGTACGTTTTTCGATCGTATTAATTATTTAAAGTCGTTTAATCATAATTATAAGTTCAACATTCGTATCATTATGGATCGTCACCCATAACTATACTCAGTCTCGCTTACGTATTACGATTTTTGTTGAATTAATTGTCATAATATTCGTCTTAACACTACGCACTAACACTATCCTGTTACACCGAACGTAGTATATATATAGGGCTCACTCTCGCTGCCCACCACTGTTCCGATATAACGCGATACAGTTCTTGCCTAGTGTAATCGACTGTAAATACATAATACATACTTGTCCCTAACTAAATAAGATCCTGTAACACACAAACACATTATGAACACATGAATCACATTGATTAACTGAACATGGACACACCTTGTTCTAACACTGTTTACGACTACCATGACTAAATGTACAAATGTTACAGTCTCCCCTAGTTAAGGGAATTTCGTCCCGAAATTAACTAGCCGAAGGTACTGTAAAAAGATGAGGGTACTTAAGCTTCATCTGGTCTTCACGTTCCCAGGTGAACTCAGCACCGCGTTTGCCCTCCCATCGTACCTTTACGATCGGGATACGGCTGCGTTTAAGTTTCTTGACCCCATGATCCATGATTTCAACCGGACGTTCTATGAATTGCATGTTGTTTTGAATCTGAATGTCTTCCAGTGGAATCTGAACATCATGATCTGCCAAGCATTTCTTAAGATTTGATACATGAAAAGTATCGTGAACATTGCTTAGCTCCACTGGAAGTTTGAGTTTGTAGGCTACGGGACCAATCCGTTCCAGGATCTCAAAAGGTCCAACGTACCTTGGTGCAAGTTTCCCTTTCTTCCCGAATCGGACAAAGCCTTTCCAGGGAGAAACTTTGAGTAAGGCTCGGTCACCGACTTGAAACTCAAGTGGTTTCCGACGTCGATCAGCATAACTCTTCTACCGATCTCGTGCGGCCTTAAGCCGTGACTGAATGATTGTGATCATATCTGATGTTTCCTGAATGAGTTCTGGTCCTACGACATGTGAATCACCAATCTCGGTCCAACAGACCGGTGATCGGCACTTCCTACCATATAAAGCTTCGAATGGTGCACATTGAATGCTCGTATGGTAGCTATTGTTGTACGAAAACTCGATGAGTGGAAGATGAGTATCCCAACTCCCACCAAAGTCAATGACACAGGAGCGAAGCATGTCCTTGAGTGTTTGGATAGTCCTTTCGCTTTGACCGTCGGTTTGGGGATGATACGCCGTGCTAAGATTAACACGAGTTCCCAAAGCCTTTTGCAATGATTGCCAAAGAGAGAAGTGAAACGACTATCACGATCAGAAATGATTGATGTTGGTGTACCATGACGTGCAATGATTTCGTTGATGTATAGAGTGGATAGCTTCCCCATTTTATAATCCTCTCGGATTGGGAGAAAATGAGCAGATTTGGTGAGTCGATCAACGATCACCCAAATCGAATCGAAACCTCGCGGAGTTCTCGGAAACTTAGTTATGAAATCCATAGAAATTTGTTCCCATTTCCATTGAGGAATTTCAGGTTGCTGCAGAAGTCCCGAAGGCTTTTGATGTTCTGCTTTGACTTTTGAACACGTTAGACACTTTCCCACGTACAGTGCTATGTCTTTCTTCATTCCCGGCCACCAGTAAGATGCCCTCAAGTCTTGGTACATCTTATCTGCTCCAGGATGAACTGAGTATCGCGACTTATGAGCCTCATCACAGATGAGTGTGCGCAATTCTTCAGACTTTGGAATCCAAATGCGGCCATTGAGATATAACACCCCATCAGATCGAGGTTCTAGTTTTTCTCAATGCCGCAATCCAAGTCCGTCTTGAGTTGATTGTCTGTTACTACTTGTTGTTGTGCAATACGAATCAAATCTTTCAAGTTTGGCTGTGTGTTGATCTCCATGGCTCTTTCACGAATTGGTTTGACTGGTTCCTTACGACTATGAGCATCCGCCACCACATTGGCTTTACCCGGATGGTAACGAATCTCACAGTCGTAATCAGTTAGAAGCTCAACCCAACGCCGTTGTCTCATGTTGAGTTCTTTCTGATTAAGGATGTGTTGCAGGCTCTTGTGGTCTGTATAGATGACACATTTAGTACCATACAGGTAGTGTCTCCAAATCTTCAAAGCAAAGACCACAACCCCTAACTCAAGGTCATGAGTAGTATAATTCTTCTCGTGAACCTTGAGTTGTCTTGAAGCATATGCAATAACCTTGTCTCGTTGCATAAGTACACAAGCGAGACCAAGGTTTGAAGCATCACAGTAGACAATGAAATCATCACTGCCTTCTGGGAGAATAAGGATAGGGGAGTTGCATAACTTCTATTTAAGAAGTTGAAATGCATCTTCTTGTTTCTGTCCCCATAAAAACACTTGACTTTTCTGAGTCAAAGTGGTAAGTGGCAAGGCTATCTTTGAAAAGTTCGCAATGAACCGCCTGTAATAACCTGCCAGCCCCAGAAATGAACGAATCTCTGTTGGAGTAGACGGGGTTGTCCAGTTCTTAATCGCCTCAATCTTTGCTAGATCTACATGTATCCCATCTTTGATTATGACATGTCCTAAGAAGTGAACCTCCTTTAGCCAAAATTCACACTTGGAGAATTTAGCATAAAGTTGTTCCTCTCTTAGTAGTTCTAAGACTTTCTTCAAATGATCCTCGTGCTCTTGTTCTGTCTTTAAATAGATCAGTATATCGTCAATGAAGACAATCACAAACTGATCCAAGTATGGCCTGCAGACTCGGTTCATCAAGTCCATGAACACTGCGGGTGCATTGGTCAGCCCAAATGGCATAACCACAAATTCATAGTGTCCATATCGAGTCTTAAATGCAGTCTTTTGTATATCCTCATCATTTACTCTCAACTGATGATACCCAGATCGTAAGTCAATCTTAGAGAAGTAAGTTGCTCCCTGTAATTGATCAAACATATCATCGATCCGGGGCAGAGGATATCTATTCTTGATTGTCAACTTCTTTAGCTCACGATAATCGATGCACATACGAAATGAACCGTCTTTCTTCTTGACAAAGAGAACCGGAGCTCCCCATGGAGAGAAACTCGGTCTAATGAAACCCTTGTCTAAAAGTTCTTGAAGCTGACTAGACAGTTCTTGCATCTCAGATGGTGCTAATCGATACGGTGACTTCGCCACTGGGTTTTCTCCAGGGACGAGATCGATTCTAAACTCCACTTGTCGGATTGGTGGTAATCCAGGCAAGTCTTCTGGAAACACGTCAGGATAATCTCCGATGACTGGAACGTCTTCAACTGCTTTCTTCTCAGGTTTCTTCTCTACCACGTGAGCCAGGAACGCATAGTATTTCTTTCTCAGGTATTTCCTTGCCTTTATGCATGACACAATCTTCAATCCGCGGAAGGGTTTCTCGCCATAGATTCTCATCGTTTCGCCGGACGGTAAAGGAATCCGAATAAGTTTCTCGGAACATATAATTTCGGCATTGTTTTAGGATAACCAATCCATTCCTATCACAACTTCGAAGCTTCCGAGTGTCATAGGAATAAGATCGATAAGGAAAAGATGGTCGTTTAATCTCAATTCACAACCATGAATTATAGAATCTACAAGTATGGTGTTACCATCAGCTACTTCTACGGTATAGGGAGCAGTAAGTATAGATGGTTCTATGTTAAGCAAAGAAGCAAGATGGGCAGAGATAAAGCTTTTATCAGCACCAGTATCAAATATGATAGAAACGTAATGACCATTAAGAAGAAATGTACCCGTGATAACTGCTGGCTCCTCGCGTGCTTCGGCAGCTCCGATGACAAAGGCACGAGCAACATCAGTTTTGTTGTTGAGTTTTGGACACTGATTTCTGAAGTGTCCTTCTGCTCCACAATTATAACAGGTCCTTCCACCTGTAGCAGCAGTGTTTGTGGTAGCAGTTGTGGCAGCAGCAAGATGAGCCGATCGGCATGTAGCTGCTAAATGTCCCATACGCCCACAATTGAGACACTTTTTGCACGGAGTGTTGGGTAGATGATGGTATTGGCATTTGGTGCAAAGTGGAAACGTGCCAGTATAAGACTTTCTGGCAGTGGCAGATTGTGGCATAGCAGTAATGGGTGTGGCATGAGTGGGTGTAGTTGTAGTCAGGGCTGCAAAGTTCCTGATCGTCTTCTGCATCTTCTTCTTGTGGTGGTGCTGCTCAGGCTTCTTGCCTTCATCAATCTGTGCTCTCTTATACCCTTTTCGGGTGAGCACTCCAGACTTCACATATTCCTCAATGAGAGTAGCACCGAGGTGAATAGCTGCCTCCAAGGTAGCGGGGTTATTCCCCATGACAGTTCCTCTAACGACTAGAGGCAATCCTTCAATGTACTTCTCTATCCTGCGGGATAGAGGAGTAACCAGATGTGGTACCAAAATGCACAACTCATGGAAACGTGTTGTATATTTGGCACTTTCACCACTATCCTGTGCCAAGTTCCACATTTCCACCTCTAGTTTCTTCAGCTCATTTCGTGGGCAAAACTTATCCACCAGTAACTTCTTGAAATCCTCCCAAGATAAGGCCAAAGCAACCTCTCTTCCTCTGGTGTTCTTCTCTGCATTCCACCAGGTGAGTGCGCCTTTGTGAAAAGCGCTTGATGCCATCTTGACTTTTAGATTTTCAGGACATCCCGTGAAATCGAGAGTATCCTCAATGCTTTCCAGCCACTGCAGTAGGCCAGTAGCTCCTTCAGTACCAGCGTACTTAGGAGTTTTAGCATCATTGAACTGCTTGAAAGTGAAGTTAGCAGTTCATGCGTTAGTAGCGTTGGAGTTATGTGCTGAATCACTGGTACTTCCCCGAAGATTCTGGGTGATATCAGTGACCATGCCCGGAATGACTTCCTTCATATGTACCGCGATGGCTTGGGCAATCTTGTTGATCTCATCTTCATTGCCACTTGTCGACCCCCTCCGTTAGGATCACGTTGGGGAGGCATTCTACGAATAGAAGCCACAAGTGGGTCAGTAATGAGGAAGGATACAATTGAATTTACATGATAAGGTCAGTAATATATCCATACTACTAGTATTATCATTCAATTGTAATATGAGCATGTATACGTTTAAGCACTCAGCTCATTAGTATACTTCTCATGTGAATATGTATAATGTTCCATGATCTCACTCCACCAAACCTACACACTGACACTTTCCCGATATACCGAAGATAGCTTATATATAGGGCATACGAAAGGGTCAAGCAAACTGCCAGCCCAGACGCCATCCCACCACCGCTTCGATATACCACGATCATGTCCTTACTAGCATTTGGCAACACGTTTGTACTGATTTCCATGCATGTTCCATTGATTATGAATCCCATGAATTTTGATCAATTTGAACTATGATTGGTTCCATGATAGAACTATGATTATGTTATGCGTGCACCTACTAACAGTTGTTAACATGTAGAACTAAGTCATATGTGTGCTCTACATTTTTCTTGTTAATCTATGTTAGTAAGTACTAATGATGTAATCACTTAAGAATTTCACTTAAGGTTTACATAAACGAAATGTTCACAACTTGATTGATTCACCAAAATGTTTGGTTCATCCAAGTTGAATTGCACTATGATTTGATTCACCAATGATTGTATCTCATGTGTTTGACTAATGTTCAATGATCCAGTTGCTCCCGAATCCTCACTTCAAATACGAACGCCGGATTCCCCCTGTCATACCGAAATAAGCTTATATATAGGGTAAGCTCTCACCGACCCACCACTTACCTCAGCACATCAGCGTTAATCCGCCGTTTGCATTTGGAGCTAAGATTTCCAACTCTTGATTGATTATGATGGTTTCATGATTTCCTCTTGTACTATGGATATGATTATGACTGTGTAAACCACGGTTCTTAATTTACCTGAAATTAAAACCTTAGGTTTCTGTAGATGTGTATCCTAGGTTGATTAACCTAGGTTCTCAACACCTACAGTATCGAGTATAATGATCTCCTGTGAGAACTTCAACTAAAGAATACAGTTACACAGATTCTAAGTTATAAAGTCCCTATGATAATGAACACCTGATAATGATAACATGACAAGGATTTCAAATCAAGATTCTAAGTTAATAGATCTTGAGCTCTGAATTCCTATGATAAACATGACAAGGATTTTAGATCAAAGATACTAAGAATACAGATCTTTGCCTCTAAATTCCTATAATGAACTCTGATGGAGAATTCCAGATCAAGGATACTAAGAATACAGATTCTTGCCTCTGGAATCCTATAATGAACTCTGTGTGAGAATTTCAGATCAAGGATACCAAGAATACATATCCTTGCCTCTGAAATCCTTAAATGAATACGTGTGAGAAATTTAATTCGATTTCTAAAATTATAGAATTCCGATTCAAATTCCTAGACTCGATGTCTAATCTTAGAAAAATATCCCTAAGATCTTTCAAGCTTAATGTAGACTTAATGCTCACTTAAGTTACTTAGATCTTAAGTATCGTCAAGCCTGTAGCACTTAGTCCTATTGGGTAGCTTAGGTTATAGTCTAGGTCATTAAACATTGGGTTTTTCCTAGTTCTCTACAACCTTGGCTCTGATACCAACCTGTCACACCCCTGCGCCGCGTGCGGAATCCACGGCGCGGTGACGTATGAACAGTTGAATCATGCACAAGTATTGAATAAGAACAAACACAATGGATTACTAAGTTTCATAATGTTTAGACAGTTGTTTAGTTACAGACAAACTATCTACCAAAATAATGACAACTACAGACCCAAAATATAGTTTACAAAATAAGACTTTAAACAAGACAATTAAACAATTAGGATTTTATGTGTTTCTATTCCATCCTAGCATGTTTCTTCATCTTGTTCTATCTTAATCGGTCTCCTTAGTTGTCCTTAAAATGCTTTAGACCTGATTACCTGAAACACGTGAAAAGTATCTGTCAACTACAGAAGTAGTTGGTGAGAACAATAGGTTTAACATCTGAAATCATGAATTTGTAATATAAGGCATAGGTATATTAAAGCAATAAATGAATTACATGGATGGGTTGTAACCCAAACTAACATCAGGTATGTCAAACGAGTGTAAACAGTCCAAAGACTGTTTGCACGAAAACCAACATATAATCAAGTCCCAAACTACGTTTGGAGTCAGAAAATTAGTCAGCAACAATGATAACCATACCTAACCGAAATCTGCAGTTACTTTATAAAACAAATTTAAAATCTAACTGCAGCAATCGGTCTGCCCAAATGTGTCCGCTTTCCCTTGTTATGATCACCCAGTACTAACGCTAATGAATATGAAACCTGATGTGTTTATAAGTTTGTTCACAACGATGGACACCATGCTTTTAAACATTGCTTTAAACTAGCGTGTTAATGCCTTATTTGATAACATGATTTGAAAACCTTGTTTGAGTACCATGAAATGAATCCTTGTGTTTGAATACCATGAAATGAATCCTTGTGTTTGAATACCATGAAATGAATCCTTGTTTGAACACCATGAAAAACCTTTGTTTGAGTACCATGTTGTGAAACCTTTGATTTAGTACATAAGATAACTTCCTTGTATAACAACAAGGTTTATAAAAGATTAATTTCGAAAACACGAGTGTAGAGTAAAAGAGTTTATAAATTTCTTTAAAAACAATTGAGAAATCCCTTGGATTTCTAAAGTGAACCTGTAATGTTTGCCAAGTAATAATATGCATCATGAAATATGATTGAAGTAAGAGCATTTGGTCACGTGTTCCACCCCAAAACAGTTGTAAAAACAGTAAAAAGAGGGGCTAATGTTCTCACCTGTCTGCAGTAGACTCTGAACTACCACAAATAGCAAGTAGCAAACAGGACTTCTAACTGGTTCCTATATCATTGTAATCATTGATAAGATATAAGATTTATAGTTGTATAGACTTTGATTCATTGATTGACTAGTGTACTCTTGCACTTGATTAACATTTGAATACTTGTTCTCATGTTTGTAAACGTTGCATGAACTTGAAAATCATGATTGAATTACTTGTTTGATCATGGATCCATGAAAAGGATGTGTAATGTTCTTTTATGCACAACTTGTGTACATAAAATAATAAGTGTTGACGAGTTTTGATGTCCAATGTTTAAACATGTGATTCAAAGATATGTTAAAATGTTTCTAAGCTCTTTTATGCTTATGACTTGATCATATAGTTGGATTATAGGTTACACTTAACCCAACCATGATCATTTCATAATTAATGAATCAAGAGGCTAATCTTGGCCAAAGCATTTGTTGTTGGTTCCTTAAGCCATATGTATTAAGCATAAGCCCAATTGGGCCATACTAGGCCGAATGGAATGATATTGAACCAAGAATAAATGTGTTGGGCTTGAACAATGTCATAGGTCTCTTAAGTTGATCATGGGCCGAGTTAATCGAATTGGGCCCAATTAAGAGTCATAATGGACCGAATGGATTGAATTGGGCTTAATGGAATTGAGTTAGACCGAATGGAATTCAATTGGGCCGAGTGGGATTTGAGTTGGGCCGAGAGGTCTTTGGGCTGCCACCTTAGGCAGCGAACCTTTTTGGGTTTCGGCCTAAGGTTCGGCCCTTATAACCGAAGGGTTCGTTCCTCGTGAGAGGTCCAAGGGTTCGGCAAGGTAAAATGGTTCGGTGTTCATATGCTGCTAGTAGGTTCGCCCATTATGAGAGTTCCTCTAGGGTTCGGCTAAAGCATCCAGCATGGTTCGGCTAACATGGCATCATGCAGGTTCGTGGATTAGTACAAAGGCTCGGGGACCAGGCTGGTTGCGGCTAGAGCTTAAGGTTCATAGAACAACAAGGGTTCGCCACATGCAACAACTAGGTTCGTGAAGGTTCGAGTTTTCCATAAGGTTTGGCTCAAATGGATGAGGGTTCGCCTAGATGTTCATTAGCTTGAAGGTTCGCTGCATCCCTTGGGGTTCGTTCACTTCTCAATGGTTCGCAGCAATAGGGGGTTCGTGGGATGCATGGAGGATTGAGGTAGGTTCGTGAAGGCTCCTTGGGTTCGGCTGGTAGCCCAACGAACCATGCAGGGTTCGCTAGGGTTCGCCATGGTCCATCTGGTTCGGCCAGGAAACCCTAATGGGTTCGGCTCCATGACCACCACCGAACCTGTACACCTGCATCATCACCTTCATCGAATCCTCATCTCCAGGCCACGATCTAGGTTAGTTTAACATCAAATAGGGTTGCTAGAGGTGCGAAATCAGAAAATGAAGTGCTAGAACCGGCTTTGGTCGGGTCTGAACAAAAACACACAAGAAAACCCTATTTTCCCGAAACTTCCTTGGTTCATACCTCGTTTTTGGCCGGTGAAAACCTCCGATCCGCTATACGTTCTTGTAGTACTCGTTGAGAGCTTCGCGTGGACACCAAGAACACTCAATTCCGTGGTGAAACGAAGAAGTTATGCGCGTTTGATGCTCGGTTTTCTATAGAGAGGGGTTGAACGAATTTCTTAGAGAGAGAAGTGGTTGGTGATGAAATAAATGAGAAAATGGCCTCTTTCAAGGCTTTTATAGCCCGAGCGGTATTCGGGTCTGTTTCGGTCGCTCGGTTAGCATTTCAGTCGCGTAACGCGTATTTTACGCGATTTTAATTAAAAGAGTTGTTAAACTCAATAAAATGATGAGTTTCAAAATTGTAAAAATATAAATAATTATTTGAACTATTTTTACTCTTCGAGTGTTGACGGATCGTTAAACATATACAATTACGTGTATACCCGCAATCGTGTACGTTTTTCGATCGTATTAATTATTTAAAGTCGTTTAATCATAATTATAAGTTCAACATTCGTATCATTATGGATCGTCACCCATAACTATACTCAGTCTCGCTTACGTATTACGATTTTTGTTGAATTAATTGTCATAATATTCATCTTAACACTACGCACTAACACTATCCTGTTACACCGAACGCAGTATATATATAGGGCTCACTCTCGCTGCCCACCACTGTTCCGATGTAACGCGATACTGTTCTTGCCTAGTGTAATCGACTGTAAATAAATAATACATACTTGTCCCTAACTAAATAAGATCCTGTAACACAGAAACACATTATGAACACATGAATCACATTGATTAACTGAACATGGACACACCCTGTTCTAACACTGTTTACGACTACCATGACTAAATGTACAAATGTTACATGACGATTCGAACAAATACGCGCGAAAGTGTAAGATCTGACGAAACGTTAAAAATAAACGTTTCGAAACAATAAAATAAGAAAAAGAAATTTCAGAAATTTATTAGGAATATCATCCTTAAAAAGAATAAAACAAAACAATTTATTTAAAGTTACGAAAAATACGCGTTAATTTACAGAAATGCGACTAAACGTAAAACCGAGCAAACCTAATGAACCCGAACTTGCTCGGGGAATACAGACCCCAACCAAGCATTAACTCTTCATTTATTATCCCACCCACCTCTTTTATCTCTCTAAATCCGAATCTTGCTTCTCTCTTTAGAAAACCCATACAAAAATCACCATATCTTCCTCATTCCTTGGTCAAATCCTTCAATCTTGGTTTCAAATCGAAGCTCTAAACATTCCTCACATGAAGGTACAAAGGATCGGCCCTATCTCCATCCCAAACTCCTGAAATTTTAGCGAGAAGGTTCGGTTTTTAGGGTTTTCTACAAACCCGGCAAAAATGAAAGTTTAACCTATTTTAAACATTTTTTTTCGACCCATACACCTTCTAAATGAGTTTTCTCACCTGAACCCACTCAAAACGACTATATATTCGACTAAAACTCGAAATCTTCGTCTTCCATGGCTAAAACCCCGTTCAGGCAAATGGTCATAATAATGAGCCATTCAGGAGAATGAGCCATAAGAATGACTCATTCGGGTGAATGACTCATTCGGTTGAATGAATCATTCCGGTAAAGGTCATAAGATTGAGCCATAAGAATGACTCATTCGGGTGAAAGTTATAAGAATGAGCCACTCATTCGGGTGAACACCCATTAGCATGACTCGTTCTTACAAAAATCAAAAGAATAGGTCATTTTCACTACACGAACTCAGTTAACAACTCAGATTTCAAAAAGAAAAATCATATAAGTGATCATAGCTCAAATAACATTTAATCAAACGCAGGACTGTGAATACAACACCAGTACGATAATAGTGAGCACGTGCATTTGTTGAGTCTTAGTCAACCACTACAACAACAAGGTGAGTTCATGTGCCCCTTTTCTAATCCTTTGATTTTAAATGCGAGGCTGAGAAACATGCTAACTCTTTTAAATTATTAAAATTTTTAGTACATTACTTCAAATATCATGTGATTTAGATAATAAAGATTAAATATTTATTATCACACTTATATTAAGATCAATGTGTATGCTTGTGTGTGCATTAACAACAATGACAAATCAAGGATGTTTCATGATAACATAACCTCATGAATTCTTTAAAACATTTAAATAACTCAAGTTAAATAAGATTTGATCTTATAACACTTTGTTATTTACAATGAGACAACAATGAGATAACATGAGACAATTACAAGTGAGTACAAGAATGATAATCATGGTAATATAATTTCATGATGATGATATCATTCACCACATATACTAACATTGTGAAATAAGACTAGTTCTTATTACACTTTGTTATGGACTATGAGAACACATAACACTGCGAACAGATGACACTGAGACAATGACGATGGGAGAACACTTAACAACAAATGATTACTATTAAGACTGTTTGTATTACAACACAACAATCATGTGTTCATGAGTTCATGTACAGTCGTAAGTACCTATAAGTAAATCGTTTACCATTAATTTAGTGCGACTAAACCGACGATAGGGTAGTGGTACCATAGGACTATGAGAACACATAACACTGAGAACAGAGTACATTCCGAGAATAACAATGGGAGAACACTTAACATCAAATGATTACTATTAAGACTGTTTGTATTATATCACAACAATCATGTGTTCATGAGTTCATGTCCAGTCATAAGTACCTACAAGTAAATCGTTTACGATTGATTTAGTGAGACTAAACCGACGACATGGTAGTGGTACCATAGGTTTGACAAACCACCGGCGAGTGAGGTCTGTACGTTAATCGTAACATATTCATTGGCCGGTATCGTATGACAGGTAACACGGCTGCATTAGTCAGGTTTGGTAAACGAGACATGGTGATATTAATCTTCAGACACTGATTGTAAGCAAGTCCTTCGTTTCTATTAATTGGTAGACTATGGAATTGATTTTCTCTCATGTCATAATGCTGGTAATACTTTCGTTGAAGACACTGATTCTATTGAGACTACAAATGGGATAGAGGTAAATTGGATGCATTGTGGTCTGATTACATGGGGACCATAATGGATCCCATTTAGGCTCTATACATTCAAGATTGTGAACAATATCAAGGAGTTAACTGTCACTCCTATTATTAGAAGTGAATTACAATTAACCTTACAATTGATAGAACACTAATAAGGATAGGATTAAATTAATCTATTTTCCTTAAAACAATAAGGAATTACCATAACCTAGGTCATGGTAATTTATTCCCTTCAAAACACTATTATTCTATACATATAACACTGTGGGATGAGAATACATCATATGGGATTAACAGGTTGGATATCAAATGAGACAAACACAATATGAGATCAAAATTGTTATCCACAGTTGCATTACAAGTGGTGGTATTGAATTCAGTCAAGTATGTGGTGGGCTAGCGCTTCATTCGTGATACGTATGCCCTATATATAAGCATGCTTGATATGGATGATACACTATTTGTAAGGGTAACTATGGAAAGGACATTGGGAAGATAAGATATGACAATAACAATGAGACTTGTGTGTGAAACAATGACATGCGAATGGAAAATTACAAGTGTTTTCAAATTCTAAACTTATGAACTCACCAACATGGTGTTGACTTGTTTAGAATGCATGTTTTCTTAGGTGACGAACATGTCTAGTTACCAAGCATCAGGACTTAAGCTAGAGGACTTTTTGGAAGACCTAGATTATTTTTGTGCGGTGCATATTTTGAACGACATGTTGTGAATCATCTTCTGTAAATCATGTCTAGATACAAGATAAAACTTAATGATTCTTTTGGGTAGATTTACTTAGTTAAATTATGAACATGACTATGTAATTTAACACTGTAATTCTGTATCAATGTCATGTTACTATTTCTCATTATATCTCATGTGCAATGTAAACAATCTGATCATTATGATTATCACAACGATATCGCGCCTCGAGAACCTTCCACCAGACGGGAAATTCGATCCAGCCCGCCGGCTCGGGGTGTGACAGATTGGTATCAGAGCCTTGGTTATAGAGAAATATAGTTCATTTTACATAAGCTGTTTGACCTAGACTATAACCTAGGGACCCTTCACGTAGAGAACATAAGACTTAAGATTTGTTTTGCATACGTCTTCTACATTTGATCATTGCGCTAACCAATTTTCTTTCGGTTGTGATCAGGATGCTGCCAAGAAGACCACCACCTTTGTTACCACCACCACAGTCACCTCCACACTCAGCAACACCATGACCACCTACATCTCCTCCCCCTCCACCTCATCCTCCTCACACCCACCTCACCAATCACCACCTCACTATTAGTTAGATCCGGCTACCATTGCACTGGCCACTCTGCTGACCAGTCAACTGAGGGAAGTGATTCCCGACATGATGAACATGATTAACTCCAGCAACGGCAACAGTAACATCAACTTAACTGGAGAGGGCAGCAGGAAACTAGACATCAGCAAGACTACTCCTACAAGAGCTTTGTAGGGTGCAAGCCACCGGATTTAAGTGGCAATGAGGGAGCTATCGACTTGATCCAATGGATCGAGAAGATGGAGACGACCCTCGACATCAGTGGTTGTCCTGAACAACACAAGGTGAGGTATGATGCGGGTTCGTTTAACAAGCGATCTCTTATGTGGTGGAATGCCCAGGTGCAGACCAGGGGCATAAATGAGGCATTGTTTATGCCTTGGGAAGAATTTAAGCTACTGCTGAGGGCAGAGTTCTGCCCGAGAAACGAGCTGAAGAAGGATGAGACAGAGCCTCTCAATCATGTCGTGATTGGTGCGGGCATGTGACCTAGACCACTAGATTTCATGAGTTAGCAACATTGGCACCGGACATAGTGCCAACAGTAGAGTAACGGATCAAGTGGTATGTCGGTGGACTACCGTCTTGCATTCAAGGGCTTGTGATTTCTGCCCACCCAACTACGTTGGAGATGGCTGTTACTCTGTCAGCAACATTGACGGATGGAATGGTTGCCTCCGAGGCACTGAAGAAAGAGGCTGAAGCTCAAGGAAGCCGGATAAACGCCCGACAAAGAAAGAGAAGGTGGTATAGAATAATGTTACGACCACTCAAACTCAACAGGCCACAGAACCACCACCACTGCAGATCAAGAGGCCCTACACTGGCACGGCTCCTCAATGTGGTGAGTGTCAGTATCATCATCAACCAACTTCCCCGTGCATGCAGTGCAATAACTGTGGAAAGTTTGGTCATTGGGCCAATCAATGCAAGAGCACGGGGGCTCAGAACAGGAACAACAACGCAGTAATGATGGCTGCTACTGCTGACAACAGGTCTTGCGACACCTGCGACGACCCTGGACATTTCTTGTGAGATTGTCCCCAGAGAATTTCTCAAAGGGCTCCGGTAGAAAGAGGACGAGGCTTTCAAATTGGAGCAGCTGGTGCACGAAAAGACCTGAATGTGGTCACTGGTACATTTTTCTTATCTGATTTTTACACATCTATATTATTTGACACTGGTGTGGATCAAAGTTTTATCTCTTCTGACTTTGCATGCCAACTTAATCACGTTGAGGAATCTTTAGACGCCCCTTGTATCATCGAGTTAGCAAATGGCAAACAGATAATAGTGAGCACACTTCTTAGGAACTGCCCATTGACACTTAATGAGCACATATTTTCGATTGACTTAATACCAATGGAACTGGGCAGTTTCGATATCATTGTCGGAATGGACTGGTTATCTTTTAACAGAGTTGAAATCATATGTTCCGAAAAGCTATTACGTATTCCAGTGTAGAATAATCAGGTGTTGGAAATTCATGAAGATCAAGTAAATCGAAGTGTCAAACTAATATCGTGCATGAAGGCACGCAAGTGTCTAAGGAAACAACATGTCACATTCCTCGCTCACGTACTGGAAAAAGACAAGAAGACAATCAAGATTCAAGACGTACCGGTTATGAAACACTTTGTGGACGTGTTTCCAAATGATTTACTGGTATTACCACCTAAGGGATTGGTGCAATTCAGAATCGACTTGATTCCGGGAGCGGTTCCTGTGGCTAAGTCTCCTTAAAGACTCGCGCCATCAGAAATGTAGGAACTGTATAATCAATTACATGAATTACAAGAAAAAGGGTTCATCAGACCGAGTTTCTCACCATGGGGAGCTCCGGTTTTGTTTGTCAGGAAAAAAGATGGATCCTTTAGAATGTGTATTGACTAAAGAGAGCTTAACAAACTCACCATCAAGAATCGGTACCCGTTACCGAGGATCAAGAGGATGAGAGAAGACATTTTCTAATATATCATGATGGACAAGTGAGGAAAGAAGCAGTATGTAGGGGAACGTCCTCTGATCAAGTTCGGAAGATTTGTTGGAGATGATGCAGTCATAGAGGAGCAAGGAACACCTGTTGCTGTCGTTGCCTAAAAGCACGACATTCCTCCCACTGGCACAAGCACTCAGACTGGCACGACTATCGAGGAACCTGTTTATGAGTCTTCATCGTCTGGTGAAGAGATTTTGGTTCTAGAGAAGGAGCTGGTCATCCCACCACTCTACAGAGCAGAACGAGAAGACATTGAGGACACGGACTACATGCTGACTCCTGAGTCTTCGCCAAAAAAGAAGAAAAGACTAAAGACGAGGTCGAAGCGGACCAAAGACCCCAGATTGCAGAAGAAAATAGCAGGATCATCCTCCTCAACTCCCATTCAGCCTCCGCCACCTCCACCTCAGACTCACATACCACCACCTCCACCTCAGAGTCAGACACCACCACCTCCACCTCCTGTTCAACCTAAGACACCCACACAGCCTAAGCCACCAGCACAGCCAAAACCACCACAACCACCCACTAAACCCATAATCACCACCCAAGTTCTCATTCCAACACCACCACCACCTTTCACCAGTTCAAAAAAGACCGCCCAAACCACATCATAACCATCTCTCTCTCATACTCACATCCACCACCCAGAACCACCACCATCACCAGGCAGGAGTCAGAGGGACAAAGGCAAGGCTCACATGCGTACGCCTTCGCCTTATGCACCTGAGGGGACTCCCGTATATGTTGTATGGCTACAAGAGGGAGTTTTCTTGATGGAACAAGACTCCAATACCAAAGATGAGAAGATTATTGAGCTGCATGGAGCTCTGGTCAGAGTTTGCCGGATGTTCATGAGATAGATACCCGACCTTGACCGCCTGGAGAAGAAGAATGAGGGTTTGACAAAGGTGGTTGAGGAGCTAAGCGGTTCTAAGATTGAGGATCAAGAGGATGATGAGGAGGAGGATGAAGATGATGAGATTGATGAAGAGATAGAGATGGAGAAGAAAGAAGAATAAACGAAAGATGATAGGGATGATGATGCTGACAAAGATGGTGACAAAGCCTAAGATGACAAAGGGAAGGATAAAGCGGATGACGATATGGGAGGTGACATGGGCCAGGGTGCCAATTCTTCAGGACAGAAGGATGATGATCCTGTCCAGGACGCTGCCAAGGATACCGATGCTTCTGAGAATCTTCCCGAGAACTTTCTATACGAAGGACTAAGTGATGAGCTTGGTGGTGCTGACTAGGATATATGTTTGCAGACGTGTCTATGGATTACGTTTTTGATGCGGTGTGTGACCAGGAGAGAGTCGAATCTTAAGCATGAGCATCTGTAGAAGAAGGACTAGAAAATGTTATTCTCGGCAACGTCAACAAGGACCAATATGTAGACTTCTTGTATGCTCACAAGTATGTCAACTCAAAACGATAGGAGATTGCCCCTATAGCCAAGGTTATTGATAGTTGGTTTGATAAGCAGAAAGACTATACACATGCTCCTCTAGAGGTTAGAGCATCATGGCTAGGGAAATGCAGGAAGAATATCCAGAGTATACATTCACGACATGCGACATAGATTTGTTTGCAGTTCACAATGACAAATCTAACATTTGCAGCTGGATGTACGACAAAGATAAAGATCTATATCTACTGGAGAGAATGAATAGGAAGCTAGAATATTTCAAGAGGCCAATGGATTTCTTCTCATTGCAAAAGTTCGACATAAGGAGCATCAACAAAGCTATGATCTTTAATCCCTCGAAAGACACTCAGGCCGATCTGTTCGCCAAATTCTTGAAGGATCAATGCGACAAAGACTTTCCAGTGATGAAGACAGCTAAAGGCAGGCTTTTTGTGTCCACTTGCATCCTGGATTCGGTCAAGAAGGAACCATGGATTTATTACAAGTATCCGCCGCCATACACTGAGAAAGCCATTCATGTCTCTTCACGAGCTCCCGACAACTCCTTAGCCAATTTCCTGTCTTGGTTCTCTTGACGAGAAGACACTTGCAACTATTATTCTCCGGAAATATGACGATATCAATGACTTTGATATAATCTTCGATCTAATGGATCTTTTGATGTTCGGCAAGGAAGATACGCAGAGATTGCAGGAGTCACCGATCAAAGTTTACGGCGGATGGGACGAAGAGGCAAAGCCCTTTATTCACGTTGTCGCTTTTGCTACGGAGCAGAAACTATACGCCGGAGCAAGTCCTCACTCTGTCTCTCTCCCTATCGGTTGACTTCATCAGTCTAGGGGAGTATGTAGAGCTCGACTGAAGATGAAGACTGAAAAAGTCAACCAAAGTAGAGTCGAAGACCTGATTTTGTTTATTTTCTTGTACATTGTATTTCGTGTACAATTGTATTTCGAGTACTCGAACATTTTCGTGTATATAGGTTCGAGTATTCCTAGAGTAGTATAAATAGACGTATTTTTTACTATTATAGGGTTGGATTCACGAGGCGTGCTCTCTAGACGTATTGAGGCACTGTTCGTGAACTTCACTGAATATATTAAATTTTTGATCTTTCTTCTTGTTCTTGTGATTCTATTATGCATTCCGCACGTTATAGAGTCAGTTGATGCAGATTGGAGACATAAAGCTCGGTTCTTGACATATTTAGGGACCTACAAGTGCTATCAGAGCCTTAGTGCTTTTTTCTACATCAAGGTACAAGCTTTTCGAGTTCAAATTTTGAGAATAGTTTTTTGAGTGCAGTAGAGTTCGGGTATAGTTGGAGTTCGACTACAGATTGGTGATTTCGGTTACATGAAGATTTCGATTACATCTTGAGTTCGAGTACAAAGTCATGTTCGAGTAAAATTTTGCCTTTGAATACATAGGTTCTTCGAATAAACCAGGAGTTCCGGTACACCACTGATTTCGAGTACATCTGAGATTCGATTACCCTTGGAATTCAAACACTTTGAATTTCGAGTATATATTGGATTTCGGGTGGTTTTGTTGTTTCGAGTGCAATTGGACTTCGTGCACTGTTTGGGACTTAGGTCTCTTGGGAATTTCGAGAACAACACTTAGAAAACTTTCAGGTTAATCATGGAATCAAAGAATCTCACCAACCTTTCTAACCTGCTCAACTTAGACAATGAGATCGGCACCAGAACAAAGCCACCTATGCTCGTGTCTGGAGATAACTTTCAGGATTGGAAATTCAGGTTCCAATCGTTTATCAAGTACACGGACCCAAAGTTGTGGAGGTCAATTGAAGAAGGACCACATGTGCCCATGTACCAAAGTGAGCTAAACAGACTCATTCCCAAGGACCCAGAGTTATACATGGAAAACGATAGTCTTTTGAAAGACAAAGATGATAAGGCGTACGCTTCAATCGCCATGGCGCTGTCAACCGACGTTTCTCACGGTTTCAAGGAACATCAGACAGCTAAGCAGCTATGGGATGCTTTGGTAGAGAGATTTGAGGATAATGAGGACATGCAAGAAAGTCGCAAGGATATGTTAAGGCAAACGTTCAATATGTTCAACCATGTCAAGGGAGAGTCATTGGCAGATCAACTGAATCGATTCACACATCTGATAAGTGAGATAACTAGTGTAGTGATTGAGATGTCCAAAGGAGCGGTCAACAAAAATCTCTTGAACTCATTACCGTATAACTGGAATTCCAACTGCACCACCATCAAGAGAACCAAGGACAAGTACAAGACCTCTCTGAGCGAATTGATCTCCATTATCAACTCATATGACATGGATGACAAGCAAAGAGCCCTCAATCATGCTAGTTCTATGGGCATTTCGTCTGCATCAGAGAATGTTGCTCTTCTGTTAGCCATCAATTTTCAAGCATCTAGATCTCAACATTATCAAGCCCCTTCATAGGCTGTTCCAATTGAGACTGCCTTCCTCTCTTTAGGGCAAGTTAATTAAGTGTAACATCAGTGACGGAAACGTCACCGGAACAGTGATTGGAATAGTAACGTGAACAGTAATCAGGTATGAACTTTATGTAATTCAGTGTATTTCATATTCACATCAAGCATCATTATCATTTTATGTTCTCACAACGCAAGTTCAGGATCATTTCAGAGAAACGAAACTCAGAACTATGGTTCATCAGTCCGATAATTAACTGGCATCACAGAACCATCATGTGATTATGTGCTAGGATTGTACTATGTATAAACGTATGTGAGGCCTTACAGAACAAAACAACACGGATGTCGTTACGTGAATGCTAAACCGACGGATTATTCGTATAGGTGACGATCTGTACGAATAAATATGAAAGTTTAACGTTCTGAATGATATCCAATAATTAGAAAACCATATTGAAAAGTGTAGTTATCGTCGTATTTGATCGGGTGACGATTTGAACAAATACGCGCGATGACCGTGCGATTCGATTTTGAACTGTAAATTAAATATTTTTGAAAATTTAAATAAATAAAAGATATTTAGTTAATTTATTAGGAATCACAACCTAAAATAATTTTATAAATTCTATTTTTACAACCGAGTCGTTTCGTTACGAAAACGACGAAAAACCCGACGTTCTACGCGAAATCGAGCAAAACCAAACGAACCCGAACGAACCCGGTTTATTTTAAGCCAATTAATGTGGCATTTAATACCACAACAACCACCAGCCACCCCCCACCCTCATTTCTCGTTCATCTCACTCTCTCTCTCTCTAACCTCTCACTAGAAACCCTACTCTCTCTAAGATTTCACACTCAAATCTCGACCATTTCGTGTGATTTTGGTGTCTAAACGACCACCATCACTTGTAGAACACGAAAGTACAACCGATATAAAGTTTCATCCGTTCGATTTGAGGTAAAATCATGATCTTTGTTCGATTTTTAGGGTTTTTGAAACCCTTTGGGTCGGTCCTTTGATAGCCGGTTTCAACCCATTTCTAGCCATAGAAAACACATCACAACACCTTAGAACAAAGTAGGAGCGGGTGGCTTACCATGGCTGTGAGTAAATCACGGCTTGATGATGGTTGCACCCCTAAGGCCGCGCAGGCCGAATGAGACTCATCAGATAGGCCAAATGGCCTCACTCAAAGTCCATTCGCCGAATGGCCCTAGCCTTACTCAACCCATTCGCCACTTCCTCATTCGACCCGTTCACATACGGCCAAGGTCATTCGATCGCCTGACCTTCATTCGATCGGGATTACTCAGTCGGCCCAGCCTCTTTCGGCAAGGCCTCATACGACAGTTTCCATTCGGCCATGCATGGTTCGGGTGCAGCCCCATTCGGCCAAAACTCATGAGTTGTATTAGTCGAGGTTCGGTCAAAGGAAAGTGAGCATGGTGAACGTGCATGGCTAAGCTAATAGGGTTCATGCATGGGGTGATTATATGAACTTAAATATCCACCTTTCTAAAATACCATGAGATATAAAAACAGGGTTTATGGATCTAACAATTAGGGGTTCAACCATAGGTTATTCTAAAATACCTAGGCCCATCACTTTTAAATTTTACGCTTTTATTAGAAAAATGAGGTTTTAATAAAAGAAATGATTTATAAACTTTATTCAATTAAATTAAATAGTTTCGTTAAATGTTTAAACTTAACACGAATTAATTTAATAACATTTTAATTAAAGACTTGTAATGAAAAATCTTGGGGTACGGGCTATTAATGGGTAATAAGTCAATTTAGATAGAAAGAATCTTAGAAACACATTAGTAATCTAGGACACGTAGTTGCACATCGAGACCAAACCCTAGACCTGACGTTTACTACAACGACTTATCGTATTCAAATCTACTAAAATAACTCAGGTACTGAAGATACTTAAGTTACAACAACGAGCGCGCATTTTGTGGTAAATCAGTACAGAGCAACACAGGTGAGTTCATTGCCCCTTTTCTAACATTTTTGTTTTAAAACGCGGGGCTGAGAAGCATGCGTAAACTGTTTTTATTTAAACTGTTTATTTAAATGCTTTTAATTATTATATGTTTTACATATATATGTTTGTTGATACTCCTAGACTCCTGTCTAGGTAATTATTAAACGGATCAAATACCCAAATTAATTAAAGTACTCTTATGAGTAATACTTTAATTGAAACTCTAAATCAACCATTAGTCCATCAAGCTCAAATTCAAGAATTTAAAGTCAAAGTGGAATCAAGTGAACTAAATCAAAAGGATCATATTCAAAGGAAATCTAATTCAGTGTGGGATCTGAGAACAAATATCATAATCAATAATCAATTATCATTGTGAATCGTGGAAATTCTAAAGACCAAGATCAAGAGACTCAAGGAATCAAAAATCATAAATGTGTGTGAATCATTGAAATAATGAAATCATTACAATTTAATGAAATCATTAATACTCAAGTTAAGGTGGATGTCGGTTGTATAGGGAATCAAGATCACGTGTAACACACATATAAAGTCCCCTTCAGGTATAGAAGACTCTTGTAGTCAGGCTATAAGGGCAATAACATGAACTATCAAAGGAAATCATTATCAAAGTCATATCAAGAGAATCAAAGAGATCAAGAATCACAGGATATCCTTAAAGTCCCCGCATGTACAGAAGACCTTTGGGTCAAGCTGTAAGGGCAAAACATTAAAATCCCGCTCAGTTCAGGTGTACTCCTTGTGAGTTATGCCTGACATGGATCACGTGTGAGAGGTTACAACTTGGACAACCACCAACAACTAAGTCTAATTGATTGAGTCAAATAAGGCCCAATTATCATGTCTTAGTTGTATTTAAATGTTTTATTTAATTATTTAATTAAATATACAACATTTTATTTCTATCACTGACTTTTGGGAAATCATATATCTATGAAGAACTCAAGAGGATCAAAGGTAAATCAAGTTTTGGAAAACAGAATTCAAATCAGAGGTGTAGGGTAAAAAAATGCTTAATTTTCATTAACAACAGTGTAATATGCATATTAGTATGTGGTGGGATGTTGGCTAGGGCTTGTCCCTTACATATGCCCTATATATAAGCATACCGATGTGGATAATACATGTGGTGTTAATGAGGTTAGGGTCTTTACCGAAAGAGGTTTTCAAATCATTTTCAATTATTAAAACAATATGAACTCACCAACCATGTGTTGACTTGATCTTTTTGCATGACTTCTCAGGTGACACACAGGTCAACTGAATAGTTGATTCTTTTGGACTAGGTTACAGATAGAGGACCTAGCTTTTTGGACCCGCGTCTTTTTGGACATCATACACATTTATTTTGTATATCTTGTGCGTATACAAGATTGAAGAATTATGATGTTATAGTAGATTTACATTGTTAAATTATAAACATAACTGATGTAATTTAACTTTGTAATTCTATTTTATTCTAGCAAGTTTCTCATTTATATATCATGTGCAATGTAAACAATCTGATCATTTCGATTATCACTCATGATATCGCGCCCCGGGAAGCTTCCGCCCGTCGGGGAAACCCGATCCTACCCCGCCGGCTCGGGGTGTGACAGATTCGTATCAGAGCCATGGTTATAGAGAAATATGGGTCATGTATTTAAACGGTTTGGCCTAGACTATAACCTAGGGACCCTGCATGTAGAGAACACAGGACTTAAGACTTTACTTGCATACTGTCTTCTGTATTCGATCATTGCACTAACCAATAACTTTATTGGTTATGATCAGAATGCTGCCACGAAGACAACCTCCCCTGTTGACATCAACACAAGACCAAGCTCCACACTCTTCGACACCATCACCACCTGATTCACCACCGCCACCTCCTCCACCGCCTCCTCCTCCTCCACTGATAACCCAAACATCTGGCCCGAGCACAACACCAATGCTGGATCCTGCCACTATCGCATTGGTGACTTTTCTGAGCAGTCAGATGACCAGTCAGATGAAAGAAGCGCTACCGGAAATGTTCAGTCGTTTCCGTAATGAGATCAACAATACTGGCAACTCACCAGGAGAAGTCAGTGGTAATACTGGAAGTTCATCGCATTACTCCTACAAATCCTTTGTAGGATGTAAGCCACCCAGTTTTAGTGGGTCTGAGGGAGCCGTTGGATTAATCCAATGGATTGAAAAGATTGAGGCTACTCTGGACCTCTGCAGCTGTCCAGAGCATCATAAAGTTCGTTACTCTGCTGAAACATTTAACAAGCGGGCTCTGACCTGGTGGAACGGTCAGATCAACGCCCGAGGAAGAGATGAAGCTATGGCTATGCCATGGGAAGAGTTCAAGGCGTTGTTGAGAACAGAATTTTGCCCCAAGAACGAACTACAGAAGCTAGAGGTTGAACTGTCCAACCATGTGATGAAGGGGGCTGATCACATGGCGTACACTACTCGTTATCACGAGTTGGTTGCTTTGGTGCCAGACATGGTACCGACTCTAGAGAAGAGGATCGACAGATATATAGGTGGACTTCCTGCCTGCATTCAGGGCATGGTTGTTTCAGCCAACCCTACCACTGTCGAGTCTGCAGTGAGATTGGCTGGAAAACTCACTGATCTGATGGTAGCCTCTGGAGTACTGAAGAAAGAGGCTGACACCGGTAAACACAAGAAAGAGTCTTCAAAGAAACCTCATCACCAGCACCATCAGAAGAAGAAACAGAAGACCATCAAGAACTACACGGTGGCCACACCTCTCCAACAAGTAGCAGCAGCACCACAAAATCCCAACCGCAAACCCTACACTGGCACGTATCCTCTGTGTGCCAAGTGTTAGTACCACCACATTGCTAACACTCCCTGTAAGCAATGCACGGGATGTGGAAGAAAGGACCATTGGGTCCAACACTACCGAATGACACCTAACCAAGCAGTCAACAATGCTGCTTTGGCTCTTCCTCCACCAGCTAATCAGAACAATGGTGGATGCTTCAACTGTGGCGAACAAGGCCAATTTGCAAAAGAGCTGCCCGAAGAAGGCACAACAGGCAGTTCAAGCTCCTCGTGGAAGGGCTTTTTTTATTGGAGCACCAGCTGCACGCCAGGACCCAAATGTGGTCACTGGTACGTTTCTCTTACATGACTTTTATGCATCTATTCTATTTGACACTGGTGCGGATCAGAGTTTTGTCTCTGCTGATTTTGCATGCCAACTAGATTCTATAGAGGAACAGTTAGATTCCCCTTATATTATAGAAGTAGCTAACGGAAAACATATTACGGTTAATACAGTATACAGAAATTGCCCGTTGACACTAAATGGTCATACTTTTGCCATCGATTTGATACCGATGGAGTTGGGTAGTTTTGACATCATTGTGGGAATGGATTGGCTTTCTTCTAACCGAGTGGAAGTCATCTGTTCTGAGAAGCTGCTTCGAGTTCCATTGTCAGATGATCATGTATTGGAAGTCAGAGGGGATCAGGCAAAACGAAGTGTCAAAATAATTTTTGCATAAAGGCGCGTAAGTGTTTACAGAAGCAGTGTGTAGCTTTCTTGGCTCACATGGTGGAAAAAGAGAAAGACAAGAAGAAGATACAAGATGTACCAATAGTAAAAGAATATCCTGAAGTACTCCCCGAAGACCTACCAGGTTTGCCACCTGCGCGACCGGTAGAGTTCCGAATTGACTTAGTTCCTGGAGCAACTCCTGTTGCTAAATCCCCTTACAGGTTAGCACCTTCGTAGATGCAGGAATTGTCAAACCAGTTACAGGAATTACTGGATAAAGGATTCATCAGACCGAGCTACTCACCTTGGGGAGCTCCGATCTTGTTCGTGAAAAAGAAAGACGGATCGTTTCGAATGTGTATCGACTATCGAGAGTTGAACAAATTGACTATCAAGAATCGGTATCCATTGCCGAGGATTGATGACTTGTTCGATCAGTTGCAAGGAGCTCAGTATTTCTCGAAGATTGATCTACGGTCCGGCTATCATCAACTTAGAGTTCAAGACGAAGACATACCGAAGACGGCATTCCGAACCAGATATGGGCATTACGAATTCATGGTGATGCCTTTCGGATTGACAAATGCACCAGCGGTTTTCATGGACCTCATGAACCGAGTGTGCAAGCCGTATTTGGATCAGTTTGTCATTGTCTTTGTTGATGACATCCTGATTTATTCAAAGAGTAAAGCTGAACACGAGGAACACCTCCAGAAAATGTTGGAGCTGTTGAAGGAACATAAACTTTATGCCAAATTCTCTAAGTGTGAATTCTGGCTAAGAGAAGTTCAATTTCTGGGTCACGTAGTCAACAGCGAGGGAATACACGTAGATCCCGCCAAGATTGAGGCAATAAAGAACTGGGACACTCCGAAGACACCAACAGAGATACGGTCTTTTCTGGGTTTGGCAGGTTATTATAGAAGGTTTATCTCAAACTTTTCTAAGATAGCTTTGCCTCTCACTAAATTAACTCAGAAGAGTGAACCGTTCGTCTGGGAGCAGAAACAAGAAGATGCTTTTCAGACTTTGAAATAGAAGTTGTGTGATGCTCCAATCTTATCTCTCCCAGAGGGATGTGATGACTTTGTTGTTTATTGTGATGCATCCCATCAGGGACTTGGTTATGTACTAATGCAGCGTGACAAAGTTACTGCTTATGCTTCAAGACAGTTAAAAATTCATGAGAAGAACTACACTACTCATGATCTTGAACTGGGAGCCGTAATCTTCGCACTGAAGATCTGGAGACATTACTTATATGGCACCAAGTGTACCATATTCACTGATCACAAGAATTTGCAGCACATCTTCGATCAGAAGGAACTCAATATGCGACAACGCCGTTGGGTAGAACTTCTGAATGATTACGATTGTGTGATCAAGTACCATCCGGGAAAGGCGAACGTTGTAGCTGATGCCTTGAGCCGGAAGGAAAGAGTCAAACCCTTGCGCGTCAGAGCAATGGGAATGACTGTGCAGACAAGCTTACGAGACAAGATTATTCAAGCACAACAAGAAGCAATTGATAGAGGAAATCTAAAGAAGGAACTTGACTGTGGAGCAGAGAAACAGTTTGATACGAAGTCTGATGGAATCATTTACTATAAGGATTGTGTATGGATTCCTGCAGTAGATGAATTAAGAAGACTTATCTGTGACGAAGCACACAAGACTAAGTACTCTGTGCACCCGGGAGCTGATAAGATGTACCAAGACTTACGGGAGTTTTATTGGTGGCCGGGAATGAAGAAAGACATAGCTGAGTACGTTAGTCAATGTTTAACGTGTGCGAAGGTAAAGGCGGAACACCAGAAACCGTCTGGTTTACTGGAACAGCCTGAGATTCCGCTCTGGAAGTGGGAACAAATAGCTATGGATTTCGTTACCAAGCTACCCCGCACTTCCAGTGGTCATGATACGATCTGGGTTATCATTGATCGTTTAACCAAATCTGCTCACTTCTTGCCTATGCGCGAGACATTCACGATGGATAAACTGGCAAGATTGTACATAAACGAGATAGTGGTACGCCACGGTGTGCCATTGTCTATAATTTCTGATCGAGACAGCAGATTAACATCAAGGTTCTGGAAATCATTGCAGAAATCTCTAGGGACACAGTTAAATCTGAGTACAGCTTACCACCCACAAACGGATGGTCAAAGCGATCGTACGATTCAGACCCTGGAGGACATATTAAGAACCTGTATGTTGGATTTCGGTGGGAACTGGAACTCTCATCTGCCACTGATCGAGTTCTCCTACAATAACAATTATCACAGCAGTATCGGATGTGCACCATTCGAGGCTCTTTATGGCCAAAAATGTCGAAAATCGATCTGTTGGACTGAAGTGGGAGATAATCGTATAACTGGGCCAGAGCTTATTCAAGAAACCACTGACAAGATAGCTCAGATTCAAAGAAGACTACAAGCTACAAGGAGCAGACAAAAGAGTTACGCCGATAAACGGCGTAAGCCGTTGGAATTCCAAGTGGGAGACCGTGTAATGTTGAAGGTATCCCCATGGAAAGGCGTTGATCGGTTTGGGAATAAAGGCAAGTTAGCACCGCGATACGTGGGACCGTTCGAAATCATCGAACGTATTGGTCCTGTGGCGTATAGACTAAGACTACCATATGAACTCAGTGGTGTGCATGACGTGTTTCACGTCTCAAACTTAAAGAAATGCCTTGCGGACGAGACACTCGTCATTCCAATCAAAGAAATTCAAATAGATGAACAGTTACACTTCATTGAAGAACCTTTAGAGATTATGGATCGCAAAGTCAAGCAACTGAGGCGAAGCCGTATTCCGATTGTAAAGGTTCGTTGGAACTCAAGACGCGGACCCGAGTTTACTTGGGAACGTGAAGATCACATGAAGTCAAAGTATCCCCAATTGTTTGAAGGGGAAGAAGTACCCGATAATAATTCTTAAATTTCGGGACGAAATTTCTCTAACAAGGGGAGACTGTAACATCAGTGCAGGAAACGTCACCGGAACAGTGATTGGAACAGTAACGTGAACAGTAATCAGGTATGAACTTTATGTAATTCAGTGTATTTCATATTCACATAAAGCATCATTATCATTTTATGTTCTCACAACGCAAGTTTAGGATCATTTCAGAGAAACGAAACTCAGAACTATGGTTCATCAGACAGATAATTAACTGGCATCATAGAACCATCATGTGATTATGTGCTAAGATTGTACTATGTATAAACGTATGTGAGGCCTTACAGAACAAAACAACACGGATGTCGTTACGTGAATGCTAAACCGACGGATTATTTGTATAGGTGACGATCTGTACGAATAAATATGAAAGTTTAACGTTCTGAATGATATCCAATAATTAGAAAACCATATTGAAAAGTGTAGTTATCGTCGTATTTGATCGGGTGACGATTCGAACAAATACGCGCGATGACCGTGCGATTCGATTTTGAACTGTAAATTAAATATTTTTGAAAATTTAAAATAAATAAAAGATATTTAGTTAATTTATTAGGAATCACAACCTAAAATAATTTTATAAATTCTGTTTTTACAACCGAGTCGTTTGGTTACGAAAACGACGAAAAACCCGACGTTCTACGCGAAATCGAGCAAAACCAAACGAACCCGAACGAACCCGGTTTATTTTAAGCCAATTAATGTGGCATTTAATACCACAACAACCACCAGCCACCCCCCACCCTCATTTCTCGTTCATCTCACTCTCTCTCTAACCTCTCACTAGAAACCCTACTCTCTCTCTAAGATTTCACACTCAAATCTCGACCATTTCGTGTGATTTTGGTGTCTAAACGACCACCATCACTTGTAGAACACGAAAGTACAACCGATCTAAAGTTTCATCCGTTCGATTAGAGGTAAAATCATGATCTTTGTTCGATTTTTAGGGTTTTTGAAACCCTTTGGGTCGGTCCTTTGATAGCCGGTTTGATGATGGTTGCACCTCCAAGTAGGAACGGGTGGCTTACCATGGCGGTGAGTAAATCACGGCTTGATGATGGTTGCACCTCCAAGGCCGCGCAGGCCGAATGAGACTCATCAGATAGGCCGAATGGCCTCACTCAAAGTCCATTCGCCGAATGGCCCTAGCCATACTCAACCCATTCGCCACTTCCTCATTCGACCCGTTCACATACGGCCAAGGTCATTCGATCGCCTGACCTTCATTCGATCGGGATTACTCAGTCGGCCCAGCCTCTTTCGGCCAGGCCTCATACGACAGTTTCCATTCGGCCATGCATGGTTCGGGTGCAGCCCCATTCGGCCAAAACTCATGAGTTGTATTAGTCGAGGTTCGGTCAAAGGAAAGTGAGCATGGTGAACATGCATGGCTAAGCTAATAGGGTTCATGCATGGGGTGATTATATGAACTTAAATATCCACCTTTCTAAAATACCATGAGATATTAAAATAGGGTTTATGGATCTAACAATTAGGGGTTCAACCATAGGTTATTCACATGGAGTTAGCCTAATATACAAGGAAACTATTTCAAGAAAACCCAAGTTTAGGGTTTTCACTAATAAAGATTTCCATGAATAATCTCATAAGTGAAACGAATATGTTGGGATCAATATAGTTAACACGCTTGAAAATCCATCAAGAGATCATATGAGTCAAACAATAATCTAAAGTTTGAGTGTTAATTTAAATATTAACACTTAGACTTTAGAAAAAATCTATAAAGACATACAGCTAACCCATATGGTTTTCACAAACTATCTAGGCTTAGTTTAGCAAAGAACTATCAAGAAATCGTTTAAAGATCAAAGTCGAGTAAGGGGCCAAGATTGGCCCAATGGGCTTAACCTAGGCCCATCACTTTTAAATTTTACGCGTTTATTAGAAAAATGAGGTTTTAATAAAAGAAATGATTTATAAACTTTATTCAATTAAATTAAACAGTTTCGTTAAATGTTTAAACTTAACACGAATTAATTTAATAACATTTTAGTTAAAGACTTGTAATGAAAAATCTTGGGGTACGGGCTATTAATGGGTAATAAGTCAATTTAGATAGAAAGAATCTTAGAAACACATTAGTAATCTAGGACACGTAGTTGCACACCGAGACCAAACCCTAGACCTGACGTTTACTACAACGACTTATCGTATTCAAATCTATTAAAATAACTCAGGTACTGAAGATACTTAAGTTACAACAACGAGCGCGCATTTTGTGGTAAATCAGTACAGAGCAACGCAGGTGAGTTCATTGCCCCTTTTCTAACATTTTTGTTTTAAAACGCGGGGATGAGAAGCATGCGTAAACTGTTTTTATTTAAACTGTTTATTTAAATGCTTTTAATTATTATATGTTTTACATATATATGTTTGTTGATACTCCTAGACTCCTGTCTAGGCAATTATTAAACGGATCAAATATCCAAATTAATTAAAGTACTCTTATGAGTAATACTTTAATTGAAACTCTAAATCAACCCTTAGTCCATCAAGCTCAAATTCAAGAATCTAAAGTCAAAGTGGAATCAAGTGAACTAAATCAAAAGGATCATATTCAAAGGAAATCTAATTCAGTGTGGGATCTGAGAACAAATATCATAATCAAGAATCAATTATCATTGTGAATCGTGGAAATTCTAAAGACCAAGATCAAGAGACTCAAGGAATCAAAAATCATAAATGTGTGTGAATCATTGAAATAATGAAATCATTACAATTTAATGAAAACATTAATACTCAAGTTAATGTGGATGTCAGTTGTATAGGGAATCAAGATCACGTGTAACACACATATAAAGTCCCCTTCAGGTATAGAAGACTCTTGTAGTCAAGCTATACAGGCAATAACATGAACTATCAAAGGAAATCATTATCAAAGTCATATCAAGAGAATCAAAGAGATCAAGAATCACAGGATATCCTAAAAGTCCCCGTATGTACAGAAGACCTTTGGGTCAAGCTGTAAGGGCAAAACATTAAAATCCCGCTCAGTTCAGGTGTACTCCTTGTGAGTTATGCCTGACATGGGTCACGTGTGAGAGGTTACAACTTGGACAACCACCAAAAACTAAGTCTAACTGATTGAGTCAAATAAGGCCCAATTATCATGTCTTAGTTGTATTTAAATGTTTTATTTAATTATTTAATTAAATATACAACATTTTATTTCTATCACTGACTTTTGGGACATCATATATCTATGAGGAACTCGAGAGGATCAAAGGTAAATCAAGTTTTGGAAATCATAATTCAAATCAGAGGTGTAGGGTAAAAAAATGCTTAATTATCATTAACAACAGTGTAATATGCATATTAGTATGTGGTGGGATGTTGGCTAGGGCTTGTCCCTTACATATGCCCTATATATAAGCATACCGATGTGGATAATACATGTGGTGTTAATGAGGCTAGGGTCTTTACCGAAAGAGGTTTTCAAATCATTTTCAATTATTAAAACAATATGAACTCACCAACCATGTGTTGACTTGATCTTTTTGCATGACTTCTCAGGTGACAAACAAGTCAACTGAAGAGTTGATTCTTTTGGACTAGGTTACAGATAGAGGACCTAGCTTTTTGGACCCGCATCTTTTTGGACATCATACACATTTATTTTGTATATCTTGTGCAGATACAAGATTGAAGAATTATGATGTTATAGTAGATTTACATTGTTAAATTATAAACTTAACTGATGTAATTTAACTTTGTAATTCTATTTTATTCTAGCAAGTTTCTCATTTATATATCATGTGCAATGTAAACAATCTGATCATTTCGATTATCACTCATGATATCGCGCCCCGGGAACCTTCCGCCCGTCGGGGAAACCCGATCCTACCCCGCCGGCTCGGGGTGTGACATTAAGTGCCCAAGGTTAGCCAAGAAAGTGAAGAGAATCTGCTACTGTTCAAGGGATTTATGAACAGTTACAACGTTTTTATTTCTAGAGAGTTGGCACCGGCCTATCTCACTCAAGATAACTTGGAGCAGATTAACCCGGCAGATGTGGAAGACATGGATATTTCTTGGCAGATGGCGATGGTGGTCTTCCGTCTGAAAAAGTTCATCAAGAAATATGGTAGGAACAGCTTCGGCAACAACCCTGGGAAAAAGCTGGGATTTGATAAATCAAAGCTGTGATGCTACAATTGTGACCAACCTGGCCATTTTGCAAGGGAGTGCAAACAGCCAAATGTGGCTAAGGAGGGTAAGAAGAAGCCGGATGAAAAGGCTGTTGCTGGGGGAGGTTCTAGTACCTCTAAAGCTTTGGTGACTCAGGACACAGACTCGTAAGACTGGAGTGATCAAGTACAAGAACTAGAGATGGCCCTGAGCCACGTATTTGTGGTAGAAGTGGATGTAAAGCACACTGAGGTAACTGAAAATTTATGCACCACTTCTTGCATTAATAAAGTTTTTAAGTACCATTCTCACAATGAGGACTTAATCATGGAAGTCGCCAAACTCAAGTACTTTAACTCTGAATTCTAAAAAATGAAGCACTTTTTAAAAAGAAACTTGACGCTGAAAGACGTGACATTTCACAATTAAAGGAACTGCTAAGTGATAGAGTCCAACTATCGGGGTGTCGGATAGATGAACTCTCTGTAGAGTTAGAACACCTTAAAACTCAACTTTCTAAAAGTAAAATTCATGCCGACAAATATGAGTATGCTAGTATTGCGGTGGCTAGCATGCTTGATTTCCAGCATAGGAAAAGGAAGAAAACAGGGCATGGTTTTACCGCGGTGACACCTCTGTTTAACCATAGCTACTCCATAATGCCCAACATCAAAACATCTGTTGATGATCTACTGATGAAATCAGACTGAAGGTGTGATTTCACCATTGGTTCTAGCAAACCTGTTCCTCTGACAGCAGATCCAGTTGAGACTGACCCTAATATTTCTGATGATTCTGAGGTGTATGCAGATAGTTTAAATGATACAGGTCTGAGGGGAAAGAATGAAGAAATAAGTGCTGAGAAGAGCACAGAGTGTTCATCATCATCTAGGAAATCATCTTTTATTCCAAAAACTGATTTTGTAGGAAGATTTGATGAAATTAAAATCAAACCAAATGAGATGTTTAAGAATTTTAATTCTACTTTTGCTAAGAATGTTGTTGTTATAGAATCAGTTTCCTCTTCTTTAAAGAAGGTAAACAGGGCTCATTCCACGATCACCAAAGAGGAGGGTTCAAAGTTAAACCATAACTGTGAACCCTTTCTTCCAACTGGGTCATTGGAACAGGCCTCTACAAGTATTTCCTCTAGTCATGGTGATTCTGATGTACACCCGTTTGACCTAAAAGAATTTCATGAAAAGGTATGTTGTTTTGCATGTGGTAGACAATGCCACATTGCCAGAAACTGTCTGCACTGGCCTACTGAGTTCTTCTATGGGAAGAATCAGAAGGTCACACCTAAGGCCAAACCTACCAGACAATCAATGAGGACTGACCAATCCTCAAAGCCTAGGGTGACACCTCAGAAGGTACCTTAGAATCCTCCCACTGCCAAGAAGGCCAAACCAGTTAAACAAAATCATTCTGGTTTTCGAAAGCTAAAATCAAAGGTTTTTAAAACTAAAAACAAATCACAGTGGAAGAATAAACCACCAATGAAACCACCTTTAAAACCAGTCGATCATGGCAGTGGTGCAAGGCCCAAAATTGTTAGGTGTCACACCCTAAGCCGGCGGGGTTGGATCGAAGTCCCCGTCAGGCGGCAGGTTCTCAGGGCGCGATATCGTGAATGATAATCGTGATGATCAGATTGTTTTACATAGCATCAATGTTAAGAATAATCAAGCACAATAATACATTTACTAGGATTTCAAAGTTAAATTACAAATGTAAATGTTTAGTAATTTAACTAAGTAACCTAACCAAAAGAATCAAAGATATCTATCTTGTATCTGTACAAGATATCAAAAGAGATTCATACTAATCTCAAAAGATGTGCTTCTTCAAAAGTCAACTAGGATCTATATCTGGGCATCCTAGCATGCAATCCTGAATTTTTAGCTTAATCCTGTGCGTCACCTGAGAAAGCATGTAAGAAAAACAAAGTCAACACAGTGGTTGGTGAGTTCATGTAGTTTATGTAAAAATAGTTTGAAAAATCCTTTGAATGACAACCTTAACCTCACCAGTACCACCTATACCATCTGTTTCAGTATGCTTATATATAGGGCATATGTAGGGGACAAGCCCCAGCCACCGTCCCACCACATACCGAACCACATGATATATTGTTCTTGATGATAATAAAGCGTTTCATCCTACATGTTTGATTCCATAACGTTTGATTCTTTGAATTCGATTACCCTGTAATTGTTTACCTTGATTCCCTGAATGACAACCTTAACCTCACTAACAACCACCTATGTTATCCAACCAAGTATGCTTATATATATGGCATATGTAGGGGACAAGCCCCAGCCACCGTCCCACCACATACTGGGCTGCTTAACATATTGTTGTTAATGATAATTAAGCATTTCATTCCACTACTTTGATTCCATAACGTATGATTCTTAGCATTTGTTTTCCCTGCCAATGTTTACTTTGTTTCCCTCGAAATGACAACCTTAACCTCACTAACAACCACCAATGCTATCCAACCAAGTATGCTTATATATAGGGCATATGTAGGGGACAAGCCCCAGCCACCGTCCCACCACATACCGGGCTGTTTAACATATTGTTGTTAATGATAATTAAGCGTTTCACTCCACACTATTGATTCCACAACATATAAGTATTAAGTTTAAGAGATTCCATTATGGAAAGCTGGAAACCCTAAGGATTTCAGCATCCATCCATAACGATCCTAAACATGACTCGTGACAAGTTTTGATAGAGGAACCTTCAAGTTAACACAAAGTCAACACGCGGCGGTCAATCGGTCTTTTGTTTAAGCATTCCAATGTTTCAAGCATCCAAATGTTCACATGTTCCAAGCATAGCAAGTATTCCAAGTGTTCATGTATCCTAAGTATATCATGCATTCAAGTATTTCAAGTATCCCAAATGTATCAAGCATTCACGTGTTTTCAAGTATCTCAAAGTATATCAAGTATTCACGTGCTTTCAAGTATTTCAAGTATAATAAGCATCCAAGTGTTTCAAGCATCTCACGTACATAAGTATTTCTAAGCATATAGGTTTCAAGTTAAATTTAAGCAAATCATTGTAAGTGTAAAGTAATTTAATACTTTACTAAAGGTGTAGAACATTAACTTTCTGAAATAATTGTATAAAGTATTAGTGTTTAGTTTAAGTATTTTCCAAAGCCTTAAGATTTAGTATATAGTTAAACATAGAGTTTATAAGTTAAACCTCAATCGTATAGTTTAAGCACATAGCTTATAACATAAGTATTTAGCTCAAAGTTTAGGTATTAAGTTTATATCATAAGCGTTTAACATAAGGTTTAGGCTTCAAATCTATATCGTAAGCCTCAAGTATATAGTTTAAACTTCTCGTTTGTAGTATAAGTATCAAGTTTATAGCTTCTCAAAGTATACTAGTTTCCAGTTTGAGCACACAGTGTTTGTATAATGTAAATAAATGTAAGGTAAATAGCATTTGCTATTTACACTATAGCCTTAGTCTTTGGTTTCCCACCCAAGCATTTCAAATTCAAGCATTAGTATAAGCATTGTAATTATGTGTAAAAGCATTAAATAAACATTTCAATAATTGTTTAACATGCTTCTCAGTCCCGAAGTAAAACAAAAGGTTTGAAAAGGGACAAATGAACTCACCTGGTGTTTGAAGTGGTTGACTAAGTGTAAACAATATTGCGCGCGCTCGTTGTTGTGTTCTGTGTTGTATTCACGTTCCTGTATTGATTTGATGTTGTATGTAATTCATAAGTATAACTCGTATGGATTTGTGCGCGTGTAAGTATAAATTCTAAAGTTGGTTTTCGTTCGTGAGTCTCGGTCTTCATTCGGCCCCAGTTAGTGACTTTAGAACACTTATCCAAATTGGATTAAACACTTCGTTATCGATCTAACATTCAATTTTTTTTAGCCTCATCCCAAAGAGATTCTAAGTACAAGAACTCAGGTATCTTTTTGTTTAAATGTTATAAGTTCTTAACACCTTGTAATAACTTATTAGTAAATAATATTGAAGTTATCCTGAAAAGGTGTAACAAATCTTAGGTGCCATGATTCTGCATTAAATCCAGAAATCAATCAATTACTTTTTTTTCAACACTAATTAAGTAAGTTGTTATTATCGAATTATTAATTGAAGTTGGGCCGAATGATAAGTGAGTTGAGCTACGTGTGGATCAATGGAGATTTGACATGGGTTGAAGTGATCACATGGGCCGACAATGGGCCCATTCCTCCCTTGCATTTTAACCAATTAACATGGGTTAGATAGGTTTATTGGGCCAGTCCAAATGTTGTGGGCTAGGGTGATCTCATGGCCAATATGGGCCGAGAGCAATTGGACCGAAATAATGGAAATGGTCCAACTGCATGCATGTAGGTCGATTGAATTGGGCCTAACCGAATCCTCTTGGGCTGGTGTGTTATGTGTATAAATGGGTCATCAAGGTGGTCGTGGGCCAATGTTACATGGGCCGTGTATGAGTCCCATGGTTTAAACTAGTTAAGTGGGCTAGTTAGTTGGGCCATCCGAAATTTTTGATTTTCTTGTTTGGTGTCCTGCGAACCTATCTACTGAATTTGTCTTAGGTTCGGATTTCAGAGGTGAGGGTTCGGCTGAGGTTAATGATTCCCTAGGTTCGGCCAGATCTCACTGCCACCATAGGTTCGCCAATGACTCCACGGTTCGTGATGGCAGGCGAGGTTCACATGTGTGGTTCCCATGCAGAGTTCGGCAAATGGTTCGTTGGTCACCCAATCTAGGTTCGCCCGAAATACATTCAACAAGGTTCGCTTACACCCTGGGAGGGTTCGTCTGGTGAGTTTGCTGTACATGAGTTCGGCAACAAAAAGGGTTCGGCCATCTTGACAGCAAAGGTTCGTTTCTGAGTCACAAGTTCGGCTAACCCAAGGTTTGCGTGGCTGGTTCGTGATCAGCACTAGGGTTCGTCTAGGACAACTGCCAAGGGTTCGTGGCGTGGTGGAGGGTTTGGGGCTCAAGAATAGTTCGCCCAGGCCTGAAGGTTCGGCCACCCTTCTTCCCAAAAGAGAAAGATTCGCCCGTTTCCCAACCTTCACGAACCTGTGTACGAGCATCCCGTCACTCACTTCGAACCCTTAGTCTGGTCATGTCTATGATGTTGCTACAGTTAGGCAAGATTTTCGAGGGGTGTGGATTTGAAGATGAGGCTAAGAACCGATTGGGTGTGGGTGTTCATCCAAGTGTAAGAAAACCCTAGTTTTTGACAAATTCAAAGCTTCATACCTCGAATTTGGACGGGTGACACTTCAGATCAGTTGTACTTCCGTGTAGAGGATGATGAGAGCTTCGCGTGGACACCAAAAACTTACGATTTCGTTGAGATTTGAGCTTGTTCTTGTAGTTTGAAGATGAGATCTTGGAGAGAGAGAGATATGACGGGAATGAGAGCTAGAGAGAGAGATATATATGTAAAAATGAAAGAAAAGTGTTCTTTCAACGTTTATATACCCCGAAGGTATTCGGGTTCGTTTCGGTTGCTTGGTTTTCGTCTCCGTTGCATTTCCGGAATGTAACACGCGTTTTTACGCAATTTAAATAAAAAGACTTTATTTTAAATATTTGGAAGTTGTTTATTTCTAATAAATACTAAATATTAAATTTTCTTAAATTTTCTGTTGTAAATTATTATTTTTACGCGTTTAATTATTTATTCGCGTATTTTGCTTTACAAGTCATAAATTAAAATAGTTTTATTTTAAATTTGTTTCTGATGAGTTTCAAAAATGTAAAACAGGAAATATTATATTTCCTTAACTTTATTGTCGTTCGAATCGTCTTTGTTTCGTTTTGTCAGAAAACGTTACTTACGCGTGTTTTCGTACAGAGCGCTGACTGTACGAACACGATCGTACGCTTCACTTTCTGATTTTGTTTTCTGCTTTTCAGTCATTTTTTCAGATCGTTAAACTATCAGATCTATTAGTACAGATCGTCACCTATACGAATAGTTCGCCAGTTTAGCATTCCGTAACAACAACTGTTATGGTTTTGTTCTGTTTATCCTCACATACGTTTAAACCTACTAGTTTCAAATCAAGCATGTCTGTATCTGTTCATTGTTGTCTGATGTGTTTCTGACTGTTCAAACCATAAGGTTTAAAACAGGATGTCATAAACATCTTGTATTAGTTTATGTTTAGCATCGAATGTTAATAGCTTCTAAATATTTCTCCTAGTTTGTACCTGAGTTACTGTATAAGTTACTGTTCCGGTAACGATTCCAGCACAGATGTTACATTAGGGCCTAACCAGTCAAACCCAAAGGGGTTATCAAGAAAGGACCCGTTGTTCCACCTGTACCTTAACTTGTTATGGTTTGGGTACCCATTTCTCATTGATTGTGTCTTTGATGCAGGGACGGCCCAATTAGCTTAAAAATGTTTGGTATGTGAACAGTGGCTACTCCCGGCATATGCCTGGGGATTTCTCTCAGATGCATGAAGTTACACCTTTCAATGGAGGATATGTCTCATTTGCAGGAGACAAGGGAGGGAAGATAAGCATGAAGGGCACAACCACTAATGAAACTCTCATTTTTAAGGATGTGTACTATGTTGAAGAGCTCAATCACAACTTATTGAGTGTTTCTCAGATTTGTGACAAGAGCTTCTCAACAAGCTTCACAAACAAGAAGAGTCTCATTCTAAAGCTCGGATTTGTTATGCGTGAGAAGAGGATCTTGATGAGGGCTCCGAGAATCAACAATGCCTACATCATCAATATAAATTCAGATTCATTCACTAAGAACACTTGTCTATTTTCAAAGGAATTGGAGCATGACTTTTTGCTTTGGCATCGTCGACTCGGTCACGTCAACCTGAAGAATCTGAACCGACTCGCAAAGGGAGATCACGTCATTGGCTTACCCCTTAAAGACTTCTCCATAATTGAGAAGTGCACCGCGTGTGCCAAGGGGAAGCAGCACAAGAGACCCTTACCTTCGATCTGTTGGTGCCTATTTTGGGTGTTCGCTGCTGGTCGAATAGATTATATTTGTATTTGTTCATTTGGAATCACTTGTATGTATTTGTGTGGTGTTACACCGGGAACTGAGTCGTTCGCAGGAGCATATGCGAATGAATTTAATGTGTAAGGGTCCATTTGTACGAATGGGATACAGCCCCTATAAATACCAGTTTCCAGTTTTGAGAGTTTAAGGGTTTTTGGTGTTCTAGGGTTTTGAGGACGAGAGGGGGAGAGATCATGCTCTATCTCTCCCCGGCAACACTATGTTCTTTTACGATGTAGATTCGATCTTGTAATCATTCGATAAATCAATATACCATATGATTTGATTCATATTCAACAGGTGTTCTTGCCCTAACCTTCCGTCCAATACAGTAATCGCCGGTCCTTAACGTTTTTTCACTATCTCATCAATTCTGCAACTTCTTCAGATGGATCTCTTTGGACTAGTAAACGTTATGAGCATCGGGAAGAAATCATGTTGTCTGGTTGTGATAGATGATTATTCTATATTTACTTAGGCGTTCTTTCTGGCCAAGAAAGATGAGACGCCAGAGATTCTGAAGAAGTTTATCACTATGATCGAAAATGAGAAGAATCTAAAGGTTAAGGTGATCAACACTGATAACGGCACCGATTTTAGAAATCAGACACCTATTGATTTATGCGATGAGAAGGAGATTGCTTGGCAGTACAGTGCAGCTCGTACACCTCAGCAAAATGGAGTCGCTAAAAGAAGGAACCAGAACGCTCATTGAAGCTGCACGGACTATGCTGTTAGAGTCCAAACTGCCAATATTCTTGTGGGATGAAGCTGTTAACACAACTTCTTATGTTCAAAATCGAGCACTGTTGAACAGACGCCATCAGAAGACCCCTTATGAGATTCTCTTCAACCAGAAGCCTAAAGTTGGTCATTTCAAGTCGTTTGGGTGTCCGTTTACTCTCCTCCATCCTGAGCCGAATCATAAGTTTGATGACAAGGCTGATGAGTGTTACTTTGTGGGCAATTCATCAGAGAAAGCTGCCTACCCGGTATACAACCAGAAGACCCAGATGATTGTGCAGTCAAACTATATCGATTGGCAAGAGATGAATAGCACTGATGTCGGTTCTGGTTCAAACTAGTTATTTCAGTATGATTCTACTTTTGAGCCCTTCAACACTACATCAGATAGTGCAGGTCCGCCTGAACCCACTAACAACTTTTACAAGGGTGATGACGTAGACTACCGGGTTGACTACGTTCCATGTGATCCCAAGCTTCTGATGGTTGACCCTCCAGGCATGTATGATCAGACTCCTCCAGTTCAGCCAACCCCGATCACCGAAGTCAATCCATCAGATCTGCATACTTCTCAGTCAGTTCAGCGAATCCAAAAGACATATCAGGCTTCATCTTCTTCTCACCAAACTTTTGATCATCCACTGTCCTCAAACTGCATTCCTGAGGAACATTGTGTGGATCATGGAGCCGAAGATAGTGAAACAGCTCTAGTTGACAACCTTTCTTCCCCAGTGAAGACCAGATGAACCACATCAGCAATTTGCTCGTTAATCTGTCTGGGGAGGAAATGCCGAACCTAAGCATCAACAAGAATATTCCTGTGGAAAACATTATTGGACCTCTTTCAGAAGGAGTTCTCACACGAAGCCGGTCCATTCCAGCTCAGAACACCTTGCCTCAAAGAACTATCTAACGAAGTCAATCAGGTCTGATTAATTCTTGTTTGTATTCTTGTTTTATTTCGTAGGTCGAGCCCAAAAATGTCAAGATGGCTCTTAAGGAGTCAAGCTGGGTAGAGGCGATGCAGGAAGGGCTGATGCCGTTTTAGAAGCTCAAGGTGTGGAATTTGGTTCCAATACCCAAGGGGAAACTGCCAATTGGAACCAGATGGGTCTTTAAAAACAAAAGGGATTATTCGGGGGTAATCATAAGGAATAAGGCACAATTGGTAGTTCAGGGCTTCTACCAACAAGACGGGATCGACTACGAAGAAGTCTTTGCACCGGTTGAAAGACTTGAAGCAATACGGATCTTCTTGGCCTACGCTTCCTACATGAACTTCACAGTGTATCAAATGGATGTGAAGACTGCCTTCTTGTATGGAATGGTCAAAGAAGAAACCTATGTGTGCAGGCCCTAGGGTTCGAGGATTCGCAGTATCCCGACCATGTCTAAAAGTTACACAAAGCCCTCTATGGTCTTCATCAAGCACCTCGAGCGTAGTATGATTCTCTTAAAGATCATCTGCTTGCTCATGGATATACCCGTGGAGCCATTGACCAGACACTGTTCGTTTGCAAAGATAAGGATAATCTGATTCTCGTCCAAATCTATGTAGACGACATTATTTTTGGTTCCATGAACTCGGTTCTATGCAAGGAATTTGAAGCGGTGATGAAGAAAAATTTTGAGATGAGTGCGATGGGAGAAATGACCTTCTTCTTGGGTCTTCAGGTAAAGCAAGATCTGAAGGGCGTGCTGATTCATCTAGGCAAATATGTTACCGATATTTTGACAAAGTTCAATATGCTGGAATCAAAGGCGGCATCCATTCCTATGTTACCGATGATTGGCTCATTGATGTACCTCACCGCTAGTCGACCAGACATCATGCTCTCCGTATGTCGGTGTGCAAGATCTCAAGCAAATCCGAAGGCATCTCACCTGATTGCTATCATGAGGATCTTTCGTTACCTCGTCAGGAAACCGTGTCTTGGCTTGTGGTACCCTAAGAACTCTGAGTTTTGTTTACATGCTTACTCTGATAGTGACTTTGGTGGTTGTAAATTATACAGGAAATCAACCACATGAGGATGCCAATACTTTAGAGATCTCCTTGTTTCTTGGCAATGCAAGAAACAGACAACCGTGTCTACATCCACTGCGGAAGCTGAGTATGTTGCTACTTCTAGTTGCTGTTCTCAGGTTATATGGATGCAACAGCAGCTGCTCTATTACGGTTCGAATTTTCTTGACTCTCTTATTTATTGTGACAATGAAGCTGCCCTTCAGATCGTCAAGAATCCGGTACAACACTCCAAAACTAAACACATTGACATCCGGATTCACTTTATACGCGACTGTTTTGAAAAAAAACTGATTCATCTTTAAAAGGTCCACACAGATGATAATCTGCCGGATCTTTTCGCAAAACCGTTCGACACCACTCGATTTCACCATCTTCTTGCATCTCTCAAACTAATAAGTTTTGATTAAAACAGGTTTCTAAATACTGTAAAATTTGTGTTTTGTTTTACTTTAGTTTTTATATCACAAATTTAGGGGGAGAAAATTTACAAAAAAAACAAAAAGATTTTTGGTCTTTGAGTCAAAATTTACAAAATCAATAAAAAGATTTTTGGTTTTCGAGTCAGTCTAAGATGATATACAAGATAAGGAGGAGTAAATTTTAAGAAAATAACAAAAAGATTTTACATTTTTCAAAGTTTAAGAGAAATGCAAAAAGATTTTGATTTGGATGGTTAAGTGAAGAGGTTCAATTTGGGAAGTGAAATGATTTCTAAGACTCAGAAATTCATTACCTAAAAGTAATTTCAAGAGAATAACAACTTTGAATAACTATAAATCACTAAGAAGTTAAAACAAGTTTTTTCCAAATGAAAGAAATGAACATGATTATTCAAAAATATTAAATATATAAATAAGTGAGAAGTAAGGAAAATCAGATACCCAGAAAGATGTAACAACTATTTGACTTTTTGCACACATCTTTAAATCAAAACGAGATCGTGTTTCTATAAACTTGAAACTGTTTTGAAAAAATCGGGTATTTTCCATGTTTTGTGCAAACAAAGAGCGGGAAATACTTACTAAAGCAGCTTCTGTTTTGCGTATGCAAAGACCAGGATGTGTGATGTTAAGGCCAATGTGCCAGCACATCAGTAAAGTAAAAGATGCCAATGAGCACAAAGATGATAGAACCTCTTCTTGTTTTTGATTCTAATCTAATTGATGTGTTCTTTTATTTTCTCATCTTAAACTCAGTCAAAATGTTTGAAGTTCTTTGAAACATAATCATAGTTTGAAACAAAAGATTTAACAAAATTGATAGGTTGCATGTTAAACTGGTTTTACTGTCTAACTGTTCTTAAACTTCCCAAAAGTAGTTTCAGCAAAAACCGTTAGAAAACTTTTTGATCATAAGTCTTATTTTGAAATTACGGATTAACAAGTGGAAATTATTGGTCGGGTATAATTATTTTAAGGTTGGGTTTTATAAAGAAATTATTTTAAGGTGGTCAAATTTTTGATACAGATTTTATCCCACGAAATTGACCTGGCTCAACTTTGAACTCGTCCAAAGTTTATGAGTTTATTTTATTTTATTCAGAAAAAGTTAGAAATTTTGAAAAATAATTTACTCGAAATTGGCATATTCGAAAAATTAAACTCCATTTCGAGTACATGAAAAATGTGTACTCGAAAATCGCCTATAAATAGTCCGAGTATGGACAATTTCGATTATCATTTGTTCCGTACACGATTTTTATCTCTCATAGGTGATCTCTATTTTCTTGCACTATTTTCAAAATCCACTCCAACCATATTGTAGATCATACATAGACGACCTTAGGTATAGATTTTGAACAAGTTTTGACCGTTGAATAAAAGGTTAAGGGTCAAAAACGTTTTTCGAGTACCATGTTCCGTTAATAGAGGGAATCTTGGACAAATCATCTCGGAAACCTCAAAATTAGAAAAGGGATCTTCTTATATGTTGGTCGCCTCCTAATTCCGAGCATTTCGAGTATAATTGGGTGTTCTAAGGAACAAAATTGAAGGAGTTATGATATTTTTAGTGTTCTCGAAATTTTGAATTTCGAATACAAGTTTCGAATACAAATTTCGAGTATGAGTATTTCGAATAAAAATTTCGAGTATGAGTATTTCGAATACAAAACCTTTTTTGATTACAACTTGAATTTTCGAATACACCTGAAATTTCGAATATAGCAAATTTTTCGAATACAGCTCTATGTTCGGTTACTTCCTAAATTTTGAGAACACTTTAAAAGTCGTGAACTCCCTAAGGTTTTGAATTGTTTCCGATTTCGTGATTCTGTCTAACTCTTGGAATCCAAACTCGAACTTTAACTTTTGACCTTTGACTGTTATTTCAAGTTTGACTAACTTGCTTTTGTTTATTTCAGATGACTGATTTAAGATTCGTTCTTGACCACAACATGTCTGCTTATGTCGGAGATCCACCGTTGAAGCATTCTATGTTCAGAAGTCTAGCGGAAGGGTTGATACTGTCTTTGGTGAACTATGCTATCATGGAACATCTCAAGATCATTGTTGAGTTTATCCAGGGCTTCTGGAACACGATCACTGAGCGCACAGACGCTAATGGCACAGTTACCTTGATCGGCAAAGTTCAAGGCTAGCCTGTTATCTTTTATAAGCAGATTCTGAGGGAGTGGCTACAGCTTGGAGACAAGGCAATCGATTCATTTGAGCGTGATCATGACTGGTTCACAGGACGGTATATTAGATGGGTCATGAGGGTGTCTACCCTCCTACGGAGAAGAAGCTTCTACATCCCTACTGGATATATCTTGCACACGTGGTGACCCAGTGTTTATCTGCGAGGAAAGGAGGTTATGATGTGCTGAATCAGACTCTCAGTTCATGTATGATGGCATTAGCTTTGGGCATAGATTTCAACTACTCAAAGATGATCTTTCGCGATATGCATGCCAATATCAAGGGAAAGAGAAAGGAAAGATTTCTTTCCTTCCTCCGCATAATCCAGATCGTCATCAACCAGAGACATCCAAACCTTGTTCCCACCATCGGTACTCTCGAGATCATGAGGATGAGAGAACACATTTTATCATATATGATGATGAACAAGCAAAGAAAGAAGCAGTAAGTAGGGGAACGTCCTCTGATCAAGTTCGAAAGATTTGTTGGAGATGATGTAGTCATAGAGGAGCGAAGAACACCTGTTGCTATCGTTTCCGAAGAGCATGACATTCCTCCCACTGGCACAAGCACTCAGACCGCACGACTACCGAGGAACCTATTTCTGAGTCTTCATCTTCATCTGGTGAAAAGATTTTGGTTCGACGAAAGGAGCCAGTAATCCCACCACTCACCAGAGCAAAACGGGAAGACATTTAGGACACAGACTACATGCCGACTACTTGGTCTTCGCCAAAGAAGAAAAGACAAAAGATGATGTCGAAGCGGACTAAAGACCACATATTGTAGAAGAAAACAACGGGATCGTCCTCCTCAACTCCCATTCAGCCAACACCACCTCCACCTTAGACTTAGATACCACCACCTCCAGCTCAGACACAGACACCACCACCTCCACCTCCTGTTCAACCTAAGCCACCCAAACATCCTAAGCCACCAACACAGCCAAAACCACCTCAACCACCCACTAAACCCAACAAACCCATAATCACCACCCAAGTTCCCATTTCACCACCACTACCACCTTTCACTCTCATCACTATCTCACTCTCATACTCACATCCACCACACAGAACCACCACCATAATCAGGCAAGAGTCAGAGGGACAAAGGCAAGGCTCACATGCGTACGCTTTCGCCTTATGCACCTGAGGGGACTCCCGTAGATATTGTATGGCTACAAGAGCGAGTTTTCATGCTGGAACAAGACTCCAGTACCAAAGATGAGACGATTATTGAGCTGCAGGGAGCTCTGGTCAGAGTTTGCGAGATGTTCAGGAGATAGATACGCGACCTTGATCGCATGGAGAAGAAGAATGAGCGTTGATGAAGAGATAGGGATGCAGAAGAAAGAAAAAGAAAAGAAAGACGATTGGGATGATGACGCTGAGAAAGATGGAGACAAACCCAAAGATGACAAAGGGAAGGATAAAGAGGATGACGATATGGGAGGTAAAATTGGCCTGGGTGCCAGTTCGTTAGAACAGAAGGATGATGATCATGTCCAGGACGCTGCCTAGGATACCGATGCTTCTAATAATCCACAGTCTGTGGACAATCCTCTAGACTATTATGATGATTTATTCTAGGATCTTCCCGAGAACTTTCTGTTTGAAGGACTTAGTGATGAGCTCAGTGGAGCGAGATTAGGAGATCTGTTTGCAAATGTGTCTATGGATTCCGTTTTTGATGCGATGTGTGGCCATGAGATAGCCGAATCTTCTGCAGGAGCATCTGCCGAAGAAGGACCAGAAAACGTTATTCTCGGCAACGTCAACAAGGACTCATATGTAGACTTCTTGTATGCTCACAACTACGTCAACTCAGAAGGACAGGAGATTGCCCCTCTAGCCAAAGTTATTGATAGTTGGTTTGATAAGCAGAAAGACTGGACACTTGCTCCTCCAGAGGTTCAAGCATCATGGCTTGCGGAAGTGCAGGAAGAACATCCAGAGCATACATTCACGACATGTGAAAGAGATTTGTGTGCAGTTCGCAATGACAAATCCAATATTTTCTGCTGGACGTGCGCCAAAGATAAAGATCTATATCTATTGAAGAGACTGAATGGGAAGGTAGAATATTTCAAGAGGCCAAGGGATTTGTGCTCATTGCCAAAGTTCGACATAAGGAGCATCAACAAAGCTATGTTCTTTAATCCCTCGAAAGACACTCAGGCCGATCTGTTCACCAAATTCTTGACGGATCAATGCGACAAATACTTTCCAGTGATGAAGACAGCTAAAGACAAGCATTTTGTGTCCACTTGCATCCTGGATCCGGTCAAGAAGGAACTATGGATTTAATGCAAGTATCCACCTCCATACACTGAGAAAGCCATTCGTGTCTTTTCACGAGCTCCTGACAACTTCTTAGTCAACTTCCTGTATTGGTATTTTGACGAGAAGACACTTGCAACTATTATACTTCGGAACAAGGACGATATCAATGACTTTGATATGATCTTGGATCCGATGGATCTTTTGAAGTTCGGCAAGGAAGATATTCAGAGATTGCACAAGTAGCCGATCAAAGTTTATGGCGGATGGTACGAAGAGGCAAAGCCCTTTACTCACATAATCGCTTTTGCTATGGAGTAGAAACTATATGCCGGAGCAGGTCCTCACTCTGTCTCTCTCCCTATCGGCTGACTTCATCAGTCTTGGGGGAGTTTGTAGAGCCCGACTAAAGATGAAGACTGATAAAATCAACTAGAGAAGAGTCAAAGACCTGATTTTGTTTATTTTCGTGTGCTTTGTATTTCGTGTACAGTTGTATTTCGAGTACTCAACCATTTTCGTGTATAGAGATTCGAGTACTCCTAGAATAGTATAAATTGACGTATTTTGTATGGTTCTAGTGTTGGATTTCCGAGGCGTGCTCTCTAGATGTTTTGAGGCACTGTTTCATGAACTTCATTGAATATATTAAAGTTTTGATTTTTCTTCTTGTTCTTGAGATTCTATTATGGATTCCGCATGTTATAGAGTCATTTGATGTAGATTGAAAACATAAAGCTCGTTTCTTGACATATTTTGGGGCCTACACGGTTTGGTCAATTACATGGAGTTAAATATTTCTCAAAAATAGACCAGCGTTTAGGCTATCACCAGCTCAGGATTCAAGAGGAAGACATACCCAAGACGGCTTTTCGTACCCAATACGGTCACTATGAATTAATGGTGATGCCATTAAGATTGACGAACGCACCATGAATCTTATGAACCGGGTTTGCAAGCCGTATTTAGATCAATTCGTTATCATCTTTATTGATGATATACCGATCTATTCAAAGAGTGAGAAGGAACACGAGCAACGTCTGTAACACCCCGACCGATGGCGGAAACGCCAGGATGCCACGAGGGATGTGTAGATTGTTCATAAGCTCGTGGGCATCTAATTAAATCATCACATAATCATATAATCAACCAAATTAATTACAACAAAAATCATGTTCATCATGAATTAAATACATCAGTTACACAAAAGAATTAGCTAAACTAACTAAACTCTAATCGCCAGAATTTTAGTTAATTTTAGCTAAGTCCAAGATCCAATGTGATGATGTCCAAAATATGAGAGTCCATCCTTCTCAACCTACTTAGCTTCTTCACCTGAAACATGTAAGAAAATCAAGTGTCAACTACGAAGTTGTTGGTGAGTAATCATAAGTTTTTATACTTAAAAGGGTTTTATAAAATGGATATAAAAGTTTATGTTTAAAATGGTTTTATCAAAAGGTTTAGATAAAATGACTTTAAATGCTTATGATTCTTCTGAGAAAATCCACATGAGTACCTGTGAGAATATCCAACACAATCATCCCAACACATAACCAACACATTATCACATAATCAATTAAATCATAGTTAATAATAGATAATCATAGACAATAATAGATAATCAACCACATAACCATTCAACAAAACTCAAACATCAATATTCTCAAATAATATTTGTGACTATACATGGATATTATGTAATTAACATAAGTTAAAAACATGATCCATGGAGTGGAAGCTATCCACGTGACAATACATGAAACCAATGCAATTAACCAAGGTCAAGGGCATTGTTTCACGGAGTTGCGATAATTCAAGTGGCAATACATGTAATCTTTGTTATTGACCGAAGTCAATGACGATGTTACACAGATGTATAATAATCAGTGATAATCCATAATAATGAATATCATATTGATAAACAGGTATCATCCATGTGTTATCAAAATAAGATTTAATTTGGTATACATGTTTCACCTCCGAGTTTTAAAACAAAACAGTTTAAAAGAAAGGGAGGTTATGAGAACTCACCTGAGTCTTTTGATTCAGTGTTCTCGTATAATGCGCGCTCACGTATGTAAACTCAAACAACTCAAAGATCTGTAATTATCGTGCATTTCATGTGCATGAGTATGTGAATAAAATTCAAGTATCAAAGGTGTTCTCTTGTTTATCATTAAATGCCTCTTTAACTTTAACCCGTCAATCCAAGTTAAGATGATTTATTTAACACCTTCTTTAAGTACTCATCATTAATATAATTTAGACTTACTAGTCCTAATTATTCAATGGAAATGAACTAGTTGTAATGTTGTAAGTGTCTCTTCCTAAATATGTATTTTCTATGGTAATAACCCTAATCATATACATACTTAAACATCCATGCACGTTCACTTTTATTAATCAACATATTATTACTTATAAAAGTTTACTTAATTCTTAACAGAATATTATGTAGGTCATTTACACATGATGTTAAAACCATGTAAAATCTCATATTTTTACTTAGATAATTTAGAAAAATTAATAGCTTGGATTAAGCATGCATGCATGTCTTCACTTCATTATTTTATTCAATTGTTCACCCTTAGCTTTTAGGTAAAGTGTTTAAGTCTTAGCAACCCTTGTTCAATATTTTTAGTCCTTGTTCAACTAATTTCCAGCGAACCTATTGCCCATGCATCCCTAGGTTCGGCCAAATCACTAAGGTTCGGTGCCCATTGTCTTAAATCGTTTAGGGTTCGGGGACAAAGCGAAGGTTCCGCCCCCTTATAAACTAATCAGGGTTCACTGATCATTAAAATGGTTCGTGAGAGGCTAGGTTCAGCCAGAGGGTTCGCTATGTGTGAGGTTCGCCGCATGCATAGTCGACCAACATGCAAGGATCGGCTGAGTTCACCCAGATTCGAACAAAGAAGGTTCGCAGCCTCAATGCAAGGGTTCGTCGGCTAAGAGTTCGGCTGTATATCAACAGGTTCGCTCGGGAGTTTGCTGAACCAAGGTTCGCCACCCCTAGGTTCGGCCCCTAGAGAGAGAGTGAGTGTTGGTGAAATGAAAAGGAAGAGGAAGAAACTCTTCCTTATATCGCGTATCGTCACCACGTGTCCGGTCTCGTTTTTATCGCGATAAAATATAACAATTGCTCGGTTTTAACGTAAACAGTTTTAAAATATAAAACCTTTAAATAAATAAATCTCGCTCTAATTAAAATGATTTTAAACTAAATCGTTTGAATAAAAACACTTCCGTTTATTTTCGTTAGATTTATTATTTAAACAAAATAATTCGTTCCGATTTGTTTTAGGTTGTGATTCCTAATAAACGTTTTTAGTTTTCATTTATTAATTTAACATCGTTAGATATTATTTGTGATCTCGTCGAAACACGTTACTCGTGTACGTATTCCTAAAGATCGTCACCTTTGCGAATCCAACGTTTGTATCGTATTTCGATTCGATTTTTGATTAATGGAATATCGTTTCAGAATATTATTCTTACTGATTATATTCGTGTGAATCGTCACCCACGCGAATACATTATTAAGTTAATATTTCTGAATTAATATTCGCGTTTTTATTATTTTCGTAACCTCACCATCGCGTAATTATTTTCATTATTTTATTATCTTTAATATTATAAATCCCAATCCATTACCAATAACAAACTCCAATCCCTTTTCATTCTAAACCATAACCCCTAATCCGTGTATTCATCTGCGATAAACTCTCTTGTTCTGTTTAGTTGAGTTACAACTAAACTTCCCATGGCTTACGCGTATAATAATATATTCTGAATATGTATACCAATAACAGTGATAATCATCAAATAATGCATTCAGTAATTCATTATCATTAATAATTATTAATCTCTGATCATAACAGTACAATCGTACGGATGTACAGAGGACCGGAAATACAGTGATGTTAAAGTCTCCCCTAGTTAAAGGAATTTCATCCCGAAATTCAACTTGGAGTGACCGTAGTGAATAAATGTGGGTACTTAAGCTTCATCTGATCTTCTCGCTCCCAGGTGAATTCTGGACCCCGCTTCGATTCCCAACGTACTTTGATAATTGGAATTCTACTGCGTTTTAGTTGTTTAACCTCACGATCCATTATCTCCACTGGTTTTTCAACAAAGTTCATGGTATCATCGATGGGAATATCATCGAGTGGCACTTGAAGATCTTGATCAGCTAAGCACTTTCTCAAATTGGACACGTGAAACGTCGGGTGTACGTTACTAAGTTCAGGAGGAAGTTCCAATTTATAGGCAACCTTCCCAATCCGTTCGAGGATCTTAAAAGGGCCAACATATCGTGGAGCAAGCTTCCCCTTCTTTCCGAATTGAACAACGCCCTTCCAAAGCATTACTTTGAGCAATACCATATCTCCCACTTCAAACTCTAAAGGTTTCCGTCGCTTATCCGCGTAACTCTTCTGTCGACTGCGTGCAGCTAATAGATTGTCACAGATCTGGAGGATTTTGTCAGCCGTTTCTTGAATAATCTCGGGACCAGTGATCTGCGATTCGCCGACCTCGGTCCAACAAATAGGTGACCGACATTTTCTACCATAAAGAGCTTCAAACGGTGCCATACCAAAACTCGCGTGATAACTGTTGTTATATGAGAACTCGACCAATGGTAAATGGCTATCCCAATTTCCACCGAAGTTGATGACACAAGCTCTTAACATGTCTTCCAATGTCTGAATCGTTCGCTCCGTTTGGCCATCCGTTTGAGGATGATAAGCGGTGCTAAGATCCAACCTTGTTCCAAAAGCTTCATGAAGTGATTCCCAAAATCGAGCCGTGAAACGAGCATCACAATCCAATATTATGCTTAAGGGAATACCATGTCGGCTCACGATCTCATCAATATAGATACGAGCTAATTTTCTCACAGGGTACATCTCACGTATTGGTAAGAAATGAGTCGACTTGGTCAATCTATCAACTATCACCCAAATGTTATCTTTACCGTTTACAGTTCGTGGGAGTTTGGTAATAAAATCCATAGAGATGTTCTCCCACTTCCACATAGGTATTTCCTGTTGTAACAACAATCCTGAAGGTCGCTGGTGTTCTGCCTTGACTTTAGCACAGTTAAGGCACTTGGACACATACTCAGCAATATCCTTCTTCATACCGGGCCACCAGTACAATTCCTTAAGGTCTTGATACATCTTATCAGAACCCGGATGGATTGAATAACGAGACTTATGAGCTTCACCATAATCACCATCCTAAGATCACCCCTGTTCGGTATCCACAACCGATTCAAATAGTACATCAACCCATCATCCTTAGTTTCCAATAAAATCTCAGCCCCGCAAGACATCTCATTTTTCAAGTTATCCTGAGCCAATGAGTGTTGTTGGGCTGTGAGAACATCATTACGGAGATTAGTGTGCACTCGGACACTATTAATCAGAACTTGACTTTTGCGACTAAGCGCATTTGCTACTACATTCGCCTTACCAGGATGGTAGCGAATTTCACAATCATAATTGTGACAATCCGACTTTTCAAGTTAACCTTGTTAACCTTCGTAGGCCCAATAAGACCAATGAAGGCCCAACAAGCCCAACAAGGCCAATGAAGACCCAGTAAAGCCAAAAGAAGATCCAGTAAGGTCAAGGAAGACCCAACAAGACCAATTAGGCCCAATGAAGCCTATGTAGGCCCAATAGAGTCAAAGTAGGCCCATTAAGCCCAATGGTGGCCCAGTTAGGCCAAAGAAGGCCCAGTAAGGCCAAAGGGAAAGCCCAATAAGACCAAGGAAGGCCCAATAAGGCCCAATTGTATTTAAGAAGCTCAACTGAGTAAATTAAGCCCAACGATGTTCTAAGAAGTTCAATTAGTAACAATTAGGGATCTTAGGTTCAAGTTTGTTAATCGATATGATAAGCTATTGATCCAGAATAACATGTAGTAGTTAAGGTTAAATAAAAATCAGATTTTAAGTGTTTAATTTCAAGAATTAGGTCACAAGTTGAAATAATGGGTGATTTTGACTTCTAAAAGTCAAAATTCATTTATATATATTGGGGAAATTCGAAATTCTTCAAATTCGAAGTGGTAATTGCGAATTTATCATCCATAATCATGGTAATAATGATAATAAACCGTTTACATACGTTTTAAACCATTAGCATTCGAATTAAATGGAATTATGAGCATAAATGTTGTAACCGTCGCATGGTTACATCAAAACCATGAAATTCGACTTCCATTCTCACAATTGCACAATCCTACACCATAATCGGCACATTCAGAGTCTTTAACATCCATCAATTCGATCTTGTAAGCTGTGGACAGAGGAAACCGATCGTAGGGTAGCCGTACTCAAGCTCAAAGTTGATTTATATCAATTCGGCCACAAATCAAGTAAGTTTTCGTTCTAATACCTTCTAAAACAACCGACTAAGATAATCCCTATGTTAATTCGTAGTTCCACTATCGAATTGATCATGAACGACAATTAGGGTTCTAAGTAGAAACGGTTTTGGGGGATTTGATTTCAATGGATTCAAAAATCGAATTAAATGATACCAATAGTTTCAGAAGGGTTCGATGTAACTAAACCAGGTATCAATTTCAGTAGGTTACAACGATTTGATGGATTTTAGTTCTAGGGTTCATGCTTTAAGAACGAATTGGGGGATTGGGTTAAAATGGGTTCAGAAATCGAACTGAATGTTATCAGTAGTTTCAGACAACCCCGATTAAGCATAACCCCATTTCAATTCGTGGTTTCAATAACGAATTGGATGAATTCGATGATTAGGGTTCATAAGATGAATACGTTTTTGGGTTTTGATGCAAACTGATATGATTATCGAAATTGATTAATCAAAAAGGTTCGAAATTTCGAAATTGATGAAAACCCTATGGTGTTAATGTTAATCGGATTCGAAATGTTGATCAATTGGATGGGTAAAGCTTCGGCTATAGTATCATCAAAGAGAACCATTTAGTTAGGATGTAAAAGAATTTATTTCCGAAATCTATTGCGAAACCCTAGCGGGCTGAGATGGTAGATGCTGTGTGTTTGGTGTGGGGAGTCGCGGGTTCGATCCCGGGCAACACCAATTTTTGGGTTTTAACTCATATTTTGGTAGTTTTGAAATATCTCTCACATACGGACTCCGTTTTAATTCGTTCAAGTTGCGTTGGAACCGTAACGAGAATACGAACGTGTTAGGATGATAAAATTCATATTTTAATCCGAACACGAAATCGCGTATAATTACGTTTAATTAAATAAAATCGTATAGGATTTTATTTAAACGATTTCAAAAGCACGCGTACTTTTGTATGCACATTCTTAACACTCTAACTTACGTGTGTTGACACGTATGTGATTTCAAGCACAAAATGACATTTCGAATAACACTAGGTTATTGTTTAAACACAGATTCTTCGTAGAAGGATTTCTTTCACGAGCTTTTAGTGTGTGATCATTCTGCTATTATCAAAGGTGCGTACACGGCCCCTTTCTTATTTTAAACTGTTTTGGGGGAGAAAACATGTGCAACAAACTGTTTTTAGATACAAATCACTTGCATGAGTTAGCTGTTTACATTGTGTGACAACATATCAATTTGAAAGTCCTTACACACCTCGAACCGTTTAGTTTGCTGTAATGCAAAGCGTGGTAGTTGGAAATAGATCTATTAGGTTTGACAAACCTCACCTGGTAGATGGGATCTACGTAGGTGTTTGACTGACCAAACACAATTTACTATTGTTGTGATAGACAATAGTGGCAAGGCGAAAACATGCTATAGCATGGCAATCAGTCAGCTTCGGTATCGACCACTTATGTAAATAGTTTATATGACTAGCTATCATGACTGTGCATGTGTGATTATGTTATCTACAATCTTGTTATTCAAACTGTTGTTTTGAACATTATGATTATTTAAAACCTGTGTTATGCACCAACCTTTGTGTTGACTTGATTTGCATGTTTTCTCAGGACGCTAAGGCGCGCGTTACAGCTGGCATGGACTAGGAGATAGAGTCTCATGCATGTTAAACATTTTGAACAATTGAATTTGAATATTTTAGTATTTTGGTTTGTAATGTTACTTTACAACTGTTTATGGTTTTTAAACGCTTCCGCAACTTTTTGTAAACTCTGAATGTTATGTTTTAAAGACCAACGTATGTTTTGAAATTCATATAGAGGTCTTCGCTATGTCTAATGATCTGAGATCCTGGTTTGTCATGCTCCCAAACGGTATGATTCCGTTAGTTGGAATTGGGGGTGTGACAATAATCGTTTAACAGTTCAACCCATCTCCGTTGTCTCATGTTAAGTTTTTTCTGATTGAGAGTATGTTGTAAGCTTTTATGATTAGTGAACACTACACACTTAGTGCCATAAAGATAATGTCTCCATATCTTCAAGGCAAACACGACTGCACTAAGTTCTAAGTCGTGTGTAGTGTAGTTCTTCTCATGAATCTTTAGCTACCTTGATGCATATGCCACAACCTTTCCCCGTTGCATGAGAACACAGCCGAGACCTAGGTTGGATGCATCACAGTATACCACAAAATCATCATTTCCATCAGGCAGTGTCAAGACAGGAGCATCACAAAGTTTCTGCTTCAAAGTCTGAAACGCCTCTTCTTGCTTTGGTCGCCACTCGTACGGCTTATTCTTCTAAGTCAAAGAAGTGAGAGGGACGGCAATTCTGGAGAAATTCGAGATAAACCGCTGATAGTAACCGGCAAGTCCGAGAAACGATCGAATCTCCGTCGGTGTCTTCGGTGTATTCCAATTCTTCACCGCATCAATCTTTGCAGGATCCACGTGAACACCATTTTCATTGACTATGTGTCCCAAGAAATGAACTTCCTTAAGCCAAAATTCACATTTGGAGAATTTGGCATACAGTTGTTCTTTTCTCAAAACCTCCAAAATCAACTTAAGGTGTTGCTCGTGTTCCGTTTTGCTCTTTGAATATATCAGAATGTCATCAATGAATACAATCACAAATTTATCCAAGTATGGCCTGCATACACGGTTCATGAGGTCCATGAAAACCACCGGTGCATTGGTAACGCTGAAACGCATTACCAGAAATTCATAATGGCCATATCTGGTTCTGAAAGCTATCTTTGGAATATCATCATCATGTACGCGAAGCTGATGATACCCAGACCTCAGATCGATCTTTGAAAACCATGCCGAGCCTTGAAGCTGATCGAAGAGATCATCGATGCGCGGCAGTGGATATCGATTCTTAATTGTGAGTTTGTTCAATTCACGATAATCGATGCACATTCGGAATGACCCGTCCTTCTTCTTGACAAACAGGACCGGTGCACCCCATGGCGAATGGCTCGGGCGAATGAATCCTTTATCAGTCAATTCTTGCAGTTGGCTTGCCAATTCTTGCAACTCCGAAGGCGCAAGTCTGTAAGGAGCTTTGGTAACTGGGTTCGCACCAGGTACTAAGTCAATGCGAAACTCTACTTGGTGTTCTGGTGGAAGACCCGGCAAATCATCTAGAAATACTTCTGGGAAATCTCTAATTACAGGACCGTCTTCAATGTTCTTCCCTTTCTCCTTTTTCTCCATAATGTGTGCTAAAAATGCTATACACTTCTTCCTAAGGTACTTGTGTGCTTTGGTGCATGACATCAACTTAAGACCTTTGCTAGAGGTTTCTCCAAAGACTCTTAAAGTTTCACCCGAAGGTAAAGGAATGCGAATGTATTTTTCATGGCAAATTATCTCCGCTTTGTGGGTGGCTAACCAATCCATGCCTATGATAACATCGAAGCTACCAAGATGCATAGGTATGAGATCAATTGGGAAAACGTGATCACTTAAGTTCACAGTACATGCAATAATAACAGCGTCAATATCAATAGTGTTTCCGTCAGCCACGTCCACGTTAAACAGTTTATCTAAATATGTACGTGTTCTACCAAGCAAGCATTCAAAATCATATGAAACGAAACTCCTATCAGCACCAGAATCAAATAAGACAGATGCATAAGAGTTGTTGATCAGAAATGTACCGTTGACCACATCCTGGTTGGCTTGAGCAGCTGTGCATTCAGCTGAAATGCTCTACCACGAGCCACCCATTAATTATTTTCGGTCAGCTTTGGGCATTGGTTTCTGAAGTGACCCACTTCGCCGCACTCATAACAGGCTCTTGCCTGTGCAGGTAGCTGGCGAACAGGTGCAGCTTGTATCGGTTGGGCTTGCGGAGCGGGCAATGCAAGCGGAGCAGGTTGCATCCTCTGTGCTTGTTGTGCACTCCGGCAAACGTTATTAAAGTGGCCAAACTTGCCGCAGTTGTTGCAGACGCGACAAGGCAAGTTTGGCATGTGGTGATATCTGCAAGTATTACATTGGGGAGTATTCCTAGTGTAATTTCTGGCAGTGGTATTGTTGGATGATTGCTGCGCAGTCTTTGCAGCAGGAGCAGTGACCATGAAATTCCTGGTCTTTCTCTTTTTGCTGCTGCTTTTAGAAGAACTAGCAGCTTCAGACTTGTCTTCAGTCTTTGTTTCTTTTGTAGCAGTCTTCACCTCAGCCTTCTTTTTTCCTTTTCTTGTGAGAGTTCCAGCCCTTACATGGTTGTCAGTCTGCGTTGCAGATAAACGGATTGCAGCCTCCAGTGTGGTAGGGTTGCAACCATAGACTGTGCCCTGAATCTGCATAGGCAGACCGCCTATGTACTTCTCAATTGCTCTCTCTAGCGGTGTCACTAGATGAGGCACCAGCAGGCTATACTCATGGAACTGAGTATTGTAGATTACATTCTCCCCACTGTCCTGCTTGAGTTCCCAGAACTCAGTCTCAAGCTTCCTCATCTCACTGCGAGGACAAAATTCAGTGGTCATCAGCTTTTTGACCTCTGCCCATGTTAGTGCAAGGGCATCATCAACTCCCCTAGTTCATTTCTCCCCATTCCACCATGTTAGTGCTCTCTTTTGGAAAACACTAGTGGCATAACGAACTTTCAAGTTCTCGTGGCAATCACTGTTGATGAAAGTGTTCTCAATACTCTCGAACCACTGCAGCAGACCAGTGGCTGACTTAGAACCTGTAAACTTCAGTGGATTACAGGAGTTGAAGTGTTTGAATGTGCAAGTTGGAGGGTTTGCACCACCTCGGTTCTAATTGATGTTCTGATTGGCTTGAGTCAGTTGATTAACCAATCCAGAAATAAGTGCTGCTAACTCTTGTATGCCGGAGTTGGCATTATTGTTGTTAGCATCCCCATTGTTCGAGTCATCTTCGTTGTGACGGTGTAGCAGCATGTTTCTGAGGAATTAGAAACATGTTACTACCGTTTACAACGTAAGTCATACAAACAATGGTCAAATGAGTTCATTTAAACAGTTAGGATTACATATAGGAACTATATTTTCTCCTATCTGTCATTAAACTCATAAAAATTTAAATCTCCTAGAATTATACTAAGTGTCCTAGTTGGTCATAACTAATATTAACTAACTATTCCTAAGTTCCATACATTCCCCACCCTATACCAACACTAACAACCTCCCGATGCAATGCAACAAGTTTATATATAGGGCATATGCAGAGGTAGATCGCAATCTCCCCTACACCGTCCCACCACCGTTCCATTGCACCATGATTATGCTTTTGTTAGAATTTAGGGTGTATCATGTATCTTACCATAGTCTCACTTCACAAACCTTATGCTAGATAGGATAATTTTGAGTGAAGTGGTCTCCAGTTCCCTTGGACAATTAGGTTCGCCTAATGTCTAAGTTCACCTGACATGTAGGTTTACCTATTTCTAAGTTCACCTAATGTCTAAGTTTACCTGACATTAAAGTTCCCCTAATGTCTAAGTTCACTAAGTTTCATACCAAATCCCAATGTCCATAATTATCAATATGGGTTCATATCATCACTAAGTGTTCTTATTGTCACTAAGTGTTCATATCCTCCCTATAATTTACTCTCATCAAGTGTCCATACCATCACTAAGTGTTAGTATCATCACTATGCGTTTATATTATTCCCAAGTGTCTATATCCACACCCAAGTTTTACAATCCATTACTAATCGTTCGTATAGGTCGTTGATCCTATACACCCTCGGTGTCCAATAAGCGTGTTTATAAATGATTTTATAAGTGTTCATCAAGTATGATCATCCATAAGCGTCAATCCAAACCAACCTCAATCAACATACCAACAACATCAACCTTACAACATTTCCTAATAATCCCCTAATAATATCCTAAGTTCCTGACACTGACAGACCCCCAATATACTACAAATGGTATATGTATAGGGCATATGCAAGGGTAGATCGCAATCTCCCTTACACCGTCCCACCACCTTTGTAGTATACCACGAGTGTGTCCTTGTCTGGAGATCAAGAGATCTAACAGATAATCCCTAAAGTAGATAAATTCCTAAGCAGTTAAGTTCATAAGCAGATAAGTGTCCCAAACGGGTAGTTCCCTTATTCCTCAATACTGACATCCACCCGATGTACTGTAAATGGTATATATATAGGACGTATGATAAGTGTAGGTCGCAACCGCCCATACCACCGTCCCACCACCTTTACAATACACCACGAGTATGTCCTTATCGAGTCATTAGGGCACAAATAAGCAAATAATTAGTAAACAACATATATAGATCAGATGTATAACAGGAGTTCAATTAACATGTAATAAACACATAAGCATGAAATCCAGAATATACTAACTAGTGTATGAAATAATTCATACTAGGGTATCCTATGGTTATAGACTAGGTCCACCATTTCTAGTAACCTAATTCCCTATAACCCAGGCTTTGATACCAATCTGTAACACCCCGACCAATGGCGGAAACGCCGGGATGCCACGAGGGATGTGTAATTGTTCATAAGCTCATGGGCATCTAATTAAATCATCACATAATCATATAATCAACCAAATTAATTACAACAAAAATCATGTTCATCATGAATTAAATACATCAGTTACACAAAAGAATTAGCTAAACTAACTAAACTCTAATCGCCAGAATTTTAGTTAATTTTAGCTAAGTCCAAGATCCTATGTGATGATGTCCAAAACATGAGAGTCCATCCTTCTCAACCTACTTAGCTTCGTCACCTGAAACATGTAAGAAAATCAAGTGTCAACTACGAAGTAGTTGGTGAGTAATCATAAGTTTTTATACTTAAAAGGGTTTTATAAAATGGATATAAAAGTTTATGTTTAAAATGGTTTTATCAAAAGGTTTAGATAAAATGAGCATAAATGCTTATGATTCTTCTGAGAAAATCCACATGAGTACCTGTGAGAATATCCAACACAATCATCCCAACACATAACCAACACATTATCACATAATCAATTAAATCATAGTTAATCATAGATAATCATAGACAATAATATATAATCAACCATATAACCATTCAACAAAACTCAAACATCAATATTCTCAAATAATATATGTGACTATACATGGATATTATGTAATTAACATAAGTTAAAAACATGATCCATGGAGTGGAAGCTATCCACGTGACAATACATGAAACCAATGCAATTAACCAAGGTCAAGGGCATTGTTTCACGGAGTTACGATAATTCAAGTGGCAATACATATAATCTTTGTTATTGACCGAAGTCAATGACGATGTTACACAGATGTATAATAATCAGTGATAATCCATAATAATGAATATCCATAATATGAATATCATATTGATAAATAGGTATCATCCATGTGTTATCAAAATAATATTTAATTTGGTATACATGTTTCACCTCCGAGTTTTAAAACAAAACAGTTTAAAAGAAAAGGGAGGTTATGAGAATTCACCTGAGTCTTTTGATTCAGTGTTCTCGTATAATGCGCGCTCACGTATGTAAACGCAAACAACTCAAAGATCTGTAATTATCGTGCATTTCATGTTCATGAGTATGTGAATAAAATTCAAGTATCAAAGGTGTTCTCTTGTTTATCATTAAATGCCTCTTTAACTTTAACGCGTCAATCCAAGTTATGATGATTTATTTAACACCTTCTTTAAGTACTCATCATTAATATAATTTAGACTTACTAGTCCTAATTATTCAATGGAAATGAACTAGTTGTAATGTTGTAAGTGTCTCTTCCTAAATAAGTATTTTCTATGGTAATAACCCTAATCATATACATACTTAAACATCCATGCACGTTAACTTTTATTAATCAACATATTATTACTTATAAAAGTTTACTTAATTCTTGACAGAATATTATGTAGGTCATTTACACATGATGTTAAAACCATGTAAAATCTCATATTTTTACTTAAATAATTTAGAAAAATTAATAACTTGGATTAAGCATGCATGCATGTCTTCACTTCATTATTTTATTCAATTGTTCACCCTTAGCTTTTAGGTAAAGTGTTTAAGTCTTAGCAACCCTTGTTCGATATTTTTAATCCTTGTTCAACTAATTTCCAGCGAACCTATTGCCCATGCATCCCTAGGTTCAGCCAAATCACTAAGGTTCGGTGCCCATGGACTTAAATCGTTTAGGGTTCGGGGACTAAGCAAAGGTTCGGCCCCCTTATAAACTAATTAGGGTTCGCTGATCATTAAAATGGTTCATGAGAGGCTAGGTTCGGCCAGAGGGTTCGCTATGTGTGAGGTTCGCCGCATGCATAGTCGACCAACATGCAAGGCTTGGCTGAGTTCACCCAGATTCGAACAAAGAAGGTTCGCAGCCTCCATGCAAGGGTTCATCGGCTAAGAGTTCGGCTGTATATCAACAGGTTCGCCACCTGGAGGTTCGGCCCCTAGGGTTTGTGAGTGTAGAAGGTTCGTTGATGGCGGCACAGGGTTCGACAGATGCAATAGCAGGGTTCGGCCCCCTACTGGGATGCGAACCTTCTGTTACATCATCATCATCCTCAAGCCCCTGCTGATCAATGACTATACCTAGTTTCTAACTGATCCTACAATCTCGTTTTAGGGTTTTTAAAACCCTAAAGTCGTTCACAATGATAAGGATGATGGTTATTGTATGTTTAAGAGTAAAAACATAAAGAAGCTCGATAATTACCTCGAATTTTTGATCAAACGTGGGATTTTCTTGTACTTTCTTCTTCTTCTTGATCTTGTGGTCGTTTGGAGCCAAGAATCACGTGAATCCGTCAAGAAATGAAGATTTTATGGTAGAGAGAAAATGGAGGTAGTGAGGGTGACGAAAATGGAGATGTAGAGAGAGAGTGAGTGTTGGTGAAATGAAAAGGAAGAGGAAGAAACTCTTCCTTATATCGCGTATCGTCACCACGTGTCCGATCTCGTTTTTATCGCGATAAAATATAACAATTGCTCGGTTTTAACGTAAACACTTTTAAAATATAAAACCTTTAATTAAATAAATCTCGCTCTAATTAAAATGATTTTAAACAAAATCGTTTGAATAAAAACACTTCCGTTTATTTTCGTTAGATTTATTATATAAACAAAATAATTCGTTCGGATTTGTTTTAGGTTGTGATTCCTAATAAACGTTTTTAGTTTTCATTTATTAATTTAACATCGTTATATATTATTTGTTATCTCGTCGAAACACGTTACTCGCGTACGTATTCGTAATGATCGTCGCCTTTGCCAATCCAACGTTTGTATCGTATTTCGATTCGATTTTTGATTAATGGAATATCGTTTCAGAATATTATTCTTACTAATTATATTCGTGTGAATCCTCACCCACGCAAATACATTATTAAGTTAATATTTCTGAATTAATATTCGCGTTTATATTATTTTCGTAACCTCACCATCGCGTAATTATTTTCATTATTTTATTATCTTTAATGTTATAAATCCCAATCCATTACCAATAACAAACTCCAATCCCTTTCCATTCTAAACCATAACCCCTAATCCATGTATTCATATGCGATAAACTCTCTGATTCTGTTTAGTTGAGTTACAACTAAACTTCTCATTGCTTACGCGTATAATAATATATTCTGAATATGTATACCAATAACAGTGATAATCATCAAATAATGCATTCAGTAATTCATTATCATTAATAATTATTAATCTCTGATCGTAACAGTACAATATTACGGATGTACGGACGACCGGAAATACAGTGATGTTACAACATCTCAAAACAATCTTGGAACTCCTAAAGAATGAACAACTCTATGCCAAATTCTACAATTGTGAATTTTGGATAAGAGAAGTTAAGTTTTTTGTGTCACGTGATTAATAGTAATGGTATTCATGTGGATCTTGCCAAGATCGAGGCAATCAAGAACTGGGACGTGCTGTAACAACCAGTTTTTAATAATGAATGTATTGCGAATAATCGTTTATTGAACGATTGTGGTTCTTGCAATTTGAAAATATGTGAGAATTACGTCATTAATGGCAAGAGCACATGTGATCGTTCTAGAAATCCACGTTAGTTGATGATTGTAATTATTACAATTGATAGTATGTGAGAAATGATGAACGTGGGAGAAAACCGTGCGTGAAACGGAGTTACGGATCATCCGGAATCGCGAAACGAAGAAAATTATAAAATATTATGCTTTGGGACTCTTCGCGGTACGCGAAGGTGGTTTTGAGGTTCCTTCGCAGTACGCGAAGGACTCAAAATATCTAAAAAAGTCCAGAATTTCTTCGCGGTACGCGAAGACTTTCCTTGATCTTCGTCGCGGTACGCGACGGGTGAGGCGGTTTAGAAACATCTCAAATTTATCAGATTTCACAGAAAGTTTATAACTTTCTTTCTTTCGAACTTCCAACATCAACAGACGAACTTTGAGGCTGCCAAACTCCGATTTGAAGCCGATTAAACCCACGGATCGTACCAGAGAATGTATCTGCAACATCTGATCGTTGTTTTGGCATTGAATATCCGTTCGATCGGGTAACGATTCGTTTTATCCTACTAGTTTAATATTTTGTGAATTAAATCTAGTTTTGATTGTAATACTATGATTGTGGGTTTTGATTATCGCCTAATTGATAACTAGGAGTTGTTAGAAACGAAGAACTTAAGATTTTGATGGTAAAATCTTCGTTTTAAAGCCGGGATAATGTCCGGTTGTTATAAAACCCATATCATGGTGTGATAACTAGTAGGATGGGGTTGAACATGATTTTACATGAAATATGGATTATGATCCATGAGTTAAATGATGATTATGATGAATTGATGTTAAAAATTATTAACAAGTTATGATCTTAAAATAAAAATTAAATAATAAAAGTGATTAAAGATCGTAACTAATATAATGAACATCAATTATTTACTAAAATGCCAGGGGAGGCATGAAATATGAATAATTGTGATAATTGACTAAAACTTGCTAAACGTGGTAAGATAAAGTCATTTATGTGATAAATTGACTTTGAGCAAGTCAAATCAGTCAAGTGTGTTGAACTTGATTGTATGTGCTATACGTGTTGAAACTAGTTGTAAAAATGTATTTTGCAACTAGGTGGTGGTAGTGGAAGTCAAACCACTGGTCATAGAGCAAAAAAGGAGCCTGCAGTTGCTAACCCCTTATCTGATCAAGGGAAGTAATCCCACAACTATGACATCACATAATAAATATTGTATTTTTGTTGTTAAATAAATTATATGATAAGTATGGCATTGGTGCTTGAGGGAATGTTGAACAATAGAAGTTCAACAACCTATGATAAATCCAATACCTTGGTGAATAATAGTGTGGGAATTCTGTGATGGAAATACCGGTAGGTGAACATCATAGTAATTTGATTGAATTATATATGACTCCACAATGGTGGATAGCCAGAGGTGCTGGCAATTGTCTTAGATGGAAGTACCGGTGGGTGAACATCTTAAGACTTGAATTATATATGACTCCACAATGGTGGATAGCCAGAGGTACTGGCAATTGTCTTAGATGGAAGTACCGGTGGGTGAACATCTCAAGACTTGAACTAATTATGATATCACAAATGTGTAAATAGTCAGAGATGCTGACAAATAGCTATGGTGGAAGCACAGGAATGTGAACACCATAGTGTAATTTTGATTAAACTTTTGTAAGCAATAGTTGATGATTGGTAATATGATATTATTATATTGTGAGAGTCAATTCGAATAGAAATGACTCAGTTTGAATATTGATTGTGAAAAATGTACTTTTACATTTGGTTGTGCAAAACCCTTGGGGTTTACTTACTTAGTTCTTATGAACTAATGGGAATTATTGTGTGATGTTTGTAGGTCAAAAATGATGTACACAGCTGTAAGGATCGAGGTGGAGCAGAAATCGAACGATCAAACCTTGTTGCAAACGTGTGAAATGTTGGTTTAAACTTACTTATGTAAATAAATATTGTAAAATGTGTGACACGTTTACTTTTGTGTTAAACTTTGTTTATTATCATTAAATAAAGAAGGTCAAACAAGGTTTTTAAAAAAAATGAAAAATTTGCTGGGACCAACTCTGATATTATTTTAAAATGTTGAATATTAACCGGGGGTTACACGTGCCCACAACACCTACTGAGATAAGATCATTTCTGGGTTTGGCTGGTTATTATAAGAGATTTATTTTGAATTTCTAAGATAGCTTTGCTATTCACAAAGTTAACCCAGAAAAGCGAACCATTTGTGTGGACTCAGAAACAGGAAGAAGCATTTCAAACACTAAAAAAAAGATTGTGCAATGCTCCAATATTAACACTCCCTAAAGGCAATGACGACTTCGTGGTTTATTGTGATGCTTCCCATCAGGGACTTGGTTGTTTTTTAATGCAACGAGACAAAGTTATTGCCTACCCGTCACGAAAACTGAAGATACATGAGAAGAATTACACGACGCAAGACTTATAATTTGGAGTTTTTGTATTTGCTTTAAAGATTTGGTGACATTACCTTTATGGCACCAAATGCACAATCTTCATAGATCATAAGAGTTTACAATACATAGTTGATTAGAAGGAGCTTAGCATGCGACAGAGGCGTTGGATCGAGCTCCTGAACGATTACGATTGTATGATCAAATACCATCCGGGCAAAGCTAATGTTGTAGCCAACGCTTTGAGCCGGAAGGAAAGAGTCAAACCCTTGTGCGTAAGAGCAATGGGAATGACTGTGCAAACAAGCCTGAGAGATCAAATTCTACAAGCACAACAAGATGCAGTAGCGAGAAACAATTTGAGAAACGAGCTAGACTGTGGAGCCAAGCAACATTTTGAGATGAAACAAGATGGATTTATTTATTATCATGATCGTGTATGGATCCCGACAGTAGATGAATTCCGGAAAATTGTCCTTGACAAGGCACATAAAACACGTTATTCCGTTCATCCTAGTGCGGATAAGATGTACCAAGATCTTAGGTCATTTTATTGGTGGCTGGGTATGAAGAATGATGTGGCTACTTATGTTAGTAAGTGCCTCACTTGCGCCAAAGTCAAAGCTGAACACCAGAAACCGTCAGGTTTGCTGGAACAACCAGAAATACCACAATGGAAGTGGGAACAAATAGCTATGGATTTTATTACCAAGCTACCCCGTACTTCCAACGGACATGATTCCATATGGGTCATCATTGATCGATTGACTAAGTCCGCACATTTCTTGCCGATAAGAGAAAACTACAAGATGGAAAAGCTAGCAAAACTTTATGCCAATGAAATAGTAGTACGGTACGATGTGCCATTGTGTATTATTTCAGACTGGGATAGCCGATTTACATCGCGGTTCTGGCAATCGTTGCAACAATCCTTAGGGACAAGTGTTGACTTGAGCACATCTTACCATCCACAAATGGACGGTGAAAGCGAGCGAACAATACAAACCTTAGAAGATATGCTGAGGACATGTGTTCTGGACTTCGGTGGAACTTGGGATAATCATTTACCACTAGTTGAGTTCTCCTATAACAATAGCTACCACAGCAGCATTGGATGTGCTCCGTTTGAAGCACAATATGTAGAAAATGTTGGCCTCCAATTTGTTGGACCAAAGGGGGAGATAACAGAATCACCAGGCCTAAACTTATTTTGGAGACAATTGATAAGATTGCCCAGATTCAACAGAGACTACAAGCAATGCGCAGCCGCCAAAAGAGTTACGCAAACAAACGGTTAAAGCCTTTGGAATTTCAGGTGGGTCACTGAGTCATGCTGAAAGTGTCCCCGTGGAAAGGCGTGGTTCGTTTTGGGGCTTAGGGCAAGTTAGCACCAAGGTATGTCAGACCGTTCGAGATAACTCAACGGATTGGTCCTGTGGCATATGGACTCAGACTTCCTGATGAACTCAGCGAGGTACACGATGTGTTTCATGTATCAAATATTAAGAGATGTCTCCCTTGCGAATTGTTAGTCATACGGTGGGAGGAAAGACAAGTTGATGAGAAACTACACTTTATCGAGGAACCTGTAGAGATTATGGATTGTGAGGTCAAGAGACTAAAACGAAGTTGTATCCCTATTGTGAAGATTCGTTGGAACACCAAGCGCGGACCAGTGTTTACCTGGGAGCGTGAGGATCACATGAAGACAAAGTATCCCCACCGGCCTGTTTGAAGAAGTAGTGCCCGACAATGATGCTTAAATTTCGGGACGAAATTTCTTTAACAAGGGGAGACTGTGACAACTAGTACCGGATTGCCCGACAATCAGTACGGTATGTGTACTTTCACCATTACTATATGTAAATACAATATGTTTAACAGTTGTGTGACAATAGGACTACGAAAACAATCAACAGTTGTATGTGTTTGAATGAAAATTTAAATATACAAATACAACAATTCATATGAAACAACAATGTTAAAGAAAGTGACAAAAACATATCGGTTGCGATCTGATTTCCATAAATAACAGGAATCAGATGGCCAATAATTCTACGAGGAAACAATGTGAAAACAATTATAACAAGGTAAAAATAGGACAGTTTAGTTGAGTCCTTCAGTGAGTAAATACAAATAAAAACAGAAGTTCAGTATCGTTTTAGAATAATAAATCGAAACTGTGTTTGCGTGGGTGACGATTTACACAAACATATATATGGGTTTAACGTTCTGAACGATAACTGAAAATTAGGAAACAAAAGTTAGAAAGTAAAGCCATCGTCGTGTTCGTTTGGGTGACGATTTGAACGAAAACCCGCGAAGGTGATACGATCTGAAGAAACGTAAAAAATAAACGTTTCAAAACAATAAAATAAGAAAAAAAATTTGAGAAATTTATTAGGAATATCAACCTTAAAAAGAATAAAATAAAACTATTTATTTAAAGTTACGAAAAATACGCGTTACGTTACGGAAACTCGACGAAACGTAAAACCGAGCAAACCGAACGAATCCGAACTTGCTCAGGGTATAAAAACCCCAACCAAGCATTAAATCCTCATTTATTATCCCACCCACCTCCTTTCTCTCTCTAACTCCGGATCTTGCTTCTCTGTCTAGAAAACCAACAAAAAAATCACCATATGTTCCTCATTCCTTGGTCAAATCCTTCAATCTTGGTTTCAAATCGAAGCTGTAAACTTTCCCCACACGAAGGTAAAAACGATCGGCCCTATCTCCATCCCAAACTCCTGAAATTTTAGTATGAAGGTTCGGTTTTTAGGGCTTTCTACAAAGCCAACAAAAACTGAAGTTTAACCGGTTTTAAACATTTTTTGTTCGACCCAAACACCTTCTAAATGAGTTTTCTCACCTAAACCACTCAGAACGACTATATATTTGTCTAAAACTTGAAATCATAGTCTTTCATGGCTGAAAACCCGTTCAGGCTAATGGCCATAAGAATGAGCCATTCGGGAGAATGAGCGATAAGAATGAGTCATTCGGGAGAATAAGCCTTAAGAATGGCTCATTCTTGTGAAAGTCATAAGACTGAGCCACTCATTCGGGTGAACACCCATTAGCATGACTCATTTTTATGAAAATCACAAGAATAGGTCATTTTCACTACACGAACTCAGTTAACAACTCATATTTCAAAAAGAACAATCAAATAAGGGATCATAGCTCAAATAACATTCAATCAAACACAGGACTGTGAATACAACACCATTAAGGTAACAGTGAGCGTGTACATTTCTTGAGTCTTAGTCAATCACTACAGCAACAAGGTGAGTTCCTATGCCCCTTTTCTAATCCTTTGATTTTTAATGCGGGGTTGAGAAACCTTCTAACTATTTTAAATTATTAAAAGTTTTAGTACATTACTTCAAATATCATGTAATTTAGATAATAAAGATTACATCTTTATTATCACACTTATATCAAGATCAATGTGTGTGCTTGTGAGTGCGTTAACAACAATGACATATCATGGATGTTTCATGACAACATAACCTCATGAATTCTTAAAAACATTTAAATAACTCAAGTTAAATAAGATTTGATCTTATAACACTTTGTTATTTACAATGAGACAACAATGAGATAGCATGAGACAATTACAAGTGACAACAAGAATGATAATGATGATAATATAATTTCATGATGATGATATCATTCACCACATATACTAACATAGTGAAATAAGACTAGTTCTTATTACACTTCGTTAAGGACTATGACAACACATAACACTGAGAATATATGACACTGAGACAATGACAATGGGAGAACCCTTAACCGCAAATGATTACTATTAAGACTGTTTGTATTATATCACAACAATCATGTGTTCATGAGTTCATGTCTAGTCGTAAGTCCCTACAAGCAAATCATTTAGCATTAATTTAGTGCGACTAAACGGACGATAGCGTAGTGGTACCATAGTTTTGACAAACCGCCGACGAGTGAGGTCGGTAGGTTAATCGTAACATATTCATTGGCTGGTATCGTATGACTGGTAACAGGGCTGCATCAGTCAGGTTTGGTAAACGACACATGGGGATATTAATCTTTAGACACTGATTGTAATCAAATCATTCGCTTCTATTAATTGGTGGACTGGGAATTGATTTTCTCTCATGTCATAATACTGGTAATAGTTTCGCTGAAGACACTGATTCTATTAAGACTACAAATGGGATAGAGGTAAATTGGATGCATTGTGGTCTGATTATGTGAGGACCATAATGGATCCCATTTAGGCTCTATACATTCAAAATTGTGAACAATATCAAGGAGTTAACTGTCACTCCTATTATTAGAAGTGAATTACAGTTAACCCTACAATTGAAAGAACACTAATATGGATGGATTAAATTAATCTATTTTCCTTAAAACAATAAGGGATTACCATAACTTAGGTCATGGTAATTTATTCGCTTCAAAAAACTACTATTCTACACATATAACACTGTGGGATGAGAATGCATCATATGGGATTAACAGGTAAGATATCAAATGAGACAAACACAATATGAGATGAAAATAGGTATCCATAGTTACATTAAAAGTGGTATTGAATTCAGTAAAGTATGTGGTGGACTGGCTACTTCATTCATGATACGTATGCCCTATATATAAGCATGCTTGATATGGATGATACATATTTGTAAGGGTAACTATGGAAAGGACATTGGGAAGATAGGATATGACAATAAGAATGAGACTTGTGTGTGACTCAGTGACATGAGAATGGCAAATTACAAGTGTTTTCAAATTCAAAACTTATGAACTCGTCAACATAGTGTTGACTTGCTTTGAATGCATGTTTTCTTAGGTGACGAACATGTCTAGTTACCAAGCATCAGGACTTAAGCTAGACGAATTTTTAGAAGACCTGTCTTATTTTTGTGCGGTGCATATTTTTAATGACATGCTGTGAATCATCTTTTGTAAATCTTGTGCAGATACAAGATAGAAAACTTAATGATTCTTTTGGGTAGATTTACTTAGTTAAATTATGAACATGACTATGTAATTTAACTCTGTACTTCTGTATCAATGTCAAGTTAGTATTTCTCATTACATCTCATGTGCAATGTAAACAATCTGATCACTATGATTATCACAACGATATCGCGCCCCGAGAACATTCCGCCCAGCGGGTCAGCCCGCCGGCTCGGGGTGTGACAAAAGCACCAATTGTTAACCCGTGATTATAGTGCTAAGGTAAGGTACCCTACTTACTAAACACCATATATTTGTAGTTGATATAGTCTACTAATTAGTTTCAGTTGATTATGAATTTGATTAATTTCATTGATTGATTGGGATGATTGAATAATTGGATTGTTGGTCAATATGACATATTATGTTAAGTGTGGCTTTGGTTATTGATAATGAACTTAAGTATCATATGGTTAAGAAAAACTATGGTAGAAGTACCGGTAGGTGATTAGCATGGTATTAACCTCTGAAATTTGATAAAGTTGTAGTAGATTATCTTATGATTGAAATATAAGATGGAAGAACTTGAGTGAGAACATCATAGTATGAATTATTGTGATGTTATTACAGAAGTACTAGCATTTGAACATCATAACAATATTGAATACAACACATTAGATTGTGGTAGTGATACGGTAAGGTTATGATGGAAGGGCTTGAGTGAGAATATCATAACAATGGTTGAATATTAACCACTAATCGTGGTAATAATATGGTAATGTTATGGTGGAAGGACTTGAGTGAGAACATCATAACAATGCTTGAATACTATCCACTAGAGTGTGATACTTGGACTTAAAGTTATGATGGAAGTACATGTGTGAGAACATTATAACAAAAGCTTGGCATGCAATTGGGTGGTTTTCACCCGTTAACAAATTAAACATAGAATTATTCAATCTAAGTTGAATTTTGTTACTTTCATTTGAATGATTTGATGTTGTAAATATGCATAAATATCAAATATATGTTTTTAGTTCATTTGGGTGAAAACTAGGGAAAAGGAATGGTCAAAAATGCTCAAAATGGCTTAAAACTGCGAATTTGGGTTTGCTTGCACAGGTTTGGCGTATCATACGCCCAGTCATGGTATCATACGCGCAGAAGTTTCTGCCAATGCTCAGTCATAAGCCCAACCCATACGTCAAACTGCAGAATTTTTGTAACTTTCATATGATGAAATGTACTTGTTCCGGGCTTTAAATGGGTGATTTACTTGGTTCATATGAACTAATTGTCAGCATATATTTGGTTTTTGCAGGTACAAAATAGATGTGCGTTTAGAGCTAATGATCAGGCATTTCTTTTGTAAAGATCAAACGTCATGCAAATTTGGGTTGTTTGGTTTTCATGTAAATTTGGGTGCATTTTTGTTTCACACTTCCGAAATGACATGTTTTGCAAAAATTTATTTTGTAAATTTTCAGGGACTATAATTTGAACACGTGTAATCACGTAATGGTTTTGGGTGTCACACTTCAATTGTTTCGCTCAAGTATTGTTTTTGTTGCATTTAATGTTGAAGGAACATCTTGGGTGACATTTGAAGCAAACACTCAACATAACTTTCTTAAATTAGCAACTCTATATATGGACATTGGAGGAATATATTTTGGAGGGTTTTGCTATAACAAAATAATTTTCATTATAAAACAAAGGTAAATAAAAACAAATTAATAAAAAAATGTATGATCAATCTACCTTTTTGGATGCAAGACTTCTACCAACTTGTACGTCATCACCCGAGTCAGGAATATACTCCGCGTCCCCCGCATGATAGTTATGTTTCAGAGTTTTTTCTTTAAAGTTTGTCTATGTGCCAACTTGTCAACGATTGCACAATGTTTTTCACTCCTAATTCTTGTAGTCTTTTTTTATTCTCCTGAATCCTCAATTGTCTACTAATTTCATACTGATTAGCTTCTCATATTAGACTTTGATATTTATTTTTTTTGTTTGCCATTACAACTTGATGGACTTCATAAAGTGGTGCTTCTATAAATCAAAACAACACAAAAAGGATTAAATCAAACAAAATCGATTCCATTGCAATCCAAATTTACTATATATATGTAAATATACACAAACATAAAGACTTGAAAGGTAAAATGGAACGGAATCATTAAGTCATGCAAGCTACAAAATCCGTGTATTTTGATACTCGGGCTCAATTCAATTTCAACTTCTTTATGTGGTGAAATCAAATAGCTCACTTTGACTTGACTGAACACTTGGTCTAAGTTTCTACACAAACTCCTAAATATGACCAAATTAACCTATTTAATAAATTGATGTTGGGTGGTTTTGGGCCATGAAAAATTGCACAGCTGGAAGAAATGATAGGAGGTTAAAAGAAAGTAATGCAAAAACTGTGGGACACTTTTTAATAAGAAAATGGATGTGGTGATTGCAAAATATTATACTTTCCTTAGCTAAATAACCTTTAGCGATTGATCCTTCTAGATGAGCTCTATTATGAACATATAACTTTAGTTTTAAAAGGTCCATGTTTGTGTAAAGGTTACAATTTAGTAGTAATTTAGAAGCTATAATACGTAGCAAATAATGGATTAGATTTATAGTAATGTTATTTACCTTTGAATAGGGTACATCCACTGAAACGCAACAGGACCTACTAACTTAACCTCCCTTAGTAAATGAATCACCAAGTGCACCGTTACTTGTAAAGAATGATGGAGGAAATATCTTCTCAAGTTTGCACAAAGTGAGCGCAACTTTAGACTCAAGAAAATGGATATTAACTTTAGAAAAATCCTTGTAGGAAATTGCCTTAAAAAACTCGCATAACTTGATTATAGCAGAGCTTACATGGTCTGGTAAATTTCCACGTAATACAATCGGCAAATACTCTTCCATTAGCATGTGACAATCATAACTTTTCTCTCAATTAGTTTTCGATCATTCATTTGTACACATCGAGATATATTGGATGAAAATTCATCATGAAGCTTGATTGATTGAAGAGTATTTAAAAATTGAGTCTTTTCACCCCGAGTCATTTGATAACATGATTTTTACACGAAAGTCATATCTCCTATAGGTCGTTCCTTTGGATGCAGCTCCTTTCTAATACCCATTTCTTTTAAGTCCAATCTTGTTTTATGGTTATCTTTAGACTTTCTGTCTTGTCCTAATAAAGTACCACTATATTGTCACAAATGTTCTTTTCAATGTGCATCACATCAAAATTGTGATGCAACAACAAATGCTTCCAATATGGTAACATAAAAGCTACTTTTCTTTTTCCATGGACCACGAACAACATTGTCTACAAGAAATTCCAAGGAATCTAGTTGTTGTAGAACCTCATCTCTAGAAGGGGGAATAGGCGCAATTCTAAATTCATGGCCTCCAATAAAGGATCTATTGTCTAAACGCCTGCGATGGTCAGATGCAAGCCACCTCTCATGACACATGTAACACCATTTTCTTTCATGAGTTTGCCATTTGGAATCAGTACCAAAAGAACACACATGACTTTCTAATTCTCCTTTAGTGCTCCACCCGGACAAATGGCATAACCTGGAAAGTATGAGATGGTAGAAATTAAAGATGCCTTCCACTGAAAGTATTGTTTAGTTGAGGCATCAAATGTATTAACTCCACCCTTCCTTAAATCTATCAATTATTTTACCAAAGGATGCAAATACACGTCTTTCTTGTTTCTAGGACCTTTAGGACTTGGGATGATCAATGAAAACTCAGGGTTGAAGCCATCGCTTGCAACAGCTAGACAATCATTACAAGGATCACTAGCAAACTCAGGAAACTTTTCATCAAAATCATTCCAAACTAATGCGTATGCTAGTGAAAATATATACATGTCATGTTTTTAAACATTCATAAATATCAAGAACTAAATAAACATACGAAAACCTAACAATACTACTAACATAGTTATCTAATAGATTATCATTCAAACATTATAACAGAAATATGATTCAAATAGAATATAATTAAAATAAGAAAACATTAACTAATTACATAATGAGCTCCGGATCATGCAGTCGTCAAGGAGGCTGCGCCACCTTGCGGGTTCCAAGGGATAGTGCATGTGGTGGCCGCCCTGGCTGACCAATCAGTGGGCAATGGTCAAGGGGGTTGGGGCACATATGGCTTGTAAAGGGGGTTTGGTACAAATATTGGGTTAAGGGCGAGGTGAAGGGTTGGGCTGATAGATTACATGCTTACTTAAGAAATGGGTGGGCATGTTGGGTTGGGAGATGGCACCAAATGGGGAATGGTTTTTGGAATGGGAATAGTGGGGCTCATATTGGGTTGAATATTCGAAATGCTGATTTGGGTAAATGGGTGAGGGGAAGGGCCTACATGGGCTAGGCCTATATGAAGAAATCCTACTTTGGTTTTGGGGGTATACTAAATCCCATTACACGTTCTTTTGGGCTACTCAGGTCCGCAACTGGTTGAGTACAATGTCTACCCTTGCTTTCGAGATGAACTGGAACAATATGATTACTTACAGCATTCCTTATAGGTTGTTATGGGTCTAGATGACTTGAGCTAAAGTTTTTTAGTTATGTGGGTATGTGCAAGTTAGGATAAAATGCTGCCAGTTGCAAGACGGGTGGAGCCTCCTTGTCTTTGCTTTGACTTTTTTGATTGGATTATGGGATCTGTTTAATATAACCCCATACATAGGTTGGAGCTTATTAATGGGAGTAGGTATTTTTTTCGAGTGTAAGAGTAAGAGGACCAAGATTATGCAACAGGCATGGGTTGGTGGGACACGCTGTTACTGGATTTGTTGTATACTAAGATATATTCCTACTCTGGGTCGAAGTCAACAGATTGGACATGATATACGTTTGGCTACTCCCTGATGTCTTCTTACACTCCTTTTGGCCATATTTGGACTGTTTTGATTCACTGGGGGCATTCAGGTTAGTTGGGGTTCTAAGATATATATGGTTGGTCAACCTATGCCTCACTATAAGGTCAACTGTTGCTGACATAGTGGCCTTAAATTGGGGAAAATGATGTTTTGTATATGGGAAAAGAATAAACATTATGTTATCTTTATGGATAATCAGCCTATGTTTAATTCTTGGACCAAGTGCTATTTCTATTGACCTATTGATGGATAGAAATCACTGTCATTGGAGAGTCAATGATGGCTGGTATGGTGGCTTGTTAGGGGGTTAGTTGGTGGACTACTAGTGGGGTGCTCATGGAAACAATATTGACATTATAATGAGTCAAGTTTTGGTTATCTTGGTTGGTACCAAAGGGTTTGTTTTGGGATGGAGATGTGTGCTCCTGGTGTGAATCAGATGGGGATGAACTATACGAATGAAAGGGGCTGATTATCAGTTTGTTGGGCAAGGCAAGAGGGTTTGGTGGTTCAATATGGGGAAAGTCAAGAGGGCTTGGGTGAGATTTTGAGCTTCTAGGGAAGTTCTGCTTAGGTGGATTTTGGCCAGGCATGGGATGGGTGGTCAAATGAAATATGGTTTCGAGTGTTCAATGCAACAGTTTTGGTAAAAAGACACCACTGCGTGCAAGTTGGGTCTTGTAAAATGTTCGTGCACGGATTTATAAACGTCTTTCGATGTTTACTAAAGACATTGTTTTTAGTCTGGTTCATGTATTTGAGTTGTATTTTGTATTTTTCAATGAATTTCTCTAGTATTGATTGCTGATACTAATAGTATCGATGTGAGTTCCATCGACACTAGCAGTATCGACATGTGTGTTGTCGATACTAGTAGTATCGGTATGATTAGTTGCCGCTATTATTAGTGTCGATACTATTGATACTAGTTGCCTACATATAGGCATGTGTTTGATTTTGTAAGTAGTTCTTCATTCACAGCATTAAGACTTCTTTGAATCTAGAGAGAGAAACATTGTAGAGAGACTTTGCATTTCGTTCTTCTTATTAAAAGTCTTGTAATCAGATCTTGATTGAATGAGAATTTAGATTACTTGCATGATTTTCTTCATTCTCACACGCACACATCGACACGTTTACGGATTCCGCACGTTTACGAGTCGAGTGATCTCGTTTTGATCCTCAAAACGGACTTTCAAGTGGTATCAGAGCCTTAGTGGTCGTTTTTGAGATCATAGTGTGTGCTATGAACATATTCGGATTGTTGAAGATTTAATCTTTGAAAGTTTGTTGAAGATGAAAGGTTGCAGCCAAGTTTTTTAAGCAACTCGATCAATGTCATATGTGATTTTGATAAAATTGACGGTCTAGGGTTGTGTATTTTTGAATTATGTAGAGATTGATATAAAATTTAACTAATATTCAAAAATGAAGATTTTAGAAGGATTTTTGTGATTTTTCGAGCTGTTCGGACTTAACTGATTTCCCGCCATTTTCTTGCATCGATACTATTAGTATCGGTGGAATCATGGGTGATACTATTAGCATCGACGGAATCTTCATCGATACTATTAGTTTCAGTGGATTCTTTGTCGATACTATTATTATCGGTGGATCTTCATTGATACTATTAGGATTAGCGTTGACTTTTTTAGATTCTTAGTATTAACGTTGACTTTCATAGATACTGTCAGTATCTACAAAATAAGACATAGAAATTTTTTCGGAGTGTTGAAAAAATTTTCTCAAGAATTTAAAATGACAAATTATTCAAGATTATCTTCTTTGTTTAATAAAACAGAGATTCTGAGAAGAAGGTTTTTACCATGCTTTCTATGGCAATTTCTAGAGACATTCTTCAGAATTTCAAACAAATCAAGAATTTTAAAGATCTTTGAATTGCTATTGCCAACTTGTGTGATGATTCTAAACTGAAGAATGATAATAATGATTTAAAAAATCATATTGATGAGCTAAAAGTTGAAATTATAAGACTAAATAAACGATGTAATGAATTTGATTTGTTGGAAGAGGAGAATGTTAGATTGAAGAATGAAATTGAAGATTTGAAAAATAAATCTGAATTCCAGGAAAAGCGAATGGATAAATATTATGTTAATATTTCTAAGGAAGTATTCAAGTTAATATCTAACCCTGTTGAGTGTCAGAAACAAAAAAAAAAATAAAAGGAAAACAAGGAAAAGATCAAGAATGTCTATGAACAACAAGAAACCGAAAAAGAATGTCAACTTAATTGACTTATTGACCAAGGCTTTCAATGATTATTTTGAAAACAAAAAGAATAAGCCTAAACACGTTTATAAATCACATGGAGTTAATTCAAGATATTCTGTTCCAACTGTGAAGGAGAATAATTACAGAATTTATGGTGATTACAGAAAAGAAATACAATGTTCTTTCATTCGTATGCCCAGTCTTTTCAATCAACTTAGAATAATCAAAGACACGGTTTCGGCATGGATGAAAAGATAAGGCATCATATTAATAATAAGATCAACAAAGAAGATTGTTCATTCAAATACTCGGGCTATTACTAAGGGGGAGACTGTTAGAACATAAAGTTAGTAAAAGCATTGGTTGATTAACTATTGTTATTTGATTACAATAATTCAGAATACATCTCATATATTTGAGAAGGAGGAGAAACAATTTCAAAGGCATGTAGATCTTTATCTGGTATAATCACAGAGCTGTTGCTAAGGGGGGGTCTATTAATAAACGGATTTATCAACAGCTTTTGATGAGTTCCATCGATACTAGTAGTATCGAGATGTGTGTTGTCGATACTAGTAGTATCAGTATGATTATTTGCCGGTATTATTAGTGTCGATACTATTAATACTAGTTTCCTATATATAGGCATGTGTTTGATTTTGTAAGTACTTATTCATACACAACATTAAGACTTCTTTGAATATAGAGAGAGAAACGTTGTAGATAGACTTTGCTTTTCATTCTACTTATTAAAAGTCTTGTAATCAGATCTTGATTGAATGAGAATTCAGATTACATACATTATCTTATTAATTCTCACACCCACACATCGACACGTTTACGGATTGCGCACGTCTACGAGTCGAGTGATCTCGGTTTGATCCTCAAAACGGACTTTAAGTTACAACAAGGGTGGCTTGGGGAGGGTTGGGTGTGGGCACTACAACTGGTTTACCTGGTTATTGGGTGAATTTTATGTTGTTGGGTGTGATAATTTGATGACCTGGGTTGACACTCAATATGGTCAAACCTCTATCAACAACGGTCAACTTGGTCGGGGTGTCTGTTGGTAAGAAGGTCCTTAGCATCTTTGCTGTTGATGTATTTTATGAAAAAGATGAAATGATTGAGTGTGTTTTTCAAAGGAATAGAAAATACGTACTATATTCAACAAAAAAGCAAAAGGCTTAATAGCCTCTACAGACTAACTAACATCCCACATTTTCCTATTGAAATGCCATTTTCAAAAATAAAACTTGGTTAACCACTCAACCTACTAAACTTTCTACCACTATTCAATTTATAATTAAATAATTAAACACTAACTAATAAAACCAAATAATAAAACCAACATGTCAAATTAAAACCCAACAATGCCAAGGGTTGGAAACATTGTATCAATTGCAAGGAGGGGTTACAAGGGATCGGGTCTTGGCCTGTTTGTCAAGTAATTTTCCAATTTCTCCAGTTATGGGTTGGGAAAAGATTGGCTATGTTGATTTTCTGCTGGGTTAAAGTCTGGTTGCCCTGTTATTGGAGAAGTTGTGCCTGACTTGGGTGTTATGATAAAGGTACTAGACTCTGGCTGTAGGAATCGTTTGGTTGGGATAAAGGGGCAGCCCATGCTTTAGCCTATGGGTTAGTCCATGGTTGCTACCTGAGTGAATTTGTTTGAGGTAAGAATAGCAGTTGTCATTGTGATAAAGGTTGCTGCTATGTTGATGGAGTAGAGGACCAAATTATGACTATCTAGGGAAGTTTGAATTCCTATTATTCAGACTTTGTTTTTTGGTCTCACATAATTTGTCATCTGGGCTGTTTATGGCTGCTGGGGTGGGACCGAGATTTGTATTTAATTAAGTTCTTATGCACGGAAAGGTTTGAAATCTTAACTAATAAAGCAATGAGGGAATTGTCAAGCATTTAGAGATCAAATTCATACGTACTTAATACAATAGGTGTGTGTATACCCATAAACATGACTCACATAAAATGAAATATAATTGTATTACCACTTTTGGAAGCTAAAAAAACTAAGAATGAAAGAGAAAAAAATATCAATGATCAAATTATATATGTTCAACATGATCACTCCGGCCAAGTAATAAAAAAATATTTTTGTTGTGCTTAGATCCAAATTGTAAAAAACACATCATACAAGTGATACAGATGCAAAACAATCGCATTTTCACTTCAAGAATTCAAATATTTTCAGTCTAGTTAAGCTAGACAACTAGTTATCATAGTTACTAGAGATCAAGATGAATGAATACATCCAGTTTCATAATACACAATGAAAACATAAATACAATCTAACAAGTAGACAAGTTATTAAGTAGAGTCATAGAGCAACAACGTATATATAACTTCATAAAAAATTAGGCACAATAAAATTAAGCAAATCTTAAAATTCACCTATAAATAGTCTCCTCCTTAGTCTTCAGCCCATCCTTTGTGCTTTCTCTTTAATCTGATGAGCGCATTCAACATACCATTTAAATCACTACAAGTTTCAAGAACATTTTTTTCAAATTCAGAATATACAAACAACCAGACGTTAGTTTCTTAATTGCGGAAAACAAACAACAATACACGAAGCAAAAACGTCAAAAACAACGCAACAGAGCCCAATTTAATATCGCTATATTAATAACCATCTAGTCATAAAGTTTTCAGCAATCGTGATTATGAAACCGAGATTTTACCTAGATAGGTATAGAAGCACAATCACAACCATGCGGATTTTTCAAAATTCGATCACAAACAACAAATAATAACAACATACCTTTCAATGGCAATGGAGGGGTTGTGTCGGTGATCTCGTTAATTTAAAAAAGGTGGGGGGCTGAGGCGGTGCAGAAAAAGATCTATAAATGGATGTAGGGGTTGCGTGGAGGTGTACGATGAGCAGGGAAGACGAGATCAAAGGATGGTTGTCAAAGGAGGGCTGTCGAACTGCTGTTAGTCGATGATTGTTGATGCGGTGGTGATGGAGATCGATGGGGATAGACAAAAATAAAACGTAAAATATTAGGAGCTCTTTTTCTTTAGGAGTGAGAGATAGAGAGGATTGAGAGGGCACTTTTAGGGTTAAAAGTTAGATTAAGAAGGAAGAAATTTTAGGATTGGAGGTAATTTTATCAAAATAATAAAATTGTAGTTGGAGTTTTATTTGAAACATTTAATAAAAATACTAAATTTATTTAGTGGCATAAAATTAAAAAACATAAAAAAATATACTCATTAAGTGTGGCATAATTAAAATGCCACTAAAACTTTAATTTAAAGTCATATATGATAAGTGCCACTACAAGTATGAGTCAAGCAAATGTGGCCCACATAAAGTGTCACTAAAACCTATATTAGTGGCATAAAAGATAAATAACACTAAAAAAGTGTGCCACTAATTGACATTTTATTTTTAGTATAATAATCATAATCATAATCATCAGTAGTCTTACTGGAAGACTCGTTTCCTTTGTTATCTCCATATTTGTCTTTTTCATCTCTCTAATGATCTTTCTTTTCGTCACCTCCTTCATCATCATTATCATCATAATCATCATCCTTTTTGAAATCTTCATTTTCTTTGTCATCCTAATTATCATCACCTTCTTCTCATCTCCTTCATCATCCTTATCATAATCATCCTTGTCATCCTTGATCTTTTCTTTCTCTTGTTCATCGTGAACATGAGAGTCTCTTGCTTTCTTCACGCCATGAACCTCTTTCATCGAGAAGGAGATATTTCTTTACATAGTCTCAATATGTCAATCTTTCATCTTAATATCCATTCTTAGGTTCTTGATCTTGATCCTTTTTGGCTGAGTCTTGCTCAACTAAGAATTCTCTTATCTAAAGAAGATCTAGGTCAATTGGCTCATATTTAGCTACAAAGGCTAATAAGGATCCCATGGGGGACTTACCCTTGTCAACTCTGGTTTTTGGTGGAGAATGAGGGTGAGAAAAATGAACGGGTGCAAGAGATTGAGGAGTTGAAATGGGTTTTTAAGGTGTAGGAGATTTTGGTTTTGTAGGTGGTGATTTTTGTGGAGTATTTCTTGGCTTAGGTGGTAATAATGATTGGGAGGATTGAGTGGCTTGTTGTGGTTTGGTGGTTTGAGTGACTTGATTGGTTCTTTGTTTCTTGATCCTGGAATTTCCTGATCGTATAGATACCATCTACAATCTCTACTTAGGAGCAGGTTCGAGAGAAGGAATATAATCCTCATCTTTCTGATCAGCTGAGAATGGCTAGGGAGTTTGATTTGCCTTTCTCTTCTTGATCAAGTTCCGTTTATACTAATTGGCTGGAAAACGTTCATGACATTTCAGAACCTCACCAGATGATTATTCCGAAGAAATAGCATCCTCATCTTCAGCATCTTTAAGTTGATCATGTTCTATGCCAAAAACACTGTTTTATGGACTGGATCCTTAATATCTTCATCTAAGCCTGCAAACCCTCACGCAAGATTTTAAAGAGGCCTATCTCCAACAAACACTTTCTTGCCACTTTTGTTCATGACCATGTAAGAGAAGATATAAAAAGTCATCTTCTTCTGCACCAACATCCCTATAGTTGTAACCAGGTTCTGATGCCTTTTGTTGATGATGATCTGAATAAAACGAGGAAACGTCAGAAACCTTTCTTTCCTTTTTCCTTTGATATTGTCGTACATGTCCTTGAAGATCATGCGTGAGAAGTTGAAATCCAGTCCGGGTGCTATAGCCACCACACAATAACTCAAAGTTGGTTAAGCACATCATATCCTCCTTTTCTTCCGAAACGGCATTGGGTCACCACATTAGCTAAGTATCTCTAGTGTGGATGGAGAAGCTACTTTTTAGTTGGGGGATAAACACCCTCAGATCCCATTCTCTAGAGAGTGGATTCAACAAGTTGATCAGTAAGCTCAGTGGGGTCAGAAGCTTTGCGTCCCAATTGGAGACATTCCCTTATATTTTCTTCAGAAATAATAATTGGAAGTCCTTGAACCTTCCAAATCAAGAAAACATCCCCTTTGAATCCTTATCTTCTAAGACTGGTGACTCCATGATGTCATAGTTTATTGGAGTCTGGATTAAGCCGTGCACCATTGTCTTGAACATTTCATGCTTAGCTGGTGGATCTACCAATAAAGCTGTCATATTGTGATCTGGTGCAAATTGAAGTTCAGCCATCTACAAAAACAAATTCAATCAGGTAAAGAGTTCACGAAAGTTCAGTGTACTAGAAACTTCTAAAGTTCACGAAAAATCTAATTCACGAAATATTTAGAGTTCACGAAGTTCCAGAGTTCACGAAATGAGGAGTGCACGAAATACAATTTTCGTGAACTTTCTTTTGTTCATAAGTCTTTCAACTTTACTCCATTGAAATTGATTTATATCTCGTTTGGATATAAATTCAAAAACGAACATCATATTCAAAAATTATTTTCCAATTCCACCTGGTTTGAAAGAATTTTTCGATCAAGTACAGTTCACGAACATGAAATTTGTAGGTTCGTGGTTAGGATCAAAGTGAATTACTATTACACGATTGTACATGTGGAATCCATGACAATGTGTATGAGTAAATAAGAAACAAGAATTCTGAGCTCTCTGTTCTATCTATATAATCTTAGTTCGAAGCTAAAATATTTATAGGCAATACCATCGATATTTTTAGTATCGATGGCATCGATACTATGTTACTACTATCGATACTAATAGTATAGATGAGAGTAGTAACAATACTATTAGTATTGACAAGATCGACACTTAGAAAATTTACAATATACAATCAAAACACATTACAAAACAAAAACAAAACTAAAACAATAACTACAAAATCAAAAGACTTCACATCAACTTAGCAATGTCTTTAGTCTTTAGTTCAACATCTGAAGCTGATGCTATTAGGGTACTAACAGACTCCCCCTTAGCAACAGCTCAGTTTTGGTCTTCATTCTTTCCACTTCATAGTTGGATGACTGCCAGCAAATATTATGTGCTTGAAACATACATTTATAGGCTTCTTGAACTGCATTGCTTCATCTCTATGATCCTTATGATATTGTATATGCTTTGTTTGTAATTTCCTTTGGTCATCTTCTGAATGGTTAATTAAGTGGATAGGATCAAAAATTCTTCACAGCTCCACTTTACTTATATCTTTACACACAGCTTCAGAAGTATAACCATCTAAATACCATAAGTGGAAGTTATTCATAATATCTAAATTAAACTTTAAAAGAGAAATCCTCTTTAAAGATTTAACAGGTTTGAATTCATATCGCACCTTCCACTTCTAGTAATCCAATCCCAATTACCAACTATAGAAATTTTCTTCAGCTTCTGAGGTTTTAATAACTCAAACTTCATTGTTTGAACCTCTTTCCTGATTATTCTCTCTATTAGACTTGCCATATAATCATCAGAAGGATTTATTATACAAATTTCAGCCAAAACTCTGAGTTCACACAATGGGAATTGGGGAAAACTCTTTATTGTCATATTGAAGTATTGGACTCCGTCCAGTCTTTTTATTATAAATAAATTGCTTTCTATCTCATATTTCCAAGCAATTATCTTTTTAGTACACTCAGTTTTATTCTTGTATTGCTTCTTTAATGTTGGACTTTTAGGAGCAGAAGCAAGAGCATCTTTGGCTATTTGACTTACTTCATTTATTGTCAAATCATAATGTTCTTCAATAATAGGCTTTGCAACTTTCTTTTCTTTCAGCTCTTATTCAAAACACTAAGTATAGTCAATAATATTCTTTTCAATCGTTTCTTTAATCATCATTTCTTCCTAGTCTAAATCCATAAATAAATCTATGATTTCCTTCATAGGGAACCATTCATCGTCTTCTAATTCTTCATAATGCACTTCATTTATGTCTTCAAAAATTGGTGCAAGTTGATATTATTTGTCATTTAAACTTGGATGAACATCTAATACAAAATCTTTATCATCGTTTTGATCATCAAAACCAATATCATCATGTGACAATTCGCAATTCCAGGTTAGAATTTCGTGTCTTAGTCTTAATTAACTCTTATTATGATTAAATATGTATATACATGTGAATATGTGTATATATGTAAGGGAATTACAAGAAGGAACCAATTACAAAAGGCATTACGCAGAATTGCCGAATTACGCGAAATTGCGATAATAATGACCTAAAACCAAATTCATGGATCCAAAACTAAATAAATATCAATTATATGATGAATTGAAGTGAAATAAGTGATAACATAACTAAATCAAAGAATCTCTAAGTTCAATAAGTCAAATCGCGAAAATCTGTGAAAAGGCAATTCGGTATGCGTAATTGTCAAATTAATGACAACCCGAACTTCCTAACCACATTATATTCCAAATGGGATGTAATTGGGAGTATAATAATGGTGGTTGATCAAATGTAGCAATTCCCGAAGTTACGCGCGAAAAAGCCGAACAAACAATCGCGAAAATGGCAAAACCAATTGAAACCCTAAATCTTTTCACACCTCAACTTCTCTAATCTAGTTTACAGATATTTTGAGCAAAATATCTGAAAATATCTGATAGAAACTTGCAGAGAAAGCTAGAAAATTTATAAAAAGCTTAATTTGACTTTTCAAGTCAAACTTTTCACCCCATTTTCAGCTCAAATTCGACCAGACCAATTTCCTTCACTTCTGAAACCTTAGAACAATTTTAAACATCATTTCTAGCAAATACCAACTGGTGATTGAGGCCAAGATCAACCAAAGCAAGAAATCAATATCAAAAGTTTGGTTTTTTGGTGGATTTTCAAGCCAAATCACAAACATGTAAGTTCTAATCTTTATTCTTGAATCTAATAGCTTTATATAGCTTAAACAAAGGTTAAAAAGTTTTGGTTAAGGGCTGGAAACCAACAGATCTTGAAAACCCATGAAAAGGGCATTTTTGTCCAAAAACCCGATTTTTCAAAATCGTCCAAATCGAGATTTTTCTTCACCAAACTCTAGATATATGTTAAATATTAGGATCTGGAGATTTTGGCCCGGAAAAAAATGTCAAAATATTGATTTGGCCCGCAAAAACCATGTTTTGGCCTGTGTGTCCCGGCCATGCGGCCCAGGCGGCCCCTACGCGGCCTCGCGTCCTGGCCAAGCGGCCTGTGCCCCGGCCTTGCGGCCTTGCGTCTCGGCCATGCGGCTCGTGCGGCCTGTGCGTCTCGACCAGCGGCCCGGGTCGTGGCCCCTATGCGGCCCCATGTGTCTCGGTCGTTACCGGGAACCCTTGGCCAAACGACCAACCGGCTAGTCAAGGCCAAGGCCAGGCCGGCTCGAGCCATTGGCCAGACCACCTAGCCAACACCCCAGACCACCAAGCCACCACCTGACCGCCACCGCCGGCCACCGGACCGCCGCCGGACCGCCGCCTCCGGCCACCGTCGCCGGCCGGAATCCGGCAAACTCCGGCTATTTTTCCGGCGAAAAAGAATATTCCGGCGAATATTCCGGCGAAAAGGAATATTCCGGTGACTTTTCCGGCCAGACCCAAATTTAGTCCGTTTTGCGTTCTGAACTCCGTTTCGCGGTCCGATTCGCAATCCGGTGATCCGATTTTGATAAAAAGGACATATTTTGAATCGATTTCGCGTTCCGGACTCAATTTATCAGTCCGTTTCGCAAGTCGAAAATCTGATGTCAGTCTGGAAACTGATTAAGACTCCGATTATTACACCAAATTCAGTTTTCTCGTCGGTTTTCAATACAAATACCCATTTTCAATCAATTTTGCATTTCGGACTCAGTTTTGCGATCTGTTTCACAATCCGGAAGCCAGATAATCGATTTAGAAGCGTATTGGAGTTCCGATTGTGACCGGAATTCAGTTTTATTATCGGTTTTCAATATAAAAACCTGTTCTTTGTCGATTTTGCGTTCTGGACACAGTTTTATGATCTGTTTTGTAATCTGATAATCAGATTTCAACCCAGAAGTCGATTGAAAATCCGGATTTGAAACAAAAGTTAATTTCTCACCAAATCAAGTACAAACAACTCATCGAACTTTAATAAATTACAGATTTGGAATCCAGGAACTAGCAATACGAACATTGTATTCTGTTTATTGAGTTATATCAACTGAGGTGAGTTCACGAACCCCTTTTACTGTATTTTGGCTTTTGAACTCGGGGAATGATAAAACATATAAACTCATTTGAAACATCTTGATTATTGTGAAGCTTTGAAATGCTTTTGATACATTTGTGAAACATGAAACCTGATTTGATCAGGTGGAACTCTGAAACGCTTTCGATGCATTTTGTCAAATATGAAACCTGATTTGATCAGGTGGAACTCTGAAACGCTTTTGAAACATTTTGTGAAACATGAAAACGAAAGCGTTGTAAAACATTTGGTTGAAACACGTGACAGTGGGGAGAACACATGACCGAACTTGTCATTATTTCACGGGTTACACATTTGTCGCTAAGTCCCCTATTCTGTAACCGTTAACCGTGGGGGGGCGTGATTATTGAGAATAGATTCTATTTGTGATTGACAATCCTCGCCCGTGGTTCGTAGCTAAAACCACGACTGGATGTCGAGCGGGCGCTCAATAAGGCTAGAACACACAATGTCTTGCGACAAGGACATTGGGAAGGGGCAAACACTGAACTCGTCAGCTCGGTTACGGGAGCCCAGGAGTTATAATTGGACAGTTGGTCGGGAACTAAACACGACATTGTTGGAAGGAACAATGTTCGCACTGGATACCAATGTTTTACACCCAGTTTGGGGACATGAATATTATTTAACTTATTTTATGAAAACATTTGAATTGTTTGGATACATTACATACGTTTTGATAAATAAACTTGTGAACTCACCAGCTATATGCTGATTGTTTTAAAATCATGTTTTCTCAGATGCATAATGATACAGGGGTGGAGCTGGGAGCTCAATCTTTGGAGACCTATTGTGGAGTCTATGAGAGATAGACTCAACAGTGTGATACATAGCATAGTATATATGTGTAATAACATTATATATATGTGTGTGAAACTAAGTTAAAACTATTATTACATTAGGCTTGTGGCTAATGTAGTTGTAACATGGGTTTGTAATATAGAAGCATATGTGTATTTTGTTATAAACAATGACTGTGAAACCTTGAAAGTCACACGGTACGCTTCCGCAACGACAAGGGTGTGACAGATTGGTATCAGAGCCATTGGTTTATAGCGAATTAGGTTGCATGACTAAGACCTAATCTATAGCCATATGACTCTAACACGAAACATATTTGTTGCATGTTCAGAAACATGCCGAGAGGAAGACCGAGGCAAAATCCACAAGGAAATCCACAGGGAAATCCGCAAGAAAATCCACATGGAAATCCTGAAATTGAGCAACCTGTTATCTCAACAGAGATGGATCAACTTATAAACAGACGAGTGGCTGATGCTATGGCCACCTACAGAAATCAACAACATACAGGGGAAGGAGGATCTGGTGCTATTGGCAACAATACAGGAGGTGGCAATGGAGCTGTAGGTGGAAATGGTGCTGCAGGAGGTAGTGCGTCTGCTGGAATCATTGGATCTGCATCAAAGGCCTGTTCTTACAAAGATTTCTTGAACTGCCAGCCTCTTAGCTTTAATGGAACCGATGGAGCTATCGCATTGGTCCGATGGTGCGAAAAGATGGAAACGGTGTTCCGTGTTAGTAATTGCCCTGAAGAATGCCGAGTCAAGTATGCCACTTGTACTCTGAATGGAGCAGCTCTTACATGGTGGAACAACCATGTTCAAGGTTTAGGCATTGATGAAGCCTATCAGATTCCCTGGTTGACACTGAAACAAATGATGATGGATGAGTATTGCCCACGAAGTGAGATCCAGAAAATGGAAGAAGAATTCTATAACCTGAAAGTGCAAGGGAGTGACATTGTCAGTTATACTACTAGATTTCATGAGCTGGCACAACTTTGTCCAACGATGGTCACTCCTGAGTACAAGCGAATAGAGCAGTATCTGAAAGGGCTTCCTCCAAGTATTGAAAATATGGTGACTTCTTCTAAGCCAGATACCATTCAAAGTGCAATTCGGTTGGCTCATCGCCTGATTGATCAGGCAGTTCGTCGTGGAACCTTGGGAACAAAGGTACAAGAGGAAAAGCAAAACATTGGTAACAAACGAAAATGGAATAGCAATCCCCCAAATCAAACACAAAAGAAACAGACTCAGGTTAGAGTCAACACTGCTGTCACAACTGATAAGAAATCTTATGTGGGAAAATTTCCCAAGTGTGAAAAATGTGGGTACCATCATGAGGGTGAATGTAGGCCCTTCATGTGTAACAGATGTGGAAGACGTGGACATTTAGCGAGGAATTGTCGAGCTCCTGTACCTACATCGGTGACAGATAGCAACAGGGATAATAGGAGTTGTTTTGAATGCGGAGTAGTAGGTCATCTCAGGAAGAACTGCCCAAAGCTAACAAATCAAGGTGTCAACAATGCTCGAGGTAGGGCCTTTGTTATTGCAGCCGGAGACGCTAAACGAGATCCAAACCTCGTGACGGGTACGTTCTTTGTTAATAATCATTATGCTTCTGTCCTATTTGATACGGGGGCAGATAAGAGCTTTATGTCAACTGAATTTAGCACATTAATTGGAGCCAATCCAACTGCATTACACGATAGATACACAATAGAACTAGCCAACGGAAAACTGATAGAAACTAGAGAGATAATTCAAGGGTGTACCTTACAACTAGGAGATTATGTTTTTGCTATAGATCTTTTATCGGTGAATCTAGGAAGTTTCGACGTGGTTGTCGGAATGGACTGGTTGTCAGAAAACCACGCAGAAATTGTATGTTGTCAGAAGGTGGTTCGTATTCCACTCCCAAGTGGGGAGACTCTCTCAATTCATGGTGAAAAGAGCGGAAAGGCGTTACAAATCATCACCTGTATAAAAGCCCACAAGTACCTACGTAAGGGATGTCAAGCAATATTAGCGCACGTCATGGAAATGAAGTCAAAAGAGAAGCGATTAGAAGATATACTGATTGTAAGAGAGTATCCAGAGGTATTCCCTGAGGATTTGCCAGGACTACCACCTAACAGGAAAGTCGAATTTAGAATTGACTTGGTGCCTGGTGCAGCACCAATAGCTCGATCTCCGTACAGACTAGCCCCATCGGAGATGCAAGAGTTATCTAACCAACTACAAGAGTTACTGGACAAAGGTTTTATAAGACCAAGCTTCTCACCGTGGGGAGCACCCGTTTTATTCGTAAAGAAGAAAGATGGAACCTTTAGAATCTGCATCGATTACCGAGAGTTGAACAAGCTGACGGTCAAGAATCGGTATCCGTTACCAAGGATAGATGATCTATTCGACCAGTTGCAAGGTTCTAGTTTCTATTCAAAGATCGATCTGCGTTCAGGATACCACCAGCTAAGGGTTAAGGACGAGGACGTTCCAATCACTGCTTTTAGAACCCGGTATGGTCATTATGAGTTTTTGGTTATGCCGTTTGGATTGACGAACGCCCCGGCAATTTTTATGGACCTTATGAACAGAGTCTGTAAACCGTACTTGGATAAATTTGTCATTGTGTTCATCGATGATATACTTATTTATTCCAAGACCAAAGAAGATCATGAGCAACACCTAAGGCTTATTTTGGAGTTGTTGAGGGACGAAAAACTGTATGCCAAGTTTTCCAAATGTGAATTTTGGATGAGAGAAGTACAATTCCTTGGGCATGTAATTAATCAAAAAGGCATACATGTTGATCCTGCCAAGATTGAGGCTATCAAGAATTGGAATGCACCCGAAACCCCGACTGAAGTACGTCAGTTCCTTGGCTTAGCAGGGTATTATAGAAGATTCATTGAAGGTTTCTCCAAGATTGCTTTACCACTAACTACATTGACGCAGAAGGATAAGAAATTTGAATGGAGCAACAAGCAAGAGGCAGCATTTCAATTGTTGAAGCAAAAACTATGCAGTGCACCTATTTTATCACTACCAGAAGGAACAAATGATTTCGTAGTGTACTGTGATACATCACATCAAGGATTGGGTTGTGTACTGATGCAGAAAGACAAAGTTATTGCATACGCGTCCCGACAGCTCAAAACTCATGAGAAGAACTACACTACGCATGATTTGGAACTAGGAGCTGTAGTGTTCGCACTCAAAATCTGGAGACACTACCTTTATGGTACAAAGTGTACAATTTACACTGATCATAAAAGTCTCCAGCATATTTTCGATCAAAAAGACTTGAATATGAGACAACGTCGTTGGATTGAGTTACTCAATGATTATGATTGCAATATTCGCTATCATCCTGGCAAGGCAAATGTTGTCGCAGATGCTTTGAGCAGGAAAGAACGAACCAAGACATTACGAGTGCGAGCTTTGGGAATGATTATTCAAACAAGTCTTACTGCTCAAATTCAAAATGCCCAACTTGAAGCTCTTAAGAAAGAAAACTTGCAAAATGAATCCTTGCGAGGTTTGGATAAGAAATTTGAGGTCAAGACTGACGGAACTCGCTACTTTGCAAATAGAGTCTGGGTACCAAACATTAGGAACCTAAGGAGCTTAGTAATGGATGAAGCTCATAAGTCTCGATACTCTGTACACCCTGGTTCTGATAAAATGTATCATGACCTCAAGGAGTTTTATTGGTGGCCTAACATGAAGGCTGACATCGCTCTTTATGTTAGCAAATGTCTAACCTGCTCTAAAGTTAAAGCTGAGTATCAAAAACCATCAGGATTGTTACAGCAACCAGAGATTCCACAATGGAAGTGGGATCAAATTACAATGGACTTTGTCACGAAACTACCCAGAACTTCTAGTGGCTATGACACTATCTGGGTAATAGTTGATCGTCTCACAAAGTCTGCACATTTCTTGCCTATGAAAGAAACTGATAAAATGGACAAACTCACGAGACTTTATATCAAGGAAGTAGTTTCTCGACATGGAATTCCAACCTCCATCATCTCTGATCGAGACAGCAAATTCACCTCACGAGTATGGCAGACCCTACATGATGCATTAGGTACTCGTTTGGATATGAGTACAGCATATCACCCTCAAACGGATGGTCAGAGCGAAAGGACTATCCAAACTTTGGAAGACATGCTTCGAGCATGTGTGATTGATTTTGGAAGCAGTTGGGATACACATCTGCCTTTGATCGAATTCTCATACAATAATAGTTATCACACGAGCATCAAGGCAGCACCATTTGAAGCGTTGTACGGTCGTAAATGCCGATCACCTATATGTTGGACCGAGGTTGGTGAAAGTCAACTCACGGGCCCAGAAATCATTCAGGAAACGACAGATAAAATCTTCAAAATTCGAGACAGACTACGAGCCGCACAAGATCGCCAGAAGAGCTACGCTGACGTGAGACGAAAACCATTGTCTTTCCAAGTTGGAGACCGGGTCATGTTGAAGGTCTCACCTTGGAAAGGTGTTGTAAGATTCGGAAAACGTGGCAAATTGAACCCTCGATACATAGGGCCGTTTGAAATCATTGCTAAGGTGGGACCCGTGGCATACAAACTCAAACTACCACCGGAACTCAGTGGGGTGCACGACACATTTCATGTATCGAATCTCAAGAAGTGTTTGTCAGATGAAACGCTTGTGATACCATTGGAAGAAATTCAAATCGATGATCAATTACACTTCATAGAGGAACCGGTGGAAATCATGGATCGAGAAGTAAAACAGTTGAAACAAAGTCGTATTCCAATAGTAAAGGTCCGTTGGAATTCAAGGCGAGGACCGGAATTTACCTGGGAACGCGAAGATCAGATGAAACTCAAATACCCCCAACTGTTTGATGACACATCAGTCTTGGGAAGCACAAACCGAATTTCGGGACGAAATTCCAATAACGGGGGGAGACTGTGACAATTCGCAATTCCAGGTTAGAATTTCGTGTCTTAGTCTTAATTAACTCTTATTATGATTAAATATGTATATACATGTGAATATGTGTATATATGTAAGGGAATTACAAGAAGGAACCAATTACAAAAGGCATTACGCAGAATTGCCGAATTACGCGAAATTGCGATAATAATGACCTAAAACCAAATTCATGGATCCAAAACTAAATAAATATCAATTATATGATGAATTGAAGTGAAATAAGTGATAACATAACTAAATCAAAGAATCTCTAAGTTCAATAAGTCAAATCGCGAAAATCTGTGAAAAGGCAATTCGGTATGCGTAATTGTCAAATTAATGACAACCCGAACTTCCTAACCACATTATATTCCAAATGGGATGTAATTGGGAGTATAATAATGGTGGTTGATCAAATGTAGCAATTCCCGAAGTTACGCGCGAAAAAGCCGAACAAACAATCGCGAAAATGGCAAAACCAATTGAAACCCTAAATCTTTTCACACCTCAACTTCTCTAATCTAGTTTACAGATATTTTGAGCAAAATATCTGAAAATATCTGATAGAAACTTGCAGAGAAAGCTAGAAAATTTATAAAAAGCTTAATTTGACTTTTCAAGTCAAACTTTTCACCCCATTTTCAGCTCAAATTCGACCAGACCAATTTCCTTCACTTCTGAAACCTTAGAACAATTTTAAACATCATTTCTAGCAAATACCAACTGGTGATTGAGGCCAAGATCAACCAAAGCAAGAAATCAATATCAAAAGTTTGGTTTTTTGGTGGATTTTCAAGCCAAATCACAAACATGTAAGTTCTAATCTTTATTCTTGAATCTAATAGCTTTATATAGCTTAAACAAAGGTTAAAAAGCTTTGGTTAAGGGCTGGAAACCAACAGATCTTGAAAACCCATGAAAAGGGCATTTTTGTCCAAAAACCCGATTTTTCAAAATCGTCCAAATCGAGATTTTTCTTCACCAAACTCTAGATATATGTTAAATATTAGGATCTGGAGATTTTGGCCCGGAAAAAAATGTCAAAATATTGATTTGGCCCGCAAAAACCATGTTTTGGCCTGTGTGTCCCGGCCATGCGGCCCAGGCGGCCCCTACGCGGCCTCGCGTCCTGGCCAAGCGGCCTGTGTCCCGGCCTTGCGGCCTTGCGTCTCGGCCATGCGGCTCGTGCGGCCTGTGCGTCTCGACCAGCGGCCCGGGTCGTGGCCCCTATGCGGCCCCATGTGTCTCGGTCGTTACCGGGAATCCTTGGCCAAACGACCAACCGGCTAGTCAAGGCCAAGGCCAGGCCGGCTCGAGCCATTGGCCAGACCACCTAGCCAACACCCCAGACCACCAAGCCACCACCTGACCGCCACCGCCGGCCACCGGACCGCCGCCGGACCGCCGCCTCCGGCCACCGTCGCCGGCCGGAATCCGGCAAACTCCGGCTATTTTTCCGGCGAAAAAGAATATTCCGGCGAATATTCCGGCGAAAAGGAATATTCCGGTGACTTTTCCGGCCAGACCCAAATTTAGTCCGTTTTGCGTTCTGAACTCCGTTTCGCAATCCGGTGATCCGATTTTGATAAAAAGGACATATTTTGAATCGATTTCGCGTTCCGGACTCAATTTATCAGTCCGTTTCGCAAGTCGAAAATCTGATGTCAGTCTGGAAACTGATTAAGACTCCGATTATTACACCAAATTCAGTTTTCTCGTCGGTTTTCAATACAAATACCCATTTTCAATCAATTTTGCATTTCGGACTCAGTTTTGCGATCTGTTTCACAATCCGGAAGCCAGATAATCGATTTAGAAGCGTATTGGAGTTCCGATTGTGACCGGAATTCAGTTTTATTATCGGTTTTCAATATAAAAACCTGTTCTTTGTCGATTTTGCGTTCTGGACACAGTTTTATGATCTGTTTTGTAATCTGATAATCAGATTTCAACCCAGAAGTCGATTGAAAATCCGGATTTGAAACAAAAGTTAATTTCTCACCAAATCAAGTACAAACAACTCATCGAACTTTAATAAATTACAGATTTGGAATCCAGGAACTAGCAATACGAACATTGTATTCTGTTTATTGAGTTATATCAACTGAGGTGAGTTCACGAACCCCTTTTACTGTATTTTGGCTTTTGAACTCGGGGAATGAGAAAACATATAAACTCATTTGAAACATCTTGATTATTGTGAAGCTTTGAAATGCTTTTGATACATTTGTGAAACATGAAACCTGATTTGATCAGGTGGAACTCTGAAACGCTTTCGATGCATTTTGTCAAATATGAAACCTGATTTGATCAGGTGGAACTCTGAAACGCTTTTGAAACATTTTGTGAAACATGAAAACGAAAGCGTTGTAAAACATTTGGTTGAAACACGTGACAGTGGGGAGAACACATGACCGAACTTGTCATTATTTCACGGGTTACACATTTGTCGCTAAGTCCCCTATTCTGTAACCGTTAACCGTGGGGGGGGCGTGATTATTGAGAATAGATTCTATTTGTGATTGACAATCCTCGCCCGTGGTTCGTAGCTAAAACCACGACTGGATGTCGAGCGGGCGCTCAATAAGGCTAGAACACACAATGTCTTGCGACAAGGACATTGGGAAGGGGCAAACACTGAACTCGTCAGCTCGGTTACGGGAGCCCAGGAGTTATAATTGGACAGTTGGTCGGGAACTAAACACGACATTGTTGGAAGGAACAATGTTCGCACTGGATACCAATGTTTTACACCCAGTTTGGGGACATGAATATTATTTAACTTATTTTATGAAAACATTTGAATTGTTTGGATACATTACATACGTTTTGATAAATAAACTTGTGAACTCACCAGCTATATGCTGATTGTTTTAAAATCATGTTTTCTCAGATGCATAATGATACAGGGGTGGAGCTGGGAGCTCAATCTTTGGAGACCTATTGTGGAGTCTATGAGAGATAGACTCAACAGTGTGATACATAGCATAGTATATATGTGTAATAACATTATATATATGTGTGTGAAACTAAGTTAAAACTATTATTACATTAGGCTTGTGGCTAATGTAGTTGTAACATGGGTTTGTAATATAGAAGCATATGTGTATTTTGTTATAAACAATGACTGTGAAACCTTGAAAGTCACACGGTACGCTTCCGCAACGACAAGGGTGTGACACATCATCAACTTGCCTTAGAGCATCTATCATTATATCCTTTTGATTTGGCTCTTGATCAACAATCATTTCTTCAAAAGATTATTCCTACACTTTTTCTTTGCCTTTATCCGTTGTGGTTGTTTTTCTTGCTGGCTCCCCCCGAGTTACAGATTGAACTGTAATTGTGCCTTCTTTCTTTCCAGTTATGGGATCATCGTCATTTGGACTACTAGCCGGATCATCTTGATCATCATCCTTATTGCCCTGTAATGGCCTAGTTGCTTCAACTCTACATGTACTCTCCCCTAGAGTTTAAGAACTAGCCAATCTAGCATTTAAACTATTCAATTTGAAATCATGATCCTTGAATACATCAAAAGAATTCTTACCCAAGTCAATAATCTTCTTATTAAAAAGTTGAAATGAAGTTAGCTCAATTTTATTCCATTTAGTTTGAATGTCATGATGAGATTTCACTTGAGATTGTAAAGCACTGAGCTGATCTTTGCAAAGGAATGATAAAAGATGTTTCCCTTAGCAACTGTTAAACTAAGACTTCCAACTTATTTACCAACAATTTGAGTGGAATATTTTCTTCTTGGAGCTCAAAATCTTGAGTTTGAAGACACATTATTCGTGTTGATTGAGTATTGAAATTATCTGTAAGTACACCATTAAGATCTGGTGTAGAAAAAGATGTTTTAGATTGATGAACTGGTGGAGTAACTGTTGGAGTAGTATGTACAAGGATGGAAGTAGAATGACGCGGAGAAACGGGTTGGGGCGATGAAGAAGATGGTGAAGTTTGAGTAGGTGAATCAAAATGGATATAAGTGTCAGAAGGCACATAATCAGATTCATTATCATCAGTAACCTTCTTTTTCTTTGTTGCTTCCTGTACCTAGGCATCATGTATAATGTTAGAATTTTGCCTTTTACCAACAATTTTACTTGTAGACACTGTGCCAACAAGTGAATTATCATCGTCATTCTCATTACTCGAATCTGAATCAGAACTTGAAGTATCAGCCACATCTCCATCAACCACTAGAGTTACACCAGCTTCTTTATGCACAACTTCAGAAAATTATGGCACAGTTGTGGTTGTAGCAATGTCTGTAAACTAAGATACAAAAGATGTGTTGTTAGGTTCACCTCTAGCAGATAGCCCTGGTTGTTCATCAAAATGTTGTTCTTGATCTACAATAGGAGATTCGATACGAAACCAGGCTTCATTCTCAGGCTCTAAGTAATTAGAAAAAATCCTCTACTTCATCATAGTAATCTTGATAATTGGACCAGCCTTCATGAGTTGAGCATAAAGATGATTGATTTGCACAAAGTAGTTCAATTAAAACTAACAAAATCACAACTAACCTAAGCACTAAGTAATACTCTAGACTCTCTAAAACTAAACTACTGACAGGCAAGTGAACCTATCGAAACTAGTAAAGTAAAGGCAAGTCCGGATATCGAACCCACAGACTTCTACAGAAAGTACTAATTAGACTCTATGACTTATCTATACAACTTTATTTAATTAAAAATTATTATTTGAAATGGGAGTTTTGCTATATAATTAAATTTAAACTAAAATAAACGAATGACTTAAAACCGAATTAAGACTAAATACAAAAAGTTTACCAGGAAGTGACAATGATGAAGTTACTACCTAGGGGTGAATCCTATACATGCTGAACACTTTTTAGATTAATTATGGAACTATTGTCAAACTGGGATCTTGAAATATTAACTTACAAAATACCTAGAGTATCTTCAACCTTTCTCAAAGATGTCAACTAAGATGCCTACCAGTTGTTAAAACACCGGTTTTATGAGTTTCTTTAACAAGTTACCCAAATCATCAATGACATATCCTAAAGATAATCTACCTCACTGAAATGAAAGTCTCAAACACACAAATGTGAGGGATAACAAGGAATCTCAACTTGGATTCGTTAGGCAAAGAAATGTCTAGTTAACTAGGAATAATCTTCTCACAAGATTACAACTAGGAACCAAACATCCAAGACAAACCAACAACCTCTCACCTCACGGCTTTATAGATCGGTTAAACATTTAGAATATTTAAAACATATTCATCATTCCAATGAACTACCACGTCAGCAATCCGTTTACAAATCAAAAACACGAAGTTATTGATCTAACATGCACCTATGTTACGAAAGACATTCATCAAAGCGCATGAGGAATAATTATTCACACCATAAACATATCTAAACATTCATACACATCCAAGATTCAAAGCCAAATCATTATGCATTGAATAATCACCAAAACAAATGTTAAACATGCATAATCATCAAACCCTAGGTACTTCTAAGGGTTTAGCCCATAATCATTCCAAACAAATTGAATGATCTAGTCAAAAACCTAATACAAAACGTTATCATTCAGTGAAAACAAGAAAGAAATCGAAACCGAATGTTGTATACCCTTTGATAATCAATCATAGGTCTTCCAAATGATGAATCTTGCCTTCCTTGTCTTCCAAGCACCCCTAGTCGCCTCCTTTGCTCTTCTCAGATCGTGTGTAACCCTAGAATTCACCCCCAACCGTTTTAATCAATTAAAAACGATTTTTCTGAATTTCTCTTCGCGTCGTGTACCGTGACGGCCCCAGCAACACACTTCGCGTAGCACGAAGGGTTTCGGAAACCGAAAAATTAGTCAGGTCATCCTAATGATTAAATGCGGGTTAGTATGGTCTTTTCCACCTGTCGCGTAGCGCGACAGGGTTTTGCTTGGTCCTAGCGTGGCGCGAAGGGCACAAAATTCCTGTTTTGTTGTTCTCTCTATTTCCAGACCCGTCCTCGCCCTACCGGGAGCTCGTTTCTTTGCATTCTTTGGCCTAGTGTGTATGTTTGTGACATGTAAGCACCCATTTACAACATTGTGATGCACCAGCTAAAAACAATTACAAAACTAAATAAATATGTACAAAAATTACCAAAAACAACTACATAAACTGATGTGTTTTGCAACACATCACATTCCCACACTTATCTCTTTTTTGTCCCTGAAAATGACTTATGAAAAAATGGAATCGCAGTCAAGCATTAAGATCTCTAACAAATTAAGCTTATTAAATCAAAATCAAATGACTTGGAAAAGATTGTAAATATATTTGTCCTTCTAAACCCATACACTGATTATTTAATTCCTTAATCATGATCCTTTGTTTTAATGTTCTAGCATTCAATCCATGAGACCCACACTTGGGAAACCTAAAACAAATCAATCCTGAATTCAAGCTTTCAAGGAAAAGGTTTTTCCTACCCTCACATATAAACAAACTAAGAATTGCTAAAATCAGATTTTTTAAAATGAAAGCGGATGAAAGTATGAGCATTTTCTTTTATTTATTTTTTCTTTTCTTTTTCTTTCTCTTTTTCTTTCATTGAACCTAACTTAGTGGTGTTTCAACCAGGCTGTAACCCGGCGTGTGACAGATAAGTTTCAGCTCATTTCCTCTCTTTTACTCCTAGCTCAACTCATTTGGTGGAATGGAGGCGCCATAAGACTTTAATTTATTCTCCTAAAAAGAGTACTTACGTGCCATTAAAAATCAGATTTTAAAAACATTAGTTTGTTACTATGTAAAGGTTCCTTTAATAACAAGAAAACAGTCTCATTGATTCCAGATCCCTAAGATGCGTTCCCACAACAATCATGCATTTAAGTAATGTTTTATTAAATCCTATGGAACCGATAAATCAGTTGAGCCTACCCACAAATCCCATTAGCAAAGCATAGATCTAGATCAATTCAGTTTAAAATAATTGAAAACATAAAACTTGACTTTTCTATCATTTCCCACTTAAGAATTGCAAACATCTTAACAAGGGCGAACAAATTCTAAGCTTATATACAATTGAAAACAAAATTGGACTCAAACAACTTAAATTCAAAAACTAAAAATGCAATTTCCCATCCCCACACTTAATATTTACATTGTCCCCAATGTAGAGATATGAAAACATCAAACACGAAAAAAAATGAAAACTTGAAAAGACTTAGGTGGTTATAAACTAAGACTGTCAAGTGCCAGTCTTTCCAAAAAACTGCTCCTCAAGCCAAATATGCTCCAACATGCCACAAACACACAATATGATCTACACAAGAACAAAACCAACCAAGCATCACAATATCCAAAATATGATAACATCCATAATCAACTTCAGTCAACAACCAACCCTACTCCCCAAAATAACTAAGTTCAAAGTGTCACAAAATACATATTAACATGACAAAATATAACCAAAGTGAAAGAAACCAACTGCATCCCCACACAAATCATCAGCATCTCCTCCTATTGTCTCATCCTGCTGATTAGGTGATCTGTAGAACTCTGGGATGTCTATGTGCAATGATGTCATCAGGTATCTTGTAACACCCCGACCGATGGCGGAAACGTCGGGATGCCACGAGGGATGTGTAGATTGTTCATAAGCTCGTGGGCATCTAATTAAATCATCACATAATCATATAATCAACCAAATTAATTACAAAAAAATCATGTTCATCATGAATTAAATACATCAATTACACCAAAAGAATTAGCTAAACTAACTAATTCTAATCGTCAGAATTTTAGTTAAATTTAGCAAAAGTCCAAGATCCTATGTAATGATGTCCAAAATATGGGAGTCCATCCCCCTCAACCTACTTAGCTTCATCACCTGAAACATGTAAGAAAATCAAGTGTCAACTACGAAGTAGTTGGTGAGTAATCATAAGTTTTTATACTTAAAAAGTGTTTTATAAAATGAGTATAAAAGTTTGTGTTTAAAAAGGTTTTATAAAAAGTTTAGATAAAATGAGTATAAGAACTTATGGTTTGTCTGAGAAAATCCACAAGAGTACCTGTGTGACAATCCAATACATATCCCAACACAATCAATCAAACACATAAACAAACACACATTCACCTAACTCACATATTCATAGATAATCATAGACAATGATAGATAATCAATCACATAACCATTCAACCAATCTCAAATATCAATATTCTCAAATAATATATGTGACTATACATGGAAATTATGTAATTAACATAAGTTAAAGACATGATCCATGGAGTGGAAGCTATCCACGTGACAATACATGAAACCAATGCAATTAACCAAGGTCAAAGGCAATGTTTCAGGGAGTTGTGATAATCCAAGTGGCAATACATGTAATCTTTGTTATTAACCGAAGTCAATGACAATGTTTACACGGATGTATAATAATCAGTGAAAATGCATAATATGAATATCATATTGATAAACAGGTATCATCCATGTGTTATCAAAATAATATTAAATTGGTATACATGTTTCACCTCCGAGTTTTAAAAACAAAACAGTTTAAAAGAAAGGGAGGTTATGAGAACTCACCTGAGTCCTTAGATTTAGTGTTCTTGTAGAATGCGCGCTCGCATATGTAAACTCAAAAACACTTCAATAATCTGTAATTATTGTATATTTTGTATTCGTAAGTACTTGTGTTAATTTAAGTCATTTTCCCATAAGTGTTACTTTTAGATTCATAACGTGTTTCACTACTTAGTTAATTTCTCTAAACTTATATGAACACTTATTGTTTCTGAAATTATTATCATTATTATCTCATAAAATTCCGAACTTGTGAGTTTCTAACATATAATAATGATAAGTTATACATATGATACCTCATGTGTAATTCTCATAGCTAGGGATACTAAGAGTTACTAACTTGATTGATACACATTCCTTAACACACATGCATGACTTAATTAAATCAGCCACCATTACTTAATCATTTAAATCAAGTTTTATGTTCATTTTATATTTAAATTATTTCCATAAGTTCCCACATCACATATAATCTCATATTTCCATTTAAGCAATTGTAAAGAGGTGGCAATTCAACTAATTCATGCATGCATGATTGTAGGTTATTGTTTTCATGCTCCCATACCTCCTATCATTCCTAGTTTAGCACTTGAGGATGTGTTAGCAAAAGGAGGCAGCGAACCTATCTCAAATCCCCCCTTAGGTTCGGCTCGTACTTAGCCTACCGCCCCTTAGGTTCGTTATCCAGGTTCGTAGTGGAAAACTGACAAAGGTTTGGCTAGGTTCTTAGATCCCATGCAAATGGTTCGGCTAATATGCTGGTTTTGCGATACCCCTAAGGTTCTCTGGAAAACAAGGGTTCGGCCTTAGGTTTTATAATCATGAGATTCGGCTAATGCAACCAGCAGGTTCGTGGCCTAGGGAAGAAAAGGTTCGGCTTCAAGGTAGGGTTTGGCCGCTTGCATGGGTTCGGCCCATGAAGGTTCGTGAGTTCCATGCAAGGAAAGGTTTGGTGATATGATGCAAACCTGAACAACAAAGGTTCGTGGATCAAAGGGAGGGTTCGTCTACCCTAAAAGTTCGTCTGGCTCGAGGAAGGATCGGCTGGAGCTAGGGTTCGGCTGGAACAAGGTTCGGCCGATCTTCTAAGGTCACGAACCTGTAGCCCATCATCTTCCCTTTTGCGATCCAACTTGTGGCAACCATAACTACAGCTTTCTCCTACCTATGTGAGTTCGTTTTAGGGTTTTTATATGTAGAACCGTTTAACAAATATGGTAACAAACCGGTTCTAGATCTAGGTGAAAACCGAAAATAAAATGGATCTCATACCTTCCAATTGTGACAAATCTCTGGATTTTCTTGTATCCTTTTGTTCCTCTAGATCACGCGGTTGTATAGCCACCGAGTTTACGCGAATCCGTTGAGAAACGAGCTCGCAATCGTAGAGAGAAGGTAGAGAGAGAGAGTGTGGACGTGAGAGTGTGTTTTAGAGAGAGAGAAGAGGTTGAGTAATGAAGAAGATGGTGGAGTCTTCCACCTCTTATGGCTATCGCGTTCCCGTGCGTTCGGTCTCGTCTTTATCGCGCTAACACTGTTAAATGATCGGTTTTGCTCGGTTTTTAACGAAAACATATTTAATACATAACTCGATAAATAAAGTTTTGTTTTCAATAAAATAGTTTTCATATTTAAAATCGTTCAAATAAGAAGGTCTCCGTTTATTTTTGTTAAATCAATTATGTAATAAATTAATTTATCCGGATTCGTTTTAGGTTGTGATTCCTAATAAACGTTTTTCGTTTTCATTTCTTATTTTATTATCAATAAATATTATTTAATTATCTCGTCGAAACGCGATACTTACGTACGTATTCGTAAAGATCGTCACCTTCGCGAATCCAACACTTGTACCGTATTTCGATTCGATTTACCATTTATGGAATATCGTTTCAGAATATTATTCTTAATAATTATATTCGTGTGAGTCGTCACCCACGCGAATACACTATTAAGTTAATATTTCTGAATTAATATTCGCGTTCATTTTATGTTCGTAACCTCACCATCGCGTATTCATTTCCAATTAAACTTTTATTTTTTATTAACTTTAATAGTATCCATCCCAATCCAAAATCCTCTAAATCAAGTCACTGACACATCCATGATAGACCGAAATATGCATATGTATAGGGCATATGCAGAGGTAGATCGCAACCTCCCCTACACCGTCCCACCGCTATTTCGATAAACCATGACCGTATGTCCTTGACTATGTATAGCAATCCAACCATAACAAACTCCTAATTCCTTTCATTCCAAAACAATAATCCATAATTCGTGTAATCATCTGCAATAAACTCTCTGGTTATGTTTAGTTGAGTTACAACTAAACTTCCCATGATTTACGCGTATAATAATATGTTTTAAGCATGTATACCAATAACAGTGATAATCATCAAATAATGCATCCAATAGTTCATTTTCATTAATATTAATAAAATCTCAGGTTGTAACAGTACAATCGTACGGATGTACGGACAACCGGAAGTACAGTGATGTTACAGTCTCCCCTAGTTAAAGGAATTTCGTCCCGAAATTCAACTTGGAGTGACCGTAGTAAATAAATGTGGGTACTTAAGCTTCATCTGATCTTCCAGCTCCCAAGTGAATTCTTGACCCCGCTTCGATTCCCAACGTACTTTGACAATTGGAATTCTACTGCGTTTGAGCTTTTAATCTCTCGATCCATTATCTCTACTCGTCTTTCAATAAAGTGCATGGTATCATCGATGCGAATGTCATCGAGTGGTACCTGAAGATCCTGATCAGCTAAGCACTTTCTCAGATTGGACACGTGAAACGTCGGGTGCACATTACTAAGTTCAGGAGGTAGTTCCAATTTGTAAGCAACCTTCCCGATCCGTTCAAGGATCTTAAAAGGGCCAACATATCGTGGAGCAAGTTTAGATTTCTTCTCGAATCGCACAACGCCCTTCCAAGGCGATACTTTAAGTAATACCATATCATCAACTTCAAACTCTAAACGTTTGCGTCTTTTATCCACGTAGCTCTTCTGTCGACTGCGAGCAGCTAACAGATTGTCACGGATCTGGCGGATCTTGTCAGTCGTCTCGTGAATAATCTCGGGGCCAGTGATCTACGATTCGCCGACCTCGGTCCAACAAATAGGTGACTGACATTTTCTGCCATAAAGAGCTTCAAACGGCGCCATACCAATGCTCGTGTGATAACTGTTGTTATACGAGAACTCAACCAATGGTAAATGGCTATCCCAATTGCCACCGAAGTCGATGACACAAGCTCTCAACATGTCTTCCAATGTTCGAATCGTTCGCTCCGTCTGTCCATCCGTTTGAGGATGGTAGGCAGTGCTAAGATCCAGTCTTGTTCCAAAGGCTTCATGAAGTGATTCCCAAAATCGTGCCGTGAAACGAGCATCACGATCCGATATTATTCTTAAGGGAATACCATGTCGGCTAACGATCTCATCAATGTAGATACGAGCTAACTTCCGCACAGGGTACGTTTCGCGTATCGGTAAGAAATGAGCCGACTTGGTTAATCTATCCACTATCACCCAAATACTATCCTTGCCATTTGCGGTTCGTGGAAGTTTAGTAATGAAATCCATAGAGCTATTCTCGCACTTCCACATCGGGATTTCTGGTTGTAATAACAATCCTGAAGGTCGCTGGTGTTCTGCCTTGACTTTGGCACAGTTAAGGCACTTAGACACATACTCAGCAATATCCTTCTTCATTCCAGGCCACTAGTACAAGTCCCTAAGGTCTTGATACATCTTATCAGAACCCAGATGGATTGAGTAACGAGACTTATGAGCTTCATTCCATCCTAAGATCACCTCTGTTCGGTATCCACAACCGATTCAAATAATACATCAAACCATCATCCTTAGTTTCCAATAAAATTTCAGCCCCGCAAGACATCTCATTTTTTCAAATTATCTTGAGCTAATGAGTGTTGTTGGGATGTAAGAACATCATTACGGAGATTAGTGTGCACTCGGACACTATGAATATGAACTTGACTTTTGCGACTAAGCGCATCTGCTACTACATTCGCCTTACCAGGATGGTAGCGAATTTCACAGTCATAATCGTTCAATAGTTCAACCCATCTCCGTTGTCTCATGTTAAGTTCTTTCTGATTGAGAATATGTTGCAAACTCTTATGGTTAGTAAACACTACACACTTAGTGCCATAAAGATAATGTCTCCATATCTTCAAGGCAAACACGACTGCACCAAGTTCTAAGTCGTGTGTAGTGTAGTTCTTCTCTTGAATCTTTAACTACCTTGATGCATATGCCACAACCTTTCCTCGTTGCATCAGAACATAACCGAGACCTAGGTTGGATGCATCACAATAAACCACGAAATCATCATTTCTGTCAGGCAGTGTCAAAACAGGAGCATCACAAAGTTTCTGCTTCAAAGTCTGAAACGCCGCTTCTTGCTTTGGTCTCCACTCGTATGGTTTATTCTTCTGAGTCAAAGAAGTGAGAGGGACAACAATCCTGGAGAAATTCGAGATAAACCGCCGATAGTAACCGGCAAGTCCGAGAAACGATCGAATCTCCGTTGGTGTCTTCGGTGTATTCCAATTCTTTACCGCATCAATTTTTCACAGGATCCACGTGAACACCATTTTCATTGACTATGTGCCCCAAGAATTGAACCTCCTTAAGCCAAAATTCACATTTAGAGAATTTGGCATACAGTCGCTCTTTCTCAGGATCTCCAAAACCAACTTGAGGTGTTTCTCGTGTTCCTCCTTGGTCTTCGAGTATATCAAAATACCATCAATGAATACAATCACAAATTTATCCAAGTACGGCCTGCAAACCCGGTTCATGAGGTTCATGAAAACCGCAGGTGCATTGGTAAGGCCGAAGGGCATTACCAGAAATTCATAATGGCCATATCTGGTTCTGAAAGATGTCTTGGGAATATCATCTTCATGTACGCGAAGTTGATGATACCCAGACCTCAGATAGATCTTTGAAAACAATGCCTAGCCTTGAAGCTGATCAAAGAGATCATCGATGCGCGGCAGTGGATATCGATTCTTAATTGTGAGTTTGTTCAATTCACGATAATCGATGCACATTCGGAATGGCCCGTCCTTCTTCTTGACAAACAGGACCGGTGCACCCCATGGCGAATGGCTCGGGCGAATAAATCCTTTACCAGTAAGTTCTTGTAGCTGGCTCGCCAGCTCTTGCAATTCGGAAGTTGCAAGTCTGTAGGGAGCTTTGGCGACAGGGTTCGCACCAGGTACTAAGTCAATGCGAAACTCTACTTGACGTTCTGGTGGGAGACCCGGCAAATCATCTGGAAATACTTCAGGAAAATCTCTGATTATGGGAACATCCTCAATGTTCTTTCCTTTCTCTTTCTTCTCCACAATGTGCGCTAAAAATGCTATTCATTTCTTCCTAAGGTACTTGTGTGCTTTAGTGTAGGACATCAGCTTAAGACCTTTACTAGAAGTTTCTCCAAAAACTCTTAAGATTTCACCCGAAGGTAAAGGAATACGAATGTATTTCTCATGGCAAACAATCTCCGCTTTGTGGGTGGCTAACCAATCCATGCCTATGATAACATCGAAGCTACCAAGATGCATAGGTTTGAGATCAATTGGGAAAACATGATCACATAAGTGCACAGTACATCCAATAATAACAGTGTCAATATCAGTAGTGTTTCCGTTAGCCACCTCCACGTTAAACGGTTTATCTAAGTATGTACGTGTTCTATCAAGCATGCATTCAAAATCATATGAAACGAAACTCCTATCGGCACCAGAATCAAATAAGATAGATGCATAAGAGTTGTTGATCAGAAATGTACCGTTGACCACGTCCTGGTTGGCTTGAGCAGCTGGAGCATTCAGTTGGAACGCCCGGCCTCTTGCCACCATCTGATTGTTCCTGGTCAACTTTGGGTACTGGTTTCTGAAGTGACCCACTTCGCCACTCCCATAACAGGCTCTTGCCTGTGCAGGTACCTGGCGAACAGGCGCAGCTTGTATCGGTTGAGCTTGCGGAGCGGGCAATGCAAGCGGAGCAGGTTGCATCCTTTGTGCTTGAGGTGCACTCCGGCAAACATTAGCAAAATGGCCATACTTGCCACAGCTATTGCAGACGCGACAAGGCAAGTTTGGCATGTCATGATATCTGCAAGTATTACATTGGGGAGTATTCCCAGTGTAATTTCTGGCAGTGGTGTTGTTGGATGATTGCTGCGCAGACTTTGCAGCAGGAGCAGTGACCACGAAATTTCTGGTCTTCCTCTTCTTGTTTCCGCTTTTAGATGAACTACCTTGTTCAGTCTTGACTTCAGTAGAAATCTCCTTGGCAGATGATTTGGTGTCAGTCTTCTTGAATCCATTTCGAGTGAGTGTTCCAGCCTTCACATGATTATCAGCCAGTGTTGCAGATAAACGGATTGCAGCCTCCAGTGTGGTAGGGTTGCTACCATAGACTGTGTCCTGAATCTGCATAGGCAGACCGCCTATGTACTTCTTAATTGCTCTCTCTAGCGGTGTCACTAGATGAGGCACCAGCAGACTATACTCATGGAAACGAGTGTTGTATATGACGTTTTCCCCGCTTTCCTGCTTGAGCTCCCAAAACTCATTCTCAAGCTTTCTCATTTCGCTGCGAGGACAGAATTAAGTGGTCATTAGCTTTTTGACCTCTGCCCATGTTAGTGCAAGGGCAGCATCAACTCCCCTAGTTTGTTTCTCCCATTCCACCATGTTAGTGCTCTCTTTTGGAAAACACTAGTGGCATAACGAACTTTCAGGTTCTCGGGGCAATCGCTGTTGATGAAAGTGTTCTCCATACTCTCGAACTACTGCAGCAGACCAGTGGCAGTTTCAGAACCTGTAAACTTCAGTGGGTTACGGGAGTTGAAGTGATTGAACGTGCAAGTTGGCGGGTTTGCACCTCCTCTGTTCTGGTTGATATTCTGATCGGCTTGAGTTAGTTGTGTCACCAATCCAGAGATAAGATTTCCTAACTTTTGAATGCCTGAGTTGGCATTTCCGTTAGCATCCTCTGAGTTCGTATCATCTCCGTTGTGACGGCGAGGGGGGATGTTTCTGAAGAGATTAGAAACATGTTACTACCATTTACAACGTAAGTCATACAAACTATGGTCAAATGAGTTCCTTTTAAACAGTTAGGATTACATATAGGAACTATATTTTCCTCCTATCTGTCATTAAACTCATAATATTTATAAATTTCCTAATATTATATTAAGTGTCCTAATTGGTCATAACTAATATTAGTTAACTATTCCTAAGTGTCATACATTCCCCACCCTATACCAACATTGACAACCTCCCGATGCAATGAAACAAGCTTATATATAGGGCATATGCAGAGGTAGATCGCAATCTCCCCTACACCATCCCACCACCGTTTCATTGCACCACGATTATGCCCTTGTTAGAATTTAGGGTGTATCATGTATCTTACCATAGTCTCACTTCACAAACCTTATCCTAAATAGGATAATTTTTTTTTAGTGAAGTGGTCTCTAGTTCCCTTGGACAATTAGGTTCACCTAATGTCTAAGTTCACCTGACATGTAGATTCGCCTATTTCTATGTTCACCTAATGTCTAAGTTTACCCGACATTAAAGTTCCCCTAATGCCTAAGTTCACTCCAAGTCCATACTAATTCCAATGTCCATAATCATCAATGAGGGTTCATATCATCACTGAGTGTTCTTATTGTCACTAAGTGTTCATATCCTCCTAGTAATTTATTTTCATCAAGTGTCCATACCATCACTAAGTGTTAGTATCATCACTATGCGTTTATATTATCCTCAAGTGTCTATACCATAACCCAAGTCTACAGTCCATCATTAATCGTTCATGTCATTCGTTATTCCTATGCACCCTACGTGTCCAATCAGTGTGTTTCATAAGTGAATTTATAAGTGTTCATCAAGTGTGATCATCCATGAGTCAATCCCAACCATTCCAATAAACATACCATCAACATCCATATCTCATCAATCTCAATTTTACATCAGTTCCAAGTAATACCCTAAATTCCTAACACTGACAGACTCCCAATATACTACAAATGGTATATGTATAGGTCATATGCAAGGGTAGATCGCAACCTCCCTTACACCGTCCTACCACCTTTGTAGTATACCACGAGTGTGTCCTTGTCTGTTGATCAAGAGATCTAACATATAATTCCTAAAGCAGATAAATTCCTAAGTAGTTAAGTTATTAAATAGATAAGTGTCCCAAACGGGTAGTTCCCTTATTCTTCAATACTGACATCCACCCGATGTACTGTAAATGGTATATATATAGAGCATATGATAAGGGTAGGTTGCAACCGCCCAAACCACCGTCCCACCACCTTTACAATACACCACGAATGTGTCCTTATCGAGTCATTAGGGCACAAGTAAGCAAATAATTAGTAAGCAGCATATATAGATCAGATGTATAACAGGAGTTCAGTTAACATGAAATAAACACATCAGCATGAAATCCTGAATATACTAACTAGTGTATGAAATAGTTCATACTAGGGTATCCTACGGTTATAGACTAGGTCAACCATTTCTAGTAACCTAATTCCCTAAAACCCAGGCTCTGATACCAATCTGTAACACCCCGACCGATGGCGGAAACGTCGGGATGCCACGAGGGATGTGTAGATTGTTTATAAACTCGTGGGCATCTAATTAAATCATCACATAATCATATAATCAACCAAATTAATTACAACAAAAATCATGTTCATCATGAATTAAGTACATCAATTACACCAAAAGAATTAGCTAAACTAACTAAACTCTAATCGCCAGAATTTTAGTTAAATTTAGCTAAGTCCAAGATCCTATGTAATGATGTCCAAAATATGGGAGTCCATCCTCCTCAACCTACTTAGCTTCATCACCTGAAACATGTAAGAAAATCAAGTGTCAACTACGAAGTAGTTGGTGAGTAATCATACGTTTTTATACTTAAAAATTGTTTTATAAAATGAGTATAAAAGTTTGTGTTTCAAAAGCTTTTATAAAAAGTTTAAATAAAATGAGTATAAGAACTTATGGTTTGTCTGAGAAAATCCACAAGGGTACCTGTGTGACAATCCAATACATATCCCAACACAATCAATCAAACACATAAACAAACACACATTCACCTAACTCACATATTAATAGATAATCATAGATAATCATAGACAATAATAGATAATCAATCACATAACCATTCAACCAATCTCAAATATCAATATTCTCAAATAATATCTGTGACTATACACGGATATTATGTAATTAACATAAGTTAAGGACATGATGCATGGAGTGGAAGCTATCCAAGTGACAATACATGAAACCAACGCAATTAACCAAGGTCAAAGGCAATGTTTCACGGAGTTGTGATAATCCAAGTGGCAATACATGTAATCTTTGTTGTTTACCGAAGTCAATGACAATGTTTACACGGATATATAATAATCAGTGATAATCCATAATATGAATATCATATTGATAAACAGGTATCATCCATGTGTTATCAAAATAATATTAAATTGGTATACATGTTTCACCTCCGAGTTTTAAAAACAAAACAGTTTAAAAGAAAGGGAGGTTATGAGAACTCACCTGAGTCCTTAGATTTAGTGTTCTTGTAGAATGCGCGCTCGTGTATGTAAACTCAAAAACACTTCAATAATCTGTAATTATTGTAAATTTTGTATTCGTAAGTACTTGCGTTAATTTAAGTCATTTGCCCATAAGTGTTACTTTTAGATTCATAACGTGTTTCACTACTTAGTTAATTTCTCTAAACTTATATGAACACTTATTGTTTCTGAAATTATTATCATTATTATCTCATAAAATTCCGAACTTGTGAGTTTCTAACATATAATAATGATAAGTTATACATATGATACCTCATGTGTAATTCTCATAGCTAGGGATACTAAGAGTCACTAACTTGATTAACACACATTCCTTAACACACATGCATGACTTAATTAAATCAGCCACGATTACTTAATCATTTAAATCAAGTTTTATGTTCATTTTATATTTAAATTATTTCCATAAGTTCCCACATCACATATAATCTCATATTTCCATTTAAGCAATTGTAAAAAGGTGGCAATTCAACTAATTCATGCATGCATGATTGTAGGTTATTGTTTTCATGCTCCCATACCTCCTATCATTCCTAGTTTAGCACTTGAGGATGTGTTAGCAAAAGGAGGCAGCGAACCTATCTCAAATCCCCCCTTAGGTTCGGCTCGTACTTAGCCTACCGCCCCTTAGGTTCGTTATCCAGGTTCGTAGTGGAAAACTGACAAAGGTTTGGCTAGGTTCGTAGATCCCATGCAAATGGTTCGGCTAATATGCTGGTTTTGCGATACCCCTAAGGTTCTCTGGAAAACAAGGGTTCGGCCTTAGGTTTTATAATCATGAGATTCGGCTAATGCAACCAGCAGGTTCGTGGCCTAGGGAAGAAAAGGTTCGGCTTCAAGGTAGGGTTTGGCCGCTTGCATGGGTTCGGCCCATGAAGGTTCGTGAGTTCCATGCAAGGAAAGGTTTGGTGATATGATGCAAACCTGAACAACAAAGGTTCGTGGATCAAAGGGAGGGTTCGTCTACCCTAAAAGTTCGTCTGGCTCGAGGAAGGATCGGCTGGAGCTAGGGTTCGGCTGGAACAAGGTTCGGCCGATCTTCTAAGGTCACGAACCTGTAGCCCATCATCTTCCCTTTTGCGATCCAACCTGTGGCAACCATAAATACAGCTTTCTCCTACCTATGTGAGTTCGTTTTAGGGTTTTTATATGTAGAAACCGTTTAACAAATATGGTAACAAACCGGTTCTAGATCTAGGTGAAAACCGAAAATAAAATGGATCTCATACCTTCCAATTGTGACAAATCTCTGGATTTTCTTGTATCCTTTTGTTCCTCTAGATCACGCGGTTGTATAGCCACCGAGTTTACGCGAATCCATTGAGAAACGAGCTCGCAATCGTAGAGAGAAGGTAGAGAGAGAGAGTGTGGACGTCAGAGTGTGTTTTAGAGAGAGAGAAGAGGTTGAATAATGAAGAAGATGGTGGAGTCTTCCACCTCTTATGGCTATCGCGTTCCCGTGCGTTCGGTCTCGTCTTTATCGCGCTAACACTGTTAAATGATCGGTTTTGCTCGGTTTTTAACGAAAACATATTTAATACATAACTCGATAAATAAGTTTTGTTTTCAATAAAATAGTTTTCATATTTAAAATCGTTCAAATAAGAAGGTCTCCGTTTATTTTTGTTAAATCAATAATGTAATAAATTAATTTATTCGGATTCGTTTTAGGTTGTGATTCCTAATAAACGTTTTTAGTTTTCATTTCTTATTTTATTATCAATAAATATTATTTAATTATCTCGTCAAAACGCGATACTTACGCACGTATTCGTAAAGATCGTCACCTTTGCGAATCCAACGCTCGTACCGTATTTCGATTCGATTTACCATTTATGGAATATCGTTTCAAAATATTATTCTTAATAATTATGTTCATGTGAGTCGTCACTCACGCGAATACACTATTAAGTTAATATTTCTGAATTAATATTCGCGTTCATTTTATGTTCGTAACGTCACCATCGCGTATTCATTTCCAATTAAACTTTTATTTTTATTAACTTTAATAGTATCCATCCCAATCCAAAACCATCTAAACCAAGTCACTGACACATCCATGATAAACCGAAATATGCATATGTATAGGGCATACGCAGAGGTAGATCGCAACCTCCCCTACACCATCCCACCTCTATTTCGATAAACCATGACCATGTGTCCTTGACTATGTTTAGCAATCCAACCATAACAAACTCCTAATTCCTTTCCTTCCAAAACAATAATCCATAATTCGTGTAATCATCTGCGATAAACTCTCTGGTTCTGTTTAGTTGAGTTACAACTAAACTTCCCATGATTTACGCGTATAATAATATGTTCTAAGCATCTAAACCAAGTCACTGACACATCCATGATAAACCGAAATATTCATATGTATAGGGCATATGCAGAGGTAGATCGCAACCTCCCCTACACCATCCCACCTCTATTTCGATAAACCATGACCATGTGTCCTTGACTATGTTTAGCAATCCAACCATAACAAACTCCTAATTCCTTTCCTTCCAAAACAATAATCCATAATTCGTGTAATCATCTGCGATAAACTCTCTGGTTCTGTTTAGTTGAGTTACAACTAAACTTCCCATGATTTACGCGTATAATAATATGTTCTAAGCATGTATACCAATAACAGTGATAATCATCAAATAATGCATCCAATAGTTCATTAATATATTAATAAATTCTCAAGTTGTAATAGTACAATCGTACGGATGTACGGACAACCGGAAGTACAGTGATGTTACATATCTCATCGCATCCTCATGCCTCCTCTGTCCTGTCATATGCCACTCTTTGTGATGATCATGATAATCATCCATCCTGTTACAAAGAGAATCCAAGGTAAATGGGTCGGGAATGGGTTCCCGAAGTGGCCACTATCGTGGTGGCATATCCCGCCTGAAAACGGGTCTTTGACGATGCGTCCGGATCTAACCTCTCATAGCATCTGCCGCTGCAAACCCATGCGGTGGCATCACATGTGGTCCCACCACAAAACCAGCCCATCTTGGTGGGTCATCTCTCTCAACTATCACTGCCCTACACAGGTCCCTCAAATCAATCAGTGTGGTCACAGGCCCCACACTCATCAAATCAGGCCTATATCTATCAAACACTCCCAAGAAATCTGCAATCCTATAGATATAAGGTCCCATGTCCAACCTAGCTCTAGCTCCTCCCCTCCTACCTCGAGCAAATGATTGAGCCAACACACAGGCTATGTTGGCATCTCTCCCCCTCACCATACAGTACAAAGAAAACATGTGAGGCCCCGAAACCGGGCACCTCGCAGAGGTTGGTTTTCATCATAACACATAGCTCTTAAACTAAAAACTTTCATAATCATGCAGCGGAAATGTAAACATAGTTTGATAAACAGAATTCAATAAAGTGTCTGTATCAAAATCATATCGAATTGCCAAAGCCAACGAATCGTCTGGATTACTGCCCGAGCTCCATGCCTTCTCTTATCATAGCTTTAACCTGACATACATGCTAAATCAAGTCAGCTTACGCTGGTGAGTTCTAGTTTTCATAAAACAACATTAAACATACTTAACATAAACCTCATTTCATACACATAGTCCATAACCTTAGCACATAACATCCTTAACATCATCATCGTACGTTCCACTGCTACCATACGAGCAGTGGGCTTATGCCGGCACAAGGCTCCATACCCAGTTACAGTCATGGTTGACTATCATACCCAGTTACAGTCGTGGTTGACTATCATACCCAGTTATAGTCGTGGTTGACTATCACACCCAGTTATAGTCGTGCTTGACTATCATACCCTGTTATAGTCGTGGTTGACTATCATACCCAGTTATAGTCGTGGTTGACTATCATACCCAGTTATAGTCGTGGTTGACTAGCATACCCAGTTATAGTCGTGGTTGACTATCATACCCAGTTATAGTCGTGGTTGACTCTCATACCTACCTAGCACAAGAACTGGTACATCTTTCATACATATCCTATAACACGTATAGGAACATCGTTCGTTCGTCATACATGATATACTAGAATTATATCATCTTTTATCATAATCATCATAACATTTACTGCTAGCATCATAACATCATTCATTGCAGTCATCATGGCATCTTAGGCATGTCATACTAGCGTCGTTTCATCATACCATCATAGCATACTGGCATCATGCACAGTTCATCATAACATACTAGCATCATTATCATATCATAACATCATGTCATCATGCCTACATATCATGCTTCCATCCTAGCAACCTAGGACCTTGTCATACTCCTATGACTATTATCATAGTTACCATCATGAAGCATGTTATCATAAAGTCATCATCATATCATATGCTAGCATCATTATCATGGCATGTCATTCATTATCATAACTCATTTATCATGCATTCGTCATACTTAACATACTTTCATGCATAAATCATGCTATCACATAAACATGTATATCTAGTCATGGCATATCATCATTCATTCATTATCATCACAAGCGCATAACATCATAGACATAACAATAAGCATGTATGCCAGCCCAAAACATTAAGCATAAAATAGGGCGTCTAGAACTCACCTGATAGTAGACTCTCGTTTCCTTAGCTGAACTCCTTAGCCAAGACTTAAGAACCTACATCAGTTACGTCGTATCATCATATACCATTCTTAGACTTAGAATATTTCCTAAGTCTTTATAGCCTACTAGTCCCCCTTACTGAATACAAGTTCCCGAAACTTAGCTAAGTATTCGAAACCCTTGAATTCCATTAAGTTTCCATGTACACGAAATTCCATAGTTCACGAAATAGCTAGTACTTGAAATATTCCATGTACTCGAAATATTCCATGTATTCGAAATATTCCATGTACTCGAAATATTCCATGTATTCGAAATATTCCACGTATTCGAAATATTCCATGTATTCGAAATAGTATACACGAAACCTATGTAGTCGAAATAACCCAAGTATGATTTCGAGTACCCTTTGTACATGATTTCGTGTACTCATTACTTTCGTCTTTAAACATCTCAGAAATTCATCTAAGACCTTGGGGAGCTAGTTCTAGGTTCCTTAGGTTGTTACCAACGTATTGGAACCTCAAAGTTACGAACTTTATGCATAAAGGTGTGAACTTTATGCATAAGTTCACTCTTTGTTTAACCATCCTAACTTTTGTATAAAAATCCTAGCTTTTTGGTTTGGAACTCTTACTTGAAGGTAGATGAGCACTCCTGTAGATCCTCGTGCGTTTCCCCTTCCGTTTGGTCAATTAAAAGCTCGATCCTTGAAGTTTCTTGGTTCCTACTTCGTGTACTCGAGAGAGAGCGTGCCCAGCCAAAGGTTCGCACATATCCCGAGGCACTGGTATTTATAAGGAGGGTCCCTGTATTCGAAAACCCCTGTACACGAAATATGGTGTACTCGAAATCCTCCTCATTTCGAGTACACGATTTCTACACCCCACCTTGGTTATTTTTCGTCTATTTTTCCTACAAGTTAGTTGTTCGTCACGCATTGGTAAGTTCAAGTAACTTGTATTAGAAAATTTGGGATGTTACAAAACAAGTCAATCCAATTGACATTTTCCTCACCTGAGTACCTACCAACCATCGTACATGCCAAGACCATGTGAATGTGTTGCAGAACTGGGTCCCTAATCTCATACTCCACCATACTGGTAGAGAATGGTGAATCAGCAATAGTGCCCCAAACCTATCTCAAATCAACCTCAGTCAAACAAAAGTCCATATTCTTCTTGAAAGCAACCTCTAAGACTAGAAGAAAACCTAGGTGACATCACCTCATCCTTAGTGTAGAATCTGGTTGCCACAGCAAACTGTGGGATGGACATCTCATACACCCGCCTCCCTAGAGCAAATGACACTGTATCCTCATCATAAAACTCGGCATCATCGTATGTGAAAGTGGAATGGAACTCTAAGGCTAACTCCTTATATTGAGGCCAATCACATGCTAAGGCAGTCATCCACTTTTCCCTAAGAGCGTCTCTATCCTATCTCTTTGTCCCAAATGACTCAACAACTCCCAGTTAACATTTCTATGGTGCAATAAGACAAGTGAAACAAACCTATCGAGTCTATCGCTTTCAAATGTACCAAGCTCATAACTAAGTAAAGTATGCTCCCGAATCCTTCGAGATTCAGCTCCTGACATTCCTGCATTAGAGTTAGACAACACATGAAACTGCAATGTTAGTACAAGACAAAAGGCATTGACCGTATAGCATTTCATTCGCTGTCACAAAGGCAATTTCAACATGGGTTCTAAGCAAAACAACAATCCCACAACCAAATCTGATTTTAACTAGTTTATAACAACCATTATACCAAGATAGATTCAAAATCAGTTTTTTTATTCCCCTTTGCCATAGCCAAAATTTCCACTGTTAATTAAAACCTTGAACCAAATTTCTAACAAGTTACCATAACGCAGGATATGAACAATTTTTCATTAAATCAACTAGGTTAACCTGCCAAATTGAATTCTATGGTTGCCATTTACCAAGAACAAATCTAGAACGATGTATCTAACCAAAAAACCTACTTAAAATTTGAGGAAATCAAACAATGAGCAAGAAAAACGAAATTATATGTGTATATACTTGGTAGTCGACTGAGAATACTTCTTAAAAGATGAAAAGACAAAGAACACTCCTTTCCTAGGTGCTAGGACCGGCAATGGTGGATAGTAGGTGAAAATGGGGGAATGAGTTGGTGAAGAAGATGAAAATGGGTGGAAGGTGGTGGTTTATGGTCATGGGTGGTGTTTTGTAGAGGGAAAGGTGGTGAAACAGTGGAAGAGGTGGTGGAGGGTGAGTATCGGAGGAGGTGGAGGTGAAATGGGGGTAAAATTAAAATATAGGGCTTGAATAAAAGGTTTTTACTCGTCTGGGGAGTCGTCGCGTATCGCGACACAGGCGTGGAGGAGTCCTTGCGGTACGCGAGGCATCTTTGACCCATGGTTTGACCAAGATATGTCGCGTAGAGCGACAAAATACCTTGCAATCCTCGCATGACGCGACGAAGTAAAATTTCTAGAGAGTTTCCAGATTTTCATGCCTTAGGCAAATTTTCACACCCAAAACTCCACTAAACTACACCAAAAATTCTAAGGAAGAAAATACATACCTGGTGGCCCCACATTCGCTTTCCTTGCATCAATTTGTTCAAAAACCTGCAAAACACATTTTTAAACACAAAAATAATGGAAAAAATAACAAAAATGAAATCGAAAAAGAGACCAAAAACACTTGAAAACTACCAACTTATACACTTTACACTTGGGAATTCAACCCAAGAATCCCTCACCATCTTCTCACTATGGTTTTTTGAGGAGGACCTCTTCCTCCTCATTGCTTTCGTCCAACAATCCCGCGATATAATGTCTCAACCTATGGCCATTCACCTTCCATGTGTTACCATCCACTTCATTTTGTAACTCAATGGTACCATAGGGAAATACTTCTTCAACAATGTAAGGACCCTTCCACTTGGACTTATGCTTTCCTCCAAACAACTTCAATCGGGAATTGTAAAGCAACACCTGATCCCCATTCTTAAACTCCCTCAACCCTTCATCTTTCGGTCATGCAAAGATTTTTCCTTTTCCTTTATACTTAAAGAACGTGCATAAACCGCATCACGAAGGGCCTCTAGCTCATGGATTTGAAAATACCGTTTCCTCGCCGCCTCGGTAAGATCTTGGTTTACCGTCTTGAGAGCCCAAAGAGCTCTATGTTCCAATTCTACTGGAAGATGGCATGCTTTGCCATAGACGATCATGTAAGGTGGTGTATCTAAAGGTGTTTTGTAGTCCGCTCTAAATGCCCACAATGCCTCATCTAACTTATGAGAAAAATCCTTTCGACTCTTCCCTACGGTTTTCTCAAGAATTCTCTTCACTCCTCGTTTTGAATTCTCCACTTGACCGCTTGTTTGTGGATGGTATGGGGTCGCCAAATGGTGAGTGACTCCGTAGCGTTGTATAGCCTTTTCTAACATGGTGTTACAAAAGTGAGTGCCACTGTCACTAAAAAGTGCTCTAGGAGTTCCAAACGGGCTAAACAACTTTTACAAAAACTTGAGAACCACTCGGGCATCGTTAGTAGGAAAGGCTTGAGCCTCAACCCACTTGACATGTAATCAATTGCCACGAGTATGTACATATTCCCTTTGGGCATAGGGAATGGTCCAATGAAGTCGATTCCCCATACATCAAACACTTCCAAGACTTGGATGGGGTTTTGAGGCATCTCGTCCTTTGATGAGATGTTACCAGTGTGTTGACAAGGATCACACTTCTTAACAAACTGAGGTGCATCCTTCACCAACGAAGGCCAATAGAAACTACAATCGAAGACCTTTTGGGCTGTGGAATGACGACCATGATGACCACCCATCAAACCCTTGTGACAATGCTTAAGGATTTCTAAACCTTCCTTCCTACTCACGCATCTCCTAAGCACTCGATCTCCTACCACACGATATAGATACGGGTCATCCCAAATGTAGTTATCTGCATACCGAAAGAACTTCTTCTTCTGTTGAGTGGTCATACCCTCAATCTTCACTCCATGAGCAAATCGGTGAACCATGGCATACCTTGCTTCTCCGCCTCCACAAAATCAATCACCTCGTGAGGGAACCTATCTCCTATCTCCTCCTCACAAATCTCACTTCTCTCTGGAGCCTCCAATCGGGAGAGATGATCGGCAGCCAAATTCTCCGCCCTTTTCTTGTCCTTAATCTCTATGTTGAATTCCGAAAGCAAAAGAATAAACCTTATAAGACGAGGTTTGGCATCTTTCTTTGAAAAAAGAAATCTCAATGTCGAATGGTCGGTAAAAACGGTGGTCTTAGAAAGGACAAGATAAGATCGGAATTTGTCAAAGGCAAACACTACCGCTAGATGCTCTTTCTCAGAGGTGGTATAATTCTCTTGAGCATTATTAAGAGTCTTACTATCATAATAAATGGGAAGAAAGTGTTTCTCTCGCCTTTGCCCTAAACCAGGCCCAACTGCTTCGTCACTAGCATCACACATGAGCTCAAATGGTAAGTTCCAGTCGGGGGCAACTAAAATGGGGGTACTTACTAACTTCTCCATCAAACACTCATATGCCTTCATGCATTCCTCATCAAACATGAACGGGACATCTTTCTCTAGAAGATGGGTCATAGGCCTATTCATTTTTGAGAAATCCTTAATGAACTGCCTATAAAAACCTACATGACCAAGAAAACTCCTAATGGATCTCACACTAGAAGGTGGTGGGAGTTTACTAATGGTCGCTATCTTAGCTTGATCCACCTCAATACCCGCTCTAGAGATCTTATGTCTTAACACTAACCCCTCAGTCACCATGAAGTGACAATTCTCCCAATTCAACATCCAATTGGTCTCCACACATCTCTTGAGAGTCCTCTCCAAGTTCAACAAACACTGATCAAACGAGCTACCTTAAACTGCAAAATCATCCATGAAAACCTCCATAGATTACTCTATCTTATCCTGAAAGATAGCTACCATACACCTCTGAAATGTAGCTAGAGCATTGCATAACTCGAATGGCATGCGACGATAGGCATAAGTGGCATAGGGGCATGTGAAAGTGGTCTTTTCCTGATCCTCTGGTGCAATGAAGATCTGGAAATACCCAGAAAAGCCATCTAAGAAGCTGTAAAATTGCTGGCCTACCAAACGCTCCAACATCTGGTCAATGAAGGGAAGGGAAAAGTGGTCCTTCCAGGTGGCATCGTTAAGTTTCCTATAATCAATGCATACTCGCCACCTCGTGACCGTGCGAGTAGGAATGAGCTCGTTCTTCTCATTCATGATTAATGTCATCCCTCCCTTCTTAGGGACCACCTGAGTCGGGCTCACCCATGATGAATCAGAAATGGGATAAATTAAGCCCGCATCCATCAACTTCAACACTTCCTTCTTCACAACTCTTGCATATTGGGATTTAAACGCCTCTGAGGTTGTACAACCGGCTTATACTCATCTTCCATGAGTATCCTATGTGTGCAATAAGCAGGACTAATGCCTTGGATATCTGAGAGTCTCCAAGCAATAGCGCTCTTATGAACCTTCAGCACATCAAGCAAACGTCTCTTCTCCTCACTCAACATAGAAGAGATCACAACAGGTAGATTGGAATCCTCACCTAAAAATTCATACTCCAAATGGGAGGGAATCACTAACACACTCTCCTCAGTCATCTTTACCTCCTCCTCACCTCTCTCAGCTACCAAATCAGCGCCGCACACGTACTCAAGACATCTATCTACGTGTGACATGAAAGAATTTATAAAGTGGACAAAATGGCACGGATTACTAAAATCATCTTGATCACCAAGATGTCTCCTGGACTTCATAACTTCGAATGTGACAGTCTCATCACCCACTCTAAGAGTGAGCTTACCATCAAAAACATCAACGATGGCCTTAGCAGTCCGCAAGAAAGGACAACCTAGAATGATAGGAACAGTCTCATTGTCCTCCATGTCAAGAATCTCAAAATCCATGGGGAACACGAATTTATCCACCTTCACTAACAAGTTCTCAACAATCCCTCGTGGACATTTGACCGTCGGGTCAGCAAGAGTAAGTGTCATGCGCGTCGGAAGTAGGTCACCAAGGGCTAGCTTCTCATATAAAGAATAGGGCATCAAATTGATGCTAGCACACAAATCTGCCAAGGCGTGTCTCTGAGTGTCACTACCAAAAAGACGTGGGATTGTGAAAATGCCCGGATCTGTCAATTTCTCCAGTAGTTTGTTCAGAATCACCGCAGAACACCCTCCACTCGCTGGAACATTAAAAAGTTCCCCTAACCGATCCTTCCGCTTCAACAAATCCTTCAAGAATTTGGCATACTTAGGCATATGCTAAAGGGCCTCAATAAAAGGAAGATTGATCTTCAACTGTTTGAACATGTCAAGCAAATGACCATACACCTTAGCATAATTCTGTTCCAGGAGTCTCTATCTCTATCTCCTCATCCACTGGCTCCTCCTCAACCAACTCAACCGGTGGATAAACTCTCTCACCTCCCTTACCACTCCGAGTGGTAACTGCTTTGACATGAGCATTTGGATTAGGCTGGGTATTACCTGAAAACTGGCCTTAGGGCCTCTCATCCAAACGCTTGGCAATGCCAACAACTGATCTCTGAAGATGAAGAAAAGCATATTGTTGGTTTTTCAAAAGGATGTCATGCTCAGCAAGAGTTTTATGAGTACTAGCATCCATAGCAACCAACTAGGTCAACAACTACTCAATCCTACTCATGTTTCTACCACCACCACCGTTACTACTATCCCCTCCTGGATGTGTGACTCGGATTACAAACCGATGAGTGACCCTGCTCCTGGTTATTAGTTAACCCAGATTGGAAACGAGGGGATGGCCGGAAGAATGCCAATTGAAGTTCGAGTGGTTTCTCCAATTTTGATTATATGAGTTGTTGAAAGGGTTAGTGTTACCCCGACCTTGACCTCCCAACTAATCAACTTGCTCCTGATTGACCACTAAACACTCAGATGTGGCATGGGCACGCCTACAAATCTCACACCTATCCACCTTCATCTTCGACTCCTTCACATCTCTCGACAAGGCCTCGAGAGCAGTTGCCAAACTAGTGTCCACATTGATGTGGTGAACTCCCGTCACTAAAGAGGAGGAACTAGCAATAGGCATGGAATTCCTATTTGCAGATCGCTGCTCATACTCAGCCTGAGCAAAACTCTCAAACATGTCATTACACTCAGCCACATCCCTCTTACCCATAAGGTGGCCTCCAGCAGTTGTATCAAAACAGGCACGAGTCTCATAAGTGAGCCCATTGTAGAATTTCTCTACAAGGGCCCAATCAAAAAGACCATGCTGGGAGAATCTGCTAAGCGTATTCTTGAATCTCTCCCAAGAAAGGTAATATGGCTCATCAGGTGCCATACGAAAGGAGTGGATCTCATCACAAAGGCGGGCTGCCTTGGCAGGTGGAAAGTACTTCTTAAGGAATGCATCCCTAAGACTGCCCCATGTCCTGAATGATCCAGGTGAGTGCGAGTCAAGCCAAGTGGTGGCCCTTCCCGCAAGTGAAAATGGAAATAGCTGCAAAAAAATCGCATCCTCAGTGGCACCTTGAAAATTGAAAGTACCACAAATGCGAGTGAGGCAAGCTATGTGAGCCACAACATCCTCATCATCACGACCACTAAACTGTGAATTGTTAATGGCAGTCATGATGTACGAGGGTATCTGCCATGAATTTTCATTCATGATTTTTGGCACAGTGATGGGATTATTGAGTCCTGTGAAACCCTCAGTGGATTGCTAATGAACGGTGCGACGGTTTGCCATAGGTGGGTCTAAATGAGGACGGGGGCTAGAATGGGTAGAAGAACTAGATGATGATGATGATGATGGTGTGGAATCAGGAAGATCTGAAGAAATGGGAATAAAACCACTTACCTCACTAGTAGAACCTTCTGAAAGCTCCCATGAATCACTCCTTGATGGTAATGAAAGCACCGATGGCGGTCCTTGTGAGCGTAAGTGTGGCATGCACTACCAAACCTACAAATAAAGAAAAATTAATTAGAAAAATATTAAACAAAATAAAATAAGACTTAAAATTAACTAATCACAAATATGCACAGATAAGAAAAGAGAACTAGTAAGCACAATCGCCTACTGACACGCAAGTGAACCTATCAAAACTAGTAAAGTAAAGGCAAGTCCAGATATCGAACCCACAGACTTTTACAGAAAGTACTAATTAGACTCTATGACTTATCTATACAACTTTATTTAATTAAAAATTATTATTTGAAAGGGTGGTTTTGCTAATAATTAAATTTAAACTAAAAGAAACAAATGAGAAAAACCGATTTAAGACTGAATATCAAAAGTTTACCAACAAGTTACAATGATGAAGTTACTACCTAGGGGTGAATCCTATACATGCTTAACACTTTTTAGATTGATTATGGAACTATTGTGAAACTGGGATCTTGAAATATTAACGTTCAAACAACCTAGAGTATCTTCAACCTTTCCCAAAGATGTCGACTAAGATTCCTACAAGTTGTTAAAACACTGGTTTTATGAGTTTCTTTCACAAGTTACCCAAACCATCAATGACATATCCTAAACACAACCTACCTCACGGAAACGAAAGTCTCAAACACACAAATGTGCAAGGGATAACAAGGAATCTCAACTTGGATTCGATAGGCAAAGAAATGTCTAGTTAACTAGGAATAATCTTTTCACAAAGATTACAACTAGGAACCAAACATCCAAGACAAACCAACAACCTCTCACCTCACGGCTTTTGAGATCGGTTAAATATTTAGAACATTTAAAACATAATCATCCTTCCTATGAACTACTATGTCTAGAAATCCATTTACAAATCCAAATCACAAAGTAATTGATCTAACATGCACCTATGTTAAGAAAGACATTCATCAAAGCACATGAGGAACTATCGATCACACCATAAACATATCTAAATATTCATACACATCCAAGATTTAAAACCAAATCGTAATGTCATTGAATAATCGCAAATATGTGTTCCATAATCACCAAAACAAATGTTAAACATGCATAATCATCAAACCCTAGGTAGTTCTAAGGGTTTAGCCCATAATCATTCCAAACAAATTGAAAGATCTAGTCAAAAACCTAATACAAAACATCAACTTTCAGTGAAAACAAGAAAGAAATCGAAACCGAATGTTGTACACCCTTTGATAATTAATCCTAGGACTTCCAAATGATGAATCTTGACGTCCATACCTTCCAAGCGCCCCTAGTCGCCTCCTTTGCTAGTCCCAGATCGTGTGTAACCCTAGAATTCACCTCAGCCGTTTTAATCAATCAAAAACGATTTTTCTTAATTTCTCTTCGCGTCGCGTACCGCCACGGCCCAGCAACACCCTTCGCGTAGCACGAAGGGTTTCGGAAACCGAAAAATTAGTCGAGTCAACCCAATGATTAAGTGAGGGGTAGTATGGTCTTTTCCACCTGTCGAGTAGCGCGACAGGGTTTTGCTTAGTCCTCGCGTAGCGCGAAGGGCACAAAATTCATGTTTTGTTGTTCTCTCTATGTCCAGACCCGTCCTCGCCCTACCGGGAGCTTGTTTCTTTGCATTCTTGTACCAAATGTGTATGTTTGTTACCTGCAAGCTCCCATTTACAAAATTGTGAAGCACCAGCTAAAAACAATTACAAAACTAAATAATTATGTACAAAAACTACCGAAAGCAACCACATAAACTGATGTGTTTTGCAACACATCAATGGTCAAAAATGATGTATAAGAATCTTGGATATTGCAAGAAACTTTGCTTCTCTATTGCAGCAATCTGTTTGACCAGAGAATCAAAAATCAACTGACTGATGTTGAACAGTTTGTTCAACACCAGGGCAGCTATATGGCACTGAAATGGCTTTGAGAGTGTATCAACACTTGATTTCCTAGTTAGACAGACACGTAATAACAACATGGAACTAGTACCTCCACTGTCCAAATAAGTGTTTCTTTGCCAACTGTGAGGATGTTACATCACCGTTATAACCCATCCTATTAAACACTGCATAAAACAAATCATTTTGCAAAGAAAATGGATTATCATCAGAATCTTGAAATTGTAATGCAACACTCAAATCCTCTACTAAAAACTGAGTGGCTTCATTATTAATCTTGGACTTCAGAACTGGTGGTTCAGAAGTACAGTCATAGTTAACATTATCCCAGAAGGTGTAATGTGATTCATACAGATCACAGGATTTGCTAATATAACATGACAAATCCTGTATATCTTCAGGAAAGAAATAATCTCCATAAACTTAGATGCTTCCTTCAATTCTTCATTAAGCAAAGCAATGACATTGTGCTTGTCATTGTACATTCTTTGGCATGAAAACAATTACACAAAAACAAAAACACCAATTAGTATAAAAATTTGAAAAAAATAAAAAAAATTTCAAAATTTTTTTAAGTGTTGAAACCATCGATACAATTAGTATCGATAGTATAGAATTGTCGATATTAATAGTATCGATGCTAAAACTTCGAAAAATTTTAAGTTCAAATCTATCGATACTATTAATATCGATACAAGAAGTATCGATACTAAGTATATAAGTAAACACTTAGAAAAATTTGAGATTCTTTCATCGATACTATTAGTATCGACGATACTATATCCATCGACACTAATAGTATCGATGTATGAACAACTTCAAAATTCAAAATTCCAAAATTTACTCAAGATGAAATTAAAGTGTAAAAATAATCAAAATAGCATCAGATAACACCGATTACATGATTCAAACTAAAAACCCTTTGAATAACCATGTATTTTGAACCATAATGATCAAGGTATGATGTAGAATCGATGGTAAAATACACATGTCAAACGAAAAAAAACTAAGCAATATCGATGAAAAACACTTTAAATCACACACAGTACCACTATCGATATTATGATGTCGATACTGATAGTGTCGACAGTCTTATATTCAAAATTCAAGTATCGATACTAATTGTACCTATGACACTATGTATCATCGATACTAATAGTATCGATGATATTCCTTCGAAACTAACTGTCGATATTAACAATATCGATGAATCTGATTTTTCAAAAATAACTTAACTTAAAATTTTCAAAATAAATATCAAAAACACCTTTTGTGAAAAATTTGAGAAACACACACTTAAAAGGTGAAATGTAAAATACTTTTGAATTTTTGTTTAAAAAAATCCAAAAAAAACCTTTTTGACTTTTTGATAAAATCATTGAAAAGATCCATATGAAATCATATTCAATATATTTTTATCAAAATTTATAAAGATTTAAAATTAAAAATTTATCAATAAAGTATGCACAATAATGCAATCATATTAACCTATGTATCTATCACATAAACAATATAATCAAATTATGAACAACTTACAATTTGATTATTCAGATATAATTTAAAATACAATAACTAAAGCAACAAGTAAGCATTGTTCGTCTAGGTAATTTTAATCATAAAATTTAATGAACTCCATTCTTAAATAAATATTAACCTATTCAACCTCAGAATTTATTTAGGATAAAATGTATACTGACATTGATATGTTTACATATGTAATAAATTAATAAAATGAATACTTTTTTATTTTGATCAATCTTTTTAGATCAATAGTTTGATGAAATGCGCTAGTGAGAGAGGTCCGTGTGAACACACAACAAAGAATCACTATGCATATGAATTAATGAATGCTATGAATTTTCAGGTTTATATCAAACAATAACAAAGGAAATTTAGAATATGTTTTAACAAATCATTGATAACATAATATATATATATATATATATATATCAACTCTCAATCCATTTTTTTTTTTTGAAATACATTAGTGCAAGTGTATTTTAAGAAGGAAATCTCACTTAAATCATGATAGTTATTTCATTTGTTGCTTAGTATCACTTAAGTCAAAGTATCTAAACTAATCCTATTTTCAAATGTAAATGTCCAACTTAATCATATATCACTTATATGCTTCAATACACAAATTAAACTCTATCATTTTCCTATGCATAATTTGATAAACTTCAATTCTAAAAATTTATTAAATCTTAATTCAGAATAGATCAAATTTCTTATCATTTTTTTATAAAAACTGGAATCAATTTTCAAGGGTTTTATTATTTTAAAACTTTTAAAAACTAATCTTGAAAGATAAAAGTAAAAACTTTTAAATAAAAATAAAAAATATATACTTTCAAGTGTACTTTTCAAAAATGTTCATTCAAAATTGATCATCCAAAGCCCATCTACAAGAGAAGAAAACCAGGCTGAATCAAAAGCTTAGGTGAAAATATCAGCAATGTTATCAACCGTATTTGTTTTCAAAAGTTGGATTAACTTTTTCTCTAAACAATCTCAAATGAAATGATATCTTTTGTAAATATGCTTAGTTCTTTTGTATGAATCTGGATTTTCAGTTATGGCTATGACAACTGTATTATCAACAAAAATAGGAGTTGTAGTAAATTTTAAACCGTAATATCACATCTGTTGTTGAATCCAAAGAACATGGGAACAATAACTTGAAGCAGCAACATACTCAACCTCACATGTGGATACGGCTATAGTAAGTTGCTTCTTACACTGCCAGGTTACTAGTTTATTGCCAAAAAATTGACAACCCCAGTTGTTGACTTCCTATCAAGGTTACAACCATCATAATCAAAATTTGAAAATGCAATGAAGTTCTTGCTATCATCATAAGGATGCCAAAGTCCAAGACTTGGTTTTCTCTTTAGATAATGATAAATAAGTATCACGGCTTTGATGTGTGAATCCTTTGGTTTGGCTTGAGACCTGGAGCACATACAAATAGCAAATATTATGTCAGGTCTAGAAGCAGTTAAATACATTAGAGAATCCATCATCGAACGATATAGATGTTGATCAACATCTATACCATTCTCATCATTCCCTAAATTATGATTTGTACAAATAGGGTACAAATGGATATACAATCATTCATCTTAAACTTGTTCAAGATGTCATGTACATATCTACTCTGATGTATAAACAAGCCTTCCTTCTTCTGTTCCACTTGAATTCCAAGAAAGAATGCAAGTTCTCCCATTGCACTCATATCCAACTTCTGCTTCATGACATGTTGGTTTGGTGAATCTAATCTGGATCGAATAAAGAAGTTCTATGAACAATCAAACAAGTGCGGAATCCATGTTTGATCTATAAAGAATCAAAGAAGAACAAGTAATTTCATAAACATCTTCTTGTATTGATCAACTAATTGATTACAAATCTTTCACACAGAAAGTTTCTCACACAGAGAATACACACACACAGATTTCTGATTTTCTCAAAGTTCTGCAAAAGTTCTGAGAAAATCAGACAAACCTTCTATATATACACACACCTATCAGCCGAACCTATTCTTAGCTAAACCTCTAGGTTCGCCAGCCGAACCTTCGCTGGGCGAACCTAGGTTGCCAAACCTATAGGTTCGCCGAACCTTTCCAAGGTTATAGGTTCGCCAAACCTATCAATGTGATAGGTTCGCCGAACCTGCCTAGGTTTGTGGGCCAGACGAACCTAAGTAAAACCTTTACAAATTCAACTTTACAAAAACTTCTATAATTTACAATTTGAATAGCAACCTATTACAAATATGTACTAACAAACTCCCCCTTAATAGGTGCTATCAAAAATCTTCAGTCTTGACCTTTAGCTTTGTCTTTAGTCTTGTCTTCAACCCCACTTGTTTCTCCAACAACATTATCCACCGGTATCACAACTGAACGAGGAATCTTTGCTAATCTTTCAGCTTCTAACTTGTCATCCCTTTCATCTCTTTCCTTCTGAATCTTCATCAATTCAGCATATAGATAGTTCACATCTTCCCAATTACATCCAGAATGTATACCAATAGTATAACACATTCTAGCAATGGTCTGAAACCGAACACCATATCCTTATAGCTTATCCCAACATCATGATAACCACCAGCTGCAAAAATCTCAGCCATGTTAAGTAAATCAATATCATCCTTCGAACAATTAAAAATCCATACAGGATCCAACATCCTAATAACTCTCCACTGATCTTCTTGTTTCAACAAGATTACTGCTTCAGCTGTCTGCTCATCATAGAACCATAATTTGAAATATGGATTCCAATTCTGTTCAATCATTCTCAGCCGTGGTCTCTTGAACACTTTCGGCTTTGGATATCCATGAATTTTGTCTTTTGTTAGCGGACTTAACAAACTCCATCCAGATCTAGCTTCCTTCTTCAGTAACTTCTCAAAAGTTTCATTATGTTTGGTCTGAATGGGCTTGATCATCTTCAATCTTGACAGCTCCATGCACTCAAAAGATGGTAAACTCATCAAGTCTAAAGCTTTACCAAAATACTGGCATCCATCTATACGCTTCACCACATAGCATCCTTTATCAGCAAGACTTCCAGGAATATTATGAAGTAACCATAATTAACAATTCTTCCAATCATCTTCGATTTGGATGCAATCTTGAATCTTTTGAATTGTTTAGTTTGGTTGTCTTGAACTTTGTCGTCTATCACTTCAATCATTTGCTTGAAGATATATAAATGATCAACAATGTACTTCATTTCAGCTTGATTTTCTTTCTAGAAATCCATGTTAGTCTTTTCTTGAACTTGAGCCAGTGAAGTCTTTGACACACCTCCAAGATCAAAAATCTTCTTTAAAGTATTCATGTTGTACAAGTTATCATCTATCGGATCATCCTTTTCAAAATCAAATAAATCCAAATCATCCTTGCTCAAAATCAAACATTTGATCTGCATCAACATCAAACATATCATTGAAATATTTTGCAGAATAACCTCCAGCTATTTCACCTTCTTCTAAGTCTTTATCAACTGATCTCTCAACAATCAATCTCTGCAAACCAATATCAGAATGTTGCTTAAACAAATCAAGAAATGTAGGCAGAGAGTAATCGATAATCTGTTTTGGTTCGATTTCCGTTAAATCTTCAAAATCATCATCATTACAATCTGTAGCCCTATCAAAAGACACAGCTGTTACAGGAATAGCATCCACACTAATCTTTGAAGAATCATATACAACAATAGCTCCAGTCACCGAATTCAATCCACCATATCCACTCACACCACCAACATCACCATCATCCTCTTCATCATCACCATGAGCATTCAAGCTCGGATGTTCATCCACATTAGAATCACCATATTCTACCTTTTCATCCTCTTCCTCCTCTTCCTCCACATCTATAAATACTTTTTCAGAACCGGAACCAGAAGCTTCAGCTTTAGAATCTTTAGCTTTCAGATCATCAATCATATGTCTCAAATCCCTGTTCTCATTCTGCAGCTCAGCTATATCAACATTTTGAATGTCAATCATGGATTCCAAAGAAGTAATCCTGTCATTCAATATCTTCTTTTCAGCTTCATCTTCCTTTCTCCACTTCATAAGTTGAGCAATATGAGCTTTCATCTCATTTAACTCACTTGTTCCCGAGGAAGATGGTTTATCAGCTTTAGCTTTCTCCTTTTTCATCTTGTAAATATCAAACTCTTTTGATAGCTTAGATAATCTTCTTCTGAGCTCGGTATCATCATAATCCAAAGTAAAATTCATATTCAAATCATCTAAATTATCATATAATCCTGTTGAAGCAAAATCATCCTGAAATGAAGTCTCTTGAAACGAGGTAGTCACAGTTGTAGTATCCATAAATGATGGAACAAACGAACCTACGTTCACATACTCAGGAGCTTGTCCAAAGCCTCCTGTAACTGTAGAAACAGTAACCGTAGCAGTAGTCTGTGAAGAATAAGCAAAACCAGCAGCATGTGGAGATGAAACAACAGAAATAACCGGAGAAGAAGAAACTGTAGAAGTAACAGTAGATGAAGATACAATGATCTTAGGAGCTTTCGACTTCTTCTTTGCATATGGACCTTTAGCCATCCTTTTCTTCTTCTTTGGCCTTGAAGACTCAGGCTCTTCAACAATAAAATCAGGATCTGCCCTTTCTTCTCTTGGAGAAGTCCTTTTCTTTAATCTCTTAATCAATGTGCTACCATCACAATAGTCTCTAACTCAGACTCTGAATCAGTAGTCTCTTCACCTTCATCTGAACCTTCTACATCAACATGAACAGAATTATCTTCTTGTTGTCTTGGTTCATCCTGTTGCTCTGGAAATACAAATTGAACAGGTTCCAATGTAGTAGAAGTAACACTTGGTCCTTGAGAAGATTGACTTTGTTGTTGAGATCTGGAAGACTGAACAGTAGACTTTCTTGATTGTTGTCTTGGAGGAGGAGGTGGTGGTTGCTGCTGATCATCATCATCATCACTGAAAACTTCAGTGTCAGAACCAGACTCTGCATGCTTCCATGCATCATCCTCAGGTGCTAAATAATTAGCCCTGGCATAGTGACCAATCAAATCTTTCTCCAATATAACATCACCACTCTTCTGGTACACCCTGACCTGACCAAGACTTGAGTCAGTCATGTGTTTGAGCTTTAGAAGATCAGTAGCATCCCTAGGCAACATCTGCTCTGGCAGTCTCTCATCTATCAACATCTGAACAAAACGGGGATACATATAGAATCGATCTTTAGCTTTGGTGATATTATCAGACATATATCTGAATATCATAGCATAGAAATTGAACGCTTTGTTCAATATCAATGCCACCATAGCTCATCGCATCAACTCCCGAAGCTCATCGAATGTCCCCTTCCTCATGCTGAGACAATGTAATAAAACATGTGCAAGCAGCTTGTACTATAGAGGAAGCTTGCCCTTCTTGATAGATGTAACATTGTAGGCCCCGAAGTATTTGATCCTCATGAAGCAGCCTTTAATACACATCTCTGGTATGAGTGTCATACCAGCAGGCTCTCCTTCGAACTGCAACACCTGTCGGATATCAGCCTTAGTAACACAAATTGCCTGTCCAAGCACATTCGCCTCTATAACATATTCCTCATCCACAAATATCAACCTGGAAGATTCCCAAAAGCTCTGAATGTGTGATCGATAGATCTGGCGAGAATTGGAGAGGGCCTGATAAATCCGAGATCGTCTCAAAAACTCGATCATCGGTCTAAAGTCTTTGTTGTTCCTGGTTGTAGGATCCAAGTATGCACACAAGTTATGCTTGTCACCAAAGGTCAGATTCGCCATGTCTAGAATCAGAAAGAAAAACAAATTAAAACAAAATTTACAAAAAACTAAACAAAATAAAAAATTTTAAGTATTGAACACCAGCGAACCTTCCCTGAGACGAACCTAATTCTAGACGAACTTGTTGTTCAGACAAACCTATTCACTGAACGAACCTTCTGATGAACGAACCTTTGAATGAACGAACCTTCAATGAACGAACCTTCATTGAACGAACCTTCATATCAAACAAACATGTTGGTCAAACGAACCTTGACCAACAAAGGTTCGGTTCTTTTGAAATTCAGAGGTTCGTCACGAACCTATTAGGTTTAGACGAACATTAGATCCAACGAACCTTGTTCATCCAGCGAACCTTTTCCAGTTTCAAAATCAAATTTTCAAATCTTTGAAATTTATGACAAAATTTATATCCCTAGGTTCGAAACTACACGATGACCAATTTTAATGAAAGCAGTTTAAACAAAACGACCAAGGTTCGACTATACATCCTAAAAACCATTCATATCTCCTAAATTAACCGGTTAAAATCCAAGATCTATACTTAAAATTGATAACAATCAGATTACGAGTCTAATAAAATCAAGCAAAAGGCTTCGGAGGTCCTAAACCAAAGATCGAAAAATCTGTTCATGCAGGTTTGTCAGGTCCAGAAATTAAAAGTGACGAACCTCTATCACGAACCTGATATTTATATACAAACCTATTAACCGAACCTATTCAACGAACCTCTCAGGCGAATCTGTTGGACGAACCTATCACACAAATCAATTAGACAAACCTTCTCAACGAACCTGTCCCACGAACCAATTGGACGAACCTATCCAACTAACCTATCCAACGAACCCGTCCAACAAACCATTTGGACGAACCTTCTCACAAACCTATTTAGGCGAACCTTTTGAAAAATTTGATTTTTATTTAAAATTTCAAAACAAATCAATGTTTAAATGTTTCAAAGTCAAACAAATAATCAAAAATTATTGATTTAACATCAGATAAAAAACAAATTTTTTTTTTTATTTTTCAAATTTTTAGAACAACTAAAATAAAAATTTAACAAATCTAAGTAAAATAATCAAAACAATCACATCTTTTTGTTTGAGAAAGATCTAGACATGAGATCATATTGTTTTACAATTATCAACACATCTGATTGAGTTAATGAATATATTTATTAGCAAATTACAATTCAAAGATGATTGTCAGTATACTTATCCTTTTTAAGTTTAATTACTTAGTTAAAATATCAATTAAAAACAAAGTTATCAAATACCTTATAATATCCATTTACTTGAACACATCTGTTGGTTTGGTGAATCGGATCAGGATCTAATCAAGAAGTTCTACGAACAATCAAACACGTGCCGAATCCATGTTTAATCTCTAAAATATCAATGAAGAACAAGCAATATCATAAACACCTTCTTGTATTAGTCAACAAATGATTACAACTCTTTCACACAGAAAGTTTCTCACACAGAGAATCACACTCAGGTTTTCTGAAGTTCTGCCAAAAATTATGAAGAATTCAGACAAACCTTATATATATACAATCAGCTGTTAGCCGTACCTATCTATAGCCGAACCTCTAGGTTCGCCAGCCGAACCCTTAGGTTCGCTGGGCGAACCTAGGTTGCCTAACCTATCAGTTCGCCGAACCTTTCCAAGATTATAGGTTCGCCGAACCTGCCTAGGTTCGTGGGCCAGACGAACCAAAGCCAAACCTTTAGCCGAACCTTTACAAAACTTTAAATAATTTACAATTTTGAATAGCAAACTATTACAAATATGCACTAACAAACTCCCCCTTAATATTTGCTATCAAAAATCTTCAGTCTTTATCTCCAGCTTTGTCGTCTTCTTTGTCTTTGACTCCACTTGATTCACCAAATACGTTATCCACCGCTCGTATCACAACCGAACAAGGAATCTTCGCCAATCTCTCAGCTTCCAACTTGTCATCTCTCTCATCTCTTTCCTTCTGTACTTTCATCAACTCAACATAAAGATAGTTCACATCTTCCCAAATGCATCCTGAATGTATACCCAAAGTGTGACACATTCTAGCAATGGTCTGTAATTGAACTGCCATGTCTTTGTAGCTTATCCCAGCATCATGATACCCATCATCTGCATAAATCTCAACCATATTGAGTAAATCAATGTCGTCCTTTGAACAGTTGACAATCCACACAGGATCTAACAATCTGATTACTCTCCATTGATCTTCTTGTTTCAACAGAATCACTTCTTCAGCTGTATTCTCATCATAAAACCAGAATTTGAAGTATTGATTCCAATCTGTTCCATCATTCTTAACATTGGTCTTTTAAATACATTTGGCTTGGCATAACCGTGTATCTTGTCTCTCACTTGAGGAGATAACAAACTCCATCCAGATCTAGCTTCTTTCCTCAACAACTTCTCAAAAGTTTCATTGTGTTTTGTCTGGACAGGCTTGATCATCTTCAGTCTTGCCAATGTCATGCATTCAAAAGATGGTAAACTCACCAAGTCTAAAGCTTTGCCAAAATACTGACATCCATCTATACGCTTAACTACATAGCATCCTTTATCTGCAAGACTTCCCTGAATATTATGAAAGTAACCATAACTAACAATTCTTCCAATCATCTTCGACTTGGATCCAATCTTGAATCTTTTGAATTGTTTAGTTTGGTTGTCTGGAACTTTGTCGTCTATCACTTCAATCATTTGTTTGAAGATATATAAATGATCATCAATGTATTTAATTTCATCTTGACTTTAGAAATCCATGTTTGTCTTCTCTTTAAAAGAAGCCAATGAAGTCCTTGACACACTTCCAAGTTCAAAAATCTTCTTCAAGGTATTCATGTTATACAAGTCTTCATCTATTATATCATCAATCTCATATTCAAATAAATCCAATTCATCATCTTTCTCAAAATCAAAGACTTGATCAGCATCAATATCAAACATGTCATTGAAATCTTTTGCTGAATAACCTCCAGCTATTTCACCTTCTTCTAGATCTTTATTAGCTGAAATCTCAACAATCACTCTCTGCAAGTCAAAATCAGAATGCAGTTTAAACAGATCAAGAAAAGTAGGCAAAGAGTAATCAATAATCGTCTTATATTCCAATTCAGTCAAATCTTCCACTTCAACATCATTACAATATGTACCCTTATCAGATGAAACTGCACTAACTGGAGTAGCTTCCATAGAAATCTTTGTCGGAACATACAAAACAATAGCTCCAGTCTGTGAATTCAACTCACCAGACCCACTCTCACCACCAAGATCACCATCACCATCCTCATCCTCATCATGAACATTTAAGTTCGGATGTTCATCCATATCAGAATCACCATAGTCTAACTTCTCCTCTTCCTCTTCTTCTTCATCATCATCTACATTCACATACACTTTCTCAGCACCCGAAGCTTTAGCTTGAGAATCTTGAACTTTCAGCTCATCAATCTTCTGCCTTAAATCACTGTTTTGATTCTGCAGCTCTACAATATCAACATTTTGAATTTCAATCATGGATTCCAAAGAAGCAATCCTTTCATTCAACACTTTCTTCTCATCTATATCTTCCTCCCTCCATTTCATCAACTGAGCAATCTGAGCTTTCATCTCATCTATCTCACTTGTGCCCGAGGAAGATTGATCAACTTTAGCTTTTTCTTTCTCCATTTTATAAAGATCAAACTCCTTAGATAACATAGAAATTCTTCTTCTGAATTCACTATCATCATAGTCAACTGTGAAATTTAAATCACTCAAGTTATCTAATCCTTCAAATAATGACTCATCTCTGGGAATAGAATCAGAATGAAATGGAGTTTCTGGCAATGATGTAGTCACAGTTGTTGTATCCATAAATGATGGAACAAATGAAGCAACATTTACATATTCAGAAGCTTGCCCTATGCCTCCTGGAACTGTAGAAACAGGAACTGACATAGGATAAGAAGAAATTGTAAAAGTTGAAGATGAAGCATGAACTGCAGCAGTTGAAGAAGATGTAACAGTAGAAGTTACAACTGACGAAGTAGTCAACGAAGAAGAAACAAAAATAGCAGCAGGTGAAGATGAAATCACAGGAACAGAAGAATCAGAAATTTTAGAAGTCATAACAAATGAAGACACAACGGTCTTAGTAGCTTTCGACTTCTTCTTTCCATATGGCCCTTTAGCCATTCTCTTTCTTTTCTTGGGCTTTGAAGACTCAGGCTCTTCAACTGTAAAACTAGGATCTACAGTCTCTTTTCTTGCTTCTTCAGCCTGTTTAGCAAATTTCTTCTTCATTCTTCTTACCATCTGGTTGCCAACCTGTACAGTCTCAAACTCAGACTCTGTATGAGGTGACTCTTCACCTTCATCTTCACCAGCAGGCTCATCCTGTTGCTCTGGCAACTCAACATGAACAGGTTCCTATGAACTTGGTTTATATATGAGCGAACCTATTGACCGAACCTTTCAAGCGAACCTCTCAGGCAAACATTTTGGACGAACCAATCCCACGAACCTGTCCAACGAACCTGATCAACGAACCTGTCCAACGAACCTTGTGGACGAACCTTCTCACAAACCTTATCAGGCGAACCTTTTAAAAATTTGTTTTTTCATTTAAAATTTCAAAACAAATTCATGTTTAAATGTTTCAAAGTCAAACAAATAATCAAAAATTATTGATTTAACATCAGATAAAAAATAAAATCTTTTTTTAATTTTTCAAAATTTTAAAACAATTAAATCACAAATTTAACAAATCTAACTATACTAACAAAAGAATCAAATATTTTTGTTTGAGAAAAATCCAGACATGAGATCATATTGTTTTACAATTATCAACACATCTGATTGAATTAACGAATATATTTATTAGCAAATTACAAATCGAAGATGATTGTCAGTATACTTGTCCTTTTTAAGTTTAATTACTTAGTCAAGATATCAATTCAAACAAAATTATCAAATACCTTATAATATCCATTACTTGAACACATCCCCGATTTGTGAATAACTAATCAAACATAAATATTCTTGAAACTTATTACTTCAATTTTAACTAGTCTGATCATGCAAAAATAAAGCAGAATTTCTTTTTGAAAATAACAAAATAGAAAACAATTTGAATTTGTTCAAATTCGTGGAATCAAGGTTGATAATTACGTATACACCAATGATCCAGAAAATGAACTAAAAAATAATTTAAGATTAAGCTTTTAACAATCAGTTCGATATTTTCATATACGCAGAGATTGTCCAAATCTTAATCAGAACCAAGAAAACAATCATGTCGATACGTAAGTATACACAAAGAATGTTTCAGCTTTTAACTAAAATAAAAGAAAAACAAAATTAGAATTTCTTTTGAAAATTAAACACATGATCAATCCTAGTCATTTGACTTTTTGTTCAAGAAACATTTTGTATGAAAAATTACCACTCTTTCAGGACAAAACTAAGTACTGCATTCTAAGCACCTGTTTCTTATAAAGCATAATCAAACTTTCGTTTAAATTCATCTTAACTAAATTACAAACCTACTAACACATCATACTTAATACTTGTAACTGCTCTTTATGTTTAAGTTCTTAATGGTACATATATGCTTCCAATTGCAAACAATGTACTATCATTTCTCACTTGGTCGAATCAATTTCTCAAAATTTTCAATTTTTTAAGGTTTTTGTGTTTTTGGTTTTTCAAATGTTTTTGTATTTTTCAAAATTTTCTCCCCCAAAAAACTAAAACACAAAACAACAAAAAAAATAAAATATCTGATGTTAATTCAATAAAAAATGATTACGAATGAAGTTGATTACCTCACCCGTGACCCTAATTCCATTTAATTTGAGTAAATACTCAAAACGGTTTTTGTCAAAGGCCTTGGTGAGAAGGTCTGCTCTTTGCTCGTTGGTGTGTATCTTCACCACATCAATGAGTTTCTTTTCATAGCAATCGCGTATGAAATGAAACCAAATATCAATGTGTTTGGATCGTGAATGATACACCTGATTCTTGGTAATAGAAATAGCAGCCTTGTTGTCGACATGAATCAGGGTAGTCAGAAAATTTAAACCATAATCTCTCATCTGTTGTTGTATCCACAAGACTTGGGAACAACAACTGGCAGCCGCTACATACTCAGCCTCACAAGTTGAAGTAGCAATAGACTGCTTTTTGCACTGCCAAGAGACTAACCTCTCCCCTAAAAACTGTGCACCTCCAGTAGTGGATTTCACATCAGTCTTGCATCCTCCATACTCAGAATCACTATAAGCATTGAAGGAAAAGTAATCATCATTAGGATACCACAGACCGGTGTCTGGTGCACCCTTCAGCTAACGAAGAATCCTCTTAACTGCTATCAGATGTGACACCTTATGTTTAGATTGCTAGCGAGCACATATACTTGTAGCAAATACAATATCTGGCCTAGAGGCAGTCAAGTACATCAAGCTTCCGATCATTCCATGATATAAAGTAGCATCGATTAACTCCCCCTTAATATCAGGCTCAATCCTATGATTGGGCTGAATGGGCGTGGAAATGGGTTTACAATCAAGCATGCTAAACCGTTTTAGCACATCTTGAATGTATTTTGTCTGATGAATGAAGATTCCATCATCAGTCTGATCAATTTGTAAACCCAAGAAAAACTTGATGTCTGACATGGCACTCATTTCGAACTTCTCAATCATAACCTCCTTAAACTCCAAACACAGTTGTTCATCGGTAGATCCAAAGATGATGTCATCTACATAGACCTGAACAAGGATAATAGCCTTGCCCTTTTCCCGATAAAACAGTGTTTTGTCAATCTGACCCCTATTGAACCCGTGTTCAATAAGGTGAGTCGAGAGTGTCTCATACCAGGCACAAGGAGCCTGATGTAGACCGTACAGTGCTTTGTCGAGGATATAAACCTGATCCTGGTGGATAGGATCCTCAAAGCCCGGTGGATGACAAACGTACAATGTTTCCTTCAACGACCCATAAAGGAATGCAGACTTGACATCCAACTGAAAAACTTTGAATTTCTTGTGGGCAGCAAAAGATAGAAATAATCGAATTGCTTCTAGCCGCGCCACAGGTGCAATCACTTTTTCGTAATCAATTCCTTCGACCTGTTTGAATCCTTGAACAACTAAACGTGCTTTGTTCCGAACAATCACGCCTCTATCATCTCTCTTGCAATTTAACACCCATCTGGTGCCAATCTTCTTTTCTCCCTTTGGCAAATCCACTAAATGCCACACACCCAGCTTCTGAAACTGATTCAGCTCCTCTTGCATGGCCTCCACCCAGGCAAACTCACACGGCACTTCAGTAACAAATTTAGGCTCAATCTGAGAAATGAATGCAGAATGCATCCATAACTCTTGAGTTCCATGAGTTCTCTCCAACTCAACGTACAAAATCTCCTCGGTTGTAACTTGACGTCTTGTCTGTACTCCAGCAGACGGATTTCCAATGATTTGCTCCACAGGATGATTCACACAGACTCTCGTAACCGGCACTTGCGGAACTCCAACATTTTGATCAAGATTTGTGATATTCTGATCAACATCTTGATCATGAGAAACAGCATCTTCAAATACATTCTGATCATCATCAGATGACAAATCATCATTCATTGCTCCTGAAGTGCCTTCCTCCGTTGGATGATTATCTTCAGCTTGATTAGAAACACCTTGATCATCAGAATTCTGCAGATCATATAACATCTGCAAGGTTATTTCATCATCAGTAACAATAGCAGACAAGTTAAAAGACTCAAAAAGTTTATCATAAGCAAAAAGCCAATATGGACCTTTGCCTTCAAGTAAAGGTGTATGTCTTTGAACATCCACATTATACCATAGTTCCACAACACCCGTACGTTTGTTAAACACACGTTTGTGAGGCAGGCTATAGACAAAAAAGAAACCTTCTTCAACCTTAGAGTTGAATTTAGCATCTTTCTGAAGCATGGTACAAGGAGCCCCAAAAGGTTCCAAGTGTTCCAAATTAGGTTTTCGATTTTGAAGCAGTTCATCGCATGTCTTATTTTGTCTTTTCACAATCAGCACTCTGTTAAGAGTAAAACAGGCGGTCGCTATGGCTTCACTCCAGAATGTAATGGGGAGCTTAGAATCAGCGAGCAAAGTTCTAGCAGACTCAATCAATGTACGATTCTTTCTCTCAGCTACACCATTCATTTGTGGTTCATATGGTGCACTGAATTGCTGCTGAATGCCCTTTGAATCAAAAAATTCTTCCATGTTTGATTCTTGAACTCTGTCCCGTTGTCTGATCGAACACGCCTTACTCTCAACTTGTATAAAGTCTCCAACCTGTTCACCAACAAAACAAAATTTTCATAAGTTTCAGATTTATATTTTAAGAACATTACCCATGAAAATCTAGAAAAACCATCAGTTAGCACAAAACAGTATGATTCACCACCGATACTCTTCACATTAATCGGTCCAAACAAATCCATGTGAAGAAGTTCAAGTGGTTTATCAATAAAAAACATTGTTTTAGATTTTTGTTACCTTCTTTTCTTTTTACCCTTTTTGCAAGACACACACACATCAGGGAGTTTAAAGTGTTTAACTGGTACTCCATCAACCAAACGATTGTGTACTAAATGATTCATCTTCCTGATATGTATGTGACCCATCCGTCTGTGCCAAGACCTCGTATCCTGCTCGGTTGCCTTCGACACCAGACACGTCTCTACCTTGTTTACCGTCTCCGCCTTAGCCATATTCAAAACATATAAATCCTTACTCCTATCAGCAGTCATCAGAATCCAATCTTCAGGAATCTAAATTCCTTGTTGAAGCACATAACATTTCTTGTCATCAAACAACACTTTATAACCTTTGTCACAAATCTGTGACACACTCAAAAGATTGTTAGTTAACTCCTTGCAGTAATTCACGTTGTCAAAGGAAACTTTACCATTAGTCAAACTACCACACCCGGTAATCTGACCACCTTTGTCACCTGCAAAATTAACATAACATCCTTTCATTTTCCTGAACTCTTTCAACAAACCTAACTCTCCCGTCATGTGTCGTGAGCATCCACTATCAACAATCCATCGACTGTTGATCTGGCCCATGAAAGCTACCTGCACAATAAATTAAAATTTTTGATCAGTATCAAAAGGGATGACTCCCGCCATTCTAGCGTTGAGTCTCCCTGAATAGCGTCCTGCCATTCGGTTTTGATGAACTTCTTGAAGACCCATCTTCAAAGCATTCATCCTTTCTCACAAAAAAATTATCATCTGACCTGTGTAGGAATTTCCAAAAAGAGTTTGAATTAACATTTTGTTTTGAAAATTGGTTAGAAGAAAAATTGTCATAAAATTCATCATTAGATAATGATGCATTTTTTACCAACTTTTTGACATGTTGTTTATTATCAAAAACTTTCCTTTTCTGATTCTTTTCTTCTTTAACCCAGACACATTCACGATCAAATTTCCTGAGAACTCTCATTTCCTCCTCACTAGGCTTCACTTTCCTAGGACCACCACCAGATTGGATCACCCGACTGTCATTTACAGAACTTTTCCTGATCTTATGATTTGGACAATTTGCTGAAATATTTCCTTTTCCACCACAAGTAAAACATTGTCGTGTTTCTCGTGGAGTAAAAGAATGAAATCTGTGGCAAGTATCCAAATCACAATCAGTAATGACATGACTCAATTTCCCACATCTGTAGCATTTCCTTTGCGAAATACTCTTTGGTTTTGATTCATCACAAGTCTTAGATGAACCCAAAAATTTAGATACACCAGATGAGGATGAAACATTTTGCCTCAAACCAGTGGCTTTTATCTTGAAATTATTTTGAGTTTGAGAAAGCTTTGATTTTCCTTTGTTTCCAGCCCCAATTTGATTAACCTTGTCAACCACCTTGACAAACTTTTTATCAACATTTTCAGAAAACCCCTTTTGTTTTTGAAAAACATTACTCGACTCTCCTTTCTGTGTAGTGGAAAAGAGGAAGTTTTGACTTTTAATCCTGGTTTGGAAACAACATTTTGTTTGACCACTGCTTTCTCGGCTGATTTTATTTCAGACTTTGATTTCTGAAAATTTGGACTCTTCTTCTCTACATTATTAACTTGATGACCAATCATTCTCAGAATATCAGCTGGAAATTCTGAATTTGTGATGTCCTCGATAATAGGAGCATCATCATCAACAAACTCACTATCATGAGATGATGAACTTCCCTCATCCTCAGTTACATGGTCAGACACAATCTCCTTTAATGAAGCCGGATTAACTTCCAAATCCGGATCAAGTTGTGGTCTTGATACATAACTGGGAGGATGTCGCACAGCATGAAAACCAATTCCAGAAGTATCATGCGAAGATCTTTGCATGGCCGCAAAGTAAGCTGAATTTTGGTAATTTTCAAGCTTGCCCTTGTGTAACTCAGCTTCAGCTTTAGTTGCTGATAATTCCACCTTTAACTTCTGAACTGATTCACTATGCACAGACACAACATGGTTATTTTGTAAAACTTTGATTTTCAAATCTTCGTTTTCTTTACCAAGATTGATTATCTTCTTGTCAAAAGATTTTTCTCTTAAAATCAGCTTCTTATTAGCTTATGTGCTCTCTATCAGTTCAGCTGTTAGCTGAGCATTCATCTCCTTCAGTTTATCAATCATCTCAAGCAAATCCTCATTTACGTCATCCCCTTTCTCCTGGCCTTTTCCAGAGTCTTCTTCCATCGAAGCCATAAACGCACCCATCAGTTCATCGTACTGCTTCCCCCAGTCATAGCCCTCATCAGCTTGACTCACAAGAGCTTTAGATGAATCATCATATTTTTCTTTCTTTTTCTGGAAAGTATTTTGTGGCTTGAACGGATTTAGATTCCCTTGTTTCTTTGGGTTCTTGCATTCTCTCGCAAAGTGACCATGCTCACCATAGTTATAACACTGAGTAGACTTTGGATTGAATCCAAATTTGGTGTTGCGGTCGAAAGTGAATTTCTTGCCCGTCTTCTTCTCATACCGATTGATTCTTCGAATAACACTCGCCAGTGCCCATTGTGTATCGATTAGTTCCATTTCATCATCATCGATTTGTGCATAGTCTTCAAATGTCAGATTTGCATTTCCAATCCTTCCAGCAACTTGTTCATCGTATGCACTGACAACACAAGATAGAATAGACATATGATCCTTAACAGCTTCAACAGTAACTTTTCCCAGATTGGTAGTATTGAGCTGAACAGGAGGTGGTATCGGGTCAGGCATCTTCTCGTTGTTAGAATAGGATGAACTAGAACTTGTAGTTGTAGAAGGAACATGAGTACTATCAGAAGTACTAGACACAAATGCAGTCTGAATTTTGGCAGATGAAGCGGGCGGTGTAACTACAGAACCACCATAGAATGAAGGATCTTGTGTAACATTCACTCGTCGTGCTTTCCTTTTATCCTTCATCTCTTGTTCCTCAAGCTTTTAAACAAATTCTACCAAGGTTAGTCCTGGTAAATTCTCTCTTAAGAACAACACTAAAGAGTTCCACTTGTTTGGTAAAGCATCAGCAAGACAATCAATCTTCTCATCTTCAGAATATTCGATGCCACACTTTCTCACTTATGTCAGCAGAGGTCTGTATCTTGTGATTAAAGCTTCTAGACTTTCATTTCCTATGAAGTTGAAGTTTTCAAATTCTTTACGAATGTCTGTAGCTTTCATCTTCTTCAGATTTGTATTAACTTCAACTCTAGCTTTCAAGGCATTCCAAAGACCATAAGAAGTCTTGTGCTCATCAAATTGATGTAATATTTGATTTGGAATAGCCTGAATAAGCATTCAGTAAGCCTTTTTCTCTGAATCATACTTCTTACGCTCATCGACATCTAGTCTCTCTAAAAGTTGACATAAATCAGTTCCCACAACTTTAGGTCTCTCATATGGAGATAGAATCCTCTCCCAGAGATTAGTGTCCGTGCCATTAAGATGAGTTTCAAAGCGACCCTTCCAATTGTCATAATCAGCCAAATCTAACAACTTTGGCACCTTGTTGGTACTTCCCACTTCTGTTTTACTAATAAAAATGCTCTGGATCTTAGAATTCAGAGTAGCCATTGCTGCATACATCTCTGACATGATTTCAAGTTTTTAATCAGCGAACCTTTTCAGAAAAAATCACTTGCCGAACCTTAGATAGGCAAACCTTCAATCAATCAAACGAACCTAGAGTAGCGAACCTTAACCTTACGAACCTTGATCACAAACGAACCTTTAAACAAGCGAACCTTCAGATAAACGAACCCTGAGACAAGCGAACCTTGAACCAGACGAACCTCTGCTGAAACAGCAACGAACCTTCAGACGAACTATCACACGAACCTTGCAATCCAGACGAACCTTGGACGAACCTTGGACGAACCTCTTCAGAAAACACAAACAAACCTCAGAAAAAACCTCTTGAACAGTGAACCTCTTATTCAGCTATCCACAGGTTCGTCTCACGAACGTGTACAACAAAATTCAAAAATTTTGAAGGGAAACCTTCCAAAGCTTTGAAGAAATCCTTCTGAATATTCAAAATAACACCACCAAATCGTGAATTGTTGTAATTCAACAACAATTGATGATAAAATCAAACTCAAACAGCAATCAATCAATAAGAAACGAAGAAATTTGAGCCATAATTGATCTTCTAGTCTTCAAAACCTTCAAATCACTTGAATTCTTTGATAAACTTGTGAAGAACCTCACCAAAGTCTCTAATACCACTGTAGGTTTGGTGAATCCGATCAGGATCTAATCAAGAAGTTCTACGAACAATCAAACACGTGTGGAATCCATGTTTAATCTCTTAAATATCAATGAAGAACAAGCAATATCATAAACACCTTCTTGTATTAATCAACAAATGATTACAGCTCTTTCACACAGAAAGTTTCTCACACAGAGAATCACACTCAGGTTTTCTAAAGTTCTGCCAAAAATTATGAAGAATTCAGACAAACCTTATATATATACAATCAGCTGTTAGCCGTACCTATCTATAGCCGAACCTCTAGGTTCGCCAGCCAAACCCTTAGGTTCGCTGGGCGAACCTAGGTTGCCAAACCTATAGGTTCGCCGAACCTTTCCAAGAGTATAGGTTCGCCGAACCTATTAGATTAATAGGTTCGCCGAACCTGCCTAGGTTCGTGGGCCAGACGAACCTAAGCCAAACCTTTAGCCGAACCTTTACAAAACTTTGAATAATTTATAATTTTGAATAGCAAACTATTACAAATATGCACTAACAACATCCCTGGTTTGTGAATATCTAATCAAACACAAATGTTCTTGAAACTAATTACTTCAATTTTAACTAGCTTGATCATGTAAAAATAAAGCAGAATTTCTTTTTGAAAATAAAAAATAGAAAATAATTTGAATTTGTTCAAAATCTGGGAATCAAGGTTGATACTTACGTATTCTCAGAGGATTCAGATAAAGAACTAAAAAATAATTTAAGATTAAGCTTTTAACAATCAGATCGATATTTTCATATACACAGAGATTGTCCAAACCTTAATCAGAACCAAGAAAACAAACTTGAATTGTTTAAAGCTATAACAATCAGGTCGATACGTAAGTATACGCAAAGAATGTTTCAGCTTTAAACTAAAATAAAAGAAAAACACAATTAGAATTTCTTTTGAAAATTAACACATGATCAAAACTAGTACCTTGACTTTTTGTTCAAGAAACATTTTGTAAGAATAATTACCACTTATTCAGGACAAAACTAAGTACTGTATTCTAAGCATCTGTTTCTTATAAAGCATAATCAAAATTTTGTCTAATTTCATCTTAACTAAGTTATAAATTACTAACACATCAAACTTAGTAATTGTAAATTCTCTTTATGTTTAAGTTTTATATGATACAAATGTAATTCCAATTGCAAACAATGTACAATCATTTCTCACTTGGTCGAATCAATTTCTCAAAATTTTAATTTTTTAATGTTTTTGATTTTTCAAATGTTTTTGTATTTTTCAAAATTTTCTCCCCCTAAAAACTAAAACACAAAACAAACAAAATTAAAATATCTGATGTTAATTCAATAAAATTGATTATGAAGGAGATTGATTTGGAATGACCTCACCCATGACCCTAAATTCTCAAAACGGTTTTTATCAAAGGCCTTGGTGAGAAGGTCTGCTCGTTGCTCATTTGTATGTATCTTCACCACATCAATAAGTTTCTTTTCGTAGCAATCGCGTATGAAATGAAATCTAATATCAATGTGTTTGGATCGTGAATGATACATCGGATTCTTGGTTATAGCAATAGCAGCCTCGTTGTCAACATGAATAGGAGTAGTCAGAAAATTCAAACCATAGTCTCTCATCTGTTGTTGTATCCACAAGACCTGTGAACAACAACTGGCAGCCGCTACATACTCAGCCTCACATGTAGATGTAGCAACAGATGTTTGCCTTTTGCACTGCCAAGAGACTAACCGCTCCCCTAAAAATTGTGCACTTCCAGTTGTGGATTTCGCATCAGTCTTCCATCCTCCGTAGTCAGAATCACTATAGGCATTGAAGAAAAAGTTATCATCTTTAGAATACCACAGACCGGTGTCTGGTGTACCCTTCAGATAACGAAGAATTCGCTTGAATGCTATCAGATGTGACACTTTAGGTTTTTATTGATACCGAGCGCAGATACTTGTAGCAAATACAATCGTGAGGCAGTCAATCTCTATTAGAGTCTGATTCTTCATTTCAGCAACACCATTTTTGCTGAGGGGTGTATGGTGCACTAAACTGATGAGTAATTCCCTTATGGATACAAAACAACTTTAGATTATGGTTCTTGAACTTCGTCCCATTGTCACTTCTTAAAAATTTGACCTTTGCACTGAACTCATTATCCAATTTGATAAACAGATTTTTCAAAATTTCAGGTGTGTCTGATTTAGCTGCTCAAAGAACACCCAAAAAAACCTAGAAAAATCATCAGTAACAACCAATGAAAAAGATCGTCCACCTACACTCTTAACCTGTTGAGCAGTTCCAAATTCCCAGTCATATGGCGTGAACATCCACTGTCAATATACCATATATTTTATTGACTAGCTGACAATGAGTCCTGCACATATATCATATATATATAAATGACAAACTATAATCCAAGGCTTAGATATATGACTTTTGACATGGACTGGAGAAATTTTTGAAGAACTAGAATTCATGCAAACAGTTGAATCCATTGAAACATTCATCTTAACATACCAAATTCGATTAGGAATTGGCTTGTAAGAAATTGTTTAATTTCGATGTCTCACCATTGGTTTAACTTTTTTATCCACTTTCTTAGAGAAAACTTTTGGTTTGTAAGAATTACTCATTTTAGAATTTCCAAAAGTTGATTTTGATTTGAAAACCAATGGTTTCACAAGCTTATTTTCCACAAGTGGAAAGGAGTGAACAAACTTCACTGGCTATGAATGATGTGTAAGTACTGATGTATGTGCAGTGAAGGCTGTAGTAATGAAATCAATCAAGTTAATCGGCTTTGTAGGTGTCCTCTTCCTACTCTTCTTGGAATGTATAACTTTTGATTGAATAGCATCCTTGGGTAGACTTATTTTTTGAACCTTACACTTTGAACTAGACACCTTTGAAAGTGAAACTATAGGTCCATTGCTACCAGAGTATTTAATCTCAAAAATTTTACCACTATGTGCAACCTGGTTCACAAGTGGAAACTTTTGAAGAGAAGAAGTTTGTTATGAAGACAAGTACTCTTTCTTTTTGAAAAAGTCAACATTTGATTGACACAACAAATTTTCAGTTTCTTTCTCAAGAGTTTGTTTTTTAACAAAATTATATTTGCCTGTTCTTTCCCAATCCTTTTCACACACTCAATCTGGTTTTTGAAAAAGATTTTCTTTAGGCTTTTTGAAAATTTTATCAATCAATGTTGGTTTAATCAAATTCAATGGATTAGTATCATCACAAAAAATTTCATCTTTCCCTTTAACATTGTAATAGATAATGTTATCTAGTTTAGCGAACAAACATCTGTCTCTAGGAATATCAAATTCCTTTATAACAATTTCATGACTAATGTCAACATCTTCAATTAATACAAACTCATAATCTTTGTTAATATCAATTGAATTTGTTACATCAGTTTCCTTATTAAAATCAAAACCTAAACTAGACACATTCCCATTCTCTACTTCATCATCACAAACTTCTCTCTTGATCACTTTGTCCTTTGCCTCTGCTCCTACATTTTCAAGACTCACAGAACTAGAAAAGTTAGATATACGATTTGGAAATAAATCTAAGTCGTTAGAGGATTTAGCAAAATACGGAACAACATTCGGCTCATCAGGTAATTTACCATAGAAATGGTTTTTAGGAGGAAAAACTGCCTTAAAACCTAAACCTTGGGTACCTGGATTACGAACATCATTTGCCAAAATGTTTTTCATGATCATTTGAGCACTTTTCAAGCATTCAATTGATTTGCGTTTACTTTTCCTATAATTCATATCATCATTCATCTGATTGATAATGTCAAATTTATCAGCGAATTTTAATTTCAGAGTTTTAATATCTGCACTATATTCTTCAAGTTTATTCTTATAAAGTGTTTCATTAGCTCATCATTCATCTAATTGATAATGTTAAATTTATCAGCGAATTTTAATTTCAAAGTTTTAATATCTGCACTATATTCTTCAAGTTTATTCTTATAAAGTTTTCATTAGCCAGATATTGTTTAACATTGTCTTCAAGACAGATGACATCATCAACAAGTGATTGATTTTGCTTAGTTACCATATCCAGCTTAGCTGAATAAGCACAACATTTCAGACAATTTGGTTTAACATTGAATGATTTGAGTGATGAAGAATCAACCTTCTTTTCTGTTGCCTGTGCCATAAAAGCCACATTTGATTCAGCATTCACTTCAACTTCTTCAGCATATGTTGACCATTCAGGTATAAAATAGTCTTCATCCAACAAAGCTTTATCTTTAGTTGGATCAGAGGTCTTTGAAGTTGAAACACCTGAAGAAGGAGTAGCAACAACCCTCCTTGGGTCAAACTTGTCATTTTTGCCAACAGCTTCAAATCTTTAATTGTTTTTAGCAGGCAATTTACATTCACGCGCAAAATGACCAAGATTTCCACAGTTATAGCATTTGACTTTTTTCTTAGAAAAACCAAGCTTCCTCTTTGAATTTCCAGAAATCTCAAATCTGCCAGTCCTTTGTAAAAATCTCCTGGCTCTCCTTGTCAAGATGGTTGTTTGCCACTAAGCATCATCAACCACCTTAGAATCATATTCGTTAACAAACTTCATGAAGAATGTTAGATACTCCTGAGATACTCTGACATTCATCATCTTTGATCTACTGTTTGATGTTTTCTCTTTAGAGGTAGAAAATAAAACAAACCTCTATTATGTCATCAATCACAGCAGGCATCTCACCATCTTCAGTACAAGATAGAAAAGCAATAGAACCTAAAGTGGTAGAAGGAGCAACAAATCATTTCATATAAAGACCATGATATTGAGTTGAAAACTTGCTTTCATCGTTTTTATTCTGCATATCTAAGTCAAAGGATTGGAGTTTTGTAATAAGAACATCCAACTTAGTAATCTCTAGATCAGTATTCTCTCTAATGATCATTACATAAGTTTCCCAAGCCGAAGGAAGAGCACCAAGAAGTTCATCATTAAGTTCTTCTAATGAAACCTCATGATTTAAGTTGCTTATTTCACTCAGAAGCAGAGTATATCTAGTGATAAGTTCATCAAATGTCTCATTATCTAGACATTTGAAGGCTTCAAGCTGCTTCTTCAACAAAGTTCTTTTGCTCCTTTTGAGCTGATTATTTCCTTCACATCTTTTAGCTAAAGCATCACACAATGCTTTTGATCGCTTGTGTGAATTAAAAGATTGAAAATTTCTTTTCGTAAAGTCATTGTGAGAAGAGCATAGGCTTTCTTTTCAAGATCATATAATTTCTTCTCATCTTCTGTCAATCTTGAAACATTCTTATAAACTCCATTCAACTATGGTTGCTCATAACCTTCGATCATAGGTATTGTCAAACTTGGATTGACTATAGAAAGAAATAATTCAAAACGAGAACTCCATGATGAATACTCACTCATTGAAAGAAGATTTTCATGCTTGGTCATTGTTCCTGCCTCGTTATCAGTCAGTAATGCTGACAAGGAATATAAATTTGCCATTTAGAAATGGTTTTCTTAAATTAATTAACACTTAGAATTTTTTTATAACTAAATTGTCGATATTGTTAGTATCGATGAGGAAACTGTCGATACTATTAGTATCGATGAAAGAGTATCAAAACTGTTAATATCGATGAGTGATTTGTCGATACTATTAGTATCGATGAAAAGGCTATCGATATTAATAATATCGATGATCAACAAACTAATAACTGTTATGTCGATACTATCTACTGATTTTGTAAATTTTCAAGATTTTGACAAATCTCAGAATGTTGCTACACTTCAAAATGATTTTTCAACGATAATCATCTTGATAATCACTTAATTATGCAAAATCAAATGCATTTTTGCCAAATTGAGCGTTGAAACACGGTTGTTCTACTCAACCGAATTCACTAACGAGCACTTGGCTCTGATATCACACGTAGGTCCGTGGTTAGGATTTAAGTGAATTGGTATTACACGATTGTAAGTGCGGAATCCATAACAATTTGTGTGAGTAAATAAGAAACAAGATCAATTAGAAATTCAATCTCTTCTTGTATTAATAAAACTTTATTTCAGCTTGTACACGTAGAGAGAAAACAAGATCTACAAAATAAGAATTCTGAGCTCTCTGACCTATAGATATAATCTAAGTTTGAAGCTAAAATATTTTTAGACAAATACCATCGATACTGTTACTATCAATAACAGTAGTGTTGATACTATTAGTATCGAAAAAATAGACACTTAGACAATTTACAAAACTACAATCAAAACACATTAGAAAAACAAACACACTAAATACAAAATCAAAAGTCTTCACATCAACTCAGCAATGTCTTCGATCTTTGTAGGTCCAGATCTTGTCAAGACTAGAGCTTTATGGCTTCAATCAACATCAAACGACTCTATAAAGTGCAGAATCCATAACAGAATCACAACAAGAGATAGAAATATGAATGCTTTATGTATTTCGTGAAGTTCTCGAAAACGGTGCCTCAATACGTCTAGAGAGTACATCTCGGGAATCCAACCCTAGAACAATACAAAATACGTCTATATATACTATTCTTTGAGTACTCGAACCCTATACATGAAAATGGTTCGAGTACACGAAAATCAAAAGTACAGGAAAATACTGTACACGAAAATCACCAAAATCAGGTCTTCAGCTCTTCTCTGTTGACTTTGTCAGTCTTCCTCTTTGGTTGGGCTCTACAAACTCCCCTTAGACTAATGAAATCAACCGATGGGAAGTGTTACAAAGTGAGGACCTGCACCAGCTTATAACTTCTACTCCATAGCAAATGCAACTACACGGATAAATGGCTTCGCCTATTCATCCCAGTCACCATAGACTCTGATGGGTGACTCATGCAGCTTTTGCATGTCTTCTTTTCCAAACTTCAAAAGATCCATTGGATCCATTATCATTTCAATGTCGTTGATGTCGTATTTGTTCCTGAGAATAATAGCAGCAAGGGTCTTCTCATCAAAATATCAAGACATGAAGTTCGCCAATGAATTACCTAGGACTCGTGTGGAGATTGGCATAGCTTTCTTTGGTCTTTGAGAAACTTTACAAATAGCTCAGCTTGACTGTCCTTTGAGGGATTGAAGAATATTGCACTGTTTATGCTCCGAAGATCAAACTTGGGCATCGAGCAGAAATCTTGTGGCCTTTTGTAGGACTCGAGCTTTCCATTCATTCTCTTAATCTGATACAGCTGTTTGTCTTTATCAAACATCCAACAAGTAATGTTGGATCTATCGTTCCAAACTGCAAATAAGTTACGAGGATCAGAAATCTAAGTAGTGTCATTCTGGTCGGTAGGAACATCTCCTAACCAAGATTCCTGCACCTCTACAGGAGCAGTAGACCGGTCGCTTTGACGATTAAACCAGCTGTCTATCACTTTTCCAAGCGTTGCAACTTCATGTCCCTGAGGGTCGACATACTTGTGAGCATACAAGTAGTCAACGTACGGATCTGTAGAAACATTTCCGATCACAATATTCTCTGGTTCTTCTGCAGATGCCCCTTTAGAAGATTTGGCAGTCTCTTTCCTCTCCTGATCACATACTGCATCAAAAACTGAATCCATGGAAACATCAGCATACAAATTTCAAAGTCCCACTGCACTGAGCTCATCACTGAATCCGTCAAACATGAAGTTTTCAGGAAGGTCCTCAAATGGATCATCAAAGTAATCAAGAGGCTTCTCTGTAGAAGGTGAATTCTCTGAAGCATCAGTTCCTCCTAAAATAGCCTGAACAGGCTCATCATTTTGCTGACCAGATGAACTAGCTCTCTGGCCCACATCACCACCAACATTATCATCGTCATAATTGTCATCTATTTTGTCATCTTTGGCAGCTTTGCCATCTTTGTCATCATCCTCATCTTCCTTTTCTTTATTTTCTTTATCATCATCATCGTTGTCATCATCAACCTTGTCATCTTCCTGGTCATCAAGCTTCGAACCAGTCAACTCCTCTATAACCATTCTCATACGCCTGTTTTGTCTTTCCAAACGACCGAGGTCTCTGTTCTGCCTTCTAAACATATCACAGGCTTTGAACATGGCCTCCTGCAATTCAATAATCTATATGTCCTTAGCTTCTGAGTCCTGTTCCAATTGGAACACTCGCTCTTGCAACCATTCCGGATCCACAGGCATCTTTTCAGGCAGGTAGGGTGAAGGAGTGTGCAATGGATCCTTGCCTTTGTCTTTTCGCCTCTTGGGTGGTGATGGTGGTGGTTCTGAAAAGTGAATGGGAATAGGAGAATGAGGAGTAGATGATGGTGTGGTTTCAGTGATGGTGAAAGGTGGCAGTGGAATCGGAATTTGGGTGGTAGTTGTGGGTTGAGTGGGTTGCGTGGGTGGTTTTGGCTTTGGTGGTGGATTAGGCTGTGTGGGTGCTTAAGTTGGAGGTGGTTTGGGTTGTGCATGTTTAGGTGGAGGTGGTGGAGGCTGACTTTGGGAGGACGAAGATGAGCCTGTGGTCGTTTTCTGTGGTCTCGAGTCCCTTGTCCTTCTAGACATCATCTTCAGCCTTTTCTTTTTAGGCAAAGTCTTGGGAGTTGGCACGTAATCTGTGTCCTGAATCTCTTCCCGTTCAACTCTTGTAAATGTTGGAATAACTGGCTCTGTCTCTCGAATCAATTCTTCTTCACCAGAGGAGCAAGATGACTCTGAAGATAATTCTTCAGATGCTTTGCTGGCTTCAGCACTTGTGCCTGCAGGAGGATGGTCATGCACATCGACAACAAAGGTTGTAGCTCCTGCATTCTAAACGTCATGTTCTTCAGCAACAAATGCTGTAGGAGTGGCTTATTCCTCCATCTCCTCTTCCACATCTGCAAACCTGCCAAATCTAACAAGAGGACGCTCCCCAGTATACTGCTTTTTGCCCCTCTTGTTCATCATCATATAAGAAAAGAGGTCCTCCCTCATCCTCTTGATCCCAAGTGTGCTAATAGTAGGAACAAGGTTTTGGTGACGCTTGTTGATCACGATCTGAATGAATAGAGGGAAGGCCAAGAATCACTCTTTCCTCTTTCCCGTGATATTTACATGCATATCCCAGAATATCATCTTGGAGAAGTTGAAGTTAACACCCAAAGCGAGGGCTACCATGCAGGAGCCAAGTGTTTGATTGAGCACGTCATAGCCTCCTTTTCTTCCTGACAGGCACTGAGTCACATCGTGCGCTAGATATCTCCAATATGGACGTAGAAACTTCTTCTTAGAATGAGGATAAACACCCTCATGTCCCATATGGTACGCTATCCCTTGAACTAGCTCATGATCAAGCTCAACTGGGTCAGTTGCCTTATCACCAAACTGTAGACATTCTCTCAAGATATGCTCTATGATGATGATGGGTTGCCCTTGAACCATTCCAATAAGGCTCACAGTGCCATTGGCGTCCGTACGTTCTGTGATCGAGTTCCAAAAGCTTTGTATATACTCATAGATGATCTCGGGGGGCTCCATGATCGCATAATTGACCGGTGATAAAATAAGTCCCTCCACCATGCTCTTGAATGGAGTGCTTTTCCGGAGATTCTCCGATGTAAGGAGACATGTTGTGGTCCGGAACGAACCGTAAGTCACCCATTTGAAACTAAATAAGTTAAGTTAGTTAAAGTTGAAGTCAAAAGTGAAGGGTCAAAAGTCAAAGTTCAAGTCCAAGTCAAAGTTCAAGTCCAGGTCAAACGAGTTAGACAAAATCACATAGTCAAAAGAAGTTCATGTTCTGAAGAATTCACGAATTTTAAGGAGTTCTTTAAATTTTAGTTGTACTCGAAATTTCGTAATCAAAAATGGAGTACACGAAAATTTTGATTGTACTAGAAAATTTGTACTCGAAATTTGTACTCGAAGTTTGTACTCGAAATTCAAATTTTTGAGAACTCCTAAAGCTTCTTAACTCATTCAATTTTGCTCCTTAGAACTCCAATTTATGCTCGAAATGTTCGAAATTATTAGGCGACCAATATATAAGAAGATCCCTTTCCAATTTTTAGTTTTTCGTGGTGATTTATCTAAGATTCCCTCTGTTAACGGACCAAAGTACTCGAAATGTATTTTTGTCCCATGACTTTTTATTTTGCGGTTAAAATTGCACCAAAATCTATACCTAGGTTCATCTAAGTAGGATCTAGAAAGTAGTCAACGTGGAATCTCGAAAATATGCACATCAAACACAATCGCCTAGAGAGAAACTATGTAATTGAAAAATTATGGTACTCATTTTTGGTCATACTCGAAGTATTTATAGACATAGTTTCAAGTACATGATTTCGTGTACTCGAAATCATGTATGAAATTTCGAGTATAACTTTTCGAGTACTAATTTAATTAAAAAAAATAAAATCAAAAACTTTGGACGAGTTTAAAGTTGAGTTGGGTCAATTTCGTGGGATCAAATCTGTATAAGAATTTTGACCTCCTTAAAATAATTTATTATTGAAACCCACTTTTAAAATAATTATATCCAACAATAATTTCCACTCGTTAATCCATAATTAAAAAGTAAGACTTATGATCAAAAATTTTCTAACGGTTTTTTTGAAAATCCTTTTAGGAAGTTTATGAATAATCAGACAGTAAAACCAGATTAACATGCAACCTATCAATTTTCTGAAAATCTTTTGTTTCAAACTTTGATTGTGTTTCAATGAACTTAAAATGCTTCGACAGAGTTTAAGGTGGGAGGAGAAAAGAACAGATCTATTAGATTATAATCAAGAACAAGAAGGGGTTTCATCATCTTTGTGCCCATTGGCATCTTTTACTTTACTGATCTGCAAACACATTGGTCTTAACGTCACACATCCAGGTCTTTGCTTACGCAAAACAAAGGATACTTCACCAAGTATTTCTTTCTCTTTTTTGCACAAAACATGGAAAATACACGAGTTTTTCAAAACAATTTCAAGTTTATCGAAACACAATCTTGTTTTGACTTGTAGACTTACGCAAAAAGTCAAATAGTTGTTACATCTTTCCGGTTATCTGATTTTCCTTACTTCTCACTTATTTATATGTTTAATATTTTTGAATTATTATGTCCAATTTTTTCGTTTGGAAAAAACTTGTTTTAACTTCTTAGTGAAATGTAGCTATATAAAGTTGTTATTCTTTAGAAATTACTTTTAGGCAGTGAATTTCTGAGTCTCAGAAAACATTTCACTTCCCAATTGAACCACTTCACTTCACCATCCAAATAAAATCTTTTTGTATTTTTCTTAAAGTTTGAAAATGTAAAATCTTTTTGTTGTTTTTCTTAGAATTCACTCCCCCTAAACATGTAGATCATCTTAGACTGACTCAAAGACCGAAAATATTTTTGTTGTTTTTGTGAATTGACACAAAGACCGAAAATCATTTTGTTGTTTTTGTAAATATTATCCCCCTAAATTTGTGATCTAAAAATTAAAGTAAAACAAAACACAAATTTTACAATATTTACAAAACTGTTTTAATCAAAACTTATTAGTTTGAGAGAGGGAAGCAAATGGTGGAAACGAGCTATTTCGAACGGTTTTGTGAAAAGGTCCGCCAGATTGTCTTCTGTGTGGACCTTTTCAAGATGAATCAGTTTCCGTTCGAAACAGTCGCGAATTAGGTGAATCCGAATGTCAATGTTTTTACTTCTGGAGTGTTGTACCGGATTCTTGACGATGTATAGAGCGGCTTCATTATCACAATAAATAGGAGAGTCAAGAAAGTTCAAACCGTAATCGAGGAGTTGTTGTTGCATCCAGATAACCTGAGAGCAGCAACTAGAAGCAGCAACATACTCAACTCCCGCAGTGGAGGTAGACACGATTGTCTGTTTATTGCATTGCCACGAGACGAAGCGATCTCCCAAGTATTGACATCCTCCAGTGGTTGATTTCCTGTCTAAGTTGCAACCACCAAAATCACTGTCAGAGTAAGCAAATAACGAAACTCAGAGTTCTTAGGATACCACAAACCGAGACGAGGTTTCCCGAAGAGGTAGCGAAAGATCCTCTTGACAGCAATCAGATGAGAAGCCTTCGGGTTTGCTTGGTATCTGGCACACTGACATACATAAAACATGATGTATAGTCGGCTAGCGGTCAAGTACATCAGTGAGCCAATCATCGAATGATAAAGGTGCTGATTGACATCTTCACCATCAGAATCCAAAGTCAAGACCGGATGTGCAGCCATAGGAGTGGATGCGGCTTTGATTCGAACATGTTGAACTTGGTGAGAGTGTCGGTAACGTACTTGCCCTAATGAATCAGCACACCCTTAGGATCCTGCTTTACCTGGAGACCAAAGAAGAATGTCATCTCCCCCATTGCACTCATCTCAAACTTTTACTTCATCACAGCCTTGAATTCTCTGCACAGCATCGAGCTCGTGGAACCGAACATAATGTCATCTAAATAGATTTGTACGAGAATGAAATCTTCCTTATCCATGGGAACGAACAATGTCTGATCAATGGCTCCACGGGTATATCCATTTGCAAGCAGATGATCAGTAAGTGTTACATACCACGGTCGCGGTGCTTGATGAAGTCCATAAAGGGGTTTGTCTAACTTGTAGACATGGTCGGGATACTACGAATCCTCGAACCCCGGGGGATGACATACATAGGTTTCTTCTTTGACCTTTCCATAGAAGAAGGCAATCTTCACTTCCATTTGATAAACATTGAAGTTCATGTAGGAAGCATAGGCCAAGAAGATCCAAATAGATTCAAGTCTTGCGACCGGTGCAAAGACTTATTAATAGTCGATCCCCTCCTGTTGGTAGAAGCCCTGAACATCCAACCTGGCTTTATTTCTGATCATTACACCCGAATCATCTCTTTTGTTTCTAAAGACCCATCTTGTTCCAATTGGCAGTTTCCCCTTGCGCAACTGAACCAGATTCCATACCTTGAGCTTCCAAATCTGCATCAGTTCTTCCTGCATTGCCTTGACCCAGCTTGACTCCTTAATAGCCATCTTTACATTCTTGGGTTTGACCTGCGAAATAAAACAGGAATACAAACAAAAATTAATTGGACCTGATTGACTTCGGGTGTTAGTTCCTTTAGGAAAGGGGTTCTGAGCTGGAATGGATCTGCTCCGGGTGAGAACGCCTTCTAAAAGAGGTCCGATAGTATTTTTCGCAAGATGATTCTTGTTGATGCTTAAGGTCACCACTTCCTCCACAGCTAAGTTGTCTAGCAGGTTGCTGATGTGAGTCAGCTGATCTTTGTTGGAGGAAGAAACGTTGTCAACGGGAGCGGTTTCACTTCCCTAGGCTCCATTATCCACACAATGTTCCTCAGGGATGTGGTCTAAGAACAGTGGATTGTCAAAGGTTTGGTGAGAAGATGAAGAGGCTTGATCTGTCTCCGGAGTTGGTTGAACTGACTGTGATGTCTCTGGATCTGATGGGATGACTTCATTGATCGGGGGTGGCTGAACTGGAGGAGCCCGAGCATACATGCCTCGAGGGTCAACTGTCAGAAGCTTGGGATCATATGGAACGTAGTCAACCCTGTAGTCCACGTCATCACCCTTGTAGAACCCGTCAGTTGGCTTAGATGGTCCTGCACTCTTAGATGAAGTGTTGAAGGGCCCAAATGTAGAATCATACTGAAATAACCAGTTTGGACCAAAACCGGAATCGGTGTTATTTATCTCTTGCCAATCGATATAGTATAACTCCACAATCATTCGGGTCTTATTGTTGTATACCCGGTAGGCAGCTTTCTCATATGTGAATAGCCCACAAAGTAACACTCATCAGCCTTTTCATCAAACTTGTGATTTGGCATAGTATGAAGGAGAGTGAACGGACAACATAACTACTTGAAATGACCAACCTTTGGCTTCTGGTTGAAGAAAATCTCACAGGAAATCTTCTGATAGCGTTTGTTCAACAGTGCTCGGTTTTGAACATAACAAGTTTTGTTAACAGCTTCAGCACAGAAGAATATTGGCAGTTTGGACTCTGACAGCATGGTCCATGCAGCTTCGATAAGCATTATGTTCCTTCTTTCAGCTACACCATTTTGCTGAGGTGTACGAGCTGCACTATAAAGTCGAGCAATTCCCTTCTCATCGCAGAAATCAATAAGTGTCCGATTTCTAAACTAAGTGCCTTTGTCAGTTCTGATCACCTTAACCTTTAGATTCTTCTGATTCTCGATCAGGGTGATAAACTTCTTCAGAATCTCTGGTGTCTCATCTTTCTTGGCTAGAAAGAACACCCAAGTAAATTTGGAATGATCATCTGTCACAACAAGACAACATGACTTCTTCCCGATGCTCATTATGTTGACCGGTCCAAAGAGATCCATATGAAGAAGCTGCAGAATAGATGAAATTGAGTTGAACAGTTTGGGCTTGTGGGGTCTCTTGTGTTGCTTCCCCTTGACACATGTAATGCACTTCTCAATTGTGGAGAAGTCTTTAGAAGGTAAGCCAATAACATGATCTCCCTTAGCTAGTCAATTGAGATTCTTCAGGTTGACGTGACCCAGTCGGCGATGCCAAAGTAGACAGTCATTCTTCGATGCCTTTGAAAACTAGCAGGTGTTTTCAGTGAATGAATCAGAATTCAAATTGATGATATATACATTGTTGATTCTCGGAGTCCTCATCAAGATCCACTTCTTCTGCATGACAAATCCAGGCTTTAGAATGAGACACTCTTTGTTTGTGAAGTGTGTTGAAAAGCTCTTATCACAAATCTGAGAAACACTCAATAAGCTATGATTGAGTTCTTCAACATAATATACATCTTCAAAACTTGGAGTTCCATTTGTAACTGTGCCTTTATCTTGATCTTCGCTCCTTTGTCTCCAGCAAATGAGACATATCCTCCATTGAATGGTGTTACTTCATGCAACTGAGAGAAATCCCCAGTCATATGCTGGGAGCAGCTGCTATCTACATACCAAACATTTTTCAGCTTATTTTGCCGTCCCTGCATAACACACAGACAATTAGAAATGGGTACTCAAATCATAACAGATTTAGGTACTAGTGGAACAATGGGCCCTCTCTTGATAATCCCTTTGGGCTTATCTGATTTAGACTTGAGAATCTTGGCCCTTACACCACCGCCATGATCAATTGGTTTTAAAGGAGGTCTCACTGATGGTTTATTCTTCCATTGTGGCTTGCTTTTAGTTGTAGAAACCTTTGATTTTTGTTTGTGAAAATCAGATTGTTTATGTTTTGCTAGTTTGGCCTTCTTGGTAGTGGAAAGATTCTAAGATACCTTCGGCACCCTTGGCTTGGAGGATTGGTCAGTCCTTATTGATCTATTGGTAGTTTTGGCCTTGGGTGTGACCTTATGATTCTTCTCATAGAAGAATTCAGTAGGTCGGTGCAGACAGTGTCTGGCAATGTGGCCTGGTGTCCCACATGTGTAGCAACATACCTTGTCATGAAACTCTTTTCGATCAAATGGCTTTACATCACAATCACCTTGACCAGAAGAAGTACTTGTAGAGGTATGTTCCAATGACCCGGTTGGAACATAAGGTTCACAGTTAGTATTTAACCTTGAACCTGCCACTTTGGTGATTGTGGAATGAGCCATGTTCACCTGCTTTAAAGGAGAAGAAACTGATTTTAAAACATCATCATCAATTTTAACAAATGTAGAATTAAAATTCTTAAACATTTCATTGGATTTGATTTTAATTGTTTCAAATCATCCTACAAAATCAGTTTTTGAAATAAAGTGTGATTTGCTTAATGATGTTGAACATTCTGTGCTCCTTCCATCACTTCTTTCTTCATTATTTCCCCTCATACCTATATCACTTAAACTATCTACACACACCTCAGAATCATTAGAAACAAACACGGGGTCAACTGTAAGTGAAACTGGTTTAGTGGGAAATTCAGAAGCATGATCATATTGTAAAACCAAGTCCTCAACTGATGTGTTGATTCTAGGCATGCTTGAGTAATTATGGTTAAAAGGAGGCTCAAACTTCTTATAACCAAGCCCCTTACCCCTTTTCTCCCAATACGGAATACTGACCATGTCTTCTAAAACTTTGCTTGCATAGTCAAATTTTTCACATTTGACTGAGATTTTAGAAAGTTGAGTTTTAACTTGTTCCAATTCTAAAGTGAGCTCATCGGTTTTGCGTCTAGCATCTCGATAATTTGACTCTTTGTCACTTAAAAGTTCTTTCAACTTTGAAACATCAAGACCCTCAGCCTCAAGTTTTCTTTTAAAAATTGATTCATTTTTGAGAAAAACAAACTTAAAATATTTCAGTTTAGTGACCTCTTTGATCAGAGTCTCATTGTGAGACCGGTACTTAAATACCTTTTCAATGCAAGATTTAGAGCAAATCTCATTGTCTAAGTTCAGAAGGCTGGACAAGTTGGTGAGATTCTTCGATGCCATGACAACCAGGAAATTTTCTAAGTCCAAGTTCTCGAAATCCCCAAGTGTTTGAAATCACAAGCAGTGCACGAAGTCCAAACTATACTCGAAGGTCTAGGATTCGAACTATCAACTGTACTCAAAACCCACTTGTACTCGAACTTGTAAGTGTATTCGAAATCCAAATGTACTAGAAATTCATAATGTATTCGAACCAGATGTGTACTCGAAAACCCCAATTGTACTCGAACTTACCAGTGTACTCGAACTCCCAATCTATACTCCAAAAATCAATCTGTACTCGAAATCCCAATCTGTATTCGAATTCCCAACTATACTCGAAAAACTGAAGTCGAAAATACTAGAAAATTTTCCACAGAAAAATTTCTCAAGGTTCAGAGTCCCAAATTTCAACAACAACTACATGGCGAAGAGGTGATCAAGAAAGTATCAAACTTGCATGAAAAAGCTAGTACCTTGATGTAGAAAAGAGCTCAAAGGTTCTGATACAACTTGTAGGTCCAGATCTTGTCAAGACTCAAGCTTTATGGCTCCAATCAACATCAAACAACTCTATAATGTGCGGAATCCATAATAGAGTCACAAGAAGAGATAGAAAGATGAATGCTTTATATATTTCGTGAAGTTCTCGAAAACAGTGCCTCAATACGTCTAGAGAGCACGTCTCGGGAATCCAACCCTAGAACAGTACAAAATACGTCTATATATAATATTCTAGGAGTACCCGAACCCCCTATACACGAAAATGGTTCAAGTACTTGAAAATCAAAAGTACACGAATATACTTGTTGGTGCATATTTGTAATAGTTTGCTATTCAAAATTGTAAATTATTTAAAGTTTTGTAAAGGTTCGGCTGAAGGTTTGGCTTAGGTTCGTCTGGCCCACGAACCTAGGCAGGTTCGGCGAACCTATTAGTCTGATAGGTTCGGCGAACCTATAATCTTGGAAAGGTTTGGAGAACCTATAAGTTTGGCAACCTAGGTTCGCCCAGCGAACCTAGAGGTTCGGCTATAGATAGGTTCGGTTGACAGCTGATTGTATATATAGAAGGTTTGTCTGAATTCTTCATAACTTTTGACAGAACTTCAGAAAACCTGAGTGTTATTCTCTGTGTGAGAAACTTTCTGTGTGAAAGAGTTGTAATCATTTGTTGATTAATACAAGAAAGTGTTTATGATATTGCTTGTTCTTCATTGATATTTTAGAGATTAAACATGGATTCCAAACGTGTTTGATTGTTCGTAGAACTTCTTGATTAGATTCTGATCCGATTCACCAAACCTACAAGTTTATCAAAGAATTCAAGTGATTTGAAGGTTTTGAAGACTAGAAGATCAATTAGGGCACAAATTTCTTCTTTTCTTGTTGTTTGATTTTGATTTTATCATCAATTGTTGTTGAATTACAACAACTCACGATTTGGTGGTGTTATTTTGAAGATTTAGAAGGATTTCTTCAAAGTTTTGGACGGTTTCCCTCCAAAATTTTTGAATTTTGTTGTACAGGTTCGTGAGACGAACCTGTGGATAGCTGAACAAGAGGTTCGCTGTTCAAGAGGTTTTTCTAAGGTTCGTTTGTGTTTTCTGAAGAGGTTCGTCCAAGGTTCGTCCTAGGTTCGTTCAAGGTTCATCTGGATTGCAAGGTTCGTGTGATAGTTCGTTTGAAGGTTCGTTGCTGTTTCAACAGAGGTTCGTCTGGTTCAACGTTCGCTTGTCTCAGGGTTCGTTTATCTCAAGGTTCGCTTGTTAAAGGTTCGTTTGTGATCAAGGTTCGTGAGGTTAAGGTTCGCTACTCTAGGTTCGTTTGATTGATTGAAGGTTCGCCTATCTGAAAGGTTCGGCAAGTGATTTTTTCTAAAAAGGTTCGCTGATTAAAAACTCGAAATCATGTCAGAGATGTATGCAGCAATGGCTACTCAGAAATCTAAGATCCAGAGCATTTTAATTAGTGAAACAGAAGTGGGAAGTACCAACAAGGTGCCAAAGTTGTTTGATTTGGCTGATTATGACAATTGGAAGGGTCGCTTTGAAACTCATCTTAATGGCACGGACACTAATCTCTGAGAGAGGATTCTATCTCCATATAAGAGACCTAAAGTTGTGGGAACTGATTTATGTCAACTTTTAGAGAGAATAGATGTCGATGAGCGTAAGAAGTATGATTCAGAGAAAAAGGCTTACTGGATGCTTAGTCAGGCTATTCCAAACCAAATATTACATCAACTTGATGAGCACAAGACTTCTTATAGTCTTTGGAATGCCTTGAAAGCTAAAGTTGAACGTAATACAAATATGAAGAAGATGAAAGCTACAGACATTCGTAAAGAATTTGAAAACTTCAACTTCAAAGGAAATGAAAGTCTAGAAGCTTTAATCACAAGATACAGACATCTGCTGACAGAAGTGAGAAAGTGTGACATCGAATATTCTGAATATGAGAAGATTGATTGTCTTGCTGATGCTTTACCAGACAAGTGGAAATCTTTAGTGTTGATCTTAAGAGAGAATTTACCAGGACTAACCTTGGTAGAATTTGTTCAAAAGCTTGAGGAACAAGAGATGAAGGATAAAAGGAAAGCACGACGAGTGAATGTTACACAAGATCCTTCATTATATGATGGTTCTGTAGTTACATCGCCTGCTTCATCTGTCAAAATTCAGACTGCATTTATGTTTAGTACTTCTGATAGTACTCATGCTCCTTATTCATCTACAAGTTCTTGTTCATCATATTTTAACGACGAGAAGAAGTCTGACCCGATACCACCTCCTGTTCAGCTCAATACTACCATTCTGGGAAAAGTTACTGTTGAAGCTGTTAAGGATCATATGTCTATTCTATCTTGTGTTTCAGTTCATACGATGAACATGTTGCAGGAAGGATTGGAAATGCAAATCTGACATTTGAAGACTATGCATAAATCGATGATGATGAAATGGAACTAATCGATACACAATGGGCACTGGTGAGCGTTATCCGAAGAATCAATCGGTATGAGAAGAAGACGGGCAAGAAATTCACTTTCGACCGCAACACCAAATTTGGATTCAATCCAAAGTCTACTCTATGTTATAACTGTGGTGAACATGGTCACTTTGCCGGAGAATGTAAGAACCCAAAGAAACAAGGGAATCAAAATCCGTTCAAGCCACAAGACACTTTCCAGAAAAAGAAAGAAAAATCTGATGATTCATCTAAAGCTTCTGTGAGTCAAGCTGATAAGGGCTATGATTGGGGGAAGCAGTACGATGAACTGATGGGTGAGTTTATGGCTTCTATGGAAGAAGACTCTGGAGAAGGCAAGGAGAAAGTGGATGAGGTAAATGAGGATTTGCTTGAGATGATTGATAAACTGAAGGAGATGAATGCTCAGTTAACAGCTGAACTGATGGAGAGCACAGAAGCTAATAAGAAGCTGATTTTAAGAGAAAAATCTTTTGACAAGAAGATAATCGATCTTGGTAAAGAAAACGAAGATTTGAAAATCAAATTTTTACAAAATAACCATGCTGTGTATGTGCATCTTGAATCAGTTCAGAAGTTAATGGTGGAATTATCAGCAGCTAAATCTGAAGCTGAGTTACACAAGGCCAAGCTTGAAAATTACCAAAATTCAGCTTATGTCATCGATTACTTTACGGCCATGCAAAGATCTTCGCATGATACTTCTGGAATTGGTTTTCATGCTGTGCCACATCCTCCCAGTTATGTATCAACACCACAACTTGATCCGGATTTGGAAGTTAATCCGGCTTCATTAAAGGAGATTGTGTCTGACCATGTAACAGAGGATGAGGTAAGTTCATCATCTCATGATAGTGAGTTTCTTGATTATGATGCTCCTATTATTGAGGACATCACAGATTCAGAATTTCCAGCTGATATTCTGAGAATGATTGGTCATCAAGTTAATAATGTAGAGAAGAAAAGTCCAAATTTTTCAGAAATCAAAGTCTGAAATAAAATCAGCCGAGAAAGCAGTGGTCAAACAAAATGTTATTTCCAAACCAGGATTAAAAGTCAAAACTTCCTCCACTCTCAAACCAACTGTGTTTGTCAAGTCTTCCACTACACAGAAAGGAGAGTCGAGTAGTGTTTTTCAAAAACAAAAGGGGTTTTCTGAAAAGGTTGATAAAAAGTTTGTCAAGGTGGTTGACAAGGTTAATCAAATTGGGGTTGGAAACAAAGGAAAATCAAAGCTTTCTCAAACTCAAAATAATTTCAAGATAAAAGCCACTGGTTTGAGGCAAAATGTTTCATCTCCATCTGTTGTATCTAAATCTTTGAATTCATCTAAGAGTTGTGATGAATCAAACCCAAAGAGTATTTCGCAAAGGAAATGCTACAGATGTGGGAGATTGGGTCATGTCATTGCTGATTGTGATTTGGATATTTGCCACAGATTTCATTCTTTTACTTTACGAGAGACACGACAGTGTATTACTTGTGGTGAAAAAGGACATATTTCAGCAAATTGTCCAAATCACAAGATAAGGAAAAGTTCTGTAAATGACAGTCGGGTGATCCAATCTGGTGGGAGTCCTAGGAAAGTGAAGCCTAATGAGGAGGAAATGAGAGTTGTCAGGAAATTTGATCCTGAATGTGTATGGGTTAAAGAAGAAAAGAATCAGAAAAGGAAAGTTTTTGATAACAAACAACACGTCAAAAAGTTGGTAAAAAGTGCATCATTATCTGATGATGAATTTTATAACAATTTTTCTTCTAACAAATTTTAAAAACAAAATGTTAATTCAAACTCTTTTTGGAAGTTCAGACACAGGTCAGCTGATATATTTTTTGTGAGAAAGGATGAATGCTTGGAAGATGAGTCTTCAAGCAGTTCATCAAAACCAAATGGCAAGAGGCTATTCAGGGAGACTCAACGCCGGAATGGCGGGCGTCATCCCTTTTGATACTGATCAAAATTTTTAATTTATTGTGCAGGTGGCATTCATGGGCCAGATCAATAGTCGACGGATTGTTGATAGTGGATGCTCATGACACATGATGGGAGAGTTAGGTTTGTTGAAATAGTTCAGGAAAATGAAAGGATGTTACGTTAATTTTGCAGGTGATAAAGGTGGTCAGATTACCGGGTGTGGTAGTTTGACTAATGGTAAAGTTTCCTTTGACAACGTGAATTACTGCAAGGAGTTAACTAACAATCTTTTGAGTGTGTCACAGATTTGTGACAAAGTTTATAAAGTGTTGTTTGATGACAAGAAATGTTATGTGCTTCAACAAGGACTTCAGATTCCTGAAGATTGGATTCTGATGACTGCCGACAGGAGTAAGGATTTACATGTTTTGGACATGGCTAAGGCGAAGACGGTAAACAAGGTAGAGACGTGTCTGGTGTCGAAGGCAACCGAGCAAGATACGAGGTCTTGGCACAGACGGATGGGTCACATACATATCAGGAAGATGAATTATTTAGTACATAATCATTTGGTTGATGGACTACCGGTTAAACACTTTAAACTCCCTGATGTGTGTCTGTCTTGCAAGAAGGGTAAACAGAAAAGGAGGTCACATAAAACAAAGACAGTGTATTCTATTGATAAACCACTCGAACTACTTCACATGGATTTGTTTGGGCCAATCAATGTGAAGAGTATCGGTGGTGAATCATATTGTTTTGTGGTGACTGATGATTTTTCTAGATTTTCATGGGTAATGTTCTTAAAATATAAATCTGAAACTTATGAAAATTTTGTTTTGTTGGTGAACAGGTTGGAGACTTTAAACAAGTTGCGGGTAAGGCGTGTTCGTTCAGATAATGGGACAGAGTTCAAGAATCATCAAATGGAAGAATTTTGTGATTCAAAGGGCATTCAGCAGCAATTCAGTGCACCATATGAACCACAGATGAATGGTGTTGCTGAGAGAAAGAACAGAACGTTAATTGAGTCTGCTAGAACTATGCTCGCTGATTCTAAGCTCCCCATTACATTCTGGAGTTAAGCCGTAGTGACTGCCTGTTTTACTCTTAACAAAGTGCTGATTGTGAAAAGACATAATAAGACATGCTATGAGCTGCTTCAAAATCGAAAACCTAATTTGGAACACTTGGAACCTTTTGGGGCTCCTTGTACCATGCTTAAGAAAGATACTAAATTCAACTCTAAGGTTGAAGAAGGTTTCTTTCTTGGCTACAGCCTGCATAACAAACACGTGTTTAACAAACGTACGGGTGTTGTCGAACTATGGTATAATGTGGATGTTCAAAGACATACACCTATACCTGAAGGCAAAGGTCCAAATTGGCTTTTTGAATATGATAAACTTTTATCTTTTAACTTGTCTCCTGTTGTTAATGATGATGAAATAACCTTGCAGATGTTATATGATCTGCAGAATTCTGATGATCAAGGTGTTTCTCATCAAGTTGAAGACAATCATCCAACTGAGGAAGGCACTTCAGGAGCAATGAATGATGATTGGTCATCTGATGATGATCAGGATGTATTTCAAAATACTGTTTCTCATGATCAAGATGTTGATCAGAATATCACAAATCTTGATCATAATGTTGGAGTTCCGCAAGTGTCGGTTACGAGAGTCCAAGGGAATCATCCTATGGAGCAGATCATTGGAAATCCGTCTGCTGGAGTACCGACAAGACGTCAAGTTACAACCGAGGACAGTTTGTACGTTGAGTTGGATAGAACTCATGGAACTCAAGAGTTATGGATGCATTCTACATTCATTTCTCAGATTGAACCAAAATCGGTTACTGAAGCGCTGCGTGAGCCTGCTTGGGTGGAGTCGATGCAAGAGGAGCTGAATTAGATTCAGAAGCTGGGTGTGTGGCATTTAGTGGATTTGCCAAAGGGAGTAAAGAATATTGGCACCAGATGGGTGTTAAAGTGCAAGAGAGATGATAGAGGTGTGATTGTTCGGAACAAAGCACGTTTTGTTGTTCAAGGATTCAAACAGGTCGAAGGAATTGATTACGACGAAGTTTTTGCACCTGTGGCGCGACAAGAAGCAATTCGATTATCTCTATCTTTTGCTGCCCACAAGAAATTCAATGTTTTTCAGTTGGATGTGAAGTCTGCATTCCTTTATGGGTCGTTGAAGGAAACACTGTACGTTTGTCAGCCACCGGGCTTTGAGGATCCTATCCACCGGGATCAGGTTTATATCCTCGACAAAGCACTGTACGGTCTACATCAGGCTCCTCGTGCCTTGTATGAGACACTCTCTACTCACCTTATTGAACACGGGTTCAATAGGGGTCAGATTGACAAAACACTGTTTTATCGGGAAAAGGGCAAGGATATTATCCTTGTTCAGGTCTATGTAGAAGACATCATCTTTGGATCTACCGATGAACAACTATGTTTGGAATTTAAGGAGGTTATGATTGAGAAGTTCGAAATGAGTGCCATGTCAGACATCAAGTTCTTCTTGGGTTTACAAATTGATCAGACTGTTGATGGAATCTTCATTCATCAGACAAAATACATTCAAGATGTGCTAAAACGGTTTAGCATGCTTGATTGTAAACCCATTTCCACGCCCATTCAGCCCAATCACGAGATTGAGCCTAATATTAAGGGGGATTTAATCCATGCTACTTTATATCGTGGAATGATTGGTAGCTTGATGTACTTGACTGCATCTAGGCCAGATATTGTATTTGCTACAAGTATCTGTGCTCGCTATCAATCTAAACATAAGGTGTCACATCTGATAGCAGTTAAGAGGATTCTTCGTTATCTGAAGGGTACACCAGACACCGATCTGTGGTATCCTAAGGATGACAACTTTTCCTTCAATGCCTATAGTGATTCTGACTATGGAGGATGCAAGACTGATGCAAAGTCCACTACTGGAGGTGCACAATTTTTAGGGGAGAGGTTAGTCTCTTGGCAGTGCAAAAAGCAGACATCTGTTGCTACTTCAACCTGTGAGGCTGAGTATGTAGCGGCTGCCAGTTGTTGTTCCCAAGTCTTGAGGCTGAGAAATTACGGTTTAAATTTTCTGACTACCCCGATTCATGTCGACAACGAGGCTGCTATTGCTATTACCAAGAATCCGGTGATCATTCACGATCCAAACACATTGAAATTCGGTTTCATTTCATACGCGATTGCTATGAGAAGAAACTCATTGATGTGGTGAAGATACACACTAACGAGCAAAGAGCAGACCTTCTCACCAAGGCCTTTGACAAAAACCGTTTTGAGTATTTACTCAAATTAAATGGAATTAGGGTCATGGGTGAGGTAATTAAGAATCAGCTTCCTTCATAATCATTTTTTATTGAATTAACATCAGATATTTTAATTTTTTTTTGTTTTGTGTTATAGTTTTTAGGGGGAGAAAATTTTGAAAAATACAAAAACATTTGAAAAACCAAAAACACAAAAAAATTAAAAAAATTGAAAATTTTGAGAAATTGATTTGACCAAGTGAGAAATGATAGTACATTGTTTGCAATTGGAAGCATATCTGTACCATTAAGAACTTAAATATAAAGAGCAGTTACAAGTATTAAGTATGATGTAATAGTAGCTTTATAACTTAGTTAAGATGAATTTAAACGAAAGTTTGATTATGCTTTATAAGAAACAGGTGCTTAGAATGCAGTACTTAGTTTTGTTCTGAAAGAGTGGTAATTTTTCATACAAAATGTTTCTTGAACAAAAAATCAAATGACTAGTTTTGATCATGTGTTTAATTTTCAAAAGAAATTTTAAGTTCGTTTTTCTTTTATTTTAGTTTAAAGCTGAAACATTCTTTGCGTATACTTACGTATTGACCTGATTGTTATAGCTTTAAACGATTCAAATTTGTTTTCTTGGTTCTGATTAAGATTTGGGCAATCTCTGCGTATATGAAAATATCGAACTGATTGTTAAAAGCTTAATCTTAAATTATTTTTTAGTTCATTTTCTGGATCATTTGAGAAGACGTAAGTATCAACCTTGATTCCAAGAATTTGAACAAATTCAAATTGTTTTCTATTTTGTTATTTTCAAAAAGAAATTCTGCTTTATTTTTGCATGATCAGGCTAGTTAAAATTGAAGTAATAAGTTTCAAGAACATTTATGTTTGATTAGTTATTCACAAACCGAGGATGTGTTCAAGTAAATGGATATTATAACGTATTTGATAAGTTTGTTTGAAGTTATATCTTGACTAAGTAATTAAACTTAAAAACGATAATTATACTGACAATCATCTTGGATTTGTAATTTGCTAATAAATATATTCATTAATTCAATCAAATGTGTTGATAATTGTAAAACAATATGATCTCATGTCTGGATCTTTCTCAAACAAAAAGATTTGATTGTTTTGTTTAGTTAGTTTTGTTAAAATTGTAGTTTAATTGTTTTAAAATTTTGAAAAATTACAAAAAGATTTTTATTTTATCCGATGTTAAATCAATAACTTTTGATTATTTGTTTGACTTTGAAACATTTAAACATGGATTTGTTTTGAAATTTTAAATAAAAATCAAATTTTTAAAAGGTTCGTCAGAAAGGTTTGTTAGAAGGTTCGTCCAACAAATTAGTTGGACAGGTTCGTTGGATAGGTTCATTTGATAGGTTCGTCAAACAGGTTCATCCAATAGGTTTGTGGACAGGTTCGTCTAAAAGGTTCGGTCAACTGATCAGTCAAAGGTTCAGTCAATAGGTTCGCACATATAAATATCAGGTTCGTGGTTAAGGTTCGTCACTTTCATAATTTTGACAGACGCGAACCTGTAAGTTCAAATTTTTCGACTTTTGATTTAGGACCTCCGAAGATTTTTCATTGATATCATTGGATTCGTAATTTGATTGTGATCAATTTTAGGTATAGATATTTGAATTTGACCGGCTAGATTAGGAGATATGATTGGTTTTAGGATTTCTAAGTCGAACCTGTTTGTTTGAGTTAAAACCTATTAAAATCTAAGTTTTGATTAAATTGCTTTTATTAAAGTTGTTCATCGTTGAGTTTCGAACCTAGGGATATAAATTTTTTAATAAATTTCAATGATTTGAAAATTGGGTTTTGAAATTTGAAAAGGTTCGCTGGATGAACAAGGTTCGCTGGATGAACTCAGGTTCGCTGGATTTGGAAGGCTCGTCTGAACCTAATAGGTTTGTGGCGAACCTCTGGATTTCAAAAGAACCGAACCTTATTGGTCAAGGTTCGTTCAATGAAGGTTCGTTCATTGAAGGTTCGTTCATTCAAAATGGTTCGTTCATTAGAAGGTTTGTTCATCAGAAGGTTCGTTCAAATGTATAGGTTTGTCTGAACAACAGGTTCGTCGAAGACTTAGGTTCGTCTAGCATTAGGTTCGTCTCAGGGAAGGTTCGCTGGGTTCTATACTTAGAAAATTTTTGATTTTTTAATTTTTTTTAATTTTTGTTTCTAATTTTGTTTTATTTCTAATTCTAGATCCGACAACCAGGAATGGCAAAGACTTTCGGCCGATGATCAAGTTTCTGCGACGATCTCCAATTCTTGCCAGATATTTAGATCTCACATTAAGAGCTTCTGGGAGTCTACGAGACTGATTTCTGTTGATGAGGATTATCTTATAGAGGCGAATGTGCTTGGACAAGCAATTCGTGTGACTGAGGCTGATATCCAACGTGTGTTACAGTTCGGAGGAGAGCCTGCTGGTATGACACTCATACAAGAAATGTGCATCAAAGGGTGCTTTCTGACGATTAGATACTTTGGAGCTTACAATGTCACATCAATCAAGAAGGGCAAACTTCCTCTTCAATACAAGTTTCTAGCACATGTATTGCTTCATTGTCTTAGCATGAGGAAGGGGACTTTTGATGAGCTGAGGGATCTTATGAGGTCGGCTATGGTAGCATTGATCTTGAACAAACCGTTAAATTTCTCTGCTATGATATTCCGCTTCTTGTCTGACAACATTACTAAAGCCAAGGATCGATCTTATATGTATCCACACTTTGTTCAGATGTTGATCGATGAAAGATTGCCCGAGCTAATGCTGCCCAGAGAGGCTTCTGATTTTCTAAAGCTTAAACATTTGACTGACTCAAGTCTTGGTCAGGTCAGAGTGTACCAGAGGAGTGGAGATGCTATATTGGAGAAAGAATTGATTGGACACTGTGCTAGGGCTAATTACATAGCTCCTGAGGATGATGAATGGAGACATGCAGAGTCTAGTTCTGACACTGAAGATGTTAGTGATGATGATGACCAGCCACAACCACCACCTCCTCCTCCAAGACAACAACCAAGGAAGTCTACTGGTCAATCTTCCAGATCACAACAACCAAGTCCAGCTACTTCTCAAGGGCCAAGTGTTACCACTTCTACACAAGTGCCTCTTCAAACTGTTATTCCAGATCAACAAGATGAACCAGAACAACAAGAAGATATTTCTGTTCATGTTGATGCTGATGGTGAAGAAGAAGGTGAGGAGTCTCCAGATACAGAGTCAGAGTTTGAAATGGTTTAAGTTGGAAACCAGATGGTAAGGAGAATGAAGAAGAAATTTCCTAAACAGGCTGAAGAAGCAAGAGAAGAGACTGTAGATCCTAGTTTTACAGTTGAAGAGCCTGAGTCTTCAAAGCCCAAGAAAAGAAAGAGAATGGCTAAAGGGCCATATGGAAAGAAGAATTCTAAAGCTACTAAGACCGTTGTGTCTTCATCTGTTGTGACTTATACAGTTTCTGATTCTTCTATTCCTGTGATTTTATCTTCACCTGCTGCTGTTTCTGTTTCTTCTTCATTAACTACTTCATCAGTTGTAACTTCTACTGTTACATCTTCTTCAACTGATGCAGTCCATGTTTCATCTTCAACTGTTACAATTTTTGCTTCTCTTGTGTTAGTACCTGTTTCTACAGTTCCAAGAGGCTTAGGGCAAGCTCCTGAATATGTGAATGTTGCTTCTTTTGTACCATCATTCATAGAGACTACAACTGTGACTACATCATTGCCAGAAACTTCATTTCATTCTAATTCTATTCCTAGAGATGATTCATTATTTTGAAGGATTAGATAACTTGAGTGATTTAAATTTCATAGTTGACTATGATGATAGTGAACTCAGAAGAAGAATTTCTATGCTATCTAAGGAGTTTGATCTTTATAAGATGGAGAAAGAAAAGGCTAAAGTTGATCAACCTTCCTCCTCGGGCACAAATGAACTTGATGAGATGAAAGCTCATATTGCTCAACTGATCAAATGGAGAGAGGAAGATGTAGCTGAGAAGAAAAGGTTGAGTGAAAGAATAGATGATTTGGAATTTCTGGTTAAATTACAGAATGAGGATATTGTTGAACTGCAAAATCAGAAAAGTGATTTAAGGCAGAACATTGATGAGTTGAAAGTTCAAGATTCTCAAGCTGAAGCTTCGGGTGCTGAGAAAGTGTATGTGAATGTAGATGATGAGGAAGAAGAAGAGGAAGAGGAGAAGTTAGACTATGGTGATTCTGAGATGGATGAACATCCGAACTTAAATGTTTATGATGAGGATGAGGATGGTGATGGTGATCTTGGTGGTGAGAGTGGGTCTAATGAGTTGAATTCACAGACTGGAGCTATTGTTTTGTATGTTCCGACAAAGATTTCTTTAGAAGCTACTCCAGTTAGTGCAGTTTCATCTGATAAGGGTACAGATTGTAATGATGTTGAAGTGGAAGATTTGACTGAATTGGAATATAAGACGATTATAGATTACTCTGTGCCTACTTTTCTTGATCTGTCTAAACTGCATTCTGATTTTGACTTGCAAAGAGTGATTGTTGAGATTTCAGCTGATAAAGATCTATAAGAAGGTGAAATAGCTGGAGGTTACTCAGCAAAAGATTTCAATGACATGTTTGATATTGATGCTGATCAAGTCTTTGATTTTGAGAAAGATGATGAATTGGATTTATTTGAATATGAGATTGATGATATAATAGATGAAGACTTGTATAACATGAATACCTTGTAGAAGATTTTTGAACTTGGAAGTGTGTCAAGGACTTCATTAGCTTCTATTAAAGAGAAGACAAACATGGATTTCTGGATAGAAAGTCAAGATGAAATGAAATACATTGTTGATCATTTATATATCTTCAAATAAATGATTGAAGTAATAGACAACAAAGTTCAATACAACCAAACTAAACAATTCAAAAGATTCAAGATTGGATCCAAGTCGAAGATTATTGGAAGAATTGTTAGTCATGGTTATTTTCATAATATTCAGGGAAGTCTTGCAGATAAAGGATGCAATGTAGTGAAGCGTATAGATGGATGTCAGTATTTTGGCAAAGCTTTAGACTTGATGAGTTTACCATCTTTTGAATGCATGACATTGGCAAGACTGAAGATGATCAAGCCTATCCAGACAAAACACAATGAAACTTTTGAGAAGTTGTTGAAGAAAGAAGCTAGATCTGGATGGAGTTTGTTATCTCCTCAAGTGAGAGACAAGATACACGGTTATGCCAAGCCAAATGTATTTAAAAGACCAATGTTGAGAATGATGGAACAGAATTGGAATCAATGCTTCAAATTCTGGTTTTATGATGAGAATACAGCTGAAGCAGTGATTCTGTTGAAACAAGAAGATCAATGGAGAGTAATCAAATTGTTAGATCCTGTGTGGATTGTCAACTATTCAAAGGATGACATTGATTTACTCAATATGGTTGAGATTTATGCAGATGATAGGTATCATGATGTTGGGATAAGCTACAAAGACATGGCAGTTCAATTTCAGACCATTGCTAGAATGTGTTACACTTTGGGTATACATTCAGGATGCAATTGGGAAGATGTGAACTATCTTTATGTTGAGTTGTTGAAAGTACAGAAGGAAAGAGATGAGAGATGACAAGTTGGAAGCTGAGAGATTGGCGAAGATTCCTCGTTCGTTTGTGATACGAGCGGTGGATAACGTAGTTGCTGAATCAAGTGAAGTCAAAGACAAAGAAGACGACAAAGCTGAATATAAAGACTGAAGATTTTTGATAGCAAATATTAAGGGGGAGTTTGTTAGTGCATATTTGTAATAGTTTGCTATTCAAAATTGTAAATTATTTAAAGTTTTGTAAAGGTTCGGCTAAAGGTTTGGCTTAGGTTCGTATGGCCCACGAACCTAGGCAGGTTCGGCGAACCTATTAGTCTGATAGGTTCGGTGACCCTATAATCTTGGAAAGGTTCGGCGAACCTAAGGGTTCGGCTGGCGAACCTAGAGGTTCGGCTATAGATAGGTTCGGCTGACAGCTGATTGTATATATAGAAGGTTTCTCTGAATTCTTCATAACTTTTGACAGAACTTCAGAAAACCTGAGTGTGATTCTCTGTGTGAGAGACTTTTTCTGTGAAAGAGTTGTAATCATTTGTTGATTAATACAAGAAAGTGTTTATGATATTGCTTGTTCTTCATTGATATTTTAGAGATTAAACATGGATTCCGCATGTGTTTGATTGTTCGTAGAACTTCTTGATTAGATTCTGATCCGATTCACCCAAGAGCTCCAAGGCTCTGATACCACTTGTAGGTCCGGATCTTATCAAGACTCGAGCTTTATGGCTCCAATCAACATCAAACAACTCTTTAATGTGCGGAATCCATAATAGAGTCACAAGAAGAGATAGAAAGATGAATGCTTTATATATTTCGTGAAGTTCACGAAAACAGTGCCTCAATACCTCTAGAGAGCACGTTTAGGGAATCCAACCCTAGAACAGTACAAAATACGTCTATATATAATATTCTTGGAGTACCCGAACCCCCTATACACGAAAATGGTTCGAGTATTTGAAAATCAAAAGTACACGAATATACTGTACATGAAAATCACCAAAATCAGGTCTTCAGCTCCTCTCTGGTTGACTTTGTCAGTCTTCGTCTTTGGTTGGGCTCTACAGTCTTCAGTTCAACATCTGATGCTAATGCTATCAGGGTACTAACAAAAGTATTCGAAAGTGTGATTCTTTAAATTCCCTAAGTTCAAGTTATTGAAAATGTTCTCGAAATCAGGTTTTGGTATCAGAGAGTCTCGGGGGTACACGAATAGGTAAGTTGTTGAAATGAGGGCACACGGTCTATTTATAGTTCATTGAAAGTACACGAAATTTCGTGCACTTCCATTTCATGTACTTTCCGCTTGTCTTTCCGCATTTCAATGATTAATTTGTGATCAATTTTATTGATTTTTTTCTAAAGCCATGAGAGGTTCGGAAATGATAAGATGTGTTATCTAGTTCTGTTATGCAACCTATCAATTTTGTAAAAAAAAATTATTCAAAAATTTAATTTTTTTATAACGAACCTGAAATGTCTTGACGGAGTTTTAGCTGAGAACAGAAAGAGTAGATCCATTATTTTAAATTAAACTCAAGAACAAGAATGGTTTGTAACATCTTTCTGCATATTAAGCATCTTTTGATTTTACCTTATCTGCAGACACATTGGTCTTTAGTAATTATTTCCGCTCTTTATTTTCACAAAACATAAAAAAATACCGATTTTTTCTCAAACAAAATAATGTTTCTTAGAACATAATATTATTTTTGTTCAAGGATTTTTGCAAAAAGTCAAATAGCTATTGCATTTGTCTATCTTATTTTATCTTAACTGTACTTATCATTTATTTATATATCTAATTTTTGTTTGATCACATTTGAGTGAGGCTAGCAAGTGTTGGAAATGAGATGTATCGACCGATTTTGTAAAAAGGTCCGCCAGATTGTCAACGGTGTGGACCTTATCCAGATGAATACGCTTGCGTTCGAAACAGTCACGGATAAATTGTATCTGGATGTCAATATGTTTAGTTTTGGAGTGTTGTACTAGATTTTTGATGATTTGAAGAGCTGCTTCATTATCACAAAAAATATGAGTCAATAAAATTCAAACCATAATCCAGAAGCTGATGTTGCATCCAAATTACTTGATAACATCAACTTCATGCAACAACATATTCTGCCTTTAAAGTGGATGTAGACACAGTGGTCTGGTTCTTACATTGCCACGATACAAGGCGGTCTTACTAGTATTGACATACACCCATGGGTGACTTCCTGTCTCAATCGCATCCTCCAAAATCAATATAAGATTAAGCATAATGTTTAAATTCAGAATTTTTGGGATACCATAAACCAAGTCGGGGTTTGGGAGCAGGTAACGAAAAATTCTTTTAGTAGTGATCGAGTGAGATGCCTTTGGGATAGCTTGATATCTTACACATTGACATACAAAGAACATGATGTCTAGTATTCTTGTCGTGAGGTACATCAGCGAGACAAACCGTGATCGGTAGAGGTGCTAATCAACATCTTCTCCTTCAAGAGCTGCAGTTAAAGTAGGATGTGCAGCCATAGGAGTGGAAGTGGGTCTCGCATCCAAAATGTTGAACGTTGTAAGTATGCCGGTCACACGCTTCCCTTGATTAATGAGCATTTCTTTCGAATCTTGGTTTACCTGAAGACCTAGAAAGAAGGTCAGTTCCCCCTTTATGCTCATTTCAAACTTTTTCTTCATAACAGCCTCGCATTCCTTACAAAGCATCGTGCTATTAGATCCAAAAATGATGTCATCAACATAAATCTAGACAAGAATCAATTCGTTTTTATCTTTGCAAACATAGATCAGTGAGTGTTGCATACCAAGCACAAGGGGCTTGATGAAGGTTGTATAAGGCTTTGTCTAACTTGTAGACATGATTAGGATGCAGTTAATCCTCGAAGCCAGGAGGCTTACATTCACAAATCTCTTCCTTAACATTTCCATACAGAAATGTTGTTTTCACATCCATCTGATAGACAATTAAGTTCCTGTATGAAGCATAGGCCAAGAAGATACGAATCGCTTCAAGTCTTGCAACGGGAGCAAAGAATTCTTCACAGTCGATTCCCTCCTGCTAGTAGAAGCCTTGAAATACCAGGCATGCTTTATTCCAGATGATAACTCCCGTGTCATCCTTTTTGTTCCTGAATACTCATCTTGTTCCAATTGGCAGTTTCCCTTTGGGTAGGGGAACAAAGTTCCACACATTTAGCTTCTGAAACTGCATTAACTCCTCTGGCATTGCTTCGATCAAGCTTGGTTCCTTTAAGGCCATTTTGATATTCTTGGGTTCAACATGCGAGGTAAAACAAAAATATAAACATGAGTTAATTGAACCTGATCTGGTGCATGGAAGAGCTCCTTCAATTGAAGCGGTTTGAGTAGAAATGGACTTGCTTCTTGTAAGAACTCCTTCAGATATTGGACCAATAATATTCTCCACTAAATGATTTTTGTTGATCTTGGAAGTGGGAACATCCTTTACATTTATGTTTCCAAGCAGATTGCTAATGTGAGTGAACTGATCTTCAGATGAGGCGCCCGAGTTTTCGTTGGTTGCAATTTCGCAGGAGTCTTCATCATGATCCACACTGTGTTCTACAGGAATGTTCTCTGAGAACAATTGTTAGCACATATATTTAATAGTTTGCTATTCAAAATTGTAATTTATTTTAAAGTTTTGTAAAGGTTCGGCTATAGGTTTGGCTTAGGTTTGTCTGGCCCACGAACCTAGGCAGGTTCGGCGAACCTATCTCTTTGATAGGTTTTGGAGAACCTATAAACCTGAAAAGGTTCGGCGAACCTATAGGTTTGGCACCTAGGTTCGCCCAGCGAACCTAAGGGTTCGGCTGGCGAACCTTATGGTTCGGCTATAGATAGGTTCGGCTGGCATTGTGTTGTATATATAGAAGGTTTGTCTGAATTCTTCATAACTCTTGAAAACTTTGCAGAAATTCAGAAACCTGAGTGTGTAATTCTTTGTGTGAGATTGTAATCAAGTGTTAGATTAATACAAGAAGGTGTTTATGAAATTATTTGTTGTTCTTTGATTTATTCTATATCAAAGATGGATTCTGCATGTGTTTGATTGTTCTTAGAGCTTCTTGATTCGATCCTGAACAGATTTCACCAAATCTACAGTGGTATCAAAGCCATTTGGTGAAGTTCAATAGTGATTTGATCAAAGAATTCAAGTAATTGGAAGATTTGAACACTAAAAGATCAATTATGGCTCAAATTTCTTCTTTTCTTGTTGATTGATTGCTGTTGTGATTGTGATTTAATCATAAATTGCTGTGGAATACAACAATTCACGATTTGGTGGTGATAATTTGAAGAATTGGAAGGATTCTCTTCAAATTTTGGAAGGTTTTCCCTCCAAAATTTTGAATTTTGCATTACAGGTTCGTGAGCCGAACCTGTGTTCAGCTGGAACAATAGATTTGCTGGATTTGGCAGTTTTCTGAGGTTCGTTTGGGTTTTTAGAAGAGGTTCGTGTAAGGTTCGTCTGAGGTTTGCTTGTTATTATGCAAGGTTCGTCCAAGGTTTGCTGAAAGATTTGTTGTTGGTTAAGCAAAGGTTCGTTTGTATCAAGGTTCGCTTATCTCAAGGTTCATGATTTGAGGTTCGCATGTTTAAAGGTTCGTGATCAAGGTTCGCTTGTATCAAGGTTCGCTTATCTCAAGGTTCGTGACTTCAGGTTCGCCTGTCTGAAGGTTTGTTGCTGTAGAGGTTCGTCTGATTAAAGGTTCGTGTGACTGAAAGTTCGTTCAGTTCACAGATTGCTGAAGGTTCGCCTGACTCAAAGGTTCGCCTGATTCAAAGGTTCGTGAGACCAAAAGGTTCGCTGTTAAGAAACTTAGCAACTATGACAGAGATGTATGCTGCAATGGCAAGTCAGAATACTAAGCTTCAGAGCATGCTTTTTAGTGAAACCGAAGTGGGTAGTACGAACAAAGTGCCAAAATTGCTAGATTTGGCAGACTTTGACAACTGGAAGGGACGATTTGAAACTCATCTTAATGGAACAGACACAAATCTTTGGGAATGGATTCTATCTTCGTATGAAAGACCGAGAGTAGTGGGACTGATTTATATCAACTCTTAGAAAGATTAGATGTTGATGAGCAAAAGAAGTCCGATTCAGAGAAGAATGCTTACTGGATGCTTAGCTAGGCTATTCCCAATCAAATCTTACATCAGTTTGATGAGCACAAGACTTCTTATAGTCTTTGGAATGCCTTGAAAGCTAGAGTTGAGGGTAATACAAATCTGAAGAAGATGAAAGTTACAGACATTCGAAAAGAGTTTGAAAACTTCAATTTCATAGGAAATGAAAGTGTGGAAGCTTTGATCACAAGATACAGACATCTGCTGACCGAAGTGAGAAAGTGTGGCATAGATTATTCTGAAGATGAAAAGATTGATTGTCTTGCCGATGCTTTACCTGAAAAGTGGAACTCTTTAGTGTTGATTTTGAGAGAGAATTTATCATGACTGACCTTGGTAGAATTTGTTAAAAAGCTTGAGGAACAAGAGATGAAGGATAAAAGGAAAGCACGAAGAGTGAATGTTACACAAGATCCTTCATTGTATGGTGGTTCTGTAGTTTCACCACCGGTTTCATCTGCCAAGATTCAGACTGCATTTGTGTCTAGTACTTCTGATAGTACTCATGTTCCTTCTGCATCTACAAGTTCTAGTTCATCCTATTCTAACAATGAGAAGAAGTCTAACTCGACACCACCTCCTGTTCAGCTAAACACTACCAATCTAGGAAAAGTTACTGTTGAAGCTGTTAGGGATCACATGTCTATTCTATCTTGTGTTGTCAGCGCATACGATGAACAAGTTGCAGGAAGGATTGGAAATGCAAATCTGACATTTGAAGATTATGAACAAATTGATGATGATGAAATGGAACTGATCGATACACAATGGGCACTGGCGAGTGTTATTCGAAGAATCAATCTGTATGCGAAGAAGACGGGCAAGAAATTCACTTTCGACTGTAACACCAAATTTGGATTCAATCCAAAGTCTACTCAGTGTTATAACTGTGGTGAACATGGTCACTTTGCCAGAGAATGCAAGAATCTAAACAAACAAGGGAACTTAAACCCGTTCAAGCCACAAGATAACTACCAGAAAAAGAAAGAACAATAAGAAGATTCACCTAAAGCACTTGTGAGTCAAGCTGATGAGGGTTATGACTGGGGTAAGCAGTACGATGAACTGATGGGTGCTTTTATGGCTTCGTTGGAGGAAGACTCTGGGAAAGGCAAGGAGAAAGTGGATGAGGTAAATGAAGATCTACTTGAGATGATTGACAAACTTAAAGAGATGAATTCTCAGCTAACTTCTGATCTGAGAGAGTGCACAGAGGCAAATAAGAAGTTGATTTCAAAAGAGAAAGCGTTTGACAAAAAGATAACTGATCTTGGTAAAGAAAATGATGATTTGAAAATCAAAGTTTTACAAAATAACCATGCTGTGTCTGTGCATCTTGAATCAGTTCAGAAGTTGAAGGTGGAATTATCAGCAGCAAAAGCTGAAGCTGAGTTGCACAAGGGCAAGCTTGAAAACTATCAAAATTCTGCGTATGTCATCGATTACTTTGCTGCCATGCAAAGATCTTCGCATGATACTACTGGAATAGGTTTTCATGCTATGCCACATCCTCCCAGTTATGTTCCAAGACCAAAAATTAACCCGGATTTGGAAGTTCATCCTGTTTCCTTAAAGGAAAATGTGTCTGAACAAGTGGCTGAGAATGGTGAAAGTGTATTGTCTGAGGACAAAGACTTTGTTGATTATGATGCTCCTATTATCGAGGACATCACAGATTCAGAGTTTCTAGCTGATATTCTGAGAATGATTGGTTATCAATTCAGTACTGTTGAGAAACAGAGTTTGAAGTGTCAGAAATCCAAGTCTGACATGAAACCAGTTGGCAAAGCAGTGGTTACTCCTAATGTTGTTTCTAAACCAGTGCCAAAAGTCAAAACTACATCTACTCTCAAACCAACTGTGTTTGTCAAGTCTTCTACTACACAGAAAGGAGAGTCAAGTAATGTTTTTCAAAAACAAAAAGGGCTTTCTGACAAGGTTGATAAGAAGGTTGTCAAGGTGGTTGACAAGGGTAATCAATTTGGGGCTGGAAACAAGGGAAAATCACAGTTTTCTCAAATTCAAAAGAATAATTCCAAGGCAAAAGTCACTGGTTTGAGGCAAAAAGTTTCATCTCCATCTGTTGCATCTAAATCTTTGGGTTCATCTAAGAGTTGTGATGAATTAAAACCGAAGAGTCCTTCACAAAGGAAATGTTACAGATGTGGACGATTGGATCATGTCATTGCTGATTGTGATTTGGATATTTGTAACAGATTTAAGTCCTTTACTTCACGAGAAACACGACAGTGTTTTACTTGTCATGGAAAAGGACATATTTTAGAAAATTGTCCAAATCATAAGATCAGGAAGAGTTATGTTAATGACAGTCGGGTGATCAAACCTAGTGGGAATCCTAGGAAAGTGTAGCCTAGTGAGGAGGAAATAAGAGTCCTCAGGAAATTTGATCCTGAATGTGTCTGGGTTAAAGAAGAAAAGAATCAGAAAAAAGAAATTTTTTATAACAAAAGGAATTTGAAAAAGGTTGTCAAAATAGTGTCATCATCTGATGAGAACTTTTATGACAATTTTTCTTCAAAACAATTTTCAAAACAAAATGTTAATTCAAAATCTTTTTGGAAATTGAGACACAGGTCAGATGATAGATTTTCTGTGAGAAAGGATGAATGCTTGGATGATGGGTCTTCAAGCAGTTCATCAAAACCGAATGGCAGAAGGCTATTCAGGGAGACTCAACGCCGGAATGGCGGGAGTCATCCCTTTTGATACTGATCAAAATTTTAATTTATTGTGTAGGTGGCATTCATGGGCCATATCAACAGTCACTGGAGTGTTGATAGTGGATGCTCACGGCACATGACAGGAGAGTTGGGTTTGTTGCAAGATTTTAAGGAAATAAAAGGGAGTTATGTTAATTTTGCAGGTGACAAAGGTGGTCAAATTACCGGATGTGGTACTTTGACTAATGGTAAAGTTTCCTTTGACAACGTGAATTACTGTAAGGAGTTAACTAACAATCTTTTGAGTGTGTCACAGATTTGTGACAAAGGTTATAAAGTGTTGTTTGATGACAAGAAATATTATGTGCTTCAACAAGGAATTCAGATTCCTGAGGATTGGATTCTGATGATTGCCGACAGGAGTAAGGATTTATATGTTTTGGACATGGCTAAGGCGGAGACGGTAAACAAGGTGGAGACGTGTCTGGTGTCGAAGGCAACCGAGCAGGATACGCGGTCTTGGCACAGACGGATGGGTCACATACATATCAGGAAGATGAATCATTTAGTACACAATCATTTGGTTGATGGTGTACCGGTTAAACACTTTAAACTCTCTGATGTGTGTGTTTCGGGCTAGAAGGGTAAACAGAAAAGGAGGTCACATAAATCTAAAACAGTGTTTTCTATTGATAAACCACTGTAACTCCTTCACATGGATCTGTTTGGACCGATGAATGTGAAGAGTATCGGTGGTGAATCATACTTGTTTTGTGGTGACTGATGATTTTTCTAGATTTTCATGGGTAATGTTCATAAAGTATAAATCTGAAACTTATGAAAATTTTGTTTTACTGGTGAACAGGTTGGAGACTTTGTACAAGTTGAGAGTAAGGCGTGTTCGTTCAGCAGCAATTCAGTGCACCATATGAACCACAGATCTGAGAGAAAGAACCGGACATTGATTGAGTCTGCTCGAACTATGCTCGCTGATTCTAAGCTACCCATTACATTCTGGAGTGAAGCCGTAGCGACCGCCTGTTTTACTCTTAACAGAGTGCTGATTGTGAAAAAACATAATAAGATATGCTATGAACTGCTTCAAAATCGAAAACCTAATTTGGAACACTTGGAGCCTTTTGGGGCTCCTTGTACCATGCTTAAGAAAGATGCTAAATTCAACTCTAAGGTTGAAGAAGGTTTCTTTCTTGGCTACAGCCTTCCTAACAAACGTGTGTTTAACAAACGTACGGGTGTTGTGGAACTATGGTATAATGTGGATGTTAAAAGACACACACCTATACCTGAAGGCAAAGGACCAAATTGGCTTTTTGATTATGATAAACTTTTTGAGTCTTTCAACCCGTCTCCTAATGTTTCTGATGATGAAATAACCTTACAAATGTTATATGATCTGAAGATAATCATCCATCGGAGGAAGGCACATCTGGAGCAATTAATGATGATTGGTCATCTGATGATGATCAGGATGTATTTGAAGATGTTGTTTCTCATGATCAAGATGTTGATTAGAATATCACAAATCTTGATCATAATGTTGGAGTTCCGCAAGTGCCGGTGCCGGTTACTAGAGTTCATGTGAATCATCCTGTTGAGCAGATTATTTGAAATCCGTCTGCTGGAGCACATACAAGACGTCAAGTTACAAACGAGGAGAGTTTGTATGCTGAGTTGGAGAGAACTCATGGAACTCAAGAGTTATGGATGCATTCTGCATTTATTTCTCAGATTGAGCCAAAATCTGTTATTGAAGCGCTGCGTGAGCCTGCCTGGGTGGAGGCCATGCAAGAGGAGCTGAATCAGTTTCAGAAGTTGGGTGTCTGGCATTTAGTGGATTTGCCAAAGGGTGAAAAGAAGTTTGGCACCAGATGGGTGTTAAAGTGCAAAAGAGATGATCGAGGCGTGATTGTTCGGAACAAAGCACGTTTAGTTGTTCAAGGATTCAAACAGGTCGAAGGAATTGATTACGATGAAGTGTTTGCACCTGTGGCGCGGCTAGAAGCAATTCGATTATTTCTGTCTTTTGCTGCACACAAGAAATTCAAAGATTTTCAGTTGGATGTCAAGTCTGCATTCCTTTATGGGTCGTTGAAGGAAACAGTGTACGTTTGTCAGCCACCGGGCTTTGAGGATCCTATCCACCGGGATCAGGTTTATATCCTCGACAAAATACTGTACGGTCTACATCAGGCTCCGTGTGCCTGGTATGAGACGCTCTCGACTCACTTTATTGAACACCGGTTCAATAGTGGTCAGATTGACAAAACACTGTCTTCTCGGGAAAAGGGCAAGGATATTATCCTTGTTCAGATCTATGTAAATGACATCATCTTTGGATCTTGAAAAGTTGTGTTTGGAATTTAAAGAGGTTATGATTGAGAAGTTCGAAATGAGTGCCATGTCAGACATCAAGTTCTTTTTGGGTTTACAAATTGATCAGACTAATGATGGAATTTTTATTCATCAGACCAAATACATTCAAGATGTGCTAAATCGTTTTAGCATGCTTGACTTTAAACCCATTTCCACGCCCATTCAGCCCAATCACGGGATTGAGCATGATATTAAGGGGGAGCTAATAGATGCTACTTTATATCGTGGAATGATAGGAAGTTTGATGTATTTGACTGCCTCAAGGACAGATATTGTATATGCTACAAGCATCTGTGCTCGCTATCAATCAAAACCTAAAGTGTCACATCAGATAGTAGTCAAGAGGATTCTTCGTTATCTGAAGGGTACACCAGACACCGGTCTGTGGTATCATAAGGATGAAAACTTTTCCTTCAATGCCTATAGTGATTCTGACTACGGAGGGTGCAAGACTGATGCTAAATCCATAACCGGAGGTGCACAGTTTTTGACGGAGAGGTTAGTCTCTTGGCAGTGCAAAAAGCATACATCTGTTGCTACATCTACATGTGACGCTTAATATGTAGCGGCTGCCAGTTATTCTTCCCAAGTCTTGTGGATACAACAACAGATGAGAGATTACGGTTTAAATTTTCTGACTACCCTGATTCATGTCGACAACGAGGCTGCTATTGCTATAACCAAGAATCCGGTGTATCATTCACGATCCAAACACATTGATATTCGGTTTCATTTCATACGCGATTGCTATGAAAAGAAACTCATTGATGTGGTAAAGATACACACTAACGAGCAAAGGGCAGACCTTCTCACCAAGGCCTTTGACAAAAACCGTTTTGAGTATTTACTCAATTTAAATGGAATTAGGGTCATGGGTGAGGTAATTAAAAATCAACTTCCTTCGTAATCATTTTTTATTGAATTAACATCAGATATTTTAATTTTTTTTGTTGTTTTGTGTTTTAGTTTTTAGGGGGAGAAAATTTTGAAAAATACAAAAACATTTGAAAAACCAAAAACACAAAAACATTAAAAATTGAAAATTCTGAGAAATTGATTCAACCAAATGAGAAATGATAGCACATTGTTTGCAATTGGTAACATATCTGTATCATATAAGAATTTAAACTTAAAGAGCAGTTACAATTACTAAGTATGATGTGTTAGTAGGTTTATAACTTAGTTAAGATGAAATTAAACAAAAGTTTGATTATGCTTTATAAGAAACAGATGCTTAGAATACAGTACTTAGTTTTGTCCTGAATGAGTGGTAATTATTCTTACAAAATGTTTCTTGAACAAAAAGTCAAGTTACTAGTTTTGATCATGTGTTTAATTTTAAAAAGAAATTCTAATTGTGTTTTTCTTTTATTTTAGTTTAAAGCTGAAACATTCTTTGCGTATACTTACGTATCGACCTGATTGTTATAGCTTTAAACAATTCAAGTTTGTTTTCTTGGTTCTGATTAAGGTTTGGACAATCTCTACGTATATGAAAATATCGATCTGATTGTTAAAAGCTTAATCTTAAATTATTTTTAGTTCATTATCTGGATCATCTGAGAATACGTAAGTATCAACCTTGATTCCATGATTTTGAACAAATTGAAATTGTTTTATGTTTTGTTATTTTCAAAAAGAAATTCTGCTTTATTTTTGCATGATCAAGCTAGTTAAAATTGAAGTAATAAGTTTCAAGAGCATTTATGTTTGATTAGTTATTCACAAATCGGGGATGTGTTCAAGTAAATGGATATTATAAGGTATTTGATAATTTTGTTTAAATTGATATCTTGACTAAGTAATTAAACTTAAAAAGGATAAGTATACTGACAATCATCTTGGGACTGTAATTTGCAAATAAATATATTCATTAATTTAATCAGATGTGTTGATAATTGTAAAACAGTATGATCTCATGTCTGGATCTTTCTCAAACAAAAAGATTTGATTTTTGTTAGTATAGTTAGATTGGTTAAATTTTTAGTTTAATTGTTCTAAAAAATTTTGAAAAATTACAAAAAGATTTTTATTTTTATCTGATGTTAAATCAATAATTTTTGAATATTTGTTTGACTTTGAAACATTTAAACATGGATTTGTTTTGAAATTTTAAATAAAAATTAAATTTTTTAAGTGGTTCGTCTGATAAGGTTCGTCCACAAGGTTCGTTGGACAGGTTCGCTGATCAGGTTCGCTGGACAGGTTCGCCTAAGAGGTTCGTTCAAGAGGTTTGTGAACATGTTCGCCTAAAAGGTTCGGTTAAAAAGGTTCGCATATATAAACCAGGCTCGTGAGTGAGGTTCGTCACTTTCATTCTGTTCACAGCCGCGAACCTGCAAGACTCGATTTTTCGATTTTTGCTTCTGGACTTCCGAATTTTTTTTTCATTGACATCATTAGATTCGTATTTGATTGGTGATCATTTTTAGGTATAAATCTTGGATTTTTACCGGCTAGATTAGAAGATATGAGTGGTTTTAGGATTTTAAAGTCGAATCTAGTTTGTTGAGGTTAAATCTATTAAAATCTAATTTTTTTTAACTGTTTTTGTTAAAATTGTTCATCGTGAAGTTTCGAATCTAGGGATATAAATTTTTTCATTAATTTCGATGATTTGAAAATTTGATTTTGAAACTGGAAAGGTTCGCTGGATGAACAAGGTTCGTTGAATGAACAGGTTCGCCGGATCTTAAAGGTTCGTCTGAACCTGATAGGTTCGTGGCGAACCTCTGGAATTCAAAAGAAACGAACCTTATTGGTCAAGGATTGTTTGACTGAAGGTTCGTTCATTCTAAGGTTCGTTCAAATGACTAGGTTCGTCTAAGACTTAAGTTCGTCTAAGATTTAGGTTCGCCTAGCATTAGGTTCGTCTCAGGGAAGGTTCGCTGGGTTCTATACTTAGGAAATTTTTGATTTTTTTAATTTTTTTAATTTTGTTAATTTTTGTTACTAATTTTGTTTTATTTCTGATTGTAGAAATGACGAATCTGACGTTTGGAGATAAACATAATGTTTGTGCTTATCTGGATCCGACAACCAAGAATGGCAAAGACTTTCGACCGATGATCGAGTTTCTGCGACGATCTCGAATTTACTACACTATCTCCAATTCTTTCCAGATATATAGGTCGCACATTCAGAGCTTCTGGGAGTCTGCGAGACTGATTTCTGTTGATGAGGAGTATGTTATTAAGGCGAATGTGCTTGGGCAAGCAATTCGTGTGACTGAAGCAGAAATTAGGCGGGTGTTACAGTTCGGAGGTGAGCCTGCTGGTATGACACTCATACAAGATAGGTGCATTAAAGGATGCTTTCTGAGGATAAGATATTTTGGAGCTTACAATGTCACTTCTATCAAGAAAGGCAAGCTTCCTTTGCAGTACAAGCTTCTAGCACATGTGTTGCTTCACTGCCTAAGCATGAGGAAGGGGACGTTTGATGAGCTTAGAGACTCAATGCGATCAGCCATGATAGCTTTGATATTGAACAAACCGTTCAATTTTTCGGCTATGATCTTCCGCTACATGTCTGACAACATTACAAAGGCCAAGGATAGATTTTATATGTATCCTCACTTTGTTCAGATGTTAATTGATGAGAGATTGCCCGAGCTGACGCTGCCCAGAGATGCTTCTGATTTGCTAAAGCTTAAACACATGATTGATTCTAATCTTGGTCAGGTCAATGTGTAACAGAGGAGTGGAGATGCTATTTTGGAGAAGGAATTGATTGGACACTGTGCTAGGGCTAATTACATAGCTCCTGAGGATGATGAATGGAGACATGTTGAGTCTGGGTCTGACACTGAAGCTGTTAGTGATGATGATGACCAGCCACAACCACCACCTCCTCCTCCAAGACAACAACCAAGGAAGTCTACTGGTCAATCTTCCATATCACAACAACCAAGTCCAGCTACTTCTCAAGGGCCAAGTGTTACTTCTTCTACACAGGTGCCTCTTCAAACTGTTTTTCCAGATCAACAAGATGAACTAGAACAACAAGAAGATATTTCTATTCATGTTGATGCTGAGGGTGAAGAAGAAGGTGAGGAGTCTTCTGATTCAGAATCAGAGTTTGAGATGGTTCAAGTTGGATACCAGATGGTGAGAAGAATGAAAAAGAAATTTGCTAAACAGGCTGAAGAAGCAAGAGAAGAGACTGTTGATCCTAGTTTTACAGTAAAAAAGCCTGAGTCTTCAAAGCCTAAAAAGAGAAAGAGAATGGCAAAAGGGCCATATGAAAAGAAGAAGTCAAAAGCTCCTAAGATCATTGTATCTTCACATGTTATGACTTCTACAGTTTCTGATTCTTCTATTCCTGTGATTTCATTTTCACCTGATGCAGTTCATGATTCATCATCAATTACATCATTTTCAGTTGATGTTACAGTTCCAGGAGGCTTAGGGCAAGCTCCTCAATATGTGAATGTTGCTTCATTTGTACCATCATTCATGGACACAACAACTGTCACTGCTTCATTTCAGGAGACTTCATTTCAGGATGATTTTGTTTCAAGAGGGTTATATGATAATTTAGATGCCTTGGGTATGGATTTTTCTGTGGATTATGATGATACAGAGATCAGAAGAAGATTTTGTTTCAAGAGGGTTATATGATAATTTAGATGACTTGGGTATGGATTTTTCTGTGGATTATGATGATACAGAGATCAGAAGAAGATTATCTATGCTATCAAAGGAGTTTGATCTTTAGAAGATGGAGAAAGAGAAAGCTAAAGTTGATCAACCATCTTCCTCAGGGACAAATGAATTAGATGAAATGAAAGCTCAAATAGCTCAGTTGATGAAATGGAGGGAAGATGATAGGGCTGAAAAGAAAATATTGAATGACAGGATTACTTCATTGGAATCCATGATTGAGATTCAGAAGGTTGATATTGTGGAGCTGCAGAATCAGAATAGTGATTTGAGGCAGAAGATTGATGAGCTGAAAGAAAAAGACTTTCAAGATAAAGCGTCTGGGTCTGGTGTTGAGAAGGTGGTTGTTGATGTAGATGATGATGAAGAAGAAGTGGAAGAGGTGAAGTTAGATTATGGTGATTCTGATATGGATGAACATCCGCGCTTAAATGCTCATGATGATGATGAAGATGGTGATGGTGGTTTAGGTGATGAGAGTGGGTCTGGTGAACTGAATTCGGTGACTGGAGCAATTGTTTTGTATGATTCGTCAAAGATTGCTATGGAAGCTACTCCTGTTAGTGTTGTGTCTACTGATAGGACTTCTGATTGTAATGATGTTGAAGCTGATGATTTGACTGAATTGGAATCTCAGACAGTTGTTGATTATTCTTTGCCCACATTTCATGATTTGTTTAAACTACCAACTGATGTTGATTTGCAGAGAATAATAGTTGAGACTTCAGTGGAGAAAGATTTAGAAGAAGGGGAGATTGCTGGAGGTTATTCTGCAATAGACTTTAAGGATTTATTTGAGATAAATGTTGATCACATGTTTGATTTTGAGCAAGATGATGAGCTGGATTTATCTGACTTTGAAAAATATGAGATAATTGATGAAGATTTGTACAACATGAATACTCTGAAGAAGATTTTTGAACTTGGAAGTGTGTCAAAGACTTCATTGATTCCTGCTAAAGAGAAGACGAAGTGATAAACGACAATGTTCAAGAAAACCAACCTAAAAAATTCAAAAGATTCAATATTGGATCCAAGTCAAAGATGATTGGAAGAATTGTTAGTTATGGTTACTTTCATAATATTCTTGGTAGTCTTGTTGATAAAGGATGCTATGTGGTGAAGCGAATAGATGGATGTCAATATTTCGGTAAAGCTTTAGACTTGATGAGTTTACCATCCTTTGAGTGCATGACATTGTCAAGACTGAAGATGATAAAACCTATCTAGACAAAACACAATGAAACTTTTGAGAAGTTGTTAAAGAAAGAAGCTAGATCTGGATGGAGTTTGTTATCTCCTCAAGTGAGAGACAAGGTACACGATTATGCCAAGCCAAATGTATTTAAAAGACCAATGTTGAGAATAATGGAACAGAATTGCAATCAATACTTCAGATTCTGGTTTTATGATGAGAATATAGCTAAAGCAGTGATTCTGTTGAAACAAGAAGATCAATGGAGAGTAATCAAATTGTTAGATCCTGTGTGGATTGTCAACTGTTCAAAGGATGACATCGATTTACTCAATATGGTTGAGATTTATGCAGATGATGGGTATCATGATGTTGGGATAAGTTACAAAGACATGGCAGTTCAATTTCAGACCATTGCTAGAATGTGTTACACTTTGGGTATACATTCAGGATGCAATTGGGAAGATGTGAACTATCTTTATGTTGAATTGATGAAAGTACAGAAGGAAAGAGATAAGAGAGATGACAAGTTGGAAGCTGAGAGATTGGCAAAGATTCCTGGTTCGGTTGTGATACGAGCGGTGGATAACGTTGTTGGTGAGACAAGTGGAGTGAAGGATAAAGAAGAAGATAAGTCTGAAGACAAAGATTGAAGATTTTTGATAGCAACTATTAAGGGGGAGTTTGTTAGTGCATATATGTAATAGTTTGCTATTCAAAATTGTAATTTATTTTAAAGTTTTGTAAAGGTTCTGCTATAGGTTTGGCTTAGGTTCGTCTGGCCCACGAACCTAGGCAGGTTCGGCGAACCTATCTCTTTGATAGGTTTTGGCGAACCAATAAACCTGAAAAGGTTCGGCGAACCTATAGGTTTGGCACCTAGGTTCGCCCAGCGAACCTAAGGGTTCGGCTATAGATAGGTTCGGCTGGCAGTGTGTCGTATATAGAGAAGGTTTGTCTGAATTCTTCATACTCTTGAAAACTTTGCAGAAATTCAGAAACCTGAGTGTGTAATTCTCTGTGTGAGAAAACTCTCTGTCTAAGATTGTAATCAAGTGTTTGATTAATACAAGAAGGTGTTTATGATATTACTTGTTGTTCTTTGATTCATTCTATATCAAACATGGATTCCGCACGTGTTTGATTGTTCGTAGAGCTTCTTGATTCGATCCTGAACAGATTTCATCAAATCTACAAGAATGGATTCTCAAAGGACTGGTGTGTTGACTGGGAGGTTTGGGGAGTCTCAGAAGTTTGTTGACTAACTTTTATGACTAGTTGTGCAGTCTTGTTCATTCCTGGTGTATCTACGCTTAAAAGTTCTGGATTATAAGGAACGTAATCCACTTTGTAGTCCACATCATCACTTTAGTAAAAATCATCAGCAAGATCTGATTTATAAGCACACTCATCAGACACATTAAAATGTTCAAATGTTGAACCATATTGGAACAACCAGCTAGGACATGTACCTTCATCAGTACGATTCAGATTTAGCCATTTGATATAATATGATTCCATAATTTGTCGAGTCTTCTTATTGTAAACTCGATAAGCAGCTTTTTCTACTAAGAGCACACAAAATAGCATTCGCCTGCTTTGTTATCAAACTTTTGAGTGGGCTCAGTGTGAAGTAAGGTACAGGGACAACCAAATGCTTTGAAGTGTCCAGCCTTTGGTTTCTATTTGATGAATATTTTGTACGGAGACTTTTGATGGCGTTTGTTCAATAAATCTCTATTATGAATGTAAGAAGCTGTGTTAACATCTTTTGCCCTAAAGAAGACCCGCAACTTGGATTCTGACGGCATAGTTCTGGCAGCCTCAATTAGGGTTCTATTGCGTCGCTCAGCTACTCTGTTTTGCTGAGGTGTTCGAGTTGCACTGTACTATCTAGCAATTACCTTTTCATCATAGTAGCTGATGAGAGATCGATTCTTAAACTATGTCTCATTTTCTGTTCTCATCATTTTTGCTTTCAAATTTGTCTGGTTTTCTATCAAGGTGATAAACTTCTTCAAAATTTCAGCAACTTCATCCTTCTTGTCTAGGAAGAAGACCCAAGTGATTGGCAAAAATTTTCAGTAATAATGAGACACTAAGACTCCTTCTTTATACTCATGACATTTATTGGACCAAATAGATCCATATGGAGAAGCTGCAAAATTTATATATGGTGTTGAATAGCTTGGGCTTGTGTGGTCTCATGTGTTGTCTTTCGTTAGCACACGATATGCATTTCTCAATGGTGGAAAAATCCTTTAGGCAGCCCTATGATATGATCTCCTTTTGCTAAATGATTGAAATTTTTCAAGTCCACATGTCCCAAACGACGGTGCCAAAGTAAACAATCACTTTTTGACACTTTTGAGAATAGACATGTATTTTCTTCAGAGGAGTCAGAATTCATGTTAATGATATATGCATTGTTGATCCTTCGAGTTCTCATCAGGATCCGTTTCTCTTGTATCATGGACCCAGGTTTCAAATCAGACATTCCTTGTTGATGAAGTGGGTAGAGAAGCTTTTTTCACAAATCTAAGAGACACTTAACAAGTTGTGTTTATGTTCTTTCGCATAGTACACATCTTTGAAGCTCATAGTTCCATTTGTAGCAGTACCCTTGATACTAATCTGTCCACCTTTTCACCAAAAAAAGAAACATATCCTCCATTAAACGGCGCTACTTCATGTAGTTGGGAGAAATCTCCTGTCATATATCAGGAACAACCACTATCTACATACCATAAATTTTTTATCTTCTTTGGTTGTCTGTCCAAGAAATAAGAACATTTTATTAGTTACGGGCACCGAAGTCTCAACAGACTTAAATACTTTTGAACTATGAAGAAGAGGATTTGATTTGTTTTTCAAATTTTCAGAATTCATTGTTTATGAGGTGATTTTTCCTTCCAAGTTGTCTTATATTTTGCCTTATCTATTTCTTTTTTCTTTTGTTTATGAAAGACATTTCGACTTTGTTGAAAACTTCTATGTTTTATCTTGTCATATTTGGTAGAATGATGATTTTGAGTTTTCTTTGTTTTCTTGACCTTAGGCTTGGAAGGTTTTTCAACCATTAGTTTAATGATGGGACTAGCCTTAGGTGTGACCTTTTGATTTTTTCCCAAAAAAAGAAATCAACAGGTCTGTGCAGAAAATGTCTAGCAATGTATCCTGGTTTCCGGCGGGCATAACAACATACCTTTTGATGGAATTCATTGAGGTCAAATGGTTTGACTTTACAATCACTAGAACCAGGAAATGAACTTACAGAGACTTGTTCCAAAGACTTGTTTGGAACAAAAGGTTCACATTTTGAGTTTATCCTTGAACCTGTCTCTCTAATGATTGTGCTATGAAATTCATTTTCCTTCCCTTTTAAAAGATGAGTATTTGTTTTTAAAACCAAGTTACTGTCAACATCATCAGTAGGCTTAACAAACTTAATAAAATTAGCCTGAAAATTGTCAAAATTGTCAAATTTTGAAACAGAAAATTTTGACTTGTTCAGCAAAACACAATAATTTGTGCTCTTCCTAGCCCTTTTTTCCACTTGATCCTCAACTTGTTTGAAAGCACTTACTTTTTGTGCCCATATCTTAGAATTATCATAACAGTTCATATCTTTCAATTCATGGTCAATTTTCAGAAAGACTAGATTGTCAAAACTAATTGAAAATTCATGTCCAAGATCTGACTTTAAGACTAAGTCATCAATAGATTTGTTGAATCTTGGCATGCTAGAGTAATTATGGTTAAAAGGAGCTCAACCTTGCTATAACCAATACCATTGGTTATCTTGCCACAATATTGTGCACTGATCATGCCAGCAATCACATTACCTTAGTCTTTGATAACAATTATCTTAGTCTTTGTAACTTAGTTTTGACTTGATTTAACTCTAAAGTTATCTCATCTATTCTGCTCTTGGCATCTTGATAATGAGATTCTTTTTCACTTTAACGCTCTTTGAGTTTTGAAATATCTTTCCGTTCAGCATCAAGTTTTCTTTTAAAAATTATCTCGCTTTTAAGAAATTCTGAGTTATGGTATTTTAACTTCGTTAGTTCTTTGATCAATGACGCACTCTGCTTTTGGCAGTTAAAAACATTATCAATGCAATAGAAGAACATAAGTGTTCAGTTACATTAGAGTGATTGTCATTAACTTCGCCATGAAGGCATGACTTAAGGTGATCTCCAGCTCCTGAAGCTGATGTCACACCCCGAGCCCGCGTGTTGGATTGAATTCTCACCAAGCGGAATAGTCATGAGGCGCGATTCAATAGGAATGATCTGATTGTTTACATAGCACATGATAATACGAGAACACTACTTTTCATTATTATAGCAAAGCTAAATTACAACTCATTCAATAATTGAACTTACTACAACATTGTCACACCCCCGCCGTCGGCGGAAACACGGGAGATGCGACGAAACTGTATATCAAGAACTCATTGAATATGAGAGAATGCTAATCCTTCTGCTTAAGTGTAAAGTCCATATCTAGCCTTAGGTTGGTACCTGAAATACATGCAAAATCAAGTGTCAACTAAAAAGTTGTTGAGTTCGTAGGTTTTATGACTTAATCAAATGGTTTAAATAATAGTGATTGTCATGCAAATAACAAGTAAAGTGTTTCAATCAAAATCTTGTAGGATGGCAATCCCAAAATGTTATGCTGTCAAGATAATATGTAAATCATAAGTGTGATTTGTTGCAATCTACATGAGTCCACAACCATACCTATTGACTTCTTGTATTCCCTTTTCTTGCTAATGCCTTATCACAAGAACATTAGTTCTTGGTGGAAATATACCATTCATAAACCATAGAGTTGTGGGTTTGGAGCTACCAATCCATGAATGGAGGTTTGTCAAACCCCGCTAGTACTAACTTATATTAATCCCTCGGCTCAAAACCCCGAGTTAAATGGTTGTGTAGGATACTGGGATTTAGTGTGATATATTCTTGTCTCATGCAATATTAATTTCTTGTGTCATGCAACATACCTCGAGAAGTATGTGCATAAATATAGTAAAAGAATTCATGTATTATAGTAAAAGTTAAGTATTTCAGCATGTATTTCCCCCAAAATATGCAAAATGAAAACGGGGCTACGAATACTCACATTTTGTATGGCAATGGAACCCATGTCCATGTCATGTGATAGCCAAAGTCTAAGTGACCGTATACAGCACATTAGTGCTAGTCAACTCTAAATGTTGGATATAGCATAGCATTTCCCAATTGAGTCAACTAGTGATCCTGATCAAATGTGTACCATAGATTTATTCATGTAATTTGTTTTAGGTTATTACTCGACACAACGTTCGCTACGTGATCTAATGCGTCCTCACTTAACTTGAATTACTTGATTTACGTTTGACCGAGTCCGTAATGTGTATACAATACTTGAAGAGATACTCTTTTATTTGTTTGATCAAATGTGATTGTAGTTGTTACGCCCGGATATTAACATGTATAATCCGAATTATCAAGTCTTGATATTTATTATTGTTACTCATCGAACTTGTCAAATAATTAGCTTGGTATTAAGATATATATATATATATATATATACACACACACACAAAAATCGGACATCCACTTTAGTCGGTAACCTTGCTTATAATGGACATTAATTAGAAATTTCCTAGGTATGAATATATTTTATACCAAATAATAAATTAGTTCATTATTCGAGTTAATCAAACTATTTTACGTATGTGAATCAAAATATATATGGAAGCGTTTCTATGTATACATACGTGTGTTTATCTTTTTGTAAAATCATTGCTGTTTAGATACACATGTTTGAATTCATTTATAGCTTTTAACCCATTTAAAATATCTAAGTATCACAATACACTTCGTTGGTTTACAAATATGTACATATATTACTTGTAATCTTCTTGCTAAATTTTCTTGTATCTAGCTCATTAATATATATATATAGGGGAAGGTTAAAAATATAACCCACTAAATGTGTACTAACCCAAATAACTTTGAGAAGATGAAGCCGAATCTTGGATTTTTTTTTAAACATCATTGTAACACATTTTGAACACCATGTTGTTTTATGAGTTTGGGCTAATTCATCACCGTTCAAGAGGGTTTCATCTTATATAAACACATATAGTTCACGTAACAACCCGTTCGAGTCACGTGTATTTTCCTGATTATTATTTTGAGACCGAAATGCATTAGAAATAATCCGAACTTTCTTAAATGTTTAATTTGTTACGTAGGCTTTATCTTATTAAATAAATGAGTTCACCGGGTTAAGTCGTGTTTTAAACATATTTCATTTATTTGTACAGTTTTATGTAACAAATTTCGGCATAACTTTTCTAATAATAATATTAGTAGTTTGTCATGTTCTGAACTTAACTATCACGTTTTTTTTAACTGATCTCCGAACGTTAATCAGTTAATCGTCCATTTCCTTTCACAAGCCATAATAATTACCTAATAGTTTGCTAAAAAACAGTCTGTAAGTTTAAACGAGCTTATCTCCATAGATGATATTATTGGGCCTTGTTGGGCTTAACTAGGCCAAGCCCATTTGGTTCGATTAGCAACGAATCGTTTATTGAAATTTGTCAGGTGTTATAGTTTCCCCTCCTTTAAGAAATTTCGTCCTCGAAATTATATACCACTTATTTGATAGGAGATTGGAACATGTTTAGTGAATTAATTCACCTTTAAATATCCGCTTGAAAAAGATGCAACTGATAAATTATGCTCGTGAGTATGTGAATTGCGTATTCATAATGCACTCCTTCGAGTTTCATGTCTGCACGATTCTTGGTCTAGTTTAGGGTTTCTATCATCTTGATCATTAAATGGTTCATGTGAAAATCTTATGGCAACTTGTAAGATGTTTCTCATAATGAGGGAATTCGGTGAGCAGTTTGGTTGTCTTTATTAGTTGAAGTAGTCAGATTTGATTAGTTGACTAGGTTATTTTCGCTAAATAGGGTTAAACGAGATATTGCTAGTTTTCAGAGAGACTGTATGCCATCATTATGCAACTCTCTTGACAACAACTTGGTGCTTCGGATCATCCATGTCGTTAATCATTTAAAGGTTGCATGAGCTAGCTCAGTAGGATTTAGGAACTACAATCTTATTCTAATCCTTATAAAGGGTTTGTCTTGAAACGACCAAATCTTCCTTACTAAACTCATGTTTGTTAGAAATATCCATGATTTTATTCGAATAATCCCTTTGATCATTTACTTACGATAAGGACCTTTACGAATAAAGTATAGTATTGAGCACTTTTGCTTGACTAGCGTCCTACTAACTAGAGATTCTGCAAAATCCTGTCTTTCACTTGTCGGACGGTTAAGATATTATTTCGACATTCCTACAAATAGTGTTTCATTTAAGTCGAGGGATATCGGGCAACTTGTTCTAAAGCACAAATCAAGTTAAGGGTTACTTGACTTGTTTAATTGTATATGGAGCAGAACAAGTTATGTCAATTAAATGGATAAGTGACTAACACGCTTTTGTCTCTGTATTACTGCAAACATTCCTGACAGTTCCATCATGGCAGTTAACTGTGTTCTTTAAGTCCTCCATTCTATTTCAAATTTAGTCAATCATTTGGAGAATCAAAGTCATTAAGTTACTATAAGTGACTGAGCAAATCGCTACTTGATAAAGAAACGAATTACATATAGGAAACTCCTAATCAACCCAACTCCTCAAATTGATACGGGTTGATTCTTCATGATAGTATGACCCCACATAAACCAGAGTTTGGATACTCATGGCACGTTCCGATCTTAGATCAATTTCTCTTCTTAATTGCTCTCTTGACATGATCAGAAATGAGTCCTTGTGAATTAAAACAAGATCTCTTGTGACTTTCCATATACAGTTCATGGAATTCTCTAAAGATCATTAAATTCTTTGTGCATGTCCTAAGTCTTCGCTGCAATGGTTCTGGTATTCATCAACACTCACTACATGGTTGTATGAGTAGAAAATATATTTGAGTCTTTTCAGTTTTCCCGTTGTTGAGAGTTTGGTTATACTCTCTTTCTTTGGGATTGAGAGAATTGCACTTCTTCCAAAATTTGTTCTTCGACTTGTGGTTGTGGACCACTAACTTGGGGTTAATCAGTCAGCCCTATAGGGTAGAAAAGTCTTAAGAAGTTCAAAGTGTTTTGATGACCATTGTTGTCACACACCTTTAACCTTTAACTTTGAAGGCATGTTGATAAAAAATTGAATGTAGAGGATACCTCTAACATCTATGAGAGGTTTCTATTTTCATCGTGAAAATAGTAAGTTTGTCCTTACATAGAACATGCCTTGTGGTCCATGTCCTAGTTTCACCTAAGTGGGAGTGAATGACATGAATGTAGCATTTGTCAAAGTTGTCTCAAAAAGGTATGTTGATCATGATGACTTAATTTAGGTGATGTAGTCATCTAAACATACACGATCAATGTTTGAGTTAACTATTTGTGAATCATCATGTTATGATGGATGAACAACATCCTTATCATATAGATTTCACTAAGATATATTTTTCAATGACATCTCTTGTTCTATCACTAAGAAAGAGAATACAAAAACGACAACGTTAACCAGCGCATGAAATGAAGAGAATCCTTAGGATAATTGTGTCATCCATGAGTAGATTAGAGTTTGATAGTCAAGTCACTCATTCGACTTAGCTCGAGTGGTAGTTGACCAAATACTATCACTTGAATTAAAGTGACAGTACTACTTTTTGTATAATAACCGAAAAGTGTGTAGTACTCATAGTCGCTTTGAATCGAACATTAGGTCCTTTGAATCGAACATTAGGTCACAAGTATATACTTGTGAAATTCGATATTGAGTAAGTAAGAAGAAGACATTAGTGTCAATGTGTTTATTTCTTGTTTGTATCGCATTGTAATCAGTACCATTCACACCACTTGTATTTTCACATGGTTCACTGATCGATATCATGTTTAAGGATTACATAAAATTTTCATTAGCATTCCTGTCGATTGTAAGATACTCTTAGAGAGTATCCAAGTTTGTTCAATGATTGAATGTTTGTATAATTAATTGCCTTTTAGGGCGATCGGTATATGTCCGACCATGAAGACAACATGTTTAAATTAGGGAATTGAATTATGCTAAGGTGTCTTACCATTAGCATTTCCTTAACCCAAATGTACTTTAATTTCATCACTTAGTTTGATGTGTGAAATTGTGATCATCATAACGTATGTTTATAGCATTGGTAAATCATTACCATTATCATAGGTTAAGGTAACTAAACCTTAAACGTTTGTTTAATTAAGTCATTGTATTGAAAGTCTTGTATACTTCTTCAAATGTGTAGTGGGCACTAGACTCCAGGTCTAGGTATGACGCCACACTATTAAGATCTAGCTTGCCCCAAGGACAAAAGAATGTTTGCATAGTTTTAAACTCATTAGTTCCCCATCATGGAAGGATATCGAGTAATTTTGTATTTTTTCTTTTGTTGACATTCAAAACAGGATTGAGTTTAACACTTCTTCATTGATCGCAGGGAATATACACAATAGACATTGTGTCTAGTCATGCATGGTTTGTGACACTCGTGTCACTAATTTGTCTTTAATTGACTTTTGATAATGAAACTGTTAAATAACTCGAGTAATTGACATTAATCTCATTGATTCGGTTAATAAAGAGTGTAATACTTGTACTCAAGTAGGAAGTTAATTTATAACAATAGCAAGACACGAGGTGTCATATTAGTTGTTGACAATAACTTCATATGGAAACGGATAGAGTTTCACAATGGGATTTAATAGTACATGATCATACCAAGTATTTGGTTACATGATTGTGAGATATAGCGCTCACGAATTTATGTAATAATTTATTTTTGCATTCAATGCTTATTAAGTTATCCTTCTAAAGAAGCATCAAATTATGTTTAATGTCTTGTTTGAGAGGAACGTAGTACAAGGAATTGTCTGATAGAATAGAGACGGTTAACTGGAGTCTTCTAAGACTATCAAAATGGTTTTGAAAAGATATGAATTACCCTAAGGCATCATGCCATTAGGATTCATAATATTTTCATATTATTCGGACTGAAATATGATGCCCATTATCCAATGAGATTAAAAATTCTCAAGCATTAATGGGTTTGTCTACGCTTTTAAGAATAGTTACCGTACTCAACGACTAAGGTGTCGGGAGTTTAATGAGATCAATATGATCAATTGAATAAGTTCCCATGCCAAAATTTTTTCTGACATTATTAGTGTTGTCATATCCTTCTCAAAGAAGGCTATAAAGTATCATTGTTATAGCATCATTGGAAATTTGTTTTTCTGTGAATAGTTACTTTCAGCTAGTTGCAAAAATGTATGGTTGTGTTTGTTCAACTCAAAAGAATCAACATCGGTACTTACAATATCAACTTATCATTAAGTTCAAACACTAATCATCGCAATAGGATTTCCTAGAATTCACAAGTAACATAATTCATAGTTACGTAATACAAAGTGTAACTATCAATTATCTTGCTTGATCACTCTAGTAATCTACTGTCATGAGTCATAATGCGTTGTTCTTGTGTACTATCATGTGTTTGTTGTTCACTCCGTGTAACCACTACTTATCATATAGTGTTGTTGATTCATTCAATCTTTCCAACTTGTAAATCCAATGATTTCCTCAAGTCAGTCCATTTGTCATATCTTTTCACTGAGCTGCCTTCAGCAGTCAGAAATATCGTGTTTGATCTCATGTTAGTACAACTTTGAGATTTTAGAAATCTGAAACGTCCTACTCGGTCCAACAACATTGTGAACTTTACCTAGTTTTACACACCATGTTTAGTTTGTGATGTCATGTGTCCGTTGCTCACCAATATAGTATGTTTATGTTGGTGATAGAGGTTTGTTAAATGTTACAACAACTTGACATGTTCTTAACTTAACTTGTAAGTTGTGTTAGAGTTGTTTCTAGAGTAGCTACATATCAAGTCAATGATGACAAGTGAGAATGATATGTCATAGCAATAGTGTTGTGTGTAGTCTAGTTAGTCCCTACTCTGAAGGTCTCTCAGCCATGTTCTGTAATCTGAGTAAGGATCTAGTTATTATTAGTCATTAGCTATGAACAAGCAATTGTGAGTGAACTTCTAGTGTAGAAACGTCAACTTAAAGTTTTTATCGCCTAACACAACGTCTAGCATCAATTAAATTATGTATTGTTCTTTAGGCTAAAATGATTTCTCAAACAAAATATATTAGCATAAAGTTGGGTCTTACTATAGTTTCTATAATCCCAACAATTTAGAGCTTACGGTTATAGTCTAGGTATCACTAAAGGAAACCTAATTCTCTATAACCAATGACTCTGATACCAATCTGTCACACCCAACACGGGAGATGCGACGAAACTGTATATCGAGAACTCATTGAATATGAGAGAATGCTAATCCTTCTGCTTAAGTGTAAAGTCCATATCTAGCCCTATGTTGGTACCTGAAATACATGCAAAATCAAGTGTCAACTAAAAAGTTGGTGAGTTCGTAGGTTTTATGTCTTGATCAAATGGTTTAAATAATAGTGATTGTCATGCAAATAACAAGTAAAGTGTTTCATTCAAAATCTTGTAGGATGGCAATCCCAAAATGTTATGCTGTCAAAATAATATGTAAATCATAAGTGTGATTTGTTGCAATCTACATGAGTCCACAACCATACCTATTGACTTCTTGTATTCCCTTTTCTTGCTAATGCCTTATCACGAGAACATTAGTTCTTGGTGGAAATATACCATTCATAAACCATGGAGTTGTGGGTTTGGAGCTACCAATCCATGAACGGAGGTTTGTCAAACCCCGCTAGTATTAACTTATATTAATCCCTCGACTCGAAACCCTGAGTTAAATGGTTGTGTAGGATACTGGGATTTAGTGTGATATATTCTTGTCTCATACAATATTAATTTCTTGTGTCATGCAACATACCTCGAGAAGTATGTGCATAACTATAGTAAAAGAATTCTTGTATCATAGTAAAAGTTAAGTATTTCAGCATATATTTCCCCCAAAATATGCAAAATGAATAAGGGGCTACGAATACTCACAGTTTGTATGGCAATGGAACCCATGTCCATGTCTTGTGATAGCCAAAGTCTGAGTGACCGTATACAGCACATCAGTGCTAGTCAACTCTAAATGTTGGATGTAGCATAGCATTTACCAATTGAGTCAACTAGTGATCCTGATCAAATGTGTACCATAGATTAATTCAAGTAATCTGTTTCAGGTTATTACTCGACACAACGGTCGCTATGTGATCTAACGCGTCCTCACTTAACTTGAATTACTTGATTACGTTTGACCGAGTCCGTAGTGTGTATACAAACTTGAAGAGATACTCTTTTATTTGTTTGATCAAATGTGATTGTAGTTGTTACGCCCGGATATTAACATGTATAATCCGAATTATCAAGTCTTGATATTTATTATTATTGCTCATCAAACTTGTCAAACAATTAGCTTGGTATTAAGATATATATATATATACACACACAAAATAATCAGACATCCACTTTAGTCGGTAACCTTGCCTATAATGGACATTTATTAGAAATTTCCTAGGTATGAATATATTTTATACCAAATAATAAATTAGTTAATTATTCAAGTTAATCAAACTATTTTACGTACGTGAATCAAAATATATATGGAAGCGTTTCCATGTATACATACGTGTGTTTATCTTTTCGTAAAATCATTGCTGTTTAGATACACATGTTTGAATTCATTTAGATTTTAACCCATTTAAAATATCTAAGTATCACAATACACTTCATCGGTTTACAAATATAATCTTCTTGCTAAATTTTCTTGTATCTAGCTCATTAATATATATATATATATATATATATATATATATATATATATATATATATATATATATAAATATAACTTCGATTATTTAAAATAATCCAATTGCTAAAAAAGATACAGATATTAATTTGTCAATTTTACACGTTGTTAAGGTTTGCCATTATTATTTGAAACATTCTTTATTCATATATGGCATTTGTATGTACACACACACTTCTCAAAAGATTAAGGTTGTGTAACCATATTAAATAGGTAAATTCTGGGTTGATAATAAACATATTCATCCCCGTTCTCTCAACGTCCTTAAACACTTGATTCCATTTGTTAAACTAACCATTGTCTATAGGTTTATGCGTTCTTTCGAATATTTACAACTATTAACTTGTTTTAGATCTTGTACCGATCGTTAGTATCTGACTTAGTCGTGAATCTAAGTACTATAAACGCATGAGTTATGACAATTATGATAAAAGTTAGCGTGCGGGTATACCTTCCGGTTCGGTTCGCGTATCGAACTCATTTCGAAATCCGGAAGCCCTTTTTGGGATCCGAGCTCACCGATGAACTCGGTTTTGCATCACGATTGTTTCCGAGCACTCGGTCACTGTAATTGACCAGATCTGACTAGGTTGACCTGGTTTGCCAGCTTGACTGATGTTGACCAAGATCGTTTCACCAGAACAACATCCGATCTAACCATATTTTCATCGTTGGTCATTCCGACTCTCAGATCTGTTGGTTAAAAGCATGTTTTATGCATACGAACAATAAATAATATAGATTGGGTTAGAAATCACTAGATTCAAGACCCAAAAGATCAGATCTACGATTAAGGTGTTGGGTTTACCTCTATTTTTTTTCACCGATCGAAACCTTGGAACCACATCTATAACACCACCCAGAGCCACCGGAACTCAATCCATATATTGTTGTTTATTTCCAACAGAACAACACGACAGAGGACAACAGAAGCCGGCTACACTGCTGCCAGCCTGCCGGAATCAATCTCATTGCCGGAAACGAAGCCAAAAAGACAGCACCAGGCTTGTCTTGGCATCATGAGCAGGAACACACACCAAAGCATGTATGGAGGCATGATGCTGGTTTTGAGTCGGAGGAGGAGATGATCTGGTCGGAGTTGAATAATAGGAGCAGGTGCTCCGTTTTCTTTTGTTGCGTCTGATCGAGAGCACAACCACTCACCTGAGTGGTTTTGTGGCTACTGGTGCGAAGAAGAAAGTGAGCTGGACAGGGAGTTGTGCCGGTTCAGAGGGTGGCCGTCGCCAGATCGAACCTGACCACCACCATGGTGGTCTTTGAGGGTTGCACTGCCGTGTTCTTTGAGAGGATACTAGAGGGTTGCTGTGAAGGAGAAGAGGAAAGCAGACAGATGGTTTATTGGTCGCCGGAGTTGGGGGCTCGCTGGAGTTCTTCTCTTTTCTTGCTTCTACGAAGAACACACACACTGGTGTGTGGGTTTGCGGCTGTTAGAACAACGAGAGAGAGCTATAAGGTGGCCGGAAATGGTGGCTGGAGACGAGGCTCCTGGAGGAGGATGGAAACTGGTCGGTTTCTTTGGTTTCTTTCTCCCGATCTCTCGAACCAACACACAGACAAACACATTGAATGTGTTTAAGTGTGTGTATGATGGCTGCCATAATTTTCAGTGGAATGAGAATATGTTTTCTTTTATAGTTAGGGTTTTCAAGAGGGTTCCATCTTATATGAACACGTATAGTTCGCGTAACAACCCGTTCGAGTCACGTGTATTTTCCTGATTCTTATTTTGAGACCAACATGCATTAGAAATAATTAGAACTTTCTTAAATGTTTAATTTGTTACGTAGGCTTTATCTTATTAAATAAATGAGTTCATTGGGTTAAGTCGTGTTTTAAACATATTTCATTTATTTGTACAGTTTTATGTAACAAATTTCGGCATAACTTTTCTAATAATAATATTAGTAGTTTGTCATGTTCTGAACTTAACTATCACGTTTTTTTTAACTGATCTCTGAACGTTAATCAGTTAATCGTCCATCTCCTTTCACAAGCCTTAATAATTACCTAATAGTTTGCTAAAAAAAACAATCTGTAAGTTTAAACGAGCTTATCTCCATAGATGATATTCTTGGGCCTTGTTCGACTTAACTGGGCCAAGCCCATTTGGTTCGATTAGCAACGAATTGTTTATTGAAATTTGTCAGGTGTTATAAACATGAAATGATTTAGACATCTTGGACATGGCCATGATGTTAACAAAAATTGCTTGTAAAAGAGCAAGTCTTGAATCTTGTAGCCATTTAGGCCTTGTAAGATTTCATGCATGAGTGGTAGGGTCCTCTAATTTGGATCCTATCTTTTCCTCTCTACATTCATAATGCATACACCTGTTCATCATCTTAGAAACATGTAAAAATCTGTCAACACTAGGTTGGTGCGTTCAAGCGAGTTTTAAAATATTTAGGTTTCGTAAAAGGCTTAACACATTTGAACAAGCTCACTCTCCCTAAATCTCATTTCTAGTATTTTCCAAAAATATCTAAGTAAGTTAATATATAGGGCATACTTAGAATCCAAAGACTCAGCCGCCAGCCCACCACTCCTTCGACATTCAGCGATTGTTTTCTTCACGAAAATTAGAGAGTTTTGCCCATTTTGAAACGAAATTTTCACAAATGTTTTGTAAATTGGCTCTTAACACCAAATGAAATTTGTTTTCATGTTTACTTCTGAAAACAAATATTTTCCTTTTGTTAATTATAAAATCACACAAGATCACCTCCTTTTACCTCCTCACCGACATCATCTTGCCAAGTCAACTAATGTTTATGTATAGGGTATACGTACCAACAAGTGGAGCCACTAGCCCACCACACACTTGACAGGACATGACTTTGCCTATGATAGGAAATGGTGATTTTCTCATCTCTCACCTTCTTGTGACTCGCATCGTTTGTCTTGAACAAGTTTTGAACTTGTTCAGACACTATTTTGAAAATCATTTATGTCATATCATGAAATGATATCATTGAAATTGTTTATTAGTGAAATATGTATGTAATATCACACATGTAATCATTTAACAAACCTAACTTGAGTTGCTCTTATTGATTAGACCTCATGAATCTGACCCAAGAATTGACCTTTGTATGTGATTGTTCGCGTAACGTACCGGCCTCAGCGCTGGAAGTTTGTTAGACTTATGGTACCATCTACGCGACCGTCGATTGACCCCTGTCAACTAATGGTAAATGACTCTAGAAAAGGGACTTATGTTAGAATTCCTACTCGAATTCTTGATGTGTATATCGTTGGGCACATGATCTTGTGAATTACGCTGGACTGAAACCTAATAAAATTCTCATTTGTTAAATGATCATTCGCATACAAATGCATGTTTTTGATTTGTATTTAGCACAATTTCTCGTAGTGTGTCCGTTCACCTCTTGGTTGGGCATAATGCCTGGAGATGTTAAGGTCGACATACAGTTCCTTTTTGAAGTGTATTCAATACGTTGAAATCCATTGTCATTTGAGTTTAAAAAACAATCATGATTTGATGAATGCTTGGTAAAACATATTCAAAGATGCATATTTGAATAACATTCGAATAAGAGGTTACAAAATAGTTTCTTCCTTTAAGTGTTGAAGAAAATAAATCTTATTCGAATAACATTCGAATAAGAGGTTTCATGTTCTCAGCCCCAAATGATTTGGAAGTCAATAAGTTAAAGAAAACAGGGTCTATGCACTCACCTGTGATTATGGGTCGGGGGTCGTCAAACACGCGCTCGACGTACTCACTCGGTTTGAACCCTGTGTTTTCATTTGTATTTTGATTAGTTGATGTTGGATTTCAAGTGTATTCTTCCTAATGTGATTTTGGAAAATGTGTTTTAATTTGTTATGTGTTGTGATTAGATTTGAAATTTGGTCTCAGGATCGGTTCGGTCGATATATATAGTATCAAGAGAACGTTCAACACTTAGCCATTTTTGGTCTTTTCTTTGTACGAATGGCATGTTTATACGAATGACCCTTATTCGTGCGATGGTGATTATGTGAATGTATTCTCCCATTCTGATGATCCATTCATGCGAATAGTATTCATTCGTGTGTTTCTCCAAAGTTAATGGGTCCTTAATATTCATACAGGTGTTCGTTCGTCCAAAGATCCATTCTGGTGAGTTCCCCAAGCGAATGGACATCTCATTCGCACGAATGAGCCCTTCGTATGGTTCATTCGCCTGCAGATCTACCAAGAACTCCATTTTTGAAATCTTCAGATGTTTGTGATGTCTTACGACCAAAAATGATAGCAAAATGTTTTGGAGTGTTTTGGTGCAAAGGATCGGTGTTAATACTCACTGTGTAACTCGTATTTGACCGAAAAGGCTTGAGAGTTGAAATATTGAAATGAAGGTGCTGGGGATAAAATACTAACGATTTTAAGCTCAAATGGTCCGATTTCGCATGGAAATGGCCGAAATTTCGTGAGGGGCGAATAGGGTTTCGTTTGGGTGAGTAGGGTGAAAAATGAGGCGGAAAAACGTAAGTGTTTCTTTTATGCATGTGTTGTCAATGAGTCATTCGTATGTATGGCTCCCATTCGCGCAAATGGCTCTATGGATGAAAAGCTTCACTGCTGGTGACTTATTTGCACGAATAAATGTTCATTCGTACGAATGGTTGAGTGTGTAACAATTTTGTTACGTAAAAATTCTTCTTATCTTCGTTCAAATTCGACTATTAAAATATTTTGTTAAAAGTATTTTAAAACAGTTATTAAATTATATCAGAAATATCGCACTCACATATGTATTTGTGTGAATCGTCACTTACACAAATACCATGTTCATATGATCTTCTGACTTTGTTTTTGTACTGTAAAGATATCATTTGGAGTATCAAGCACAACAGCATATTCATATAGATCGTCACCCACTTGATTATCCTATTAGATTGATATCCAAAAATGTTATCAATTCAGGTTTAATTTATTGTTTTTCTAACAAGACGTTTGTATTTTCTTTTGTTACATGTTTATGTGATTCTTAAGATATCCCTTGTATTGTACTATGTTTTTTTTATCGTTCTCCTAACTCTCGCACTATAGTATTCTCCGCTGTTGTCGTGTGCACCCTTTGATTTCATAACTAATTCCAGCACATATACCGGTTGTCATAGCTGATCACTCCAATCATATGAATCTATTTCCTAAGTGACTAGTTCCTTTGAAGTTCCAGCTCCTGCAAATTCATCAGACTTCTTTTCGGCTACTTTTCTAGCCTTAGGCATCTTGCATTTTCTGGCAAAGTGTCTGAGCTGATCAAAGTTGTAGCACCGAAGCTTTGATTTGTCACATCCCAGTTTCATGCCAGGGTTGTTTCCAAAGTTGTTTCTTCCATCTACCAGGTAATATCCATCTCTTCCACATCAGTTGGGTTAATTTTTCAACGTTGTCATGGGTAAGATTTGCATGTGCAAGTTTGCATGAAAGGAAGGCATTGTAATTGTTCATGAAGCTCTTGAACAACATCATATTCTCCTCTCCCTCATCACTAATCTTTCTGAGTTTTCCTAGAGCCAATTAAAGTAGTTTCACTGAATGATCCCTGTGCTAAAACTTGTTGATGCATCATGGACATCCAAGCTGAATTTTCTAAAACTGGAATGATCCCCATAGACCTTGCATGATTCATATATCATTCCTTTTCATCCAAATCATAAGATTTGATGGTAGAGATTAGTTCACTCAATGTTGTGTTGCACATATCCTTGGTTCTCTTAATGGTGGTGCAGTTGGAGTTCCAGTCGTAAGGCAGAGAGTTCAATGGCTTCTTGTTCAGTTCTACCGTTGTCATTTCAATACCTGCACTTGTTACCTCAGTCATTAAGTGAGTGATTAGATTTAGTTGTGCTTCCAAAGTCTCTCCCTTGATATGGTTAAACATGTTGAAACGTTGTCTCAACATATCCTTTCGGCTTTCCCTCATATCCTCATTCCCTTCGAATCGTTCAACTAAGGCATCCCACAGAGTTTTAGCTGTATTGTGCTCCTTAAAACCATAAGAAACTTCTGTGGGTATAGCCATGGTGATGAAAGCACAGGCTTTGTCATCCTTTTCCTTTAGCAGAATGGAATTTTCAGTGAACAATTCTGGGTCCTTAGGAATTATCCCACTGAATTCATTCTCATACATGGGAACATAAGGCCCTACTTCAATCAATCTCCATAGCTTTGGATCAGTATACTTGATGAAAGACTGAAATCTGAACTTCTAGTCTTGGAAGATATCTCCTAAAACAAGCCTAAGAGGCTTAGTACATGTGCCAATCTCATTGTCTAGGTTCAGCAAGTTGGAAAAGTTGCTAAGGTTTTTGGTAGCCATGTTCTCGAACACAGTACTCGAGGATCAAAGTCTTTGAACACAGAATTAATCGAGAGTGAGGGAAGTTCATGAAGTGAGGTAAGTTCATGAAGGGAGGCAAGTTCACGAAGTGAGGAAAGTCACGAAGTGAGTGAAGTATATGAAGCTCCAAGTTCAAGAAGATCAAAGTAACTGAAGATCCAGGTAACCAAAGATCCAGGTAACCAAAGAACAAAGTTACCGAAAGCTTGACTATGTGAACCTGAAAGTTCACGAAGACCAAATTAGTATAACACTGAAGTTCACGAAATCTTCAAAAATCACCATAATGATTTTCTGAAAGGATTTGAAATTCAAATTGATTGACAAGCTTCCCAACTAATTGATGAGCAATAAAGTCGAACCCTTTCTGCAAAAATCTTGAGTCTTAATGTTGAAAAGAGCACCAAAGCTTTGATACCACTTATAGGTCCCTTGGCTGGTAAAGCTACCAACTTGAGACTAAAATCATCAGCAACAATCTTCTAATAAGTGCGGAATCGAAAGTAGAAAAGAACTTGTTAGTACATATTTGTAATAGGTTGCTATTCAAATTGTAAATTATAGAAGGTTTTGTAAAGGTTTTGCTTAGGTTCGTCTGGCCCACGAACCATAGCAGGTTCGGCGAACCTATTACTTTGATAGGTTTGGCGAACCTATAACCTTGGAAAGGTTCGGCGAACCTATAGGTTTGGCAACCTAGGTTCACACAGCGAACCTCAAGGTTCGGCTGGCGAACCTATAGGTTCGGCTAAAAATAGGTACGGCTGACAGTTCTGTGTATATATAGAAGGTTTGTCTGATTTTCTCATAACTTTTGCAGAACTTTGAGAAAATCAGAAATCTGTGTGTGTATTCTCTGTGTGAGAAACTTTTTGTGTGAAAGATTTGTAATCAATTAGTTGATTAATACAAGAAGATGTTTATGAAATTACTTGTTCTTCTTTGATTCTTTATAGATCAAACATGGATTCCGCACTTGTTTGATTGTTCATAGAGCTTCTAGATACGATCCAGATCAAATTCACCAAACCAATAGTGGTATCAGAGCTTTTGGTGAAGTTCTATATTGATTTGATCAAAGAATTCAAGTGATTTGAAGATTTGAAGATTAGAAGATCAATTACGGCTCAAATTTTTCTTTTCATTGTGATTGATTACTGTTTTGTGTGCAAATTCATCATTAATTGTTGTGGAATACAACAATTCACGATTTGGTGGTATTAATTTGAAGATTTGGAAGGTTTTTCTTCAAGTTTTGTAAGGTTTTCCCTCCAAAATTTCGAATTTTGCAGTACAGGTTCGTGAGCCAAACCTGTGATCAGCTGAAACAATAGGTTCGCTGGAATTTACATTTTTCTGAGGTTCGTTTGTGTTTTCAGAAGAGGTTCGTGGATTTTCAGCTAAGGTTCGCTGGTGTTTCTGCAAGGTTCGTCTGAGGTTCGTTTGCAAGGTTCATTGCAAGGTTCGTTGCTGTTTAAGCAGAGGTTCGTCTGACTTGAGGTTCGTTTGTCTCAAGGTTCGTCTGACTTGAGGTTCGTTTGTCTTAAGGTTCGTCTGACTTGAGGTTCGTTTGACTCAAGGTTCGTGATTAAGGTTCGCTACTTGAGGTTCGTGTGAGACAAGGTTCGTCTGACTTCAGGTTCGTGTGATATTGAGGTTCGTGACTTCAGGTTCGTGTGACTGAAGGTTCGTTCAAGATCCAAGATTGTGGAAGGTTCGCCTGATTGATAGGTTCGTGGAGTGAATTTTCTAAAAAGGTTCGCTGTTAAAAATTTCTAAAATCATGACAGAGATGTATGCAGCAATGGCAAGTCAGAATTCTAAGATTCATAACATTCTGATTAGTGAAACTGAAGTTGGGAGTGCGAACAAAGTGCCAAAGTTGTTGGATTTATCAGATTATGATAAGTGGAAGTGTCGCTTTGAAACACACTTTAATGGAACGGATACTAATCTTTGGGAGAGGATTTTATCTCCAAATGAAAGACCGAGAGTGGTGGGAACTGATTTGTATCAACTCTTAGAAAGATTAGATGTTGATGAAAGAAAGAAGTATGATTTGGAGAAGAAGGCGTACTGGATGTTAAGCCAAGCTATTCCAAATCAGATTTTACATCAATTTGATGAGCACAAGTCTTCTTATAGTCTATGGAATGCTTTGAAAGCTAGAGTTGAGGGAAATACAAATCTGAAGAAGATGAAAGCTACAGACATTCGCAAGGATTTTGAAGACTTCAATTTTATAGGCAATGAAAGTCTGGAAGCATTGATCACAAGATACAGACATCTGCTGACAGAAGTTAGAAAGTGTGGCATCCAATATACTGAAGATGAAAAGATTGATTGCCTTGCAGAGGCTTTGCCTGACAAGTGGAACTCTTTAGTGCTAATCTTGAGAGAGAATTTACCAGGGCTGACCTTGGTAGAATTTGTTCAAAAGCTTGAAGAACAAGAGATGAAGGATAAAAGAAAGGCCAGAAGAGTAAATGTTCCACAAGATCCTTCATTATATGGTGGATCTGTAGTTACACCACCGGCTTCATCTGCTAAGATTTAGACTGCATTTGTGTCTAGTACTTCTGAAAGTACTCCTGCTGCTTCTGCATGTGCCAGTTCTAGTTCATCTTATTCTAAAAGTGAGAAGAAGTCTGATTCGACATCAACTCCTGTTCAGCTTAACACAACAAATCTGGGAAAAGTAACAGTTGAAGCTGTCAGAGATCACATGTCAATTCTATCTTGTGTGGTTAGTGCATATGATGAACAAGTTGCAGGAAGGATTGGAAATGCTAATCTGACTTTTGAAGATTACGAACAAATCGATGATGACGAAATTGAACTGATTGATACACAATTGGCACTGGCGAGTGTGATTAGAAGAATCAACCGTTATGAGAAGAAGACGGGCAAGAAATTCACTTTCGACCGCAACACCAAATTTGGATTTAATCCAAAGACAACTCAATGCTACAACTGTGGTGAGCTAGGTCACTTTGCCAGAGAATGCAAGAATCCGAAGAAACAAGGGAATTTATACCCTTTTAAGCCAAAGGAAACCTTTCAGAATAAGAAAGAAAAATCTGAAGAATCATCATCTAAAGCTTTGGTGAGTCAAGCTGATGAGGGCTATGACTGGGGTAAGCAGTATGATGAACTAATGGGTGCTTTTATGGCCTTTTTGGAAGAAGACAATGGTAAACCCAAAGAGAAAGTGGATGAGGTAAATGAGGATCTGTTAGAGATCATTGACAAATTAAAAGAGACGAATTCTCAGCTGACTGCTGATCTGATAGAGTGCACAGAAGCAAATAAGAAGCTGATTTTAAAAGAAAAATCTTTTGACAAAAAGATAATTGATCTTGGTAAAGAAAATGAAGATCTGAAAATAAAAGTTTTACAAAATAACCATGCTGTGTCTATGCATCTTGAATCAGTTCAGAAGCTGAAGGTTGAGTTATCAGCAGCAAAAGCTGAAGCTGAGTTACAAAAGGGCAAGCTTGAAAATTACCAAAATTCTAAGTATGTCATTGATTACTTTGCTGCCATGCAAAGGTCATCACATGATATGACTGGAATAGGTTTTCATGCTGTGCCACCTCCTTCTAGTTTTGTTTCAAGACCACAACTTAATCCGGATTTGGAAGTTCATCGAGTTTCCTTAAAGGAAAATGTGTCTGAACAAGTAACTGAGGATGTGGGAGGTTCATTATCTCATGATAAAGTGTTTGTTGATTGTGACGCTCCTATTATTGAGGACATCACAGATTCAGAATTTCCAGCTGATATTCTGAGAATGATTGGTTATCAAGTCAACACTGTTGAGAAACAGAGTTTGAAGTCTCAGAAATCCAAGTCTGCAATGAAACCAGCTGAGAAAGTGGGGGTTACACAAACTGTTGTTTCCAAACCAGTGCTAAAAGTCAAAACTACCTCTACTCTCAAACCAAATGTGTTTGTCAAATCTTCCACTACAAAAAGGGTTTTCTGAAAAGGTTGATAAGAAGGTTGTCAAGGCTGTTGACAAGGGTAATAAATTTGGGGTTGGAATTAAGGGAAAATAAAAGTTTTCTCAAAATCAAAAGAATAATTCCAAGATAAAAGCCACTGGTTTGAGGAACAATGTTTCATTACCATTTGTTGCATCTAAATCTTTCAGTTCATCTAAGTGTTTTGATGAACTCAAACCAAAAAGTTTTACACAAAGAAAATGCTACAGATGTGGTAAAGTGGGTCATGTAATTGCTGATTGTGAGTTGGATACTTGTAACAGATTTAGGTCCTTTACTCCAAAAGAAACACGAAAGTGTTTTACTTGTAGTGGAAAAGGACATATTTCTGCAAATTGTCCTAATCATAAGATCAGGAAGAGTTCAGTTGATGTCAGTCGAATGATCAAGTCTGGTGGGAGACTCGGCGCCGGAATGGCGGGAGTCATCCCTTTTGATACTGATCAAATTTTAATTTATCGTGCAGGTGGCATTCATGGGCCATATCAACAGTCGCTGGAGTGTTGATAGTGGATGCTCATGGCACATGACTGGAGAGTTAGGTTTGTTGAGAAATTTTAAGTAGATGAAAGGTAGTTATGTTAACTTTGCAGGTGACAAAGGTGGTCAGATTACCGGGTTTGGTAGTTTGACTAATGGTAAAGTTTCCTTTGACAATGTTAATTACTGTAAAGAGTTAACTAACAATCTGTTGAGTGTGTCACAGATTTGTGACAAAGGCTACAAAGTGATGTTCGATAACGAAAGATGTTATGTGCTTCAACAAGGAATTTAGATTCCTTAGTATTGGATTTTGATGACTGCCGACAGGATTAAGGATTTATATGTTCTGGACATGGCGAAAGTGGAGACGGTGAACAAGGTGGAGACGTGTCTTGTGTCTAAGGCAACCGAGCAGGATACGCGGTCTTGGCACAGACGGATGGGTCATATACATATCAGGAAGATGAATCATTTAGTACACAATCATTTGGTTGAGGGTGTACCGGTTAAACACTTTAAACTCCCTGATGTGTGTGCGTCTTGCAAGAAGGGTAAACAGAAAAGGAGGTCCCATAAAACAAAGACAGTGTTTTCTATTGATAAACCACTTGAGCTTCTTCACATGGATTTGTTTGGACCTATCAATGTGAAAAGTATCGATGGTGAATCATACTATTTTGTGGTGACTGATGATTTTTCTAGATTTTCATGGGTCATGTTTTTAAAGTTTAAATCAGAGACTTATGAAAATTTTGTTTTGTTGGTGAACAGGTTGGAGACATTGTACAAATTGAGAGTAAGGTGTGTTCGTTCTGATAATGGGACAGAGTTTAAGAATCATCAAATGGAAGAATTTTGTGATTCAAAGGGCATTCAGCAGCAATTCAGTGCACCATATGAACCATAGATGAATGGTGTAGCTGAGACAAAGAACAGAACTTTGATAGAGTCTGCTAGAACTATGCTCGCTGATTCTAAGCCCCCTGTTACATTCTGGAGTGAAGCTGTGGCGACTGCCTGTTTTACTCTTAACAGAGTGCTGATTGTGAAAAGACACAATAAGACATACTATGAACTGCTTCAAAATCGAAAACCTAATTTGGAACACTTGGAACCTTTTGGGGCTCCTTGTACCATGCTTAAGAAAGATGCAAAATTCAACTCTAAAGTTGAAGAAGGTTTCTTTCTTGGGTACAGTCTTCACAATAAACGTGTGTTTAATAAACGTACAGGTGTTGTGGAATCATGGTATAATGTGGTTGTTCAAAGACATACACCTATACCTGACAGTAAAGGACCAAATTGGATTTTTGATTATGATAAACTTTTTGAGTCTTTTAATTTGTCTCCAAATGTTTCTGATGATGAAATAACCTTGCAATTGTTATATGATTTGCATAATTCTGAAGATCAAGGTATTTCATATCAAGCTGAAGAAAAACATCCACCTGAGGAAGGCACTTCAGGAGTAATTAATGATGATTGGTCATCTGATGATGATGATCATGATGTTTTTGAAGATGTCGTTTCTCATGATCAAGAAGTTGATCAGAATATTACCAATCTTGATCATAATGTTGGGGTCCCGCAAGTGCCTGTCACTAGAGTACATGTAAATCATCCTGTTGAACAGATCATTGGAAATCCATCTGCTGGAGTGCAGACAAGAAGTCAAGTTACAAACGAGGAGAGTTTGTTTGTTGAGTTGGAAAGAACTCATGGTTCTCAACAGTTATGGATGCATTCTGCATTTATTTCTCAGATTGAGCCAAAATCTGTTACTGAAGCATTGCGTGAGCCTGCCTGGGTGGAGGCTATGCAAGAGGAGCTGAAATAGTTTCAGAAATTGGGTGTTTGGCATTTGGTGGATTTGCCAAAGGGAGAAAAGAAAATTGACACTAGATGGGTGTTGAAGTGCAAAAGAGATGATCGAGGCGTAATTGTTCGAAACAAAGCACGTTTAGTGGTTTAAGGTTTTAAACAAGTAGAAGGGATTGATTATGATGAAGTGGTTTCAAACAGTTGGATGTCAAGTCTGCATTTCTCTATTGGTCTTTGAAGGAAACAGTGTACGTTTGTCAGCCACCGGGCTTTGAGGATGCTATCCACCGGGATCAGGTTTACATCCTCGACAAAGCACTGTATGGTCTACATCAGGCTCCGCGTACCTGGTATGAGACCTTAGCGACTCACCTTATTGAACACGGGTTCAATAGGGGTCAGATTGACAAAACATTGTTCTAACGGGAAAAGGGCAAGGATATTCTTCTTGTTCAGATCTATGTAGATGACATCATCTTTGGATCTACCGATGAGCAATTGTGTTTGGAGTTTAAAGAGGTTATGATTGAGAAGTTTGAAATGAGTGCCATGTCAGACATCAAATTCTTCTTGGGTTTACAAATTGATCAGACTGATGATGGAATCTTTATTCATCAGACAAAATACATTTAAGATGTGCTAAAACGATTTAGCATGCTTGATTGTAAATCCATTTCCACACCCATTCAGTCCAATCACGGGATTGAGCCTGATCTTAAGGGGGAGTTAATCGATGCTACTTTGTATCGTGGAATGATTGGAAGTTTGATGTATTTGACTGCCTCAAGGCCATATATTGTATTTGCTACAAGTATATGTGCTCGCTATCAATCGAAACCAAAAGTGTCACATCTGATAGCAGTCAAGAGAATTCTTCGTTATCTGAAGGGTACACCAGACACCGGTTTGTGGTATCCTAAGGATGATAACTTTTCCTTCAATGCTTATAGTGATTCTGATTATGGAGGATGCAAGACCTATGCTAAATCCACAACTGGAGGTGCACAATTCTTAGGGGAGTGGTTAGTCTCTTGGCAGTGCAAAAAGCAGACATCTGTTGCTACTTCTACATTTGAAGCTGAATATGTAGCGGCTGCTAGTTGTTGTTCACAGGTCTTGTGGATACAACAACAGATGAGAGACTATGTGTCACACCCCGAGCCGGCGGGGTAGGATCGGGTTCCCCCGTCGGGCGGAAGGTTCCCGGGGCGCGATATCGGGAATGATAATCAGGAGTGATCAGATTGTTTACATTGCACATGATATAAATGAGAAATGCTAATTAAAATAGAATTACAAAGTTAAATTACAGCAGTAACGTTTATAATTTAACAATGTAAATCTATTGTAAAACATCAATAAATGACTATCTTGTATTTACACAAGATATACAAAATAATTTATATCATGATGTCTTCAAAAGTATGCAGGTCCAAAATACTAGTCTTCTATCTGAAGTCCTAGTCCAAAAGAAATGACTTCCTAATTGACATGTTCGTCACCTGAGAAGTCATGCAAAAATAAAGGTCAACACATGGTTGGTGAGTTCATATAGTTTAGTATTTGAAAATGATTTGAAAATGATTTGAAAACCTCCTTTGGTAAAGACCCTAACCTCATTAACTTCACATGTAATATCCAAATCGGTATGCTTATATATAGGGCATATGTAGGGTCGAACTTACCGCCCGCCCAGCCAACATCCCACCACATACTAATTCACATATGACACTGTTGTTAATGATAATTAAGCATTTTTACCCTTAACACAATCCCATATGTACCTCTGTTTATTTTTCCTGTCATTACAATCATTTGAAATCCCTGTTGATTCCTTAAGTTCATCATACAATATGATCAACCACACAATTGTATAAACAGTTATAAATGCTTAATTAAACAAGTAAGTAAACATTTAATAAAATCTAAGTCCTTATGATTGGGGCCTTTGGTCATACTCGAGTAGACTAGTCTGTCAATCTAGGTACTTAGTAGTTAGGGAAACTGTAAATATCCTCAAACATACGACCTACAAGTCAAACGGTCTAGCTAGGACTTCTTGAAATGCAGGATTTTATGTTTCGTCAATGTTTTTGGCGTATGCTATCTCTGATATTTCCCAGACTTTCCCTTAAAAATGATTTAATGATCGTCTGATTCTGTCACAAGATGTACCTGATGTGTTGATCATAGAATACAAGATTTATTGATCGGTTGTACACTTGATTCATTGTTCAACAAACACTTGGTTTGTAGAACATTGATTGTTGTCTTTGCAAAGATTGTTTTATTGATGTCTTGATGTCCCACACTTGTTTTGTCAAAATGTTTGATTTGATTCCTTGAATTCACCCACTTGATTTGTCAAAATGTTTGTTTTGATCCCTTGAATTCACCCACTTGTTTTGTCAAAATGTCTAGTTTGATTTGTTTGAAATGTTTTGACTTATTGAAAAGTTTAGTTTAACTTGATTATTCACTTAATATATAAGTAAATCAGTTAATAAACCTGCATAAAATCTTCCTAGACATGGTCTAGGGTAACATTTATATATATGTAAAACATATAAATTTGAAAGCATTTAAGTAAACGATTTAAATAAACAGTTTACGCATGCTTCTCAGCCCCGCGTTTTAAAACAAAAATGTTAGAAAAGGGGCAATGAACTCACCTGTGCTGCTATGTAATTTGATCTAACACAAAATGCGCGCTCCTGTATGTAAGCTAAGTTTCTTCGGTTCCTGAGTTATTTTATAAGAATTCGAATATAATAAGTACGCGTAGTAGTCGTTGTGCCTAAGACCTTGAGTCTTGTTGTGTGTGCAACTAAGTGTCTTAGTACTAAGTGTATCTAAGATCTACTCTATCTTAATTACCCTTCTTATGATCCCAATTCCCATGATTAGTTACTAACTTACCTTTAAATTTTAGAAAATTTCGGCAGAGTTTCCTTTGTTTTTAAAACAATTCCAGACAATTAAATCGTCTATTTTATAACAAAATCCCAATTCAATCAATTCAAGTAAGTATTTAAACCAAAGCATTACAATTTAACTTCCAATTAAATCCATATTAGGTCAAGATCATTTAATGAAATCTAATAAGTTATAAATAAATGAGATTTTATCAAAATTTTATTACTTGAGTTTACTAAATCATTTACTACATGATGGGCTTAATTAAACCCCATTGGGCCACTTTGGCCCAATTAAATGTCTTTGGTTTTCTCGTTACTTAACCAACTTGTGTCGTTGATCCTCATGAACTTGTAACTAGTCCACCATAATTGTTAAACTATCTTGTATGGTCAACAACTATTGCGAGACTTGCATGCATGATTAGGGTTTCCTCCTCACTCATGCACACACACATGTGTAAATATATGTAGTTGATCCGCTTATACTCATGAATGAAATTTAAACCATCAATCCTTAGGAAATACCTAGGTTATCAATCAAGTAATCACTTGTTGTGTTATCCCTAATAGTTCCATTGATCCTAGGTCCATCTTGACTCAATTAAACGATTCTAAGAGTTGATACATTGTATTGGGCAGCGAACCTTTTTAAGAGAACCCATAAGGTTCGGCTAAGGTGGCAACATGTAGGGTTCGTGATACTTAAAGTTCGGCTAAGTAGGGTTCGGCCTAACAGAAAGGTTCGTTAATCCATGGTTCGTCACCCTATGGTTCGTGAGTTGCATGGCCATGGTTCGGCCATGCAAGGGTTCGTCTCCCGTGTGGTTCGGCTGAAAACTGGTCCTATAGGTTCGTTGCAGGGTTAGGTGCGGTTAGCAGGTTCGTTTAGCAGGAGTGGCAGGGTTCGGTGCCCAGTCTTACAGGTTCGTTGCAGATATCCTTCCATGATGACAGGTTCGTGAAGCAAAACCCACCAGGGTTCGGTGCAGAAGATGGTTCGGTGCAGGGTTCGCCCAACGAACCCTTGGGTTCGGCCAGCTTCTGTTGATGCTGTTCGGGTTCTGTTAACGAACCTGTGAAATTCCTTGAGTGTCATCCTCGATCTTAAGACCTCAAACCTGTTAAAATCTGTTCCTATGGTTGCCTAAATATGCAAGACATCTTCATCTATGTGTTCTAAGTGTTTAATGCCGGTTATAATAACAAAACCAATTGAACTCGTGAAAACCCTATAAAACCGAATTTAAAATGATGATTTACCTTAGATTTCGTGGATGGAAATTCGAAATACTTGTACTTCCGTGATCTTCGTGTTGAAAGGAACGTCTTGGCACCTAGAACACTTGAATCCAACGAGATTTAAGCCTTCAAATCTTAGAAATAATAGGGTTTTCTTATGAAGAACTAGAGAGAGAGGGTAAACGAATTTAGAGAGAGAGAGGAGAGTGATGGGTGGTGGTTGTGGCATTTATGTCACATTAAATGTGAGTTAAAATACCCGATCGGTTGGTCTCGTTCGGTTTCGCGTAAAATACCGGTTTCGCGTAGTTTTTACGGCAAAACGATACGATTATAAAATAGAATTTATTTAATTATTCTAGGTTGTGATTCCTAATAAATTAACTAATATCTTTTATTTATTTAAAATTTAAAATTTTAATTAACTGTTTAAATCGAAATGTACGGTCGTCGCGCGCATTCGTTCGGATCGTCACCCGTACGAACACGACGATAACTATACGTTTCAATCTTGTTTTATAATTATAGAATATCATTCAGAACGTTAAACTTCCAGATATATTCGTACAGATCGTCACCTATACGAATAACCCGTCCATTTAGCATTCACATAACGATATTCGTGTGTTTTGTTCCGTAGACCTCACATACGTTTATACATAATAAATCCTAAACAAATAATCACATAGTGGTTCTGTGTTGCCAGATAATTACCCGACTCAAGAACCATCGTTCTGAACTGTGTTTCTGTTAAATGTGTCTGAAACTGTTCTATGACAACTCACCATGATAATGATAAATGATATGAATATGAAAATTACTGAAATGTGTATGATTCATACCTGTTTTACTGTTCATGTACTGTAGAGATCACTGTTCCGATAACGGTTCCGGCACTGATGTTACACTATGGTCTGAATTTTCTGACTACCCCGATTCATGTTGACAATGAGGCTGCTATTGCTATAACCAAGAATCCAGTGTATCATTCACGATCCAAACACATTGACATTAGGTTTCATTTCATACGCGATTGCCATGAAAAGAAACTTAATTGATGTGGTGAAGATACATACCAATAAGCAACAAGCAGACCTTCTCACCAAGGCCTTTGATAAAAACCGTTTTGAGTATTTACTCAAATTAAATGGCATTAGGGTCATGGGTGAAGTTATTCCAAATCAATCTCCTTCATAATCAATTTTATTGAATTAACATCAGATATTTTAATTTTGTTTGTTTTGTGTTTTAGTTTTTTAGGGGGAGAAAATTTTGAAAAATACAAAAAAATTTGAAAAATCAAAAACACAAAAACATTAAAAAATTAAAATTTAGAGAAATTGATTCGACCAAGTGAGAAATGATAGTACATTGTTTGCAATTGGAAATACATTTGTATCATATAAAACTTAAACATAAAGAGCATTTACAATTACTAAGTTTGATGTGTTAGTAGGTTTATAACTTAGTTAAGATGAAATTAGACAAAAGTTTGATTATACTTTATAAGAAACAGATGCTTAGAATACAGTACTTAGTTTTGTCCTGTATGAGTGGTAAGTATTCTTACAAAATGTTTCTTGAACAAAAAGTCAAGTTACTAGTTTTGATCATGTGTTTAATTTTCAAAAGAAATTCTAATTGTGTTTTTCTTTTATTTTAGTTTAAAGCTGAAACATTCTTTGTGCATACTTACGTATCGACCTGATTGTTATAGCTTTAAACAATTCAAGTTTGTTTTCTTGGTTCTGATTAAGGTTTGAACAATCTCTGCGTATATGAAAATATCGATCTGTTTGTTAAAAGCTTAATCTTAAATTATTATTTTTAGTTCATTATCTAGATCATCTGAGAATACGTAAGTATCAACCTTGATTCTAAGATTTTGAACAAATTTAAATTGTTTTCTATTTTGTTAATTTTAAAAAGAAATTATGCTTTATTTTTACATGATCAAGCTAGTTTAAAATTGAAGTAATCAGTTTCAAAAACATTTGTGTTTGATAAATTATTCATAAATCGGGGATGTGTTCAAGTAAATGGATATTATAAGGTATTTGATGATTTTGTTTTAATTGACATTTTAACAAAGTAATTAAATTTAAAAAGGATAAGTATGCTGACAATCATCTTTGAATTTTAATTTGCTAATAAGTATATTCATTAATTCAATCAGATGTGTTGATAATTGTAAAACAATATGATCTAATGTCCGGATCTTTCTCAAACAAAAAGATGTAATTGTTTTGTTATTTTAGTTAGAGTTGTTAAATTTTGTAGTTTAGTTGTTTTAAAATTTACAAAAAGATTTTATTTTTACCTGATATTAAATCAATAATTTTTGATTATTTGTTTGATTTTGAAATATTTAAACATTGATTTTTTTTTTGAAATTTTAAATAAAAATCAAATTTTTCAAAAGGTTCGCCTAAATAGGTTTGTGAGAAGGTTCGTCTAATTGATTTGTCTGATTGGTTCGTCCAACAGATTCGCCTGAGAGGTTCGTTGAAGAGGTTCGGTTAATAGGTTCGCATATAAATATCAGGTTCGTGATAGAGGTTCGTCACTTTTACTTTCTGGGCCTAACGAACCTGCAAGAACAGATTTTTCGATCTTTGATTTAGGACCTCTGAAGCCTTTTGCTTGATTTTATTAGACTCGTAATCTGATTGTGATCAATTTTAGGTATAGATCTTGGATTTTGACCGGTTAATGTAGGAGATATGAATGGTTTTAGGATGTATAGTCGAACCTTATTTGTTTGAATAAAAAACTATGAAAATCTAAGTTTTGTTTAAACTACTTTCATTAAAATTGTTCATCGTGTAGTTTCGAACCTAGGGATATAAATTTTGTCATAAATTTCAAAGATTTGAAAATTTGATTTCTAAACTGGAAAAGGTTCGCTCGATGAACAAGGTTCGTTGTATCTAATGTTCATCTAAACCTAATAGGTTCGTGACGAACCTCTGAATTTCAAAAGAACCAAACCTTTGTTGGTCAAGGTTCGTTTGACCAACAGGTTCGTTTGATATGAAGGATCGTTCAATGAAGGTTCGTTCATTGAAGGTTCGTTCATTCAAAGGTTCGTTCATTCAAAGGTTCGTTCATCAGTAGGTTCGTTCAGTGAATAGGTTTGTCTGAACAACAGGTTCGTCTAGAATTAGGTTCGTCTCAGGGAAGGTTCGCTGGTGTTCAATACTTGGAATTTTTTTATTTTTTAAAATTTTATTTTAATTTGTTTTTCTTTCTGATTGTAGACATGGAGAATCTGACCTTTGGTGACAAGCATAACTTTTGTGCATACTTGGATCATACAACCAGGAACGGCAAAGACTTTAGACCGATGATCGAGTTTTTGAGACGATCTCAGATTTATCATGCCGTCTCCAATTCTTGCCAGATCTATCGATAACATATTCAGAGCTTCTGGGAATCTGCCAGGTTGATATCTGGGATGAAGAATGCGTTATAGAGGCGAATGTGCTTGGACAAGCAATTCGTGTTACTGACGCTGATATCCGACGGGTGTTGCAGTTCAGAGGAGAGCCTGCTGGTATGACACTCATACCAGAGAGGTGTATTAAAGGCTGTTTCATGAGGATCAGATACTTCGGGACCTACAATGTTACATCTATCAAGAAGGGCAAGCTTCCTCTACAGTACAAGCTGCTTGCACATGTTTTATTACATTGTCTCAGCATGAGGAAGGAGACATTCGATGAGCTTCGGGACTTAATGCGATCAGCTATGGTGGCATTGATATTGAACATACCGTTCAATTTCTCTGCTATGATATTCAGATATATTTCTGATAATATCACCAAAGCTAAAGATCGATTCTACATGTATCCCCGTTTTGTTCAGATGCTGATAGATGAGAGATTGCCAGAGCAGATGTTGCCTAGGGATGCTGCCGATCTTCTAAAGCTCAAACACGTGACTGACTCAAGTCCTGGTCAGGTCAGGGTGTACCAGAAGAGTGGTGATGTTATATTGGAGAAAGATTTGATTGGTCACTGTGCCACGGCTAATTATTTAGCACCTGAGGATGATGCATGGAGGCATGTAGAGTCTGGTTCTAACACTGAAGTTTTCAGTGATGATGATGATTATCAGCAGCAACCACCACCTCCTCCTCCAAGACAACAATAAAGAAAGTCTACTGTTCAGTCTTCCAGATCTCAACAACAAAGTTAATCTTCTCAAGGACCAAGTGTTACTTCTACTACATTGGAACCTATTCAAGTTGTATTTCCAGAGCAACAGGATGAACCAAGACAACAAGAATATATTTCTGTTCATGTTGATGTAGAAGGTGCAGAAGAAGGTGAAGAGACTACTGATTGAAGTGATAGACGACAAAGTTCAAGACAACCAAACTAAACAATTCAAAAGATTCAAGATTGGGTCCAAATCGAAGATGATTGGAAGATTTGTTAGTTATGGTTACTTTCATAATATTCCTGGAAGTCTTGCTGATAAAGGATGCTATGTGGTGAAGCGTATAGATGGATGTCAATATTTTGGTAAAGCTTTAGACTTGATGAGTTTACCATCTTTTGAGTGCATGGAGCTGTCAAGATTGAAGATGATCAAGCCCATTCAGACCAAACATAATGAAACTTTTGAGAAGTTACTGAAGAAGGAAGCTAGATCTGGATGGAGTTTGTTAAGTCCACAAACAAAAGACAAAATTCATGGATATCCAAAGCTGAAAGTGTTCAAGAGACCAAGGCTGAGAATGATTGAACAGAATTGGAATCCGTATTTCAAATTCTGGTTCTATGATGAGCAGACAGCTGAAGCAGTAAACTTGTTGAAACAAGAAGATCAGTGGAGAGTTATTAGGATGTTGGATCCTGTACGGATTGTTAATTGTTCGAAGGATGATATTGATTTACTTAACATGGCGGAGATTTTTGCAGCTGATGGTTATCATGATGTTGGGATAAGCTATAAAGATATGGTTGTTCAGTTTCAGACCATTGCTAGAATGTGTTATACTATTGGTATACATTCTGGATGCAATTGGGAAGATGTGAACTATCTATATGCTGAATTGATGAAGATTCAGAAGGAAAGAGATGAAAGGGATGACAAGTTAGAAGCTGAAAGATTAGCAAAGATTCCTCGTTCAGTTGTGATACGAGCTGTGGATAATGTTGTTGGAGAAACAAGTGGGGTTGAAGACAAGACTGAAGACAAATCTGAAGGTCAAGACTGAAGATTTTTTATAGCACCTATTAAGGGGGAGTTTGTTAGTACATATTTGTAATAGGTTGCTATTCAAATTGTAAATTATAGAAGGTTTTGTAATGTTGAAATTGTAAAGGTTTTGCTTAGGTTCGTCTGGCCCACGAACCTATTACTTTGATAGATTTGGCGAACCGATAACCTTGGAAAGGTTCAGCGAACCTATAGGTTTGGCAACCTAGGTTCACCCAGCGAACCTCAAGGTTCGGCTAAGAATAGGTTCGGCTGACAGGTCAGTGTATCTATAGAAGGTTTGTCTGATTTTCTCATAACTTTTGCAGAACTTTGAGAAAATCAGAAATCTGTGTGTGTGTATTCTCTGTGTGAGAAACCTTCTGTGTGAAAGATTTGTAATCAATTAGTTGATTAATACAAGAAGATGTTTATGAAATTACTTGTTCTTCTTTGATTCTTTATAGATCAAACATGGATTCCGCACTTGTTTGATTGTTCATAGAGCTTTTTGATACGATCCAGATCAAATTCACCAAACCAATAGAACTCAAGTATTTTTCATTGAAAAAGTTGTGAACTTTACAAAGAGTGATCAATACGTCTAGATACACTGCCTCGGGATCCAAACCTAGAAAAGTATATAATACGTCTATATATACTAATCTAAGGTACACGAAATGTAAAGGACACGAAAATCAAAGTTCACGAAATAGTAAAGTACTCGAATAGTAGTCTTCAAATACTTTGTCTTCCGTCTTGATTTTATCAGTCTCTTAGCTTTTCTTAGGCTCTACAGAAACAAAGCTCGTTTGATGGTTCAAGGCTTTTATCAGCAGAAGGGAATTGACTATGAAGAAGTTTATTCTCCCATTGCAAGAGTTGAAGCAATTCGTATTTTCATAGCCTATGCTTCATACATGAACTTCATTGTGTTTTATATGGATGTGAAAACGGCTTTCTTGAATGGAAAGGTTAAGGAAGAGATCTATGTATGTCAACCTCCTGGCTTCGAGGATCCATTGCATCCTGACTATGTCTGCAAGTTAGACAAAGCTCTCTACAGTGTTCATCAAGCCCCTAGCGCTTGGTATGCTACGCTCATCGATCATCTCATAGCAAATGGTTATACACAATGAGCCATTTATCAAACACTGTCCATTCACAAAGATAAGGAAGATTTGATTCTTGTCCATATCTCTGTTGGCGACATCATTTTTGGTTCCACAAGCACAGTGTTGTGTAATGAGTTCGAGGCTCTCATGAAAAGAAAGTTTTAGACAAGAAGTCAACCACTTGTGGACATCAATACTTAGGAGATCGTCTCGTATCGTGGCAGTGCAAGAAGCGTACCACTATATCCACTTCCAATACATAGGCTAAATATGTTGTTCCCTCAATTTGCTTCTCTAAAGTAATTTAGATGCAATATCAGCTACTGGACCGTGGTTAAAACACTCCAAAACTAAACATATTAATGTCCGGATTCACTTTATCTGTGAATGTTTCAAACATAATATTATTCATTTGGAAAAGGTTCACACTGATTGCAATATTGCAGACCTTTTTCACAAAACCATGTGATACTGCTCGCTTCCACCATTTGCCTCACTCAAGCTAATCAGCTTTGACTAACACGTTTTTGTAAATACATTAAATTTGTGTCTCGTTTTCTTTTTTTTTTAAGTCACAAATTTCGGTGAAAAAATTTACAAAAAGATTTTCATTTTAAGTCTTGAGTCAGTTAGTTTAAAATTACAAAAGATTTTCATTTTAAGTGTTGAGTCACCCAAAGGATATCATGAGTAAATTTTTGTTAGTGAAGTGGATCAATGGGAACTGAAATTTTATCTCTTGTTTAAATTTGTTTCTCTTTATAACAATATCTTAAAAATATAATTTAGATAATGTAGAATACTAAATAGGTAAGCCTGTTTTCCGTTAAAAAAAATAATTGTGATAAAAATTTAATGAGATATATAAATAAATAAGAATGATAGTAAAATATCAGATATGTTTGAGTGATGCAAAACCTATTTGGCCTCTTATGAATACCTTTAACTAAAGTCAGATTATGTTTTCATAAACATTAAATAGATTTTGAAAAAATCGAGTAATTTCCATGGTTTGTGAAAATAAAGAGTGGAAAATACTTATTGAATCACCATTTGCTTTACGTAAGCAAAGACCTAGATGTGTGACGTTAAGATCAATGTGTCTGCAGGTCAACATAAAATAAAAGATGCAATATTTGCACAAAGATGATAGAGTCCTTCTTGTTCTTGACTCTGATCTAATAAAATGATGTTATTTCTCTTCTCATATAAATTCTCACAAATCAGTTTTAGGTTCGTTGGAACAGAATTTAAAATTTTAGAAAATGGTTTTTCACAAGAATAATAGGTTGCATATCATACCCAGACTATGTATCTGATCTTATCTAAAATTCATATGATTTAATAAACATTGAACAAAAGTGGTCATAATTTGATTATCTGAATATTAAAAGACAAGCTGAAATTTTTGGTTCAATATAAATTATCTCAAAATTTTAAATTAAGATATTTGTTTTGAAATAAATGAATTTTTGAGGAAGATTTGATCCCACAAAATTGAACTATCTTAACCTTCTGACTTTCTCAAAATTTATTTATTTTATTATATTAAGTTTTTCTGAAAAAGATCTCGAATTGCAAAAGTAATTGAAGGGAAAAGTAATCGAGAGGGTAAGGACTCGAAGTGAAAGTAATCAAAAGGGTAAGTACTCGACAAGAACTTTCCAGTGCATATAAATAGCCCGTGAACCTTCACATTTCGAAATCATTAACCTCGTGCACTCCGAAAGACTCTATGAGACTTAGACTACTTTTCGAACTTTTCTCAAAAATCTAATCTGATCAATTAATAGAGCTAACAAAAACGAGCATATGTATGAAATTTGAAAATTTTTGACAAATAAAACTTAAGAAATTTCAATTTAAACAATTTCAAATACTTTCATGTTCGTAAACTACACTTAATTGTAAAATTCTTTCAAACTAGTAGGAATTAGAAAACAATTCTTGAATATGATAAACATTTCTGAATTCCGATCCAAACTAAATAAAAATAAATGTCAAAGGAGAAAAATTGAGCCACTTATGAACAAAAAAAAGTTCACGAAATTTGAACTTGGAGAACTCCAGACTTCGAGCACTCTAAGCTTTGAACACTCCAGATTTTGGGTACTCTAAGCATCGAATACTTCAGACTTCGAGTAATCTAAAGATTCGAATACTCTTGAAACATTGAATACTTTGTTTGTTCGAGTACTTCAAGACTTTCAAATACTTCCAAATTTTCGTGAACTTCCTTTATTTCGTTAACTTACTCTACTTTTCTAACTTGCAAGATTTTTCGTGAACTTGTTACTTGACTAAGTTTTCTTTCATGGTTCTTGTAGAGATGGTTGAACTACGTTTTGTCCCCGACCACAACATGACCACTTTTATGGGCACTCGACATTCGAAACACGAAATGTTAAAGACCATGATTCACCGCTTGATTCAGTCTCCCATTAGTTACGCTATCATGGAATCTCCAACAATCTATTCGAGCTTCATTCATGACTTCTGGAACTCAATGACTGAAGATAAGGATTCAAGGGGAAATATTTGTCGTATTGGAAAGGTTTAAGGACTTCCAATGATTATATCTGAAGATATTATAATGGAATGTCTGCAATTTGGTGATAAAGCTGACCCCATAGAGCTCACTGATCAGCTCGTTGAATCGACCCTCCAAAGATTAGGTTATGAGGGTGGCTACCCCAACTGAAAAGAAGCTCCTCCACTACTACTCGAGAAACCTAACTCATGTGGTCACACAATTCCTATCACGGAGAAAAGTGGGTTATGACATACTGAACCCAACTATAACTTCATGTATGGTAGGATTAACATTGGGAATGGACTTCAATTTCTCATGCATGGTCTTCAAGGACATGTACGACATTATCAAAGGCAAAAGGAAAGAAAGGTTTTTGGCGTTTCCTCGATTCATTCAGATCATCATTAACAAAAGGCATCAAAACCTGGTTACAACCATTGGGATGCTGGTACAAAAGAAGACGACTTTTGATATCCTTTCTTACATGGTTATGAATAAAAGGTGAAAAAAAGTACATGTTGGGGATAAGCCTTAGGAAAAGTATGGGAGACTTTTCTCTAATCTAGATGCTAACGTTGATGATCCAATTAGCTTTTGCGGCTAAAGAACATGATGTGGGTCAGGCTCAACCAACCAAAGATGATGATACGTCTGCCTCCGACTCTTCCTCTTCCTCTCAAGAACACAAGCATGTCCTAGTGAATTACCTTGAAAAGGAAAGACTAAGAAATAAAAAGGAAGTTAAGGCTCCTAAGCCATCCACAACTGATGAGAAAGATGATGATTATGTTCCTTCCCCTAAACCTGCTCCTAAAAAGAGGTTAAAGATGGTCTCTAGGCACACCAGGGATCCTAGAATCAAGAGAACCCAAACAACACAAACCCAAGCCACCTAATCACCAAAATCACCAATCCCAACTACCCAAACACAAACAATGTCCACCCAAATACCACTTCAATTTCACTACAGCATATTTCGATAATACGTTCAAGGATGTCAGCATGGACTCCATTTTTGAAGCTATAATCGAAGAAGAGCTTGAACAGATGCCCTCCTCCACATTTTTTCAATCAAAGGAGGATGAACAGGAATATGCATCACTTGGGGTTGCTACTAAAGACCCCTATATGTACTAGTTGTGCTCTCACAAGTGTGTGACATCTTAGGGAGACCACGTACCCGAATTTGATGATATTATTAATAGTTGGTTTGAAGAAAATCAATGTCCCACCACTGGAAGCCAGCGTCCAAAGATGACAAACAAACATGGTTTTCCAAGGATCCAGATGAAGATAAAGATGAGTCGTAATACATATACACTTCTAGTGCTAAAGACGTATACGCTATCCGTAACGAGTGGTCTTGGATCATCTGCTGGAGCTACGACAAAGAAAAGCAGTTGTACGTGCTCCAACGTTATAACGGGAAGCTCTAATACTTTAAAATACCACAAGACTTCAGCTTCCTACCTGCCATCGATCTTCGAAACATGAACAAAGATACCTACATAAATATAGACAAAGTGCCCCACGCCAATAAGTATGCCAAAAGTTTGAAAGATCAATGTGATAAGGATTTCACTCTGCTGAAACCGGCTTAGGGCAAGCGATACAAACACAAATACATTCTTGACCCCGTGCAGAAAGAACCGTGAATTTTTTACAAGTATCCTCCTCCAAGGATAAAAAATGTGTTCCTGTATGCTAGAGTTCATGATGATACTCTGATGGACTTCAAATTTTGGTTCTTTGAGGAAGATACCTTCGGAGCTGTCATTGTCAGAGAATCTAGAGATATGTTCATTTTGGATCCCATGGACCTATAAAGTCTGGGCGAATTGACATGGCTGTCTTTTTTCAGAATCACATGCACGTAACTGAAGGGCATGAACGCGAAGCTAAGCCATTTACCAAAGTGGTGGCTTTTGCAATCACCCACAACTTGTATGCTGGAACTAGATCTTTCACCAAAACTTTGGAGCTAGAATGATTTCATTAGTCTACCAGGAGTTTGTAAAGAATGAATCATAGGAAGACTAACAAAACCAAAGATTACACGAAAAAGTATTCGGATATGAAAGTATTCGGTCGAATACTTTCACTTCGTGTTTTTTTAAATACTTTAGACTAATATATATAGACGTATTCTATACTTGTATTTTGTTCAGATCCCAAGGTAGTGATTTTTGATGTTTTGAAGCTCCTTGTAAAGTATTCGACTTTATTAATGCAAAAGACTTGTTTCTTCTTCTACTTTGTGTTCCGCACAATTTAGAAGTGTGTTGCCGATCTTTCTTGGTGTTTTAGTTGATTTCATCAGCTTTGGGACCTACAATCTTTCATAAGTTTAGACGGTATACATCTTCTAAGTCACTTAGGGACGTGCTTCAACAAAGATATGAGGGCAACGATGCCTTGAGGAACATCAAGTCTAAAGTATTGAGAAAGGAATTTAATAGTTTATGTATGTTAGGAATGAATCTTTGGATGATCTCATCTCCCATTACTATCTTTTGCTGAGTGACTTATTGAACCATCAAATCTAGGGCATAATGGCAAAGAAAGTGAGTTGCATGGCTGATGCTTTGCCTCCAAAGTGGGAAGCTTTCCTTATGGTACTTAAATAAAATGAGATGTTGTCCACTCATGACATTCATTCAAAAACTTCATGAGAAGGAGATTGTGAATAAGTGGAAAGCTAAATAAGGAGTTCAAGTTCAGGATCCCTCAATATACTGCCATCCTCCTGCTCCCACTTCAGCAGCCACTCACAATGCTCCACTACGTACATCGTTCATTTCAACCACTTCAGATGATTCAGATTCCCAAAAAACTAGCTTTGCTCCTTCAACATCATGTCCAGGATCTTAATCCGACTCAACTGAGACCTCATCTTCAGCAAACCTACAAACTGACAGCTTTAGCAAATTCATTGTGGGGGTTGCTAAAGAGCATATGGGATTGTTGTCAGCTCTGGTGAGTTATTATGATGGGTTGCTGGCAGACAAGACAGGAAATCCACATATGTCTAAAGAATATTACACTTAAATTGATCATGATAAAATGGAAAGAATTGAGATTATGTGGGCATTAGCCAGTACTGTGAGAAGACCTAGGGATTATGTTAGACGAACTGGGAAAGATATACAAGTCAATAAGGATTCCAAGTATGGTTTTGATATCACAATGGTAACATGCTACAACTGTGGTGAGAAAAGACATTTTGCAAGGCAGTGCAACAAACCTAGGAAAAAGGCAATAAGAATCTATTTCCAAGTCAGAGATCTTCATCTGTGAATCCTGAGAGGCGATAGGTGCCTGTGGAGACTCCCGTATAATCCAGTTCAGACAATCAGAACAAGGCCTTAATGGTACAGAATGATGAGGGAGAGAACTAGGAGGGTAGGCTTACTACCACTAATGAGAATAATGGTAAAGCATGTCTGGCACAAGTCAAGAAGGTGAAAATAGAGGAGGATGATTAGACAGGATCAATGATAAGGTATGAGGATGCAAAATATGAAAATCAACAAGGCACAGAGATGGCTAGCTCTGAAGATGAGACCTTGGATGAAGAAGAAGGATCAGAAAATCAAAGATTTGCTGTTGAGCATCAAACAATTCTACAGTTTGCATTGATGGCCAACACATCATCTAGCTCTCAGATACTTCAAACTCCTAAGAATATTATGTTTTAGGTTAATGACCTTGAAGAAAGGTCCTGGCATATCAGAAACACAATTCTGACTTGATTTCTAATCTCAATGGCTGCATTGCTACAAATAAAGTTTTCAAAGCAAACGAAATGGATTTTAAAACTACAATTGATATTTTAAATAAACAAATGCATGAGATTAATATTACTATCTCAACAAACAAGATGCCATCACTTCTTTTCTAAACACCATTGATGAGACAAAGAAGAATATGGCGATTGCAGAGTATCATTATGAAACTTTCAATCTAAAGCTGAAAAGCTATGCTAGTTCATCTTATATTATTGAACATATGGTAAGCAATCGCAAGGGGGAGAATAGAAAGGGAGTGGAGTACAACTAATGTCCTCCACCAGTGTTCAATGATTTTGTGAGCTCCCCAAACGATGAATCCATTACTTATTTCAAATCCAAAACACCACTGGTAGTTGACTGGACCAAGACCATTATTAGTGGTGTATCATCATTGAGAGAGGATATGGTGGAAGGAATTGTGGAAGGCTGGGTGTCTGGTTTTGAAGAGGAATCAACTTTCATTTCTACTGCATCTTCTATTGGTGTCAAAGTAGAGCTCTCCTCTTCAAAACCAAAACATGTACCCGGAGGCTCCACTATAGCCAAAGGGATTGTATCCAATAAGGTGGATAAATCTTCTTCTACATCAAGAAAATCAATAGTTTTAGGCACTGAGTCAAAACAAACCAGCCCTATAAGGAAAACCATTTTGTCAAATCAAAAGGGACTGGCATCTAAGAAATCAGTTTCAAAATCAAATTTTGCTAAATCTAAATCTTTTTCATCTCAATTTGTTGATAGGAGAACTTGCTTTGAATTTGGTGCTTCGGGAAATATGGTAGGTAATAGTCCTTATCTGATTAAACACTTTTCCGCACCAATTCAATCAACTTCTCATACCGATGACTCTGATGGTATGCATACACATGATGATACCTCATATTCTGATGACAAAGATTCTTAGCCTGATGTTATGCACCAAAAGGTTAACAATGTTAACCCTGTCTATGAGGATCTGAATATCAACAATCTGGATCAGAATTTTGTAGTTTCAGAACATCTAGTTGGCAGAATCAACAACATTAATCCTCAAGAGAACATTATTAGGGACTTGACTAATGGAGTTAAAATCATGAATCAGTTAAAAACAGGATGGCTAGCTAACATAGTTAACCTTAGGGACCTCAATTTCTGTGCTCATTCATGTAGTATTTATCATATTGAGCCCAAATATGTTTCAAAAGCATTAAAAGAGGAATCATGGGTGGATGCTATGCTGGATATATTGCTCAAGTTCCAGAAACTTGGGGTCTGGAAGTTGGTTAATCTACACAAAGGAGCTAAGGTGATTGGCACCGTTAGGTTCTTCCCTACAAAAAAGATGATCAAGGAATTGTTATAGCGCGTTTGGGTGTTCTAGGGTTCCAGAAAATTAACGGAATTGACTGTAATGAAGTGTTGCACCGATTGCGTGTATTGAAGCAAACCATATTTTCTTTTCTTACGCATCCTTCAAGAAAATCAAGGTGTATCATATGGATGTCAAGAATGCATTTCTTCATGGTGTGATCAATGAAACTGAGTATGTCAACCATCCTCCCGGTTTTGAAGATCCATTGCATCGTGATCAGGTCAACAAGCTACATAAAGCCTTATATGGGTTACATCAAGCTCCACAGGCATTGCACGAAACACTATCGACTCCCCTTCTAAACAACGGGTTCAGAAGAGGTGTTATTGACTGCCCGTTGTTTATTCGAGAGAAAGATGGAGACTTAATGCTGGTACACGTTTACGTGGATCACATCATTTTCGGTTCCACAAATGATGTTCTGTGCAAGGAATTTTAACAAGTCATGAAAGAAAAGTTTGAAATGAGCTCTATGGGAGAAATGAAGTTCTTTCTCGGTTTACAAGTGGATCAATATGAGGCAGGAATATTTCAACATCAGACCAAGTACGTTGTTGACATATTGAGCCGGTTCGATATGTTTGATGCAAAACTTGCTGGTATCCCTTTGGTACTTAATAAAGGGATTAGTCCAGATAATAAGAGGGAGTTAATCAATGCGACTATGTATCAGGGGATGATTGGATCTCTCATGTATTTTACAGACTCTTGGCCTTGCATCATGTTCGCCACATGATGTATTTTACAGACTCTGTAGGGCACCCCAGATCTTGGCTAATGGTATTCTAATGTTGATAACTTTACGCTCACTGCTTATAATGACTCAGACTATGGTGGATGCAAGCATGATTACACATCTACATGCAGTGTGTCAATTATTTGGGAATCATTTGGTCACTTGGCAATACCAGAAACAGACATTTGTGTCCACTTCTACATGTGAAGCTTAATACATTGTTGCTGCAAGTTGTTGTTCTCACATAATCTGGATTCAAAAGCAGTTGCAGGACTACGGTTTGCAATTTTCAAACATCCTTATTTATGTTGATAATATAGCTGCCATTGTCATCACTAAAAATCCTGTGCAGCACTCGAAAACAAAATACATCAATATTAAATATCACTTCATCTGTGATTGTTTTGAAAAAAAATTAATCGATGTTAAAATGCACACTGACCACTAGAAATCCGACGTGTATACAAAAGCATTTGACAAACCTAGATTTCTATAACTGTTGTTAGCTAATCGGTTCGTCAGGAAAACAGAAGTCATTCCCGACACCGCTTCTACTAAATGACATTTTCTTTTCATTTGTGTCATTTTTTGTTTTGTGTCCTTAGATTTCTAAAACTTCCAAAAACACAAAAAGATTTTATATTTTAGTATTTTAGGGAGAGAAAAGGTAATACCAGAAAAATACAAAAGAATTATAAAATATTTAAGAAAAGAGAAATCGATCCAACCTAATGGGAAGTGATGGCACGCGAAATGTATGTTTGAAAACAGAGTTAAGTTGTCTAAATTTCAAGCATATGAACTTATGATGTGATGTATTGGTAGTCTTGTCTTACTAATTCTGACAATACAGGTGATTGAATGAGATACTTAATTTGTGGATATCCATTCAGAAAATCGGTTAGTGGGAAAAATGAAAATGGATCAAATCAAGCATACACATGTTATCATAGATATTATCAGACTTCCAAGGATACATGATCTCAACTCCGCATACAAGTCATATTGCTGGTTGCAGCCTAGCTGAATCTGTCCATTCGTATAAGGGTGAGTATTTGTGTCAATATAATTATATCTAACTTTGTATGTGCGCCATACATGTGCCAAATGCCGGGTTGCATCCTGGTTGAAGCCATCCATTTGAATATATCAAATCTCAGTCAGTAAAAGTCTTACAAATTTCATATTGCTTTGTAAACACCTAGTTGAAGCCCTCCATGGGATTTTATTGATATTGAGATTTAAGAAAAATACAAAAATATGTCAAATAAATGGAATATCATATTCTTATGTTAAAAGGTGCTAAGCTATGCTGAGATGAACTATTCACTGGTTTTGAATACATGATAACCTCATGGTTGAACTGGTGTGGGACACATAATCAAAATCAATTTTGATTTACCGTGAGTTGAATGATGAGATAAGTATAGGCTTAAAATTAACAAACATATCAGTAATCAGTTCTTTAGCTAAAAGAATATGCAATTGAAACTGCCGATTGATACGCTTTAGCACTGATCCCAAGTTAGGATCTCTCAACAAAAATATTTGTTTAAAGTTTCAGGTGTATGTACAGTTTCTAGTTTATACGGTTTATTTTTCAGTCTTTAAAATCTTAAAAATACAAAAAGATTTTATTTTTATTTCGTTTTTGACCATTGATAGTTTGGTTATCATGAAATGCCTTGAATTTACTTCCAACCATACTTACTTCATAATGTCTGTCACAACCTGATCTTCAAAACCTGTTCATAATGTCAATTTACAATGGCGTTGTGTTTTTGAATTCCTGTTGTAACCAAAATGTCAAATCTTACAAATTATTATCACTCATTCGTACGCATGAGTCATACTCATGACTCATTTGTACGAATAAACAAGCCACGAGAACAACTTATGGCTCAATCGAACAAATGAGTATGCAAGGAATTCATTCGTACGAATTACCCATATGAATAACCCCACACGAATGACGGCTTGTATTTAAATCATGTCATTCGTACGAATGGCTCATTGGTCCAAACCCTTCATTTGTGTGAACTTTGTGATTTCCCATTCGCCTCTTTCTGCCTTCTTCGAATTTCTGTGATTCTCGATTGTTATTGTAATTCATACTGTTTGTCTAACTTCTTGTTGCATTGACAGGTATCTATGGGACGATTTTGAATCACTATCTTGACCGATTTCGATTAAGATCATCTAAATTTGGGCTTTCGGATTTTCAAAGGGCTAAGTAATGAATACCCACTTATACGTTAAAGTTTCTAAATCAAACTTATTCTTAAACATTAATCGGCACTTTCTGAATAAAATATAATAGAGTTTAGGCCCAATTTGCTGATTTTGATGATAAAGGGTTTAAGAGACCTCTTTCATACGAATGAACCTATTTGGAGTATTAATTCATACGAATGGAACCATTCACATGAACCATTCAAACGAATTATAGTCATTCGTACGGATGACCTCATTCTAATATCTCATTCGTATCTGTGACTCATTCTTTCCTAACATGCCATTCGCTTGAGGATTGATTCGTACGAATGGACTTATTCTTATAAGCCATTGTACGAATGAATCTTTCAAAATTGAAAACTTAATTTTAATTCTTGTTTTTGTTAATCGATTCTAACTTGTTTCCTGTTTTTGGTTACAGAATGGATCTCAAAGCATCTCCAAAGAACAACATCTTTACTTACCTAGATACCACAACCAAGAATGATGTTAAGTTTGTGGGAATCATAGAGTTTTTGAGACACTCATGTATTGCCATTTCTATTTCCACAGTACATGTTCATACCTATCTAACCAACACTCTTTCTGGACTTCCGCCAACATAGATTGTTTTGTTGAGCCTTCTGTCATTCGAGGATCGGTAGGACAAAGAGATGTGGTGGTACTGGCTATGCATATTAGAAGGATGTGTGGATTCCAGGATTTATCTAAACAGCCAGCAACATTGGACAAGCATCTTATCATGGGATGTTTCCTGATATGCAAGTATGAAGGTGATCATGTAGCTGGAGTTCTCAAAAAGGCAAATCTCAGCCCTCAGTTTAAGTATCTTTGCCATGTTCAACTTCATTGATTGAGCTCTAGGGGTGGACGTTTTGACGAGCTAAGAGATACATCACAGTCTTCTTTTGTGGCGTTCGTACTTAATATTACCTTCAATTTTTCTGAGATGATATTCACTCATATGAAGGAGATGTTAATATCCGAAGAGAGAAGAAGAATCTGATGTACCCAAAATTTCTGCAAATGAACTTTGATGCACAGTCACCAGATCTTCCTAAGATGAATGCGGACATCATTCGGTTGGAGCATATGACTGACACAATGCTCAACCATGTACTTTCATACAGAGGAAAGAACGTCAAGCCTGAGATGAGAAGTTTAATTGATCATCTCCTCCGTCCTGATTACGTGACACCTTTGGGGAGGAAGTGGAGGCATGATGATTAAGATTCTAATGTTGAAGTCATCATTGCTCCTGATGATGATGATGATGATGATTGTGATGATGATTATTATACAGATGCTCCTACTACTACTGAGGTCACTACATCGACAACTATTGCCATGAGTGAGCCTCCATTCACGTTCATATCAGAGGATACTATTCCATCAAATCCTAATGATGTCAATCTTAACAATGTTGACTTTACTGACGAGTCCGACTCATAGAAGACTGATGTTGAGTTCACGACCACATCAACCATCAACCATTGAGCCAACTTAGGGAGGCGGCCTCAGGATCATCACAAGCCGAAGATGTTAAAGATGTTGATTTTATTCCTGAATTTGTGAGCAATCCCATTCCATCAACCATTAAGGCTCCTGCCAAGAAAACTTCTCCAGCATCACGAAAAAAGAAGATTGTCAAATGGACTTAAGCTCATTTTACAAAGGAGGATAGAATCGGTGGAAGTTGTAGCAACCACTGTTACATCAGCTGTAGCAACTCCGATTCTTCACGGTTCGGGTCGCGGACAGTTCCTACATGTCCTGTTACTTCATCTGTGCCTCATACCCTCTCCGGAACCACAACGATCTTCACTACAACTACTGGTGCTCCATCCACCAAGTGTGCTGAAAGTTTCACACCAACTATGCCATTTGCTGAACAGTTAAGCAGTTTGAACAATTTGGTCATTCAGATGATGGAAAGGAGCCACAATCAAGAACAAGCAATTGCATAGCTCACATAGCAAGTTATAGATCAAGGAGATTTGATATTGCAATCGGTAGAGCAGTGGGCCGATCTACGTGCCAAAAATGTTGATCTTGAGGAACGTCTACTCAAGTGAGCTGAAAACCAGCTGCAAATTTCAACAACAATTCACGGTCATGAAGGATGTATTCTCAACTTGGAGTCAGAAAATCAACGTCTATCAGATGCTTTGGGAAGTCTGAAGGACTCGACAACAAGACTTGAGGGATCTCAACAAAAGCCTATCTCTGATGACTCCGATTTCAAAACGTTGCTTGGTTTTGAGGTTAATCAATCGGCAAGTCTAAGGATTTTGTTTAGCAAACCGTCAGGATAGCTTCGTGGTTTGCTCGGCAAATATAGTTTAAGTATAGAAAGAGATGGGTGAACTTCCATCCACAGCAACCAGAACGTTATTATCTTCGAATGGATGCCCAGGCTCGAAAGCATTGGGTCATTCTGAAGTGATTTCCTCTAAATGTTATGAAGAAGATTCCTTTACGGAAGAGATTCAAAAATTTTCAAGCCAATTCAGATAATGGTTCTATGATGGTAGGACTGCTGAGGCTGTGATCGTTCTCTGTGAGAACAAGAAGTGGGTTTCCATTCGTATTTTTTATCCGATGTGGTTAACTAACCTATCGGAAGAAGATGTGAAGACATTGTATCGATGTCAGATATTCTTTGACCTAGCATACATAGAACAGGCTCTACAGTATATCGAAGGCACAATCAAATAAGTTTTTCAAGAGTGATGCTAACAAGTGAAGAACTAGGTCAAAGGGAGAGTATGTTGATGCATATTATGTCCCTAGTTCAATGTAAATAGTCTTTTTGAATATGTAGTGGTTATTCTATAAATCAAATGCAAGTTTTATATGTTGTTTGGTTGCAATTAAATATTTAAGTTTGAATTAGAATTAAATTCAAAACCATCCATGCGAATGGGTCATGAGAATGAAGCATTTGTACGAATGAACGCTTATGAAAGAATCACTCACATGAATGAATCATTAGTTTGATTCATTTGTAGGAATAACCCAATTCACAAGAATGAGTCATTCACACGAATGAGCCATTAGCAATACTTATTCGTACGGATGATATCATACTATATAAACCAAACAAACATAATGTTTCTAGATAAACTCTTCATTAATTCATAACCTACAAGATCCTCCTTGAAGTCTATGTGCTACCCTAGCTTCTAAACCTCATCCAACTTCGAGTTTTCACCCCGTGATTGATCATTTTGTGCACCCAATTAGTTTTCAATTACATGATCACCCACGGGTGAGGATTACATCGATTGGATATCCCTTAAATAGGATTTCTCACTATTCGAAGGCGCTCCAAGCAGACCCCGATAGGGACCCACACATTCCCGTGGTCTTACATATTATGGTGGTGGCAATGATGTGGTTATGGAGAAGAAAATGATGAAGATGGTGTGGCTATGCAGAAGCAAATGAGGTGAGTAAGATTTTGTGTATTTATTTAAATAAATTGCATATTTAGTTTTTCTATTAGTTTTAAAATAGGGAAAATTCCCGTTTTGCCCACTTTGACCAAAAGATTTCTCAAAATGTCCATCGAGTTTATGGGCGCCGCCGCCCGCATATATGCCTAATCACATGTATCCACCTCGCTGTTGTGGGCGCCGACGCCCATAAAAAACATCAGGCGCCCATGGATTTGAAAAACCAGTCACGGGCGTCGGGGCCTTTCATTGGCGCCTTGTACCTCGTGTCTCATACCTCATTCACGGGCGGCCGAACCTGGTTCATGGGCTTCTCATTTCACTTTACGGTCGTCCCGCCTGCTATTTAAAATTTTTGGGCGGAAAATTGAACACGGGCGGATGCGCCTGTATACGTGTTTAGTTTGTGGGTGTAAGAATATAAGAATCTACAAGCCCTCTATTGGTCTGCCTTCAGCATCATATTCGATCATGAAGCTCGTTTCACGGCTCATTATTTTTAGACGTTCTTCACGGATCGTTTGTCACTTGATTCGATCTTTGCATGACTTACTATCTTCAAACAGAGGGTCAAATTGAACGAAAAAATCAATACCTTGAACATCCTTTTGAACTTAGCAACAATCACTAACTTTCACATGTTGCACTTGAAAATACTTAATTTCGCTACAGTTCTTCTTACTTTCGGGACGAAATTCCTAAAAGTAAGGGAGACTGTAACATTTCTGTAATTTATAATAAACAATTACATTTATTAGATAATTTATGACGTTATTTAAAAAATTTTCATCTATGAGTGTGTGTATGTATGTATGTGTGTATGTGTGTATGTGTGTATGTGTGTATGTGTGTATGTGTGTATGTGTGTATGTGTGTATGTGTGTATGTGTGTATGTGTGTATGTGTGTATGTGTGTATGTGATTAAATATATAAGTAATTATTTAAAATTATACAAGTTAGAGAAATAAAAGAAACATATTCTTAAAGTTTATTTATGGTTTTATAATTAATCTTATAAGATTTAGAATTTAATTGTAAATAAATAACTTGAATTATCAAAGTTTAATAAAAATCTCTTGAAAAATATATTTACAAAAATGTTTACTTTTAACTTTAAACATATTAATATTTAAACTTTAAATAAAGTATCCAAAACTTTGTTTTGATTTTATAATTTAAATGTAAATGATTTACAATATATATATAACTAATTTATATTAGTATTATAGAGTTTAGATACATTCTACAACAATTTGAAACCAGGTGATATAAAGTAAAGGGGTGGTTATGCAAAACAACAAAACTGCCATTTAAAAAGAAAATGTGAGGGGGCAGTTTTGCCAAACCTCTAAAAACCCTCTCTTCTACACCCATATTCCCAGCCGGATAACCCACGACCCATATCTCCAACCCGTTTTTGAATTTGCTCCATCCCACACGATTACAGCTAGCTAGAATCAATGTAGGCAAGGTTTTAAGGGCTTCAATCATCTCCAATCCTCAATTAAACGAATTAAACTCAGATACAATAAAAATCATTACCAAAAATATAAACAAAAACACGTTAATTGAATCCGTTCGAGACGTGTATAAAAGCTAAATTAAACCTATCACTACGTTCATTAGATCATTCCGAAAGAGTTTGGGCACTCGAAATCAACTGACACACGATTACTCTCGAATCAAGTCGCGTAAAGCTTTAGTCATCCGCCTCTCGATCGCTACCCCAAGAATTGAGAACCAGAAATCAATTACCACCTAAATTAATTTAGAAAACTTTATTTTAAGAGATCGTAATGTTTCGTTACGCGCGAAACAGAACGAAACCGAGCGGAACCGAGCAAGACCGAACGAACCCGAACATACCCGAACGTTTAAAAACCATAAAAAGACATTAATACCATTTAACCTTCACAAAATTCATTCTCTCTCTCTCCAAATCCGTAGCTCTCTCTCTCTCATCCACCTTCTCTCACTAAAAACCCCATAACTTTCTCAAATCTACACCAAATTGAACGATATTGGTGTCCAAAAGACCGTAGAAACGCGTAGATCGTGAAGAGACGAAGAAATAGAGCTTTGAATGGCCGAAAACGAGGTAGAAACGCGTGAGAAATTACTAATTTACTGAAACATATACTATTCATCGTCTTCTTCAACCCAACTGAACATTTCAGCTCATTTTCGACCTTTAAACCTCCAGGACCTGCGCTAAATCAACTTGGGGAGCTAAGGAACAACCTAGATTGAATATTTGGTGGCTGGAAATCGAGCTGGAACATCGAATGTGAGGTAAAACCGAACAAAAAGTACCTTTTTTTTTTGCTTGAACACTGTTCCGACCAGGTGAGTTTTAAACCGTTTTTAGCACTTCAAATCAGTTAGGATACGCACAAAAACTACTTAGGAACTCTTAGATTATGAAGGGACAAAGATTTCAAGCTTTGAATCAACAAAAACGAACCAAAAACGAGCTCAAACGAGCTGATTTTGGTGGCTTTCGTGAAATTGTTGCTGTTCTGGTAACAGCAGCGATTTCAGCTCATTTCAGACCCTTTATAAATTTCACTAATTTGGTCTAGGAACTCATGTAACATCAAGGGTTAATGATTAGAAGGGATGGGAATGGTTAGAACTTGGCTAAAGGGCTGAATCGATGGTCATAAGGGCTGTGAATAAGGGAACTATCAAACCTGTTTATCGATGGGGTTTGGGGCTGCTGTGTTTCATCATTTGAGCTGGGATAGGGCAGTCGATATTGAGTTAGGGGCTGTTGATACTAAAGCTTAGTGTAATCTAAGTATTCTGAGCTTGGAACCAACTTAATCCGTTGAGAAACGAACTATTGAGGAGGGTTAGAACATGGGTATGTCGGGTAAGGAACCATTTGGGTTTCCATTGGTGTTAACCAATTTGGAATGCTACCAATACTAAGTTTTCTTTAACACAAAAGCTTTCTAAACTCTTCCAATCTATAAACATATGTTTTAACAACCAATTGGGATTATAACCCTTGAATTTGTTAAGTAAAACCATGGGATTAATATGTTAATACCGATAATGGTTCAAAGTGACCATTTGGGGTGTTAACCAATTTCAAACTTATCGATACTAAGGATTTTCAATACAAAAGATATCTTACACTCTTCAAACATATAAACATGGGTTTTATGAAGTCAATGGGATTGAAACACTTGGGATTTTAATAATCAAAACAAAGAGACATGATAACTTATGTTAAGTTAAAAAGGGTTGTTACATGGCTATAGGTTTCGAAAGAACTAAAGAACGACAAGGTAAGATCAATGGGAATTCAATGAGACAAACTAAGTATGGGTTGTTTGACCTTATGTTGTCAACACGCAACCCATAGCAAATTCATGGCATGGTTAAACAACAGAGAATATTCAAATAGAATGACTTTAATTAATAGCTAATTGTTATATGTTTATAAATGTCATTGATTTTTTTAAAGTTTATATAGTTATGAAAGTTAGTTTTATTATAATTGATTGGGATTTGGTTGTAAAACAGACAATATAAATTGTTTGGATTTGGACTAAAAACAAAGGAAACTCTGCCCATTTTCGTAAAATTTAAAAGTAAGTTGTTATTAACTAACAGATAAGGGATTCATAGAGGGTATGTAACATAGAATAATTAAAGAAAATGTTAGTAACACGTTAGCAAGTATATAGGACACATAGTCGCACACCGAGACCTAAACCCTATATACGTTAACTATAAATACTTATAGTATTCGAATCGTAATAAATCAACGCAGGTTCTAAAGAGACTTAATTTACAAAAAACGAGCAAGCATTATTTTCTTGGTTGAAACATAAGAGCTACAACACAGGTGAGTTCATTGCCCCTTTTCTAAACATTTTTGTTTTACAAACGTGGGGCTGAGAAGCATGCGTAAATTATTTTCCTTGGATTATATTTACTTAAATGCGTTTACTACATATATGTTTTACATGTATAATTATTAGCCTAGATTTTCTCTAGGTAAACTATTTGCAAGTTTTCAAACTGGGTTGTTTATTCATCAAGAATAGATAACTGTTTCAATAAAAAGCACTATTTTCAGTGGTGTGTTTTCAAAGAACTAACGATCTAAAACAAATAACTATTTTCAGTGGTGCGATTTCAAAGAACTATTTCAAAGAACTATATACAACGATCTATTTTCAGAGGAATGTCTGGGAAATATTCAAAGATAGCATGTGCCAAAGAACTAACGATCTATACGAACAAGAACGAACATGGACGATCTAGACAAACTATAAAATCCTATACATCAAAAGATGTCCTAGCTAGACTGGTTGATTATAGGTCGCATGTTTGATGATATTTACAGATTTTCTCAACTACTAAGAACCTAGATTGCTAGACTAGTCTACTCGAGTATGACTAAGGCCCAATCATTAGGTCTTAGATTTTATTTAAATGTTTAGTTATTCATTTATTTAAGCATTTAATTTATTTGTTTCTACAAATGCTATGGTTGATCATGTTTGTGTGATGAACTTAAGGAATCAAGAGGATTTCCATGTTTTGTGAAACTACAAGAACTAAGAACTAAGAACTGGTGTGTTGATGATGAGGAATGAAACGCTTAATTATCATTAACAACAATATGCTATGTGGTTCGGTATGTGGTGGGATGGCGGCTGGGGCTTGTCCCCTACGTATGTCCTATATATAAGCATACTTGACTAGATAGTATATGTGGTTGTTGGTGAGGTTAAGGTTGTCATTCGGACAGGTTTTGTACAAATTCATTTTTTTTAAACAAAAGTATATGAACTCACCAACTATGTGTTGACTTTATTTTTGCATGGCTTCTCAGGTGACGAACAGGTTAATTAAGAAGTTCGTGCTTTTGACTAGGATGCCAGATAGCGGACCTAGCATTTTGGATGAGCATATTTTGAACATCATTATACATATTATCTTGTACATCTTGTGCAGATACAAGATGGAAGATTTATGATGTCATTAGTAGATTTACATTGTTAAATTACGAACGATAGTAATGTAATTTAACTTGGTAATTCTATTTCATTTAGTGCTTTCTCATTTTATATCATGTGCAATGTAACAATCTGATCACTCCGATTATCACCCCGATATCGCACCCCGGGACCATTCCGCCCGACGGGACATTCGATCCGGCCCGCCGGCTCGGGGTGTGACAAGTGGTATCAGAGCCTTACTGCTCTTTTCTACATCAAGGTACAAGCTTTTCAGTGCAAGTTTATTGCTTTCCTATTCTACTATATCTCTTCTAGCTGCTATACAAATTTGGTACTCTGAATCTTGAGAAATATTTCTCCGGAAATTTTTCGAGTTCAAATTTTGAAAACAGCTTCTTCGAGTACGGTAGAGTTCGAATACAATTGGAGTTCGACTGCTGATTGATGATTTCGACTACTTGGGAATTTCGACTACATTTAAGCTTTGAATACAGGCTCTAAGTTCGACTACTTTTGATCTTCGAGTAGTCAAGTTCTTCAACTACTCGGGTTTTCGGGTACTGTCCTAAGTTCGAGTATTATTGTTGTCCGAGTATACTGAAGTTCGAGCACCTTGGACTTCGAGTATATCTTGATCTTCGGGTAGTAGTGTTATTTCGAGTAGTTCCTGGTACTTAGCATTATTGAGAAGTTCGTGAACTACACTTCGAAAATTTTCTGATCAATCATGGCATCAAAGAACCTGACCAATCTGTCCAACTTGCTCAACTTGGATAATGAGATCGACACCGGAACAAAGCCACCTAGGCTCGTGTTAGGAGACAACTTTCAGGATTGGAAATTCAGGTTTCAATCATTCATCAAGTACACTGACCCGAATCTATGGAGGTCAATTGAAGAAGCGCCTCACGTGCCCATGCACCAGAGTGAGCTAAATGGATTAATTCCCAAGGACCCTGAACTATACACGGAAGCTGACATTCTTATGAAAGAGAAAGATGATAAGGCATACGCATCAATCACCATGGCTCTATCCACTGATGTTGCCCACGGTTTCAAGGAACATCAGACAGCTAAGCAGTTGTGGGATGCTTTGGTTGAAAGGTTTAAAGGCAATGAAGATATGCAAGAAAGCCGCAAGGATATGCTAAGGCAAAGGTTCAATATGTTCAACCATATCAAGGGAGAATTTTTGGAAGCTCAACTGAACCGATTCACACATCTGATGACTGAGATGACTAGTGCTGGGATTGTCACACCCCGAGCCGGCGGGGTTGGATCGAAGTCCCCGTCGAGCGGAAGGTTCTCGGGCCGCGATATCGTCAGTGATAATCAAAGTGATCAGATTGTTTACATTGCACATGATATAAATAAGAAATACTAAATAGAATAGAATTTCAAAGTTAAATTACATTCGTATCGTTCGTAATTTAACCATGTAAATCTATCATAAACATCATAAGGTAACTATCTTGTAACTATACAAGATATACAAAATAATTGTATAGTGATGTTTCCAAAAATATGCAGGTCCAAAAATACTAAGTCTTCTATCTGAAGTCCTAGTCCAAAAGCATAAGCTTCCTAGTTGACCTGTTCGTCACCTGAGAAGTCATGCAAAAATAAAATCAACACATGGTTGGTGAGTTCATATATTTTAAAGTTTGAAAATGATCTGTAAACCTCTTTCGGTAAAGACCTTTGTAACATCACTGTACTTTCGGTTGTCCGTACGTCCGTACATCCGTACGAATGTACTGTTACGACTGGATATTTATAATTATTAATGATTGAGATTATTGATTACATTACTGATATTATCACTGTTGCTGGTATACATGATTATAATTTATTATACGCATAAACCACGGGAAGTTTAGTTGTAATTCAACTACACAGACCCGTAGTGTTATTGCAGTTAAATATTACTGATGATGAAGGATTATTGGTTGAGAATTGATTTGTGATGGAACTGGGAGTTTGTTGGAGTCTGGTTACTAAACGTAGTCAAGGACCCATGGTCATGGTTTATCGAAATAGCGGTGGGACGGTGGCTAGGGCAGTTGCGACTGACCCTTACATATGCCCTATATATATGCATATTTCGGTCTATCATGGATGTGTCAGTGACTAGGGTTTAGTGGGTTTTGGTTTGGGGAAATGATAATAGTAAAGTTATTAAATAATGGGAATTAATTACGCGAAGTGAGGTTACGAACGCTATTTAATCGCGAATATTAATTTAGAAATATTAACTTAATAATGTATTCGCGCGGGTGACGATTCACGCGAATATAATTATTAGGAATAATATTCTAAAACGATATTCCATAAATCATAGATCAAATCGAAATGCGATACGAGCATCGGATTCGCAAAGGTGACGATCTTTACGAATACGTGCGCGAGTAACGCGTTTCGACGAGATCAGTAAATAATATTTAATGTTATTAAATTAATATTTGTGAACTTAAAACGTTTATTAGGAATCACAACCTAAAACGTTTTCGAATAAATTATTTATTTAAATAATTATTTAACGAAAACGAAACGGAATTTATTTTACGAAACAATTTCTTTAAGCTTATTTTAATTAAACAAAACTAATTTATTCAAAACGATTTATTGTTTTAAATATGTTACGATAGAGAACCGGGCATGTTACATTTCACGCGTATTAAACGAGACATGTTACGAGACAAAGGGTATTTAGAAATCATGATAATTAATGAAACCATATTATTATTTAAACACTTTTTATTTAAATATGTTTAACGAGGAAAAACCGAGTTTTATTTTGTTTTATCGCGATAAAAACGGGACCGAGCACACGGGGATTACACGCGATATAAGAAAGAAGATGTAGCCTCTTCTTTCTCATTTCCATCTCCATCTCTCTCTCACTAACTCACAAAAACGCACACCCTTTCTCTCTCTAACTTCTCTCTAACATTTCGGGCTCGTTTCTTGACGAAATCGGGAGATCTTGACGCCAAAACGACCACAAGATCGAGAGGAACAAGAATCTACAAGAAAACTCTGCGTTTAACAGCCCATTCGAGGTAAATCTGAGAAATTCTTTTGGGGTTTTGCTAGAAAACGTGTTATGTTTATGATTCTTAACTTTGACCATGATTAGGGTTTTAGAACTTGTAAATCGTAATAGTAATGATAGATAGAAGCTGTGGATGTTATGCAAAGGATAGAACTCGACGAGAGAAGATGATGGTCTACAGGTTCGGTGGACTGGTGTTGGTTTTGCTGCAATACAGCCACGAACCAAAGGGGGGTTCGCCTAAGGGAATTGGTGGCCGAACCCTAACCCTTCACGAACCCTACTCCTTCTCTTGGCCGAACCATGCAGGCACTCCACAGCGAACCCTAGCGAACCTAGCCAGTCCGACGAACCCTAGCTGGGCGGGAAAAAGGCGAGCCGAACCCTGCCAGGCAGACATGCCACCGGCGAACCCTTGACCTGTTTGGCCGAACCCTGGACCAGCTGGCAATCACGAACCCTCACGAACCTCAGACAAGGATGCAGCGAACCTTAGCATATAACTAGGGCCGAACCTTGCTGCTTCTTCTTGGCCGAACCATATTAATCCAACAAGCCTCTAAGGGCCGAACCTTGGGGCTGGAACTACGGTCTTTTAGCCGAACCCTAGTGTTAAAACTTCTATTGGGCCGAACCTTGGCTGTATTTTGCCAAGGGTTCGCTGCCCAAAAAGGGAAGCCCGACCTAGTTTCGATTAATTAGGGGTTAAAGGATAAATAGAGAACACGATTCATATACATATACGTATGTAGAAACACATGCATGCATGCAATAAAATTTCTAGTTACCACCTTTATTTTAATGTTTATAAATTGCAAATTTAGAATTTTCATACATTAAATATGATTGATGAACAAGTTAATTTGGTTCTTAAATCTAAATTATATATTGTTAACTTGGATATCATGATGATTAGAATTATCTAAAGCATGCATGCGAGTACACATACATGTATATATACATTTGTATATGAATGTGTGTGGGTAACATAAGGGTTTATCATGGAATTATCTTCATTAGGTAATTAAGCTATCATGTATGAATCCATAATCAAGAATGAAATCATGTGTTACAAACTTAACTTTGATAATAGAACTAAGTTAAAGGGGCATGAGTAATTTTAAGTAAACACTTAAGATCGCTTAATTAAATGAAGACACGTATACTTATAATCATGAAACACAATAATCACAGATTTGTTGAGTTGACTTTGAGTTTACATACGCGAGCGCGCATAATACGAGAACCCGAATTCTAAGGACTTCAGGTGAGTTCTCATAACCTCCCTTTCTTTAAACTGTTTTTGGTTTTAAAACTCGGAGGTGAAACATGTATACCGGTTTAAATATTATTTTGATAACACAAGGATAATACCTGTTTATCATTATGATATTCATGTTATGAATTATCACTGATTGTCATTATTATTCATCCGTATAAATATTGTTATTGATTTCGGTCAATAACAAAGATTACATGTATTGTCACGTGGATGATTTCCACATCCGTGAATCATTGCCTTTGACTTCGGTTAATTGCTTTGACTTCATGTATTGTCACGTGGATGAGTTCCACATCCGTGAAGTATTGCTCTTGACTTCGGTTAATTGCTTTGACTTCATGTATTGTCACGTGGTTAGCGACCACTCCATGATTCATGTATCTAACTTATGTTAAATACATAAGGAATCATGTATAGTCACGAACATTGATTGAGAATATAATTGATTGAGTTTGGTTGATTTGTTGTGGATTGATTGCCTATATTTGATTATGATTATTTGTGATTGGCTATGATTGATTTGGTTATGTGGTTATGTGATTTTGTATGTGTTTGGCTGTTGAATTGATGGATGTATGTTGGATTATCTCATACAGGTATTCATATGGATTTTCTCAAAGAAGATCATAAGTTTTAAACCCGTTTTAAACAAAGCATTTTATAAAACCATTTTAAGCATAAACTTTTAAACGCATTTTACTAAAACATTTTTAAATATAAAAACTTATGATTACTCACCAACTACTTTTGTAGTTGACACTTGATTTTCTTACATGTTTCAGGTGATGGAGACAAGTAGGAATGAAGAGAGGATCTCTTCTATTTTGGACATCATCATCATATAGGATCTTGGACTTAGTTAATTAACTAAATTTCTGGCGATTAGAGTTTAGTTAGTTTAACTAAATCTTTTGTGTATTTGACATACTTGATTCATGATAAACATGATTTTTGTGTAATTATTGTGGTTGATTAAATGATATATGATGATATGATTTAGATGCCCATGAGCTTGTGAACAATCTACACATCCCTCGTGGCATCCCGATGATTCCGCCGTCGGTCGGGGTGTTACAGATTGGTATCAGAGCCTGGGTTATAGGGAATTAGGTTACTAGAAATGGTTGACCTAGTCTATAACCATAGGATACCCTAGTATGAATTAAATTCATACACTAGTTAGTATATTCAGGATTTCATGCTTATGTGTTTATTACATGTTAATTGAAACCCTGTTATACATCTGATATAAATATGCTGATTATAAATTTCTTGCTTACGTGTGCCCTAATGATTCGATAAGGACATGCACGTGGTGTATCGTAAAGGTGGTGGGACGTTGGCTAGGGCAGTTGCGACTGACCCTTACATATGCCCTATATATATACCATTTACGATACATTAGGTGGATGTCAGTATTGAAGAATGTGGGAACTACCCGTTTGGGAAATTATTTGCTTAGGAACTTAATTGTTTATGAATTGCTTGCTTTAGGAAATATTTGTTTGAGCTATAAACTCCAGACAAGGACACACTCGTGGTATACTACAAAGGTGGTGGGACGGTGGCTGGGGCAGTTGCGACTGACCCCTACATATGCCCTATACATATACCATTTGTAGTATATTGGGGGTCTGTCAGTGTCAGGAACTTAGGATATTACTAGGAATTATTGTGAGATGGATGTTGATGGTCTGTTGGTTAAGGTTGGTTTGGATTGACACTTTGGATGATCACACTTGATAAACACTTATAAATTCCCTTATAAAAACATAGGGATTGGACACGTAGGGTGCATAGGATTAACGAAAGATAATGAGCGATTAGTGATGTGACATGGACTTGGGAGATGATATAGACACTTGATGATAATATAAACGCATAGTGATGATACTAACACTTAGTGATGGTATGGACACTGGATGAGAATAAACTATAGGGAGGATATAAACACTTGGTGACAATAAGAGCACTTCGTGATGATATGAACCCTTAATGATGATTATTGACATTGGAATTGATATGGATTTTAGTGAACTTAGACAGTTGGGGGAAACTTAATGTCAGGTGAACTTAGACATTAGGTGAACTTAGAAATAGGCAAGCCTACATGTCAGGTGAACTTAGACATTAGGTAAACCTAATTGTCCAAGGGAACTAGAGATCACTTCACTCAAAATTATCCTACTAAGGATAAGGTGTGTGAAGTGAGATTTATGATGAAATACATGACACACTCTACACACTAGCAAGGGCATAATCGTGGTGCAATGGAACGGTGGTGGGACGGTGTAGGGGAGATTGCGATTTACCTCTGCATATGCCCTATATATAAGCTTGTTGCATTGCATTGGGAGGTTGTCAGTGTTAGTATAGAGTGAAGAATGTATAGGATCTAGGAAATAGTTAGCTAACACTAGTTATGACCAACTAGGACACTTAGAATAATAATAGGCAAATTTATAGACATTATGAGTTTAAATAACAGATAGGAAATAAATATAGTTCCTATATGTAATCCTAACTGTTTAAAATAAACTCAATTGACCATTGTTTGTATGACTTACGTTGTAAACGGTAGTAACATGTTTCTAATTTCTCAGAAACATGCCGCCTCGCCGTCACAACGAAGATGACTCAAACAATGGGGATGCTAACAACAGTAATGCCAACTCCGGCATACAAGAGTTAGCCACACTTATTTCTGGATTGGTGAGCCAACTGACTCAGGCTAACCAGAACATTAACCAGAATCGAGGTGGTGCAAACCAGACAACTTGCACGTTCAAACACTTCAATTCCTGCAATCCCCTGAAATTCACGGGTGCTGAATCGGCCACTGGTCTGCTGCAGTGGTTCGAGAGTATGGAGAACACCTTCATCAACAGCGAATGTCCCGAGAATCTGAATGTTCGCTATGCCACCAGTGTTTTCCAAAAGAGAGCACTGACTTGGTGGAATGGGGAAAAACGAACTAGGGGAGTGGATGCTGCCTTAGCACTGACATGGACAGAGGTCAAGAATCTGATGACCACTGAATTATGTCCTAGAAGCGAGATGAGGAAACTGGAGACTGAGTTCTGGGAACTCAAACAAGATAGTGGCGAGAACGTCATCTACAATACTCAATTCCATGAGTATAGTCTGCTAGTGCCTCATATGGTGACACCCTTGGAGAGGGCGATTGAGAAATATATCGGCGGGCTGCCGGTACAGATTCAGGATACGGTCTACGGGAGTAATCCCAAAACACTGGAGGCTGCTATCCGTCTATCTGCAACTCTTACTGATAACCATGTGAAGAATGGGACTCTTACTCGGAAGGGACACAAGAAGACTGACACCAAGACTACTGCAAAAGAAGTCAAAACTGAAGTCAAGTCTGAAGCTGCTAGCTCATCCAAAAGTAGCAACAAGAAGAGGAAGACCAGAAACTTCATGGTCACTGCCCCTGCTGCCAAATCTGCGCAGCAATCCTCAAACAACTCAACTGCCAGGAATTTTACTGGGAACACTCCTCAGTGTAATACCTGCCGATATCATCACGCACCGAACTTGCCTTGTCGCGTCTGCAATAACTGCGGCAAGTTCGGTCATTTTGCTAACGTCTGTCGGAGTGCATCGCAAGCACAAAGGATGCAACATGCACCGCTTGCACTGCCAGCTCCTCCTGCACAACCTATTCCTGCTGTACCCATTCGCCAGTTACCTCAAGCACAGGCAAGAGCCTGTTATGAATGTGGTGAAGTGGGTCACTTCAGAAATCAATGCCCAAAGTTGACTGGAAATAATCAAAGGGTGGCAAGAGGCCGGGCTTTTCAGTTGAATGCTCCAGCTGCTCAAGCCAACCAGGATGTGGTCAACGGTACATTTCTGATCAACAACTCTTATGCATCTGTCTTGTTTGATTCTGGTGCCGATAGGAGTTTCGTTTCATATGATTTTGAATGCTTGCTTGGTAGAACACGTACATACTTAGATAAACCGTTTAACGTGGGAGTGGCTGACGGAAACACTATTGATATTGACACTGTTATTATCGGATGTACTGTGAACTTAAATGATCACGTTTTCCCGATTGATCTTATACCTATGCATCTTGGTAGCTTTGATGTTATCATTGGCATGGATTGGTTAGCCACCCACAAAGCGGAGATTGTATGCCATGAAAAGTATAGTCGTATTCCCTTACCTTCGGGTGAAACTTTGAGAATATTTGGAGAAACTGCTAGTAAAGGTCTTAAGCTTATGTCATGCACTAAAGCACACAAGTACCTTAGGAAGAAATGTATAGCATTTTTAGCTCATATTGTGGAGAAAAAGGATAAAGGAAAGAGAGTTGAAGATGTTCCTGTGATCAGAGACTTTCCAGAGGTATTTCCAGATGATTTGCCGGGTCTTCCACCAGAACGTCAAGTTGAGTTTCGAATCGACTTAGTACCTGGTGCGAACCCAGTCGCCAAAGCTCCCTACAGACTTGCGCCTTCGGAGTTGCAAGAATTGGCGAGCCAGCTGCAAGAACTTACCGATAAAGGATTTATTCGCCCGAGCCATTCGCCATGGGGTGCACCGGTCCTGTTCGTCAAGAAAAAGGACGGGTCATTCCGAATGTGCATCGATTACCGTGAATTGAACAAACTCACAATTAAGAATCGATATCCACTGCCGCGCATCGATGATCTCTTCGATCAGCTTCAAGGCTCGGCATGGTTTTCAAAGATCGATCTTAGGTCTGGGTATCATCAGCTTCGCGTACATGATGATGATATTCCCAAGACAGCATTTAGAACAAGATATGGCCATTATGAATTTCTGGTAATGCCCTTCGGCCTTACCAATGCACCTGCGGTTTTTATGGATCTCATGAACCGTGTTTGCAGGCCATACTTGGATAAATTTGTGATTGTATTCATTGATGATATTCTGATCTACTCAAAGACTAAGGGAGAACACGAGGAACACCTTAAGTTGGTTTTGGAGATCTTAAGAGAGGAGCGACTGTATGCCAAATTCTCTAAATGTGAATTTTGGCTTAAGGAAGTTCAATTCTTGGGGCACATAGTCAACGAATACGGTGTTCACGTGGATCCTGCGAAGATTGATGCTGTGAAGAATTGGAGTACACCGAACACACCCACGGAGATTCGATCATTTCTCGGACTTGCCGGTTACTATCGGCGGTTCATCTCGAATTTCTCCAGGATTGCTGTCCCTCTCACTGCTTTGACTCAGAAGAATAGGCCATACGAGTGGGGACCAAAGCAAGAAGAGGCATTTCAGACTTTGAAGCAGAAACTTTGTGATGCTCCTGTCTTGACATTGCCTGATGGAAATGATGATTTTGTAGTCTATTGTGATGCATCCAACTTAGGTCTCGGTTGTGTTCTCATGCAACGAGGAAAGGTTGTGGCTTATGCATCAAGACAATTGAAGATTCATGAGAAGAACTACACTACACACGACTTGGAACTAGGTGCAGTCGTGTTTGCTTTGAAGATATGGAGACATTATCTTTATGGCACAAAATGTGTAGTCTTTACTGATCATAAGAGTTTGCAACATATTCTGAATCAGAAAGAGCTCAATATGAGACAACGGAGATGGGTTGAACTGTTGAATGATTATGACTGTGAAATTCGCTACCATCCTGGTAAGGCGAATGTAGTAGCAGACGCGCTTAGTCGCAAGAGTCAAGTTCAGATCCATAGTGTCCGAGTGCACAATAGTCTCCGAAATGATGTTCTCACAGCCCAACAACACTCATTTGCTCAAGATAATTTGAAGAATGAGATGTCTTGCGGGGCTGAAATCTTATTGGAAACAAAGGATGATGGGTTAATGTATTACTTGAATCGATTGTGGATACCGAACAGGGGTGATCTCAGGATGGTTATCATGAATGAAGCTCATAAGTCTCGTTACTCAATCCATCCAGGTTCTGACAAGATGTATCAAGACCTTAGGGGCTTGTACTGGTGGCCTGGAATGAAGAAGGATATTGCTGAATATGTGTCTAAATGCCTTAACTGTGCCAAAGTCAAGGCCGAACATCAGCGACCTTCGGGATTGTTATTACAACCAGAGATACCGATGTGGAAGTGGGAGAATATTTCCATGGATTTCATTACTAAACTCCCACGAACCACAAACGGTAAAGATAGCATTTGGGTTATTGTTGATAGATTGACTAAGTCGGCTCATTTCTTACCGATACGCGAAACTTACCCTGTGCGGAAGTTAGCTCGTATCTACATTGATGAAATCATTAGCCGACATGGTATTCCCCTAAGCATAATATCGGATCGTGATGCTCGTTTCACGGCACGATTTTGGGAATCACTTCATGAAGCTTTTGGAACAAGACTGGATCTTAGCACCGCTTATCATCCTCAAACGGATGGTCAAACGGAGCGAACGATTCAGACACTGGAAGACATGTTAAGAGCTTGTGTCATCGATTTCGGTGGAAATTGGGATAACCATCTACCATTGATTGAGTTCTCGTATAACAACAGTTATCACGCGAGCATTGGTATGGCACCGTTTGAAGCTCTGTATGGCAGGAAATGTCGGTCACCTATTTGTTGGACCGAAGTCGGCGATTCGCAGATCACTGGTCCTGAGATTATTCAGGAAACGACTGACAAGATCCGCCAGATCCGTGACAATCTGTTAGCTGCTCGCAGTCGACAGAAGAGCTACGCGGATAAAAGAAGAAAACCTTTGGAGTTTGAAGTGGGAGATATGGTATTACTTAAAGTGTCGCCTTGGAAGGGCATTGTTCGATTCGGAAAGAAGGGGGAGCTTGCTCCACAATATGTTGGCCCTTTTAAGATCCTTGAACGGATTGGGAAGGTTGCTTACAAATTGGAACTTCCTCCTGAACTTAGTAATGTGCATCCGACGTTTCACGTGTCCAATCTAAGAAAGTGCTTAGCTGATCAGGATCTTCAGGTGCCACTCGATGACATCCGCATCGATGATACCATGCACTTTGTTGAAAAACCAGTGGAGATAATGGATCGCGAGGTTAAACAGCTCAAACGCAGTAGAATTCCAATTGTCAAGGTACGTTGGGAATCGAAGCGGGGTCCAGAATTCACATGGGAGCGGGAAGATCAGATGAAGCTTAAGTACCCACATTTATTCACTACGGTCACTCCAAGTTGAATTTCGGGACGAAATTCCTTTAACTAGGGGAGACTGTAACATCACTGTACTTTCGGTTGTCCGTACGTCCGTACATCCGTACGAATGTACTGTTACGACTGGATATTTATAATTATTAATGATTGAGATTATTGATTACATTACTGATATTATCACTGTTGCTGGTATACATGATTATAATTTATTATACGCATAAACCACGGGAAGTTTAGTTGTAATTCAACTACACAGACCCGTAGTGTTATTGCAGTTAAATATTACTGATGATGAAGGATTATTGGTTGAGAATTGATTTGTGATGGAACTGGGAGTTTGTTGGAGTCTGGTTACTAAACGTAGTCAAGGACCCATGGTCATGGTTTATCGAAATAGCGGTGGGACGGTGGCTAGGGCAGTTGCGACTGACCCTTACATATGCCCTATATATATGCATATTTCGGTCTATCATGGATGTGTCAGTGACTAGGGTTTAGTGGGTTTTGGTTTGGGGAAATGATAATAGTAAAGTTATTAAATAATGGGAATTAATTACGCGAAGTGAGGTTACGAACGCTATTTAATCGCGAATATTAATTTAGAAATATTAACTTAATAATGTATTCGCGCGGGTGACGATTCACGCGAATATAATTATTAGGAATAATATTCTAAAACGATATTCCATAAATCATAGATCAAATCGAAATGCGATACGAGCATCGGATTCGCAAAGGTGACGATCTTTACGAATACGTGCGCGAGTAACGCGTTTCGACGAGATCAGTAAATAATATTTAATGTTATTAAATTAATATTTGTGAACTTAAAACGTTTATTAGGAATCACAACCTAAAACGTTTTCGAATAAATTATTTATTTAAATAATTATTTAACGAAAACGAAACGGAATTTATTTTACGAAACAATTTCTTTAAGCTTATTTTAATTAAACAAAACTAATTTATTCAAAACGATTTATTGTTTTAAATATGTTACGATAGAGAACCGGGCATGTTACATTTCACGCGTATTAAACGAGACATGTTACGAGACAAAGGGTATTTAGAAATCATGATAATTAATGAAACCATATTATTATTTAAACACTTTTTATTTAAATATGTTTAACGAGGAAAAACCGAGTTTTATTTTGTTTTATCGCGATAAAAACGGGACCGAGCACACGGGGATTACACGCGATATAAGAAAGAAGATGTAGCCTCTTCTTTCTCATTTCCATCTCCATCTCTCTCTCACTAACTCACAAAAACGCACACCCTTTCTCTCTCTAACTTCTCTCTAACATTTCGGGCTCGTTTCTTGACGAAATCGGGAGATCTTGACGCCAAAACGACCACAAGATCGAGAGGAACAAGAATCTACAAGAAAACTCTGCGTTTAACAGCCCATTCGAGGTAAATCTGAGAAATTCTTTTGGGGTTTTGCTAGAAAACGTGTTATGTTTATGATTCTTAACTTTGACCATGATTAGGGTTTTAGAACCTGTAAATCGTAATAGTAATGATAGATAGAAGCTGTGGATGTTATGCAAAGGATAGAACTCGACGAGAGAAGATGATGGTCTACAGGTTCGGTGGACTGGTGTTGGTTTTGCTGCAATACAGCCACGAACCAAAGGGGGGTTCGCCTAAGGGAATTGGTGGCCGAACCCTAACCCTTCACGAACCCTACTCCTTCTCTTGGCCGAACCATGCAGGCACTCCACAGCGAACCCTAGCGAACCTAGCCAGTCCGACGAACCCTAGCTGGGCGGGAAAAAGGCGAGCCGAACCCTGCCAGGCAGACATGCCACCGGCGAACCCTTGACCTGTTTGGCCGAACCCTGGACCAGCTGGCAATCACAAACCCTCACGAACCTCAGACAAGGATGCAGCGAACCTTAGCATATAACTAGGGCCGAACCTTGCTGCTTCTTCTTGGCCGAACCATATTAATCCAACAAGCCTCTAAGGGCCGAACCTTGGGGCTGGAACTACGGTCTTTTAGCCGAACCCTAGTGTTAAAACTTCTATTGGGCCGAACCTTGGCTGTATTTTGCCAAGGGTTCGCTGCCCAAAAAGGGAAGCCCGACCTAGTTTCGATTAATTAGGGGTTAAAGGATAAATAGAGAACACGATTCATATACATATACGTATGTAGAAACACATGCATGCATGCAATAAAATTTCTAGTTACCACCTTTATTTTAATGTTTATAAATTGCAAATTTAGAATTTTCATACATTAAATATGATTGATGAACAAGTTAATTTGGTTCTTAAATCTAAATTATATATTGTTAACTTGGATATCATGATGATTAGAATTATCTAAAGCATGCATGCGAGTACACATACATGTATATATACATTTGTATATGAATGTGTGTGGGTAACATAAGGGTTTATCATGGAATTATCTTCATTAGGTAATTAAGCTATCATGTATGAATCCATAATCAAGAATGAAATCATGTGTTACAAACTTAACTTTGATAATAGAACTAAGTTAAAGGGGCATGAGTAATTTTAAGTAAACACTTAAGATCGCTTAATTAAATGAAGACACGTATACTTATAATCATGAAACACAATAATCACAGATTTGTTGAGTTGACTTTGAGTTTACATACGCGAGCGCGCATAATACGAGAACCCGAATTCTAAGGACTTCAGGTGAGTTCTCATAACCTCCCTTTCTTTAAACTGTTTTTGGTTTTAAAACTCGGAGGTGAAACATGTATACCGGTTTAAATATTATTTTGATAACACAAGGATAATACCTGTTTATCATTATGATATTCATGTTATGAATTATCACTGATTGTCGTTATTATTCATCCGTGTAAATATTGTTATTGATTTCGGTCAATAACAAAGATTACATGTATTGTCACGTGGATGATTTCCACATCCGTGAATCATTGCCTTTGACTTCGGTTAATTGCTTTGACTTCATGTATTGTCACGTGGATGAGTTCCACATCCGTGAAGTATTGCTCTTGACTTCGGTTAATTGCTTTGACTTCATGTATTGTCACGTGGTTAGCGACCACTCCATGATTCATGTATCTAACTTATGTTAAATACATAAGGAATCATGTATAGTCACGAACATTGATTGAGAATATAATTGATTGAGTTTGGTTGATTTGTTGTGGATTGATTGCCTATATTTGATTATGATTATTTGTGATTGGCTATGATTGATTTGGTTATGTGGTTATGTGATTTTGTATGTGTTTGGCTGTTGAATTGATGGATGTATGTTGGATTATCTCATACAGGTATTCATATGGATTTTCTCAAAGAAGATCATAAGTTTTAAACCCGTTTTAAACAAAGCATTTTATAAAACCATTTTAAGCATAAACTTTTAAACGCATTTTACTAAAACATTTTTAAATATAAAAACTTATGATTACTCACCAACTACTTTTGTAGTTGACACTTGATTTTCTTACATGTTTCAGGTGATGGAGACAAGTAGGAATGAAGAGAGGATCTCTTCTATTTTGGACATCATCATCATATAGGATCTTGGACTTAGTTAATTAACTAAATTTCTGGCGATTAGAGTTTAGTTAGTTTAACTAAATCTTTTGTGTATTTGACATACTTGATTCATGATAAACATGATTTTTGTGTAATTATTGTGGTTGATTAAATGATATATGATGATATGATTTAGATGCCCATGAGCTTGTGAACAATCTACACATCCCTCGTGGCATCCCGATGATTCCGCCGTCGGTCGGGGTGTTACAACCTTAACCTCATTAACTCCACATGTAATATCCGGATCGGTATGCTTATATATAGGACATATGTAGGGTCGAACTTACCGCCCGCCCAGCCACCGTCCCACCACATACTAATCCATATATGACACTGTTGTTAATGATAGTTAAGCATTTTTACCCTTCTCATTTAACCCAAAAATCCTTCTGTTCTTTGTCCCTGTAATTACAATCATTTGAAACCCATATTGATTTCATAAGTTCATCACACAATATGATCAACCACAGTAATTGTAGAAACAGTTATAAATGCTTAATTAAATAAATAAATAAACATTTTATAAAATCTAAGTCCTAATGATTGGGCCTTGGTCAACTCGAGTAGACTAGTCTATCAATCAAGGTTCTTAGTAGTTAGGGAATTCTGTAAATATCATCAAACATATGACCTACAAATCAAACGGTCTAGCTAGGACTTCTTGAAATGTAGGATTTCTTGTTTCGTTCTTGATTCGTTGTTTTGGCATATGTTATCTCTGATATTTCCCAGATTTTCCCTTGAAAATGATTTATTGATTCGTCTGATTCTGTCACAAGGTGTACTTGATTCGTTGATCATGGAATACTAGATTCGTTGATCAAATGTACTCTTGATTCTTTGTTCATCAAACACTTGACTTGTTGAACATCGAATATTAACTTTGCAAAGATAGTTTCGTTTGATTCGTTGAACTTCCGCACTTGTTTTGTCAAAATAGTTTCGTTTGATTCGTTGAACTCACACACTTGATTTATCAAAATGTTTTGTTTGATTCGTTGAAATCACCCACTTGATTCGTCAAAATGTCTTGTTTTGATTCGTTGAAATGACACACTTGTTTCGTCAAAATGTTTCGTTTGATTAGTTGAAATGTTTAGTTTAACCCAATTATCCACTTAAATTATAAGCAGATGAATTTAGTAAAACCTGCATAAAATTCACCTAGACATGATTCTAGGTTAACAATTTACATATAAAAACATATGTTAAATAAAAGCATTTAAGTAAACAATTTAAACGAACAGTTTACGCATGCTTCTCAGCCCCGCGTTTTAAAACAAAATGTTAGAAAAGGGGCAATGAACTCACCTGTGTTGATGTCTAATGTACTATCACAGAATGCGCACTCTTGTTTGTAAGCTAAGTATCTTCAGTTCCTGAGTTGTTTTATAAGAGTTTGAATACTATAAGTACGCGTATCAGTAGTCGTATCTAAGGTTTAGTCTCGGGGTGTGTAACTAAGTGTCCTAATGTACTAAGTGTCCCTATGATCTAATCTAACTTAATTACCCTTTTTAGACCCATTCCCATAATTAGTTATAGCAATTTACTTGTAAATTTTTACAAAATTTGGGCAGAGTTTCCTTTGTTTTCTATTCGAAACCAGACAATCAAAATTGTCTATTTTACAACAAATTCCCAATCATTTATAATACAATTATCTTTTATAAATACATAAACTCAAAACAAACCAATGACATTTATGAAAATATAACCATTAACTATCCATTGATGTTATTTCTTTATTAAAATTGCCATTTCTTGACTTAAATTTGGTATTTACCATGTGATGGGCTTAACTAAGCCCATTGGGCCCAATTGAGTCCAATATTCAGATTTGAGTTCTTTGCTTTCCCATGGATCCCAATTCAAGTTCGTTATTTGTAATTAGTCCTTTCCTAGGGTTAAGTGTTAATATTAAACTAACACCTAATCTTTAAGTCTTTATCAACTTTCAATGGTAACTTGAATTATGATAAAGTGAGTTTTCATGGAATTGAACATCCCACATCATTCCCATGCACGCAACTAAGTTTCCATGCATGGTTCGTACATGACTCGCTCCTTGTACATGGAAGAACATATAATTTCTAAGGTATTTGAATTTTTAAAACATGAAAGCAGCGAACCTAATGAGGTTTATCAAAGGTTCGGCTAGTATAGTAACAAGGTTCGCTCGATCTCATGTAGGTTCGACTAAGTAGAGGGTTCGGCTATGAGTAACAGGTTCGGTGTAGTTAAACAGGAACCCTGGGTTCGTAAGTCCAAAGGGTTCGGCCATAGTTCCTAGGTTCGTGACCAAATTGGTTCGTCCAACAAGGTAAAGGTTCGGCAGTTTAAGAAGCTTACAGGTTCGCAGCTAGAAGCTTTGCATGGCCATGGTTCGGCCAGCAGGTTCGCGGGTTCTCAGAGGGTTTGGCTGAGTTAATGGCAACAGGTTCGTGGCATGGGTTGCAGGGTTCGGTGCTGCACATCCACAGGTTCGTTGCAGAGGTGAGGCTTCGGCTGCAGAAGGTTCGCCCAACCACAAAAGGTTCGGCTAAGGGCTGTTGGTTTCGGCCGATGGTTCCACGAACCTGTAGAGGTTTAGACATCACCATCTTCACTCTAGGAGGCTTGACCTGTTACAAAACCCATTCCTAACACTACCTAAACGTGTATAACACCAATCGATTAATAATACAAAACCCATATGGATCGTGAATCACACACACTAAACCGAATTTAAATTGAATGTTTACCTCAAATTCCATGGATGAATGCTGGTATTTCTTGTACTTTCGTGATCTTCGTGGATTGGTGGTCGTTTTGGCACTTCGTTTGCTTGAATCCACAAAGAAATGAGCTCAAATTCTTAGAGAGAAGGTGGTTTCTTGAGAGAAAACTAGACAGAGAGGTAAAACGAGATTGAGAGAGAGAAAGAGTGAAATGGTGGTGGTGGTGGTGGTGGTTGTGGTTGTGGTGTATTAAATGCCACATTTAATGTTTCAAACACTCGGTGGTTCGGTCTCCTTCGGTTTCGCGTAAAATGTCGATTTCTCGTGTTTTTGTCACGAAACGACACGGTTTATAAAATATGATTTATAAAATTATTCTAAGTTGTGATTCCTAATAAATTAACTAATATCTTCTATTTATTTTAAATTTTAAAATATTAATTTATATTTAAATCAAAATGTACGGTCGTCGCGCGTATTCGTTCGAATCGTCACTCGTACGAATACGACGATAACTATACTTTTCATTCTTGTTTTCTAATTATCGGATATCATTCAGAATGTTAAACTGTCAGATTTATTCGTACAGATCGACACCTATACGGATAACCCGTCAATTTAGTATTCGCATAACAACATCCGTGTGTTTTGTTCTGTAAAGCCTCACATACGTTTATACATAGTAATTCCTAACAAATAATCTCATGTTGGTTCTGTGTTGCCAGATAATTATCTGACTCAAGAACCATAGTTCTGGACTTGTTTATGTTAAATGTTTCTGAACTTGTTGTTTGGTAACCCAAAATGATAATGACAACTGATATGAATATGAAATGTACTGAAATGTGTGTAGTTCATACCTGTTTACTGTTCATGTCACTGTTTAAGATCACTGTTCCGGCACCGGTTCCGGCACAGGTGTTACAGGGATTGAGATGTCCAAAGGAGAGGTCAACAAAAAGCTCTTGAACTCGTTTCCTTACAATTGAAATTGCAACTGTACCACGATCAAACGATCCAAAGACATGTACAAAACCTCTCTGAGTGAGTTAATCTCAATTATCAACTCCTATGACATGGATGACAAGCAAAGAGCCCTCAATCATGCCAGTTCTATGGGCATTGCACCAGCATCAGAGAATACTGCTCTTTTGTCAGCCATTAACTTTCAAGCATCAGGGTTGCAACATTATCAAGCTCCTTCATCATAGTCTATTCCATTTGAGACTGCATTTCTTTCATCTGGGCAAGCTAGTTCAGTGCCCAAGTTCAGTCCGGAGAGCGAAGAGAATCTGTTGCTGTTCAAGGGGTTTATGAACGGTTACAACGCATTTATTGCTGGACAATTGGCACCTGCCAATCTTACTCAAGATAACCTAGAGCAGATTAACCCGGCAGATGTTCAAGAAATGGACATTTCGTGGCAAATGGCAATGGTAGTCTTCCGTGCAAAGAAGTTTATCAAGAAATATGGAAGGAACAGTTTCGGCAACAACCCGGGGAAGAAGCTGGGTATTGATAAGTCAAAGTTGCGATGCTACAATTGCGATCAACCGGGTCATTTTGCCAAAGAGTGCAAGTAGCCAAAGGTGGTTAAGGAAGGTGAAAAGAGGTCGGATAAGAAGGCTGAAGTTGCTGCTGGAGGAAGTGCTAGTACGTCTAAAGCACTGGTGACTCAAGAAACAGACTCCTATGATTGGAGTGATCAAGTGCAGGAATTGGAGTTGACCCTGAGTCATGCTTTTATGTAAGAGGTGGATGAGAAGCAGAATTAGGTAACCCAAAATCTTTGCTCCACTTCTTGCATTGATAAAGTCTTTAAATACCGTTCGCATAATGCGGACTTGATCAAGGAGGTCACCAAACTTAAGTACTTTAACTCTGAATTTTTTAAGAATAAAGCACTTTTCAAAAGGAAACTTGACACTGAAAGGCGTGATATTTCACAATTAAAAGAATTATTAAGTGATAAAGAGTCCAACTATCGAGACGCAAGACGTCAGATAGATGAACTCACTTCAGAGTTGGAGCATCTTAAGTCTCAATTGCCTAAATCAAAAATTCAAGTTGATAAATATGAGTTTGCTAGTACTGCAGTGGCCAATATGATTGATGTCCAGTGTAGGAGAAAGGTCAAAATTGGGATTGGTTTTACTGAGGTGAAACCTCCGTTTAACCACAACTACTCCATCATGCCCAATATCAACACATCAGTTGATGATCTGTTGTTGAAATCGGACCAAAGGTTTGATTTCATCACTGGTTCTAGCAAACCAGTTCCTTTGACAACAGATCCAGTTGAGACCAGCCCCAATATTTCTGATGATTCTGAGGTGTGTGCAGATAGATTAAATGATACAGGTGTGAGGGGGAAGATTGAAGAAAGAAGTGCCGGGAGGAGCACCGAGCGTTCAACATCATTTTGAACATCACCTTTTACTCCAAAAACTGATTTTGTTGGAAGATTTGATGAAATTAAAATTAAACCTAACGAGATGTCTAAAAACTTTAATTCAACTTTTAATAAGAATGATGTTATTTTGGAATCAATTTCTTCTTGTTTGCATCAGGAGTACAAGGGTCATTCCACAATCACCAAAGAGGCAGGTTCAAAGTTGAACCCTAACTGTGAACCTTTTGTTCCAACTGGGTCATTGGAACAAGCCTCTACAAGTTCTTTCTCTGGTCATAGTGATTGTGATGTTAAACCTTTTGACCCAAAGGAATTTCATGAGAAGGTATGTTGTTTTGCATGTGGTAGACCAGGCCACATTGCCAGAAATTGTCTGCACAGACCTACTGAATTCTTCTATGGGAAGAATCAGAAGGTCACACCCAAGGCCAAACCTACTATCAGATCAATGAACACTGACCAATCCTCAAAGCCTAGGGTGACACCTCAGAAGGTACCTTAGAAGCCTTCCACTGCCAAGAAGGCAAAATCAGTTAATCAAAATCCATCTAGTTCTCAAAAGCAAAAATCAAAGTGTTTTAAAACTAAAAGCAAGTCACAGTGGAATAACAATCCACCAATGAAACCACCTTTAAAACCAATTGACCGTGGCAGTGGTGTAAGGCCAAAAATTGTTAAGGCCAAATCAGTCAAACCTAAAGGGGTTCGCAAGAAAGAACTTGTTGTTTCACCTGTACCGAAACCTGTTATGGTTTGGGTACCCATCTCTCATTGATTGCATGTGTAATGCAGGGACAGCCAAATAAGCTCAAAAATTTTTGGTATGTGGATAGTGGCTGCTCCCGGCATATGACTGGGGATTTCTCTCAGTTACATGAAGTCAAACCCTTCAATGGAGGATACGTCTCATTCGCTGGAGACAAAGGAGGAAAGATAAGCATGAAGGGCGCAGTGACTAATGAAACTCTCAGTTTTGAATATGTGTATTACGTTGAAGAGCTCAATCACAGTTTATTGAGTGTCTCTCAGATTTGTGACAAGAGCTTCTCAACACACTTCACAAACAAGGAGTGTCTTATTCTAAAGCCCGGATTTGTTGTGCCTGAGAAGTGGATCTTGATGAGGACTCCTAGAATCAATAATGCCTAAATCATCAATATGAATTCAGATTCATTTACTGAGAACACCTGCTTGTTATCAAAGGCATCGGAGCATGATTGTCTACTTTGGCATCGCTGACTGGGTCACGTCAACCTGAAGAATCTCAACCGAATTGCTAAGGGAGATCATGTTATCATCTTACCTTCTAAATACTTCTCCACAATTGAGAAGTGCATCGCGTGTGCCAAGAGGAAGCAACATAAGAGACCCCACAAGCCTAAGTTGTTCAACTCTATCTCATCGATTCTGCAAATTCTTCACATGGATCTCTTTGGGCTAGTCAACGTTATGAGCATGGGGAAGAAATCATATTGTCTGGTTGTGACAGATGATTATTCCAGATTTACTTGGGTGTTCTTTCTGGCCAAGAAAGACAAGACACCAGAGATGCTGAAGAAGTTCATCACCTTGATCGAAAATCAGAAGAACTTAAAGGTTAAGGTGATCAGAACCGACAATGGCACTGAATTTAGAATTCAGACTCTTGTTGATTTCTGCGATGAGAAGGGGATTGCTCAGCAATACAGTGCAGCACGTACACCTCAACAAAATGAAGTTGCTGAAAGGAGGAACAGAATGCTCATTGAAGCTGCTCGAACCATGCTGTCAGAATCCAAGTTGCCGATATTCTTCTGGACCGAGGCTCTTAACATAGCTTGTTATGTTCAAAATCGAGCACTGCTGAACAAACGCCATTAGAAGACCCCTTATGAGATCTTCTTCAACCAGAAGCCTAAAGTTAGTCATTTCAAGTCATTCGGGTGTCCGTGTACTCTCTTCCATACTGAGCCGAATCATAAGTTTGAGGACAAGGCTGATGAGTGTTACTTTGTGGGCTATTCATCAGAAAATGGTGCCTACCGGGTGTACAACAAGAAGACCCGGATGATTGTGGAATCATATCATATCGATTGGCAAGAGATGAACACCACAGACGCCGGTTCTGGTCCAAACTGGTTGTTTCAGTATGATTCTAATTTCGAGCCCTACAACACTATCGAGTTGACTACGTTCCATGTGATCCCAAGCTTCTGACGGTTGATCCTCCAGGCATGTACGATCGGGCCCCTCTAGTTCAGCCTACCCCTATCAATGAAGTCATCCCATCAGATCCTGATACTTCTCAATCTGTTCAGCCACTCCCAGAGACTGATCAAGCTTCATCTTCTTTTCACCAAACTTTTGATAATCCACTGTTCTCAGACCACATTCCTGAGGTACACTGTGTGGATCATGAAGCCGAAGCTAGTGAAACAGCTCCAGTAAACAACATTTCTTCCTCTAGTGAAGACCAGATAAACCACATCAGCAATCTGCTTGATAATATGGCAGTGGAGGAAGTACCAAACCTAAGCATCAACAAGAATCATACAGTGGAAAACATTATTGGACCTCTTTCAGAAGGAGTTATCACACGAAGGCGGTCCATTCCAGCTCAGAACACCTTGCCTGAAAGCAATCTCACACGAAGTCAATCAGGTCTGATTAATTCTTGTATGTATTCCTATTTTATTTCGCAGGTCGAGCCCAAGAATGTCAAGATGGCTCTTAAGGAGTCTAGCTGGGTTGAGGCGATGCAGGAAGAACTGATGCAGTTTTAGAAGCTCAAAGTGTGGAATCTGGTTCCATTGCCCAAGGGGAAGCTGCCAATTGGAACCAGATGGGTTTTTAGAAACAAAAGGGATGATTCAGGGGTGATTATCAGGAATAAGGCATGTTTGGCAGTACAGGGCTTCTACCAACAAGAGGGGATCGACTATAAAGAAGTTTTTGCACCAGTTGCGAGACTTGAGGCTATAAGGATCTTCTTGGCCTATGCTTCCTACATGACCTTCACATTGTATCAAACGAATGTGAAGACTGCTTTCTTGCATGGAAAGGTCAAAGAAGAGATTTACGTGTGCCAGCCCCCAGGATTTGAGGATTCGCAGCATCCTGATCATGTTTACAAGTTAGACAAAGCCCTTTATGGTCTTCATCAAGCACCTCAAGCATGGTATGCTACTCTTACAGATCATCTGCTTGCTCAAGGATATACCCGCGGAGCCATTGACCAGTCATTGTTCGTTCGCAAGGATAAGGACGATCTGATTCTTTTCCAAATCTACATGGATGATATTATTTTTGGTTCCACAAGCTCGGTGCTATGCAAGGAATTTGAAGAAGTGATGAAGAAAAAATTTGAGATGAGTGCGATGGGAGAAATGACCTTCTTCTTGGGTATTCAGGTAAAGCAAGATCCGAAGGGCGCGCTGATTCATCAAGGCAAATATGTTACTAATATTCTGACAAAGTTCAAGATGTTGGACTCCAAGCCTGCATCTACTCCAATGGCTGATCGTCCGGTCTTAACCTCGGATTCTGAGAGTGAAGATGTTGATCAACACCTCTACCGCTCGATGATTGGCTCATTGATGTACCTGACCGCCAGCCGACCTGACATCATGTTCTCTATGTGTTAGTGTGCCAGATATCAAGCCAATCCGAAGGCTTCTCACCTGATCGCTGTCAAGAGGATCTTTCGTTACCTTGTCGGGAAACCTCGTCTCGGCTTGTGGTACCCCAAGAACTCTGAGTTTCGTTTACATGCTTACTCTGACGGTGATTTTGGTGGTCGTAACTTAGACAGGAAATCCACCATGGGAGGATGTCAATACTTAGGAGATCACCTTGTCTCATGGCAATGCAAGAAACAGACAACCATGTCTACATCCACTGCGGAAGCGGAGTATGTTGCTGCTTCCAGTTGCTGCTCTCAGGTTATATGGATGCAACAGCAGCTCCTCGATTACGGTTTGAATTTTCTTAACTCTCCTATCTATTGTGGCAATGAAGCTGCCCTTCAGATCGTCAAGAATCTAGTACGACACTCCAAAGCTAAATACATTGAAATCCGGATTCACTATATCCGCGACTTTTTCGAACGAAAACTGATTCATCTTGAAAAGGTCCATACAGATGATAATTTGGCGAATCTTTTTACAAAATCGTTCAATACAGCTCAATTTCACCACCTCCTTGCATCTCTCAAACTAATAAGTTTTGATTAAGACAGTTTTGTAAATATTATAAAATTTGTGTTTTGTTTTACTTTAATCTTTATATCACAAATTTAAGGGGAGAAAATTTACAAAAACAACAAAAAGATTTTCGGTCTTTGAGTCAAAAATTTACAAAAACAACAAAAATATTTTCGGTCTTTGAGTCAAAAATTTACAAAAACAACAAAAAGATTTTCGGTATTTTGAGTCAGTCTAAGTTGATCTACAGGTTTAGTGGGAGTGAATTTTAAGAAAACAACAAAAAGATTTTACATTTTCAAAATTTAAGAAAATAAAAAAATATTTTGATTTGGATGGTTAAAGTAAAGCGGTTCAAAACGGAAGTAAAATAACTTTTGACACTCAGAAATTCACTACCTAAAAGTAATTTCTAAAGCATAACAACTTTGGATAACTATAATTAACTAAGAAGTTAAAACAAGTTTTTCCAAAATGAAAGAAATGGGCATGATCATTCAAAAATATAAATTAGAGAGAAGTAAGGAAAATCAGATAATCGGATAAATGTAACAACTATTTGACTTTTTGTATAAATCCTCAAGTCAAAATGAGATTGTGTTTTGATAAACTTGAAACAATTTGAAAAACTCGGGCATTTTCTATGTTTTGTGCAAGCAAAGAGCGGAAAATACTTACTGAAGCATCTTCTGCTTTACGTAAGCAAAGACCTGGATGTGTGACGTTAAGACCAATGTGCCTGCAAATCAGTAAAGTAAAAGATGCCAATGAGCACAAAGATGATAGAACCCCCCCCTTCTTGTTCTTGATTCTAATCTAATTGATCTGTTCTTTTCTTTCCTCATCCTAAACTCCGTCAAAACCTTTTAAGTTCGTTGAAACACAATCAACGTTTGATACAAAATATTTTACAAAATTGATAGGTTGCATGATAATCCGGTTCTACAGTCTAACTATTCATAAACTTCCCAAAAGTAGTTTCAGAAAAACCGTTAGAAAGCCTTTGATCATAAGTCTTAACTCTGAGTTATGGATTAACAAGTGGAAATTATTGGTGGAGTATAATTATTTTTAAGGTTGGGTTTCATAAGAAATTATTTTAAGGTGGTCAAATTTTTGACACAGATTTGATCCCACGAAATCGACCCGACTTAACTTTGAACTCGTCCAAAGTTTCTGATTTTGTTTTGTTTTGTTTTGTTTTGTTTTGTTTTGTTTTGTTTTGTTTTGTTTTGTTTTGTTTTGTTTTAAAAGTTAGAAAATGTTTGAAAAATTAATAATGTTACTCGAAATCATACTCGAATTCGAGTACACGAAAATTCGTGTACACGAATCCAGCCTATAAATAGACCGAAGACGTTTAATTTCGAGTACCATTCGACTTCGCATACGATTTGGGTTTTCAATAGGCAATCTCGTTTTCTAAACTTTGTTTTCGAAATCCACTCAACTAGATTGTAGATCACCCTTAGGCGGTTATAGGTATAGATTTTCATTAAGTTTCATCCATTGAATCAAAAGTTATGGATCAAAAACTATTTTCGAATACTTTGTACCGTTAACAGATAGATTTTTGCAAAATTAGTCTTGAAAAACTCAAAATTAAAAGGGGATCTTCTAGTATGTTGGTCGCCTATTAATTCCGAGCATTTCGAGTATAATTGGGTGTTCTAAGGAGCAAAATTGAAAAGGTTGTGAAGATTTTGATGTTCTTGAATTCTCAAATTTCGAATACCACTGAATTTCGAATACATTTGAAATTTCGAATAAATCCTGATTTGGAATACACCTCAAAGTTTCGAGTAGTATTCTTTTCGACTACATTTCAGATTTTGAATAAGTCTCTATTTTCGAATACCTGTATTGTTCGAATATGTCTTGAATTTCGAGAACATCCTAACTTCGCGAACTTTTAAACACTAGAACTGATTTCGAAGTTTTCCTATCTCCTTGAACTCGAACTAGAACAGATATGTGTTATGCTTTGACTTTCACTTCGATTTTGACTAACTTGACTTGTTTTATTTTCAGATGGCTGTCTTGCGATTCGTCTCTGATCATAACATGTCAGCATATCTCGGAGATCTACCTGCAAAGCATTCAATGTTCAAGAGTTTAGTCGATGGACTGATATTATCGCCGGTGAACTATGCTATAATGGGGCATCCAGACATCATTGCAGAGTACATCCAGAGCTTCTAGAGTTCAATTTCTGAGCACACGGATGCCAATGGAACTATCAGTCTCATCGGGAAGATTCAAGGCCAACCCATCATTATTACCGAGCAGCTTCTAAGGGAGTGCCTTCAGTTTGGAGACAAAGCTACCAATGATCATGATCTGGTTAACCGGACAGTTTATCAGATGGGGCACAAAGGAGTATACCCTCCTATCGAGAAGAAGCTATTGCACCCATACTGGAGATACTTAGCCCATGTGGTTACTTAGTGCCTTTCAGGAAGGAAAGGGGGTTATGATGTACTCAATCAGACCCTCAGTTCATGTTTGGTAGCTTTGGGTTTGGGAGTTGACTTCAACTTCTCTAAGATGATCTTCAAAGACATGCACGCCAACATTAAAGGGAAGAGGAAGGAGAGGTTTTTGGCGTTTCCCCGTTTACTGCAGATAGTCATCAACACGAGACACCGTAACCTTGTTCCCACTATCGGCACTCTAGGGATCAAGAGGATAAGAGATGATATTTTTTCTTACATGACTATGAACAAGAGAGGGAAGAAATAGTATATTGGGGAGCATCCTCTCATCAAGTTTAGGAGATTTGTGGGTGCTAATGCAGTTGAGGATGAGCAAGGAACTCCAGTTGCTATTGTTGCAGAGGAACATGATACCCCTCCTACCAGCACAAGCACCCAAGCCGGCGCAACTGTCGAGGAACTCATTTCTGAGTCATCGTCATCGAGTGAGGAGATTGTCATCCCTCCTCTCACCAGGGCAGAAAGGGAAGATATTCAGGATGCCGATTATGCACCGACTCCTGAGTCTTCGCCTAAGAAGAAGAGGATAAAAATGATGTCGAAGCGACCAAAGGACCCGAGACTGATGAAGAAGACAACTGGTTCATCTTCCTCCACTCCTGCTCAGATTCCACAACCTCCACCTCATACATAGTCATCTATTCCACCCACTCAGCCCAAGCAACCTACTCAGCCTAAACCACCGACTCAGCCAAAACCACCCACACAACCCATTAAACCCATAACCACCACTCAAATTCCTATTCCACCTCCACCACCACCTGTCGATACCACCCAAACCACATCACCACCACCTCACACCCAACTCACATCCCTCACCCAGAGATACCACCATCACCAGGCAGGAGTCGAAGGAACAAAGGCAAGGCACTCATGCGCACGCCTTCGCCCTATGCGCCTGATAGGTCTTCGGTAGATGTTGTCTGGCTACAAGAGAGAGTCTTTTTGCTAGAGAAGGACTCCATTACTAAGGATGAGAAGATTGCTGAGCTACAGGGAACCATCATCAGAATCTGTGAGATGTTCAGAAGATGTATTCGAGATGTTAATCGCCTGGAAAGTCAAAATTTGATTTTGAAGGAGGCAATTGAGAAACTGACGGGCAAACCACTTATTGAAGAGGATGATGATGAAGATGATGATGACAATGATGATGACAAGGTCTATGAAGAAATTGAGATGGAGAAGAAAGATTATGAAAAAGAAAAAGATGGGGATGATCACAAGGATGATCAAGGAGGCGACAAAGAAGGTGATAGTGCCAAAGATGATAAAGGAAAGGGAAAGAAAGATGATGATACTGGAGACAATCAAGGTCAAGGTGCCAGTTCTTCGGGCCAACAAAATGATGAGCCAGCTTAGGACGCTGCCAAAGGCACCGATGCTTCGGAGAATCTACCATCTTCGGAGAAACCTCCAGATTACTATGATGACTTGTTTGAGGATCTCCCAGAAAACTTCTTGTTTGAAGGATTCGGTGAAGAGCTCGGCGGAGCGGGCCTCGGATATTTATTATGTGATGTATCCATGGACTCGGTTTTCGAGGCTGTGTGTGATCAAGAACGAAAGGAGAAGACCGAGTCCTCTGCAGGAGCATCTGCAGAGGAAGAACCGGAAAATGTAGTTATCGGCGATGTGACCAAAGATCCCTATGTTGATTTCTTGTATGCTCACAAGTATATCAACCAAGATGGACAGGAGATTCCTCCTCTAGGGACGGTCATCAACTGTTGGTTTGAGAAGCAAAAAGATTGGACTCCGGCACCTCCAGAGGTCAAAGCCACTTGGCTCGGAGAGATGAGTTAAGTACACCCAGAGCACACTTTCATATCAGATGACCGAACTTTGTTTGTTGTACGCAATGATAGGTCAAATGTTTGCTGCTGGTTATATGACAAAGAACGAGATCTTTATCTGGTCAAGCGGATGAACGGAAAGGTTTAATACTACAGGAGGCCGAGAGACTTTTGCACAATGCCTAAGTTTGACATTCAGAGCATTAACAACGCCATGTTCTTCAACCCTTCAAAGGATAATCAGGCCTACTTGTGTTTCGATGTTTATCAAGGATCAGTGTGAGAAGGATTTTCCCGTGATGAGAACAGCCAAAGGAAGACGTTTTGTCTCGAAATGTATCGTGGATCCTGTAAAGAAGGAACCCTGGGTGTACTACAAGTATCCACCTCCTCACACTGAAGAAGCGGTTCCAGTATCTCCAAGAGTTCCTGACAACTCTCTGGTCAACTTTTTGTCATGGTACTTTGATGAGAATAATCTTGCAGCAATCATTCTGAGGTCCAAAGATGATCTCAATGACGTTGACACGATACTGGACCCTATGGATCTTCTAAAATACGGCACAGAAGACATGATGAAGCTGCACAATTCGCCCATTAAAGTTTATGGTGGATGGGATGAAGAAGCAAAGCCTTTCATGCGCACAGTTGCATATGCCATTGAACTGAAGTTATATGCCGGAGCTGGTCCACACTCAGTTACACTTCCCATCGGTTGACTTCATCAGTCTAGGGGTAGTTTGTTGAGCCCAATTGATGATAAAGACTGATAAAGCCAACCGTAGAAGACTTTATCCAGATTTTGTTGACTTTTGTGTACTTAGTTTTCGATTACTGTTGTATTTCATGTACTCGAACGTTTTGTGTATAGTAGGTTCGAGTACCCCTATAAGTAGTATATATAAACATATTTTGTACTATTCTAGGGTTGGATTCGCGAGGAATGCTCTCTAGACATATTGAGGCATTACTTCGTGTACTTCACTGAAATATATCAAAGTTTTGAACTTTCTTCTTGTTCTTGTGTTTATATTTCGGATTCCGCACGTTATAGTTACATCTGATGCAGATTGGAGGCTTAAAGCTCAGTTCTTGATCTGTTTTGGGACCTTCAAAAACGAACAAAGGGTTCGGATGCTGCTATAGCTTTGACCTGGTCTGAGGTCAAGAAACTTATGACCGAGGAATTATGTCCTTGTAACGAAATGAGGAAACTTGAAGCCGAATTTTGGGAGCTCAAGCAAGATGGTGGAGAGAATCTTGCTTATACTACTCGTTTCTATGAACTCCGTTTACTTATGGCACACTTGGTGACACCTTTGTCTCGGGCCATTGAAAAGTATATTGGTGGTTTCCTATGCAAATCCAAGACACAGCTTTTGGTAGCGAGCCTACCACACTGGAGGAAGCCATACGACTTGTTGCAACCTTAACCGACAATCACGTTAAGGCTGGAAATTTAACTAGGAAGGGAGTCAAGAAAGCTGAAACAAAGGTCAGCATTGGAGAATCTTCTATGGAGGCCAACACTGAACCTACCAAACCCAACACTCACAAATGAAAGGCTAGTAATTTTGCTATGGCAACCCTTGCTATTCCTCTGAACCAACAGCTTCACGAAACAACAAAACCTATGTGGGAGTTTAACCTCTATGCAACACTTGTAAGTTCCATCACCCACTTAACCAACAATGTTGTGTTTGCACTATTTGTGGGAGGTATGGTCACTTTTCGAAGTGGATTTTTAGTGCAACAAGCTCGACCAGCGCAACCAATAAACAACCAACCTGTTGCACCCGCTATACCTGCCATAGCTAACAAAAGGGCATGCTATGAATGTGGCGACCCTAATCACTTCAGAAATCAATGCCCAAGACTCGCAAACAATAACCAAAGAGAAAATTGTGCCCGAACTCTTCAACTAGTTGCCCAAGATGCTCAAAATAATCAGGACGTTTGAATGATGTGGTCCTGAACAACGATTGTTATGACTTTATGTTACTTAATTTCAGTGCTAATAAAATTTTGTAGTTTATAACCTTAAGCTTTTACTTGGTAGAATACAAACTAAATAGACCATTTAGCGTAGTAATGGTTTACAGAAAATCTATCGATAGTAACTATATTATACATGATTGTATTGTGAACCTTGGGGATCACATTTCATTAATGGATACTGCATCCACTCAATTGTGTGCCATAATCAGTTAGTTGGGTAAACATGCAAGGCGAATTTCCGTTACGGATGCACACGGAACGTGAATTTACAGTACATCTAAATCCTACGAATGCGAGACAAAGGACACAATTGTTGAAACTTTGAATGATTTACTTAAACTCAATCAAATTTTGGTTGAAAACTATGAACTATACCTATATGGCCAACTATATTTAGACAAAGTGAAACATTTTTATGTGGGGTTGTACTGGTAGGTGATTGGTATGCTTTCAAAGTATTGGTGTTGTGGTGTGTTGGCTGCGGTATACCCTATATATAAGCACAAACAGTACATTGGTAGTATAATCGAAAGGTTGACCAATGTTAGGATTGTAGATTTGAATGTTATCATCAAGGAAGCTAATCTTAGTCAAAACTATATGGTTGCAAAATATGAACTATACCTATATGGTCAACTATGTGTAAACATCAAACAAAGTGAAACATTTTATGTTGCGTAGTATTGGTAGGTGACTGTTATGCTTTCAAGGTATTGGTGGTGTGGTGGGTTGGCTGTTGTATACCCTATATATAAGCACCAACAGTACTTTGGGAGTATAATCGAAAGCTTAATCGATGTTAGGATTGTAGATTTGAGTGTTATCATCAACAGAACTAATCTTAGTGAAAGCTATAAGTTGTATCAGTTGATTCTTTCTTACTAAGACTTGGTGTATATATTTTATATACAAATTCAATCACGGATCTTAGTAATTTTTATATCGAGACAACTAAACTATCGTTAACCTAAAACAATTGAAATGAAAACTCAAAAGATGAATACATCAATCTATCTCAATTGAAAATATTCAAATTCCAAATTCCACATTGAACATCAACATATGAGATTAACATCTTAAATGATTTGATGTCATATATACAATACAACAATTTACATACATCTGAACGATAAAACTAATAACATCATAACACTTTACCATATCATTTGTCGCACTATCTATTGATCACAAACAAAGAAACTTCATACTAAGAACCAAAACCTATTCCACAAGACACGATCTTGGACTTGATGTTGTCATCTTTTGAAGACATTGTGCCTTAACATATCCGTAACCAAAAAGAAATCCACATGAGACAACAACGTCAAGGCAAATTGCTAAACGACTTCGATTGCGAGAATCGAATGTTGTAGTTGTAGGACTCAGTCGTAAGAGTCATATTCAATTTCGTAGTACTCGAATTTAAACAAATCTTTATAACAACATAGTTGTGGTTTAACAAATTTCTTTGACCTAAGGAAATTTGCATGTCTTGTGACATTAAACTGTAAATTAGGAACCAAGTTTGATGGTTGGTTTTACCTTTTGGATCATAATGATCTTTGACTCGTATTTCTTAACGAAGCACTCAATTCTCTCTATTCTATTCAACTTAGTACAAATATAAGAATCTAAAAGTCCTCTATTGGTGTGCCTTCAGCATCATATTTGATCATGATGCTCGTTTCACGGCTCATTATTTTTAGAAGCTCTTCACGGGTCGTTTGTGACTTGATTCGATCTTTGCATGACTTACTATCCTCAAACGGAGGGTCAAATTGAACGAAAAATTTAATACCTTGAACATCCATTTGAATTTAGCAACATTCACTAACTTTCACATGTTGAACTTGAAAATACTTAATTTCACTACAGTTCTTCTTAATTTCGGGACGAAATTCTTAACAGTAAGGGAGACTGTAACATTTAGGTAATTTATAATAAACAATTACATTTATTAGATAATTTATGACATTATTTAAAAAAACTTTATTTATGAGTGTGTGTGTGTGTGTGTATATGAGAAGACAAATTCAAACCTCTTTAATATACATATACACACACACACACACATATATATATATATGATTAAATATGTAAATAATTATTTATAAATATACAAGTTATAGAAATAAAAGAAACATATTCTTAGAGTTTATTTATGGTTTCATAATTAATCTTATACGATTTAGAATTTAATAGTAAATATATAACGTAAATTATGAAATTTTAATAAAAATATCTTGAAAAATATTTATATAAAAATGTTTACTTTTAACTTTAAACATATTAATTTTTAAACATTGAATAAATTATCCAAATAACTTTGTTTTGATTTTATAATTTAAATGTAAATGATTTACAATATATATATATATATAACTATTTTATATTAGTATTATAGAGTTTAGATAAATTCTACAACAATTTGAAACCATGTGATATAAAGTGAAGGGGTGGTTTTGCCAAACAACAAAACTGCCATTTAAAAAGAAAATGTGACGGGGCAGTTTTGCCAAACCGCTAAAAACCCTCTCTTCTTCACCCATATTCCCAACCGGATAACCCACGACCCTCATCTCCAACCCGTTTTTGAATTTGCTCCATCCCACGCGATTACAGCTAGCTAGAATCAATTTAGACAAGGTTTTAAGGGATTCAATCATCTCCAATCCTTAATTAAAAGATTTAAACTCATAATCAATCAAAATCATTGCCAAAAATATAAACAACAACACGTTAATTAAATCCGTTCGATACGTGTATAAAAGCTAAATCAATCCTACCACTATGTTCATTAGATCATTCCGAAAGAGTCTGGGCACTCGAAATCAACTTACACACACGATTACTCTCGAATCAAGTCGCGTAAATCTTTAGTCATCCGCCTCGATCGTGTCACACCCTGCCAAGGCGGAACACGCAAGGTGCGACGGTCATGATTTCACAGTCATTGTTTATATTGAACCACTTCTACATGCATCGATAATAAAGTTTTACATGATGTCTTAACTTACAATCATCCAAAATATAAATATAACTAACAAAATTTCTAAACTTCCAAAATATGATGTGTAAGATTTTACAAACATGGCCTAAGTCAATAGGCTATGCAAGAAAATCCCAAAAAAATGCATGTGAATGTGTTGTGACTTCAAGCTAATCATTCCCAAAATATGTCCCAATGCTTGCTTCAATTATCTGAGAAATACATGCTAAAAACAGTCAGCATAAAGCTGGTGAGTTCACAGGTTTAGACACGTAAAAATTGAGTTGTTTCATTCGACCACAAGATTTCAAAATGTGTCTATTGTTCTCAAAACAATATCATGAGTTGTGTATATTAATTATTATCATGAGCTCCTATAACCGAACTCGACATAATTGAATTGCCCCATCCCAATGTTCTATCGCAAAACATTGTATTGAGATGAATATTAAGCACCCGATTTGACCTACAATCAAAGTTAGAGCTACTAACCACGGGTGGGGGTTGTCACTCCCGAATAGTACTATTCCCAATAATTCACGTTACCCACAATTAACGGTTATAGAATAGGGGACTTAAGAGCGATAAATGTGTCTCATGTAATAATGTGTTGAACCAAAATCACTTGTGTCAATGAAACGAGTACAACCATGATTTCTCCACCTATGAGTTAGTAAAACATTGTAAAAATAGGGGCCGTGAAACTCACTGTAAAGGTGGATCCCTGATCCTGAGAGTGTGAATGTTGCCTTGTGTTGAAATCACTACCCAGTTCCTACAACATTCCGGATTCATGTTGAGTCTGCGAACTAATGAGGTTTTGTGTAATTGTGTGTTCTTGTTATATATTATTTTTATTTTTATGTTGTCGTATTTGTCATAATAAAGTCATGCCTTAAACTTGCAAAAATAATTATTTATTATTTTCGAAAATTTTGGCATGATAACGGAGCATTTTTGAAGAATATTCATTTTTGTTTATCAATATCTAAAGCTTTGAAATATTATATGTCAATAAAAATCATCTAAAATCACTATATATATATATATGTACACAAATGAGTGTATCATTTTCGTAACAAATATATATATATATATATATAGGACATGTAAGTATGCATTTTTATAAATTTTCGTTTTTGACAGATTATGTTTATCATTTTTGAGTGAACTTTTAAGGTAGCAAACGTTTCTCAAAAATTATAAGACTTTGCAGCCAAGTAATTTAACGTGTTTCGAAGAACTTTCGTTTAGAAAAGTTTTTGTGATTCTGCTCGAAAATAGGCTGAAACAACCACTCAAGTCAGAAGGTCTAAATCTGCGTACTGATTTTGTAGAAGCTATTTCGGGTATCATTTGGTTGAGTTAGAAAACGTGTAAGTAGTAGTTAGTAGTTAGAAAGCTAACTCAATGAACTTAACCACAGAGTCTTAGTTTGCTAATTTTCGTGTTCTTAAGACCAAGTTATAGTTAGTTAAAGTTGGGACATATTCTGTCCAAAAATCTGGAATGTGTATTTGTGCATATATATATTTTTTATTAAACGTTCAAGATCGGGCTTCACCTTAGCAAGCAAGGAGAAGGTAGAGAAGTAGAATAAGTTTGATCTTTTAACTAGGAATCTTGAAAGGAGATGATTGGCCTAGCTAGAAATTAATTTGATTGTTCCAGTTAGTTCGATCAGGGATTGTTTTGTTTAGGTGGTGGTTATGGATTTGAGAAAAGCTTCTTTGTAATATGTGGAAGCCGAAAATAATAGAAAGAGGCTGGAAGTTTGAGGGTTTTTCATGGTTTGTTTGGAAGGTTTTGGTTTCCTTTTATACTAGTTGGAAAGTATGGATTTTTAAAAAAAAAACTTAGTGTATCGATGGTTTTGTCCAGATTTTGAGTGTTGCTTCATTTTCTTCTTATTATTTTTTTTTGTTTTATATAGTAGGGAAATGGTGGGTGAATTGACGTCAACTTTTATAGGGTATTGGGAACTTACTTCTTTGACTTGGATAAAGAGTATTGTGGTTGTCTGGATAAGAGGAAGAAAGGTATGGTCTTTTTTTTTTCTTTTTATGTGTACCCATATATTATAAAAAAACAATATTATAATAGGATATGATTTTGCAATATATATATCGTCTTCAAGTTTAATTTTTTTTTCATCGTTTATATATATATATATACACACACACGTAAGTGTGTAAATATATATACACACACATGTATGTATATATTGATTTTTGGAGAAGGATGGGTGAGAGTTGGTTAAAGAAAAATAATAAGGTTGTGTATAGGAGTATGATCAGGTTCCTAAAATAGGTATAAATACTCATTTGACTATGCTTTTAAGACCCAATGTTAGTGGTATTTAAACAACAAAAATATAAATTATAACATCGAAGTTTTAAGTTTTGATATTTGATTGTGAACCAATTAACTTAAACCAAATATATAACATTATATATATATATATATATTTAACTTGTTGGATTTTGGAGATTTTAAATGAGTTTAACCTATTTACATAGAATTAAAGCTTCGGTCAAGGTTAAAACCTGAAAAATTGATGGATGTCACAGTCTCCCCCTCGTTAAAAGAATTTCGTCCCGAAATTCAGTTTGTGTGTCCTGAGATTGGTGCCTTCTTGAACAGTTGGGGGTACTTGAGTTTCATTTGATATTCGCACTCCCATGTAAATTCTGGTCCCCGCCTAGAGTTCCATTGAACCTTTACTATAGGAATGCGACTTTATTTTAACCTTTTTACCTCTCGGTCCATGATTTCTATGGGTTCTTCTATAAAGTAGAGTTTGTTATCAATTTGAATTTCATCTAAATTTTTTTTATGAGTGTTTCATTATGTATTCACTTTTTCATGTTTGAAACGTGAAACGTGTTGTGAACTCCGTTGAGTTCTCTTGGTAGTTGAAGTCGCTAAGCTACAGGACCAATCCTCACAAGGATTTCAAATGGTTTTATGTATAGTGTGTTTAGCTTTCTGCGTTTTCTGAACCTAATGGTTCCTTTCCATGGTGACACTTTGAACATGGATATGTCTCTAACTTGAAATTCAAAAGGATTAAGTATTACGTCAACATAACTTTTCTAACAATCACATACAACTTGTAATTAATCCTTGATTTTGAAGTTTTATAAAGGTTTTTTTTTTGAGCGAGTTCTAGACCATTGAGTTGGCTCTAACCAATATTTGCCCCATATACACTAGATATAAACTTCAATTCATATAAGGTCCAAAGTTGAGTGGGCAGAAATGATGATTCAAGAGTTGGTAGCCGATTTTGCGATGAGTCGTGGCGATCATAATGTATCCTTGTGGTGTCTGATGATCAATGTGTTCAAGATAATATGAACACATCATCTTACTACTAACACTTTCTAAGGGTGTGGTTAGTGCGAGTACGAGTGAACAAGCTAGGTATGAGTTGCACACATTGTTCAATATAATAGATACTTAGGTCTTATATCTAGGGAACTAGTTTGTGGCTAATGTGACATCTTTTATTTTCTTTTTCAGATACTACAACTAAGAACCTTTTCTAGGGAGTATACTTGTTTTTGAATACACTAGCATCCCATGATTCTCTTGAAACAGTGATACAATGTTAGTATGAGATAAGTTTGTATATATGCCAAGGTTTAATCACAACTTGAGTACTCGAGGCATTAGTGATCCAAAGAAATGTCCTTAGAGCTAATTATTATTAGTACTAAAAATCATTGACAAAAGGTAGAACGTGTGTTGGTGTTCATCACGGTTGGTGTTCATAACAAAATCTGGGTATGTATCTTCAGTTTTAATCATTGACCTGTTATGAGGTGCTCGTTCTTGAGGGAGGGTAGGAAGAAGAAATGCTAACTAGTTACTAGAAAATAACTAGTCAGTGAGATGCACAATCATCAAATATTATAGTGTAGGAGCATCATATGTATAACTTGTTATCTGTGAGATTTTGTCAAGCAACGTTGAACCAGAATTTGCTAAAGATCAATTTGCTCAATTATATTCAATATCAATTGTATTTTTGTACACAACGAGGTTTGAGTACAATATTAAGGAGATATTGTGTTTATTTGTCACAAGGTACATGGAAGGACATCGACCTGTGTGAGTCACCATCGTGAAGAGAAGGCTTAACGTAGTCGCTTGTAGCGACCATTCATCAAGGAAATCATATGGTGGTTTAGTTAAGTCATTGGAAGATCTTGGTATAGAATTTGAGTCAACGTTCAAGTTACTCAAGATATAGATTAAGTTCCATGTTGAAAAAAAGTTGGATGTTAAGAAGAGGAGTTTGTTACTCCTTGGAAGGATTTAACCCTTGGCAAGTTAATAGGTCGGATGGTTGAGTTAACTCATTAGAGGATTGAGATACTTCATGTAGTGGAGTTAACTTTTTGGAAGTTCACATTGTTATTCGAAAGGTCTCCTCTAAAAATTTAAGTATCTTGTCGTTCGGAAGCTTTCTTCCAGAACTTAAGCTTTTGTTTTTTTTTAACTTTCTTAAGCATCCTGTTCTTCGAAAAGTCACATTCGAGCTGTCGGCGAACATTTTATAATTCTTTTTTTGAAAGGTTATATTTTGTTTTAGCTAAGGTAAGAGCCTCCAAAGCATAAGGTTTCTATCATCCGAAAAGTAGGTAACTCAATCAGGGTGTAAATCGATGTTTAGTAAAATAGTAAGTCATTCTTACGAGTTTAGTTAAAGATATAATCTAACTATGATAAGGGAATTTAGTAGTTTAGAGAGTTAGTTTGTACCCCAATTTTGATGGATGTCTTATAGATACACAAGGTGTGGATGCCATGCAACGAGTAGACAGGGTGTCTAGAATTTGTCAAAGGGATGGCCATCATCTGGACAAGATGCAAGGTAGAAGAGATTGTGGTTTCCAGGCTAAGGCTAATTCTCAATCCAGCTCTAGTTCTCACATTTGAGATATCATCAAGATTTATGTTCAAGGTGCACCGCGGATAACACGTTGCACTATCAATGAAGCTGAATCGGTCACATACCATAGCCAATTATGGTGTTACAACAAATCAAATTTAGATACCCAAAATTTCCATTGTGATTTTGTCAAAGAAGGTTGAATTTAGTTGTTTGGTCAACGGTAACAGTCGTGGGTATGGAACCTTAATATCAACGATCTAGATAACGGATTCGTTATGGAGAATGCTAAGATCTTAGGCAATAAATTATGGCTGATGGCTAGGTGACTAGTGTGCCAAACGTTGATGTACTTTATCATTTGTTAGATGAGTAATGATAAGGTGAAGTTGTATTAACAATTATGACGAAGAATGAAGAGTGTATTAAAAAGGAATTAATTTTGAGGTAAATTGCCTTGTCGGACATGTTAGCTTTATATAAGGTAATCTTAGGAGGTGGATTGGGTTGAATTAATACAGATGTGATAATTCTACATAGAACCACAATATGGTTAAAATCTGGTTATATGTAGGAATCAATGTGATAGAGTCCATGAAATGGTAAAGATAAACTACAGGGGTAATTATGATCTTTACATGTAACATTGGAGTAGGTGTTTGATTAATTGTCTGAAGTTCGTGTTGACATATTTCTTTGACATATGTTCAGGAGAGTTTTGTTAATCGCCCACATTAGGTTATGTGTTAACATACTTCACAATTGAAATCTGAAATAAGATTAAAATCACTGCACCATTTTAACGAGTGTTGCGCACTCGTAATGGGAGAGTAAGTATGTGAGGTATATTTACTTAGAATGTATTGGTGAGATTTTGCGCATTAGAAGATGAAATATGATTTGGCGATTCTATAGGGATGATCATACTAGAATTAGTTGTCTGTTGTTTAAATAGGTATAAGGAACAAGTTAAGGTATCGATGTTTATTATGTGTTTAAGTGTTGACAAGGCGACTGACACTTACATTTTTTTTTAGGTTCTGAAAATTTCACATCAGAAAAGTGAAATTAGTATAGAAAAGAAATTAACAGCCTCAATGGGTTGGAACATTGTCTTACCAAATTTCTCAATTCTGATTCCTATACCCAAATCCTGATGATCGCCTAGAGGCTTCGTTATAGTCTTCTAGACAAAGTTGTGATGAGAGTCTTAGACTTACTAGGACTCCTGTATGTGGAAGAAAATATGAATATCACCAAATCATCGATGAATGTGATCAAAATCTTGACTAGTTGAAATCAAATGAGATTCCTATTTGATAAACTCAATTTTGTTGTCAACATGTGGTGTCTTAAAGATGAAAGTAGTTTAAACTTTGTGAGACTTGTGCTAAATGAGGTGCTGACATACATTGGAAGCAATGTAATAACCTAAGTTCCAATCCTATGGGCGAAGTTTTCCAGCTTTACTTTCAAATAAGGAAATGCTTATTGCGTCAATTCAATCCTTCTTCATCTGTTCCTTTCGATTTAGTTGAAAAGCTTCCCTATATATGGGTGTGATCAGGGTACACATTACCCTTGATGTGGAGTCATTGACTTGATTTAAGATTATGAGTACTCAAGTGAAGTACAAAGGTTGCATCAGGTTCTATAAACATACGTTGACGAGATAAATAGAGAGAAAAATCGTGAGTTCTAATCCTTAAGTTGTTAGTGATGAATGGAGATACGATCCTTCGTTTGATTTGTGTTTTTGATATATGTAATAAACTTGTTCTTTATCTTCTTTCTAACCTGAATAATAGGTTTTGCTAAAATTCATATGTAATGGTAAATTCACCATTACGTTGGCCACCCGTAATCGTCAATTTACCTTACATAATCATTTTGGTTCCTCCTATCTCGGTTCAGAGTGCTATCCTTAAGGACATCAGGGGTCCACCCTGTAACCACCGGTTACATGGTTTAGAGTGATTCGAAATAGAATGTTTGAGAAAGTATTCACATCAAAGTTGGATGGTGCTAGAGAAACTACTCTGAGCCCTAGAAGCGTCGTTCTCCATGTTATCTGAAATAGAGTGTCCCTAGAGTATTGTGTATGGTACAATCTCTTTAGATTCAGTATACTCGTTCCAAGTGATAACCTGACCTGCATTATCCTCAACTAGACTCCTTGGTGACTCTTCTAGATTGGACCCGTAATTATCTTCAATATATTTGTCATCTGACACCGTGACTACCTACACGGTATCGCTAGACACCTCGATGGGTGATGGTGTCTCTCTTAACGACGGTGGTGGAGGTGGTGTGAATGGGGTGTAATCCTCATCCGATGAGCACACATGAACATGGTTATATGTTATTGACAAGCTTGCAATAAAACAATCCTATAATGTTTTTACTAAAGTCATGCCTATATGTGAAGTATGAATGGAACCTAGTGAGCCTACGGTTATAGTTCAAGTTACTACATGCAACCTGGTTCTCTATAACCAATGGCTCTGATACCAATCTGTCACACCTTGCCAAGGCGGAACACGCAAGGTGCGACGGTCATGATTTCACAGTCATTGTTTATATTGAACGACTTCTACATGCATCGATAATAAAGTTTTACATGATGTCTTAACTTACAATCATCCAAAATATAACTAACAAAATTTCTAAACTTCCAAAATATGATGTGTAAGATTTTACAAACATGGCCTAAGTCAATAGGCTATGCAAGAAAATCCAAAAAATATGCATGTGAATGTGTTGGGACTTCAAGCTAATCATTCCCAAAATATGTCCCAATGCTTGCTTCAATTATCTGAGAAATACATGCTAAAAACAGTCAGCATAAAGCTGGTGAGTTCACAGGTTTAGACACATAAAAATTGAGTTGTTTCATTCCACCACAAGATTTCCAAATGCGTCTATTGTTCTCAAAACAATATCATGAGTTGTGTATATCAATTATTACCATGAGCTCCCATAACCGAACTCGACATAATTGAATTGCCCCATCCCAATGTTCTATCGCAAAACATTGTATTGAGATGAATATTAAGCACCCGATTTGACCTACAATCAAAGTTAGAGCTACTAACCACGGGTGGGGGTTGTCACTCCCGAATAGTACTATTCCCAATAATTCACGTTTACCCACAATTAACGGTTATAGAATAGGGACTTAAGAGCGATAAATGTGTCTCATGTAATAATGTGTTGAACCAAAATCACTTGTGTCAATGAAACGAGTACAACCATGATTTCTCCACCTATGAGTTAGTAAAACATTGTAAAAATAGGGGCCGTGAAACTCACTGTAAAGGTGGATCCCTGATCCTGAGAGTGTGAATGTTGCCTTGTGTTGAAATCACTACCCAGTTCCTACAACATTCCGGATTCATGTTGAGTCTGCGAACTAATGAGGTTTTGTGTAATTGTGTGTTCTTGTTATATATTATTTTTATTTTTATGTTGTCGTATTTGTCATAATAAAGTCATGCCTTAAACTTGCAAAAATAATTATTTATTATTTTCGAAAATTTTGGCATGATAACGGAGCATTTTTGAAGAATATTCATTTTTGTTTATCAATATCTAAAGCTTTGAAATATTATATGTCAATAAAAATCATCTAAAATCACTATATATATATATATGTACACAAATGAGTGTATCATTTTCGTAACAAATATATATATATATATAGGACATGTAAGTATGCATTTTTATAAATTTTCGTTTTTGACAGATTATGTTTATCATTTTTGAGTGAACTTTTAAGGTAGCAAACGTTTCTCAAAAATTATAAGACTTTGCAGCCAAGTAATTTAACGTGTTTCGAAGAACTTTCGTTTAGAAAAGTTTTTGTGATTCTGCTCGAAAATAGGCTGAAACAACCACTCAAGTCAGAAGGTCTAAATCTGCGTACTGATTTTGTAGAAGCTATTTCGGGTATCATTTGGTTGAGTTAGAAAACGTGTAAGTAGTAGTTAGTAGTTAGAAAGCTAACTCAATGAACTTAACCACAGAGTCTTAGTTTGCTAATTTTCGTGTTCTTAAGACCAAGTTATAGTTAGTTAAAGTTGGGACATATTCTGTCCAAAAATCTGGAATGTGTATTTGTGCATATATATATTTTTTATTAAACGTTCAAGATCGGGCTTCACCTTAGCAAGCAAGGAGAAGGTAGAGAAGTAGAATAAGTTTGATCTTTTAACTAGGAATCTTGAAAGGAGATGATTGGCCTAGCTAGAAATTAATTTGATTGTTGCAGTTAGTTCGATCAGGGATTGTTTTGTTTAGGTGGTGGTTATGGATTTGAGAAAAGCTTCTTTGTAATATGTGGAAGCCGAAAATAATAGAAAGAGGCTGGAAGTTTGAGGGTTTTTCATGGTTTGTTTGGAAGGTTTTGGTTTCCTTTTATACTAGTTGGAAAGTATGGATTTTTAAAAAAAAAAACTTAGTGTATCGATGGTTTTGTCCAGATTTTGAGTGTTGCTTCATTTTCTTCTTATTATTTTTTTTTGTTTTATATAGTAGGGAAATGGTGGGTGAATTGACGTCAACTTTTATAGGGTATTGGGAACTTACTTCTTTGACTTGGATAAAGAGTATTGTGGTTGTCTGGATAAGAGGAAGAAAGGTATGGTCTTTTTTTTTTCTTTTTATGTGTACCCATATATTATAAAAAAACAATATTATAATAGGATATGATTTTGCAATATATATATCGTCTTCAAGTTTAATTTTTTTTTCATCGTTTATATATATATATACACACACACGTAAGTGTGTAAATATATATACACACACATGTATGTATATATTGATTTTTGGAGAAGGATGGGTGAGAGTTGGTTAAAGAAAAATAATAAGGTTGTGTATAGGAGTATGATCAGGTTCCTAAAATAGGTATAAATACTCATTTGACTATGCTTTTAAGACCCAATGTTAGTGGTATTTAAACAACAAAAATATAAATTATAACATCGAAGTTTTAAGTTTTGATATTTGATTGTGAACCAATTAACTTAAACCAAATATATAACATTATTATATATATATATATATATATATATATATATATATATATTTAACTTGTTGGATTTTGGAGATTTTAAATGAGTCTAACCTATTTACATAGAATTAAAGCTTCGGTCGAGGTTAAAACCTGAAAAATTGATGGATGTCACAGATCGCTACCCCAAGACTTATGAACAAGTAATCAATTTTAAGCAATTCGTATACCATTCTGATCGTAATTCTAACCCCTACCATAGCCCCATGATTATAAAGGGTATTGGATTAATGAATTTCGGTTGAGAATGGAATTAGGGTTCGTTTCTATAAACTGGAATAGGGGAAGGGTCTTGCTGAATGATGAAATTAATTCAAATGGACTGACAACATGGCTAAGGCCCTAGATTAATGGGTACAGTCTCTCTTTTACATTCTAAAGTCGCGGGTTCGATCCCCGGTTCGGGCGATCTTGAACCATTTTTTTTATTTTTTTATAACTATTAAACTCTAAGGGATTTTAAAATTCTGTTTTTACAGAATATTTTTATAAACAAAAATTTATAAGGTTACAAAGAAAAATACATTTTTCTGTCAAATAAAAATATATAAGGATATATTCACTACTACAAAAATTACCCTAATACAACTTTTGTATTAAAAAAAGGCTGCATTAGCTGAAGTTGCATTAGATCTAATACAACTTTTTTGTTACATAATGCAACTTTATTTTTCTTAATGCAACTTTTTTAAATGCAACTTTTATAAAAAAAAAAGTTGCATTATGTAATAAAAAGGTTGCGTTAGGTTAATGCAACTTCAGCTAATGCAACATATCTGCAACATTTTGTGACTAAAAAGGGTTGCATTAGGCTTTTTGTATTAGTGATTATATATGTATTAATAATAATAAAAATATTATTATCAAAAAGAGTTAAGGATTTTATAAAATATATTAGCATTTCAAATATAAACATAAAAAAATCTTTAAAGATAACTTATATTTATTTACAACTAAACACATAATTAGTATTTAACATTTTATTAAATAACTTTACACATTATTTTTAATCATGATTATTAAATTTCATTTTTGGTATTTACAACTTAACATACAAATGATTTTTATATTTTACATATAGATGTACCGTAACTAAACTTTTGTTTTAATAATATAACTTACAAAAAAATTTAAACATCTATTTTAAGTACGATGTCATTAAATTTACCTACAAATTATTTAAAGCAAACAAATCTTTTAATATTGGTTGTTAATTTAAAATATCTTAAAACTATTTTAGACTTACAAACTTAGATTTATTGTAATCTTTAAACCATTTGGATATCATCTTTAGAAAGTTTATTTTTTGAAATGTAAACTTTTACAAAAGCCAAATAAGATTTAATCATCTCTTTAAACAAAACCATTGTTAAAGACTCAAACTATACCAAAACAAAACCGAACACGATGACCTATCTAACCTTTAGAAACTTGTTAGAAGCCATCGCTAATTGAACTTACACATAATGAACTATATTTGTTAATATTGAATTTGTGTGAACATGTTTGCTTATCCTGTTGTGCAAGGCTTCTTATATAAGACGATATGTTTTACTTACCTAGTACAGTGACCCGTTCAGGAATTCAATGAACCAAGCCCTTTTTTTAACTCGGTGGTCAAGTAATCCCATGGTAACGCGTAAGCCCTCGGTTCAAACCCAACAAGAGGCTTTGTTTGTTTTTTTTTTTTTTTCAGTCGTAGTATTCATATTCATATGAAGAATAGCGGTATTCTTATTCTTAATAGGAATAAAAAAGTAACCAACTGTATAACATTATCATCTAATGAGTTATAGTATATTAGTTATCACGAATCATGATAAGTCATCTGCTGAATCACCAAATATTCCTATTTTCAATTAGGCCAATGAAATTCATTGTAAAGATTAGAAATCAATAAAGGAAAAATAAGTGGACCTGACCATTTGAATTATGACTATATCCGCAATTCTGATATTCAAATTCAATAGAGATGAAATTGGAACAAGTTGACCCCTTTTGATTTATTTTCATTTCTTTGGACTCCGCAAGAATTTGTCGATATTTCCAATTCAATCGTCTTATTCTATAGGAATAAATTGTCGTTTCGTTCCTTCACAGAGAGCCATTTATTCTAAGTCACAATATAAGAATTTACAATATTTCTTTAATTACAGGATCAAGATTAATTTATATCTATATAATATAATATAATATTTCTATTTAGATTTATAGCTATCAGATCGCGGCTTGATGTACCAAAAATTTCCATTTTGTTGCATCCAATATTTTTGTTCCGACAATCGTACGAAGAATAGATGCGGGATAAATACTCTTCCATATTTTACAACTATTGCAAAGGTTATCTCACACATCAAGGTAAGTCTTCATAGCCCCTCTTTTACTTGTTTTGAACTGTTGGGATGAAACATGTAACTTTGAACTTATCTTTAACTTACATACATGTGAACTTAGCTTTGTAACCTAAACTGTAGTGTGAACTTATCTTGAACTTGCATTGATCACAACTTAACTATTTAGTAACAATGATAGATCTATTGGACCGACCATCCCACTGTTCGTTGAGTTGACTTCAGTCCTCTGCAGTGATTGCTTACTACTTCAGCATTGTTAGAAATGTAAGCTTGGTCAAACATCATTTGTTAACATTATTTGATCTGCGTATGGTTTAATTACATGTCTTAGTTCATCTTGGCTTTTTATCACATGTTACAACTTATCTTTTATCAAACTATTTTTGTGTGTGTTTAAACCTGTGAAGCTCACCAACTCTTTGTAGTTGACACTTGATTTTTAAACATGTTTCACGTGGGAACGCCAATTAGCTACTTTATCGAGCTTGGATTGTATTTATTTATGTTTAATGTTTTGAATTCAATTGATGTAATAGTTATGGTTTTGAATTGTTAAAGTATGTATTGAATGATTGAATTAAATGATGAATTGAATATGACTTTTGAATTATTTACAACTATATACTTTTTGCTACAAACAATCTACACTTCGTGCCGCCCTAATGCTTCCGCCATCGGTCGGGGTGTTACAGTGGGCTTGGCGCCCGTAGGTTCGTATATATGTGGGGCGACCGTGTTTAGTAATATATATGGGTAGGGCGCCCATGTTTGGTCTTCTATGTTATTATGGACGGAGGTGCCCATAGACGTGTTTAGTTTGTCGGCTCAGTGACCGTAGATGGTTCGGATATAGGCGGGGCGCCCGTGTTTATTAATATTTACAGGCGGGCCGCCATATAAACTGTAACATCAGTGCCGGAACCGTACCGGAACAGTGATCTTAAACAGTAACACGAACAGTAAACAGGTACGAACTATATACATTTCAGTAAATTTCCCTATTCATATCATTTGTTATTTTCATTTGAGTTATCAAACAACAAGTTCAGAAACATTTAACAGAAACAAAATTCAGAACTATGGTTCTTGAGTAAGCTAATTATCTGGCAACACAGAACCATCATATGATTGCTTGTTAGGAGTTATTATGTATAAACGTATGCGAGACTTTATAGAACAAAACACAGGGATGTTGTTATGTGAATGCTAAATTGACGGGTTATTCGTATAGGTGACGATCTGTACGAATATATCTGTAAGTTTAACGTTCTGATATCCAATAATTAGAAAACAATATTGAAAAGTATAGTTATCGTCGTGTTCGTACGGGTGACGATTCGAACGAATACGCGCGACGACTGTACGATTCGATTTAAACAATTAATTCAATATTTCTGAAATTTTAAAATAAATGAAAGATATTAGTTAATTTATTAGGAATCACAACCTACTTTAATTTATTAAATTTTATCTTATAATTCGTGTCGTTTCGTGACGAAAATCACGAGAAACAATATTTTACGCGAGATCGGGTCTTTTGAAACCATTAAATGTGGTATTAATTGCCACAACCACCACCATCCAACCCTTTCCCTCTCTCCCATTTCGTCTCTCACCCTCTCTCTCTCTAGAAGAAGAACTCTCCTCCTTCTCTCTACAATTTGGAGCTCAATTCTTGGTGGATTCACGCGTTCTTGGTGTCAAAACGTTCCTTTCATCTCGTAGATCACGGAAGTACAAGAATTACAAGCATTCATCCGGTTTTTAGGGGTATCACGAAACCCACTTTGTTTGATGCTTCTAATCGGTCTAAATACTCACAAAACACATAGATACACACGTAGGAATAGATAGATAGTTGTTGTAACAGGTTAGAATTCGAAGAAGCGATGATGGTGATGATTAATTGATCGGCCGAACCTGTTGAACATCAACCCAAACCCCACGAACCTACAACCTACAGACGAACCCTGCCCAAACCTGCAGACGAACCCTGTGCCAGCCTGCACCGAACCCTGCGGATTTGCTGGCCGAACCTTGGCCCATACCCGAAGAACCTAGCGATGGCCGAACCTAGGACAAGCCGCGAACCTTGCAAGGCGAACCCTACTTTCGGCAACCCTAAGCAATGAACCCTAGGGTGAACGACGAACCTATAGCCACCTGCTACAAACCTGTAAGGGAACCAAACCCAAAGGCCTTGCCGAAACCTACCAGTCGAACCATTATTGCCTGAACCACAAAGGGCCGAACCTTCTATAAATGTTGGCCGAACCCTAGTTACGAACACCTAGCCGAACCCATGGATATTAGACGAACCTACTCTTGATTATACATAGGTTCGCTGATCACCACATGTGAAAAGGGAAAACTGACAACGGTTGGTTATGCTAGGATGGTTAACTACCTAGGAGTCTAAGCACACATGCATGCGTGAACAAAACCGCGTGTGTGTGCATGGGAATACTAAGGAGCTTACAATTCATGCAAACTTGAGTTATTGTTAACTAGGGTATCATTGACAAATAACAAAGGTTTAAAGGCTAAGGGTTGATTTAGGTTATTAACATTTCGCATTATAGAATATTTTATAACGGATAATTAACTTGGATAATTTACCTACTTATGTTGAATTATGTAGAGATTGTAAATGTGGTGGACAATCGACAACCAAAGACCCTCAATGGGCCTAGGTGGGCCCAAATGGGTAACATAAGCTCACCACGTGAAAGCAAAATCTCTACTTAAATACATCAGTGTTTTATCACAAGGAATCATTTGGGAAGACAAAATCATCAAATGGGGACTAAGTGGGCCTAATGGGCCTAGTTAAGCCCATCACATGTTAACCGTTAATGTTAGCTAAGTTAGCTATATGTAAACAAATGAAATGATTTATAAACATTGTTAAATCAAATAATGGATTTTCTAAATTAATGTTTAACTTAAAATGGAATTAATTAAAAACATAGTAACCATGACATGTTATAATAAAACATGGGATTTGGGGTCATAAAAGGGTAACTAAGTGAGATTAGATCATAGAATCACTTAGTAAAGTAGGACACTTAGTTACACACACCGACCAAACCTTAGACGTGGTGACTAATATGTATACTTATAGTATTCGAATTCTTATAAAATAACTCAGAAACTGAAGAAACCTAAGCTACAACAAGAGCGCGCATTTTGTGTTAGATCATTTACATAGTAGCACAGGTGAGTTCATTGCCCCTTTTCTAACATTTTGTTTTAAAACGCGGGGCTGAGAAGCATGCGTAAACTGTTTATTTAAATTGTTTACTTAAATACTTTTAAATTCTATATGTTTTACATGTATGATTGTTATCCTAGATCATGTCTAGGTAAATTTTATGCAGGTTTTTACTAAGGTTGTCTACTTATACTTTGAGTGGATAATTGGGTTAAACTAAACATTTCAACGAATCAAACGAAACTATTTTGGACGAATCAAGTGTGTCATTCAACTAATCAAACGAAACAATTTTGATGAATCAAGTGTGTCATTTCAACGAATCAAACGAAACTATTTTGATGAATCAAGTGTGTCATTTCAACGAATCAAGCGAATCAATGAATCATTTTCAGGGAGAGTCTGGGAAATATCAAAGATAACATATGCCAAAGAAACAATACGAAACAAGGGACGAATCAAGTACGAAACAAGAAATCCTACATTTCAAGAAGTCCTAGCTAGACCGTTTGATTTGTAGGTCATATGTTTGCTGATATTTACAGAATTCCCTAACTACTAAGAACCCTGATTGATAGACTAGTCTACTCGAGTTGACCAAGGCCCAATCATTAGGACTTAGATTTTATTAAATGTTTGTTTATTTATTTAATTAAGCATTTATTACAGTTCCTACAATTACTGTGGTTGATCATTATTGTGATGAACTTAAGGAATCAACATAGATTCCAGATTATTGTATTTACAGGAACAAAGAACTGAAGAATCATTGAGTTATGGGTAGGGGTAAAATGCTTAATTATCATTAACAACAATGTCCTATGTGGATTAGTATGTGGTGGGACGGCGTCTGGGCGGGTTGTAGCTCGACTCAGGGGTATGCCCTATATATAAGCATACCGATCTGGATGATACATGTGATATTAATGAGATTAAGGTTGTTACCCGAGAGTTTAACAAATGTTTTGAGTGTATGGGAGGTAAAAATGCTTAATTATCATTAACAACAGTGTCATATACATATTAGTATGTGGTGGGACGGCGTCTGGCCGGGTTTTAGCCCGACTCAGGGGTATGCCCTATATATAAGCATACCGATGTAGATATTACATGTGATGTTAATGAGGTTAGGGTCTTTACCGAAAGAGATTTTCAAATCATTTTCAATTACTAAAATATATGAACTCACCAACCATGTGTTGAATTTATTTTCGCATGACTTCTCAGGTGACAAACAGGTCAATTAAGAAGCTTATGCTTTTGGACTAGGACTTCAGATAGAAGACTTAGTATTTTTGGACCTGTATACTTTTGGAACATCATTATACAATTATTTTGTATATCTTGTGCAGTTACAAGATAGATATCTTATGATGTTTATGATAGATTTACATTGTTAAATTATGAACGATATGGATGTAATTTAACTTTGTAATTCTATTTTATTTAGCATTTCTCATTTATATCATGTGCAATGTAAACAATCTGATCACTTTGATTATCACTCTCGATATCACGCCCCGGTAACCTTCCGCCCGACGGGGAATCCGATCCAACCCCGCCGGCTCGGGGTGTGACAGATTGGTATCAGAACAATGGTTATAGGGAAATATAGGTCACCTATTTAAACGGTTTGGCCTACAATATAACCTAGGGACCCTGCATGTAGAGAACATAGGAATTAAGATTTACTTGCATATTGTCTTCTGTATTCGATCATTGAACTAACCAATAACCTTATTGGTTATGATCAGAATGCCGCCGAGAAGACAGACTCCTTCGTTGCCTCCACCACCGCAAGACTTAGCACCACATTCATCTACTCCTTCACCATCTGATTCACCGCAGCCGCCTCCTCCTCCATTTGTTCCTCCTCCTCTACTCAATCCACTACCAGGCCCGAGCACAACACCAATGCTGGATCCTGCCACTATCGCATTGGTGACCCTTCTGAGCAGTCAAATGACCAGTCAGATGAAAGAGGCGATACCGGAGATGTTCCTTCGTCTCCGTAATGAAATCAACAACACTGGTAACTCGTCAGGAGAAGCTAGTGGAAATACTGGTAGTTCATCACACTACTCCTACAAATCATTCGTGGGATGTAAACCACCCAGCTTTAGTGGGTCTGAAGGAGCCGTTGGATTAATCCAATGGATTGAAAATATTGAAGCTACTCTGGATCTCTGCAGCTGCCCAGAGCACCACAAAGTTCGCTATTCAGCTGGAACATTCAACAAGCGGGCTTTGACTTGGTGGAATGGTCAAATCAATGCCAGAGGAAGAGAAGAACCTATGGCCATGCCATGGGAAGATTTCAAGACGTTGAGAATGGAATTCTGCCCCAAGAATGAACTGCAGAAACTAGAGGTGGAATTCTCAAACCATGTGATGAAGGGAGCTGATCACATGGGGTATACGACTCGTTACCACGAGTTGGTTGCTTTGGTACCAAACATGGTACCAACTTTGGAGAAAAGAATTGATCGTTATGTAGGTGGACGTCCCGCCTGTATTCAGGGATTAGTTGTTACAGCTAATCCTACCACTGTCGAGTCTGCAGTGAGATTGTTTGGGAAACTCACTGATCTAATGGTAGACTCTGGAGTTCTAAAGAAAGAGGCTGACCCCGGCAAGAACAAAGCCGAATCGTCAAAGAAACCCCACCACCATCAGAAGAAGAAGCAGAAGACCATCAAGAACTACACAGTGGCAACACCTCTCCAACAAGTAGCAGCACCACCACAAAACCCTAACAAGAGACCCTACACTGGCACGTTTCCTCTGTGTGCCAAGTGTCAATATCATCATACAGCTGACACTCCCTGCAAGCATTGCACGGGATGTGGGCGAATGGGCCATTGGGTCCAACACTGTCGGATGACACCTAACCAAGCAGTCAACAATGCTGCTTTGGCTCTCCCTCCACCAGCCAACCAGAATAACTGTGGATGCTTCAGTTATGGCGAACAAGGCCACTTTGCAAAGAACTGCCCGAAGAAGGCACAACAGGCAGTTCAAGCTCCTCGTGGAAGAGCTTTTGTTATTGGAGCACCGGCTGCACAAATGTGGTCACTGGTACGTTTCTTTTACATGACTTTTATGCATCTGTTCTATTTGATACTGATGCGGATCAGAGTTTTATCTCTACCGATTTTGCATGCCAACTAGATTCTATAGAGGAACAGTTAGATTCCCCTTACATCATAAAAGTAGCTAACGGGAAACAGATCACAGTTAGTACTATTTATAGGAATTGCCCATTGACACTTAATGGTCATACATTCACCATTGATTTGATACCGATGGAGTTGGGTAGTTTTGACATCATTGTTGGGATTGATTGGCTTTCCTCTAATCGAGTGGAAGTCATCTGTTCTGAAAATCTGCTTCGTGTTCCATTGTCGAGTGATCGCGTATTGGATGTTAAAGGGGATCAAGCAAAAAGCAGTGTCAAAATCATCTCTTGTATAAAAGCGCGTAAGTGTCTACAGAAGCGGTGCGTTGCATTCTTGGCTCATGTGGTGGAAAAGGAGAAGGACAAGAAAACGATACAAGACTTACCTGTAGTGAAAGAATATCCTGAAGTATTTCCTGAAGATCTACTAGGTTTGCCTCCTGAGCGACCGGTAGAGTTTCGCATTGACTTAATTCCTGGAGCAACTCCTGTTGCTAAATCTCCTTACAGGTTAGCACCGTCAGAGATGCAGGAATTGTCTAATCAGTTACAGGAGTTACTTGACAAGGGTTTCATTAGACCGAGCTACTCACCCTGGGGAGCTCCGGTCTTGTTTGTGAAGAAGAAAGACGGATCGTTCAGAATGTGCATAGATTACCGTGAGCTGAACAAACTAACCATCAAGAATCGGTATCCTTTGCGAAGGATTGATGATTTGTTTGACCAACTGCAAGGAGCTCAATACTTCTTAAAGATTGACTTGCGGTCTGGACATCATCAGCTTAGAGTTCAAGACGAAGACATACCGAAAACGGCCTTCCGAACCAGATACGGGCATTACGAATTCATGGTGATGCCTTTTGGATTGACAAATGCACCAGCGGTTTTCATGGATCTCATGAACCGAGTGTGCAAGCCGTACCTGGATTAGTTTGTCATTGTCTTTATTGATGACATACTGATTTATTCCAAGAGCAAAACAGATCATGAACAACATCTCAGGAAGATCTTGGAGCTGTTGAAAGAACAGAAATTGTATGCCAAGTTCTCTAAATGTGAATTTTGGCTAAGAGAAGTTCAATTTCTGGGTCACGTAGTCAACAGCGAGGGAATACACGTAGATCCTACCAAGATCGAGGCAATAAAGAATTGGGACACTCCGAAAACACCCACGGAGATACGGTCTTTTCTGGGATTGGCAGGTTATTACAGAAGGTTTATTTCAAACTTTTCTAAAATAGCTTTGCCTCTCACTAAGTTAACCCAGAAGAGTGAACCGTTTATCTGGGAGCAGAAACAAGAAGATGCTTTCCAGACCTTGAAACAGAAGTTATGTAATGCTCCAATTCTATCTCTCCCAGAAGGCTGTGATGACTTTGTTGTTTATTGTGACGCCTCCCATCAGGGACTTGGTTGTGTATTAATGCAACGGGACAAAGTCATAGCCTATGCATCAAGACAGTTAAAAGTTCATGAGAAGAACTACACTACTCATGACCTTGAATTGGGAGCTGTAATCTTCGCACTGAAGATTTGGAGACATTACTTATATGGCACCAAGTGTACCATATTCACTAATCACAAAAGTCTGCAGCACATCTTTGATCAGAAGGAGCTCAACATGTGACAACGCCGTTGGGTTGAACTTCTGAATGATTACGATTGTGTGATCAAGTACCATTCGGGAAAGGCGAACGTTGTAGCTGATGCCTTAAGCCAGAAGGAACGGGTCAAACCTTTGCGCGTTAAAGCAATGGAAATGACCGTGCAGACCAGTTTAAGTGACAAGATTATTCAAGCACAACGAGAAGCACTTGACCGAGGTAATCTGAAGAAGGAACTTGATTGCGGAGCGGAGAAACAGTTCGACACGAAGTCCGATGGGGTGATCTATTACCGGGAACGCATATGGATCCCGGTGGTAGACGAATTGAGGAAACTTATCTTCGATGAAGCACACAAGACTAAATACTCTGTTCATCCTGGCGCTGATAAAACGTACCAAGACTTGCGTGGATTTTATTGGTGGCCTGGAATGAAGAAAGACATATCCGAATACGTCGGTCATTGTCTAACGTGTGCGAAGGTAAAGGCGGAACACCAGAGACCGTCTGGTCTACTGGAACAGCCTGAGATTCCTCTCTAAAAGTGGGAACAAATAGCTACGGATTTCATTACCAAGCTACCCCGCACTTCCAGTGGTCACGATACGATTTGGGTGATCATTGACCGTTTAACAAAATCTGCTCATTTCTTGCCAATGCGTGAGACCTTCACGATGGATAAATTGGCGAGATTGTACATCAATGAGATAGTGGTACGCCACGGTGTGCCATTGTCTATCATCTCTGATAGAGATAGCAGATTTACATCCAGGTTCTGGCAATCACTGCAGAAATCTCTAGGGACACAGTTAAATCTGAGTACAGCTTACCATCCACAAACGGATGGTCAAAGCGAACGTACAATTCAAACCCTAGAGGATATGTTAAGAACCTGTGTATTGGATTTCGGTGGGAATTGGGACCCTCATTTGCCACTGATCGAGTTCTCCTACAATAACAGTTACCACAGCAGTATCGGATGTGCACCATTCGAGGCTCTCTATGGCCGGAAGTGTCTATCACCGATTTGTTGGACTGAAGTTGGAGATAATCGAATAACTGGGCCAGAGCTTATTCAGGAAACCACTGACAAGATCGCTCAGATTCATAGGAGACTAGAAGCTACTAGAAGCAGACAAAAGAGTTACACCGACAAACGGCGTAAGCCGTTGGAATTCCAAGTGGGAGACCGTGTTATGTTGAAGGTATCCCCATGGAAGGGCGTAATTCGTTTTGGGAATAAAGGCAAGTTAGCACCACGGTACGTAGGACCGTTAGAAATCATTGAACGTATTGGTCCTGTGGCGTACAGACTGAGATTACCAGATGAACTCAGTGCGGTACATGATGTATTTCACGTCTCGAACTTAAAGAGATGTCTTGTCGATGAATCACTTGTTATTCCAATTGAAGAGATTCAAGTGGATGAACAGCTACACTTCATTGAGGAACCTTTAGAAATTATGGATCGCAAAGTTAAACGACTGAGGCGAAGCCGTATTCCGATTGTAAAGGTTCGATGGAACTCAAGGCGCGGACCCGAGTTTACTTGGGAACGTGAAGATCACATGAAGTCAAAGTATCCTCAACTGTTTGAAGAGGAAGCTGTACCTGATAACAACTCTTAAATTTCGGGACGAAATTTCTCTAACAAGGGGAGACTGTAACATCAGTTCCGGAACCGTACCAGAACAGTGATCTTTAACAGTAACACAAACAGTAAACAGGTACGAACTATATACATTTCAGTAAATTTCCCTATTCATATCATTTGTTATTATCATTTGAGCTATCAAACAACAAGTTCATAAACATTTAACAGAAACAAAGTTCAGAACTATGGTTCTTGAGTAAGCTAATTATCTGGCAACACAGAACCATCATATGATTGCTTGTTAGGAGTTATTATGTATAAACGTATGCGAGACTTTATAGAACAAAACACACGGATGTTGTTATGTGAATGCTAAATTGACGGGTTATTCGTATAGGTGACGATCTGTACGAATATATCTGTAAGTTTAACGTTCTGATATCCAATAGTTATAAAACAATATTGAAAAGTATAGTTATCGCCGTGTTCGTATGGGTGACGATTCAAACGAATACGCGCGACGACTGTACGATTCGATTTAAACAGTTAATTCAATATTTTTGAAATTTTAAAATAAATGAAAGATATTAGTTAATTTATTAGGAATCACAACCTACTTTAATTTAATAAATTTTATCTTATAATTTGTGTCGTTTCGTGACGAAAATCATGAGAAACAATATTTTACGCGAAACCAAACGAGACCGAACAATCGGGTCTTTTGAAACCATTAAATGTGGTATTAATTGCCACAACAACCACCATCCAACCCTTTCCCTCTCTCCCATTTCGTCTCTCACCCTCTCTCTCTAGACGAAGAACTCTCCTCCTTCTCTCTACAATTTGGAGCTCAATTCTTGGTGGATTCACGCGTTCTTGGTGTCAAAACGTTCCTTTCATCGCGTAGATCACGGAAGTACAAGAATTACAAGCATTCATCCGTATATTTAGAGGTAAATCTTCACTTTAAATTCGGTTTTTAGGGGTACCACGAAACCCACTTTGTTAGATGCTTCTAATCGGTCTAAATACTCACAAAACACATAGATACACACGTAGGAATAGATAGATGGTTGTTGTAACAGGTTAGAATTCGAAGAAGCGATGATGGTGATGATTAATTGATCGGCCGAACTTCTTGAACATCAACCCAAACCCCACGAACCTACAACCTGCCGACGAACCCTGCCCAACCCTGCAGACGAACCCTGTGCCAGCCTACACCGAACCCTGCGGATTTGCTGGCCGAACCTTGGCCCATACCCGACGAACCTAGTGATGGCCGAACCTAGGACAAGCCGCGAACCTTGCAAGGCGAACCCTACTTTCGGCAATCCTAAGCAACGAACCCTAGGGTGAACCACGAACCTATTGCCACCTGCTACGAACCATTAAGGGAACCGAACCCATAGGCCTTGTCGAACCCTACCAGTCGAACCATTATTGCCCGAACCACAAAGGGCCGAACCTTCTATATATGTTGGCCGAACCCTAGTTACGAACACCTAGCCGAACCCATGGATATTAGACGAACCTACTCTTGATTATACATAGGTTCGCTGATCACCACATGTGAAATGGGAAAACTGACAACGGTTGGTTATGCTAGGATGGTTAACTACCTAGGAGTCTAAGCATACATGCATGCATGAACAAAACCACTTGTGTGTAGAGATTGTAAATGTGGTGGACAACCGACAACCAAAGACCCTCAATGGGCCTAGGTGGGCCCAAATGGGTAACATAAGCTCACCACGTGAAAGCAAAATCTCTACTTAAATACATCAGTATTTTATCACAAGGAATCATTTGGGAAGACAAAATCATCAAATGGGGACTAAGTGGGCCTAATTGGCCTAGTTAAGCCCATCACATGTTAATCGTTAATGTAAGCTAAGTTAGCTATATGTAAACAAATGAAATGATTTATAAACATTGTTAAATCAAATAAAGGATTTTCTAAATTAATGTTTAACTTAAAATGGAATTAATTAAAAACATAGTAACCATGACATGTTATAATAAAACATGGGATTTAGGGTCATAAAAGGGTAACTAAGTGAGATTAGATCATAGAATCACTTAGTAAAGTAGGACACTTAGTTACACACACCGACCAAACCTTACACGCGGCGACTAATATGTATACTTATCGTATTCGAATTCTTATAAAATAACTCAGGAACTGAAGAAACCTAAGCTACAACAAGAGCACGCATTTTGTGTTAGATCATTTACATAGTAGCACAGGTGAGTTCATTGCCCCTTTTCTAACATTTTGTTTTAAAACGCGGGGCTGAGAAGCATGCGTAAACTGTTTATTTAAATTGTTTACTTAAATACTTTTAAATTCAATATGTTTTACATGTATGATTGATATCCTAGATCATGTCTAGGTAAATTTTATGCAGGTTTTTACTAAGGTTGTCTACTTATACTTTGAGTGGATAATTGGGTTAAAGTAAACATTTCAACGAATCAAACGAAACTATTTTGGACGAATCAAGTGTGTCATTTCAACGAATCAAACGAAACAATTTTGATGAATTAAGTGTGTCATTTCAACGAATCAAACGAAACTATTTTGTGAATCAAGTGTGTTATTTCAACGAATCAAGCGAATCAATGAATCATTTTCAGGGAAAGTCTGGGAAATATCAAAGATAACATACGCCAACGAGACAATACGAAACAAGGGACGAATCAAGTACGAAACAAGAAATCCTACATTTCAAGAAGTCCTAGCTAGACCGTTTGATTTGTAGTCATATGTTTGCTGATATTTACAGAATTCCCTAACTACTAAGAACCTTGATTGATAGACTAGTCTACTCGAGTTGACCAAGGCCCAATCATTAGGACTTAGATTTTATTAAATGTTTATTTATTTATTTAATTAAGCATTTATTACAGTTTCTACAATTACTGTGGTTGATCATTTTTGTGATGAACTTAAGGAATCAACATAGATTCCAGATTATTGTATTTACAGGAACAAAGAACTGAAGAATCATTGAGTTATGGGTAGGGGTAAAATGCTTAATTATCATTAACATCAATGTCCTATGTGGATTAGTATGTGGTGGGACGGCGTCTGTGCGGGTTGTAGCTCGACTCAGGGGTATGCCCTATATATAAGCATACCGATCTGGATGATACATGTGATATTAATGAGATTAAGGTTGTTACCCGAGAGTTTAACAAATGTTTTGAGTGTATGGGAGGTAAAAATGCTTAACTATCATTAACAACAGTGTCATATACGTATTAGTATGTGGTGGGACTGCGTCTGGGCGGGTTGTAGCCCGACTCAGGGGTATGCCCTATATATAAGCATACCGATGTGGATATTGCATGTGATGTTAATGAGGTTAGGGTCTTTACCGAAAGAGGTTTTCAAATCATTTTCAATTACTAAAATATATGAACTCACCAACCATGTGTTGAATTTATTTTCGCATGACTTCTCAGGTGACGAACATGTCAATTAAGAAGCTTATGCTTTTGGACTAGGACTTCAGATAGAAGACTTAGTATTTTTGGACCTGTATACTTTTGGAACATCATTATACAATTATTTTGTATATCTTGTGCAGTTACAAGATAGATATCTTATGATGTTTATGATAGATTTACATTGTTAAATTATGAACGATACGGATGTAATTTAACTTTGTAATTCTATTTTATTTAGCATTTCTCATTTATATCATGTGCAATGTAAACAATCTGATCACTTTGATTATCACTCTCGATATCGCGCCCCGGGAACCTTCCGCCCGACGGGGAATCCGATCCAACCCCGCCGGCTCGGGGTGTGACATAAACTAAATATGAATTTTAATCAAAATAATTTTTAAATAAATTGATAATATAAATAGATAATGATAACAAAAAACATTTAAGTGTTTTACTTAATAAAATATTTTTGAATAATAAAATAAGTTTTGATTTTAATTATTATACTTACTTTGATTATTATTGTTTTACTTGCTTTGTTTATTATCATAATTAGTAATAAAAATTATTTTTATTATTAATTTAGCTTGATTTAGAATTAATATTATAATAAGAACTTTGGTTCAATAAATATAATAGAATATTTTAAAAAAATAAAAGAAATTTTGATTCCGATACGTTCTTTCGCATAAAGTGGAATGACATGCCGTGACCCAAGTTCGGGCGTCCGTGAATGAGGTATGAGACACGAGGTACAAGGCACCAATGAAAAAAATATAAAATATTGTTTACGGCAGGACACCCGTGACATGGTAGTCAGAATGGGCCCGACGCCCGTGTCCAGTTTTTCAAATCCATGGGCGCCTGATGTTTTTTGGGAGTCGGCACCCACAACGGCCAGGTGGAGACATGTGATTAGGCATACACACGGGTGGCGGCATTCATAAACCATATGAACATATGGACATTTTGGGAAGTCCTTTGGTCAACGTGGGTAAAATGGGAATTTTGCCTTTAAAATATGGCATACTTGGTCCTTATTTGTGAAAAGTTAAATACCTTTCGTTTAACAAAAAAAGTGAACCGTCTGTTGAAATTAATTTAGTTGAAATTACATATGTTAGGAAGCAAAAACGATATCTTGAAACGTTTTGATAAAAAATATTTGAACCTAAGTTATATAGTTTAATCTCGAATGTTTATGAAAAGGAAGAAAACATTATGGATCACAACGGTAAAGCACAACCAAGAGATGATAATGTTTACTTAAAAAGTGTGAAAGTTGAAGCACCACAAGTCAAAATTGTTGACTTTGTTATATCCATTAAAATTTGGTGGACCTACGTTTAGCTTTAACTTAACCACTTAGCATATGGTTTTGTGAATCCATCCCAATCCGAGGGAGAATCCAACCTTTCCTTCATATTAAAAGACATTTAACATGTTACCCCGAACTTAAATCAGCAATAATAAGTCCTTTCTTCTTTTTTATTTGCATATTGATACTCGATGTCTCTTTTTTTTTATATTTTTCTTCTATTAAAATTTCTTATGCCTTGTATATATATTTATATTTACTCATACTATTGATACATCTTTGATTTAATAATCTATTACCCTCTCACCAAAGTCGTTTGTTTCTTTATATGTGGTATGAGCTAATCAAAATCCACTCGAATATATAAAGAAAATAGTAATCTATTTTAAATAATATCAAAGTTAGAGTAAAACAAATTATCTCTTGTATTTATAATGAGTTATAAGCTACAGATCTATCAAAACTATCCAACTCAATTTCCCTGAGAATAGAGTTTCTACAAATAATGTATGGTCTTCACTTGTTCATGTTTCTACTAAAAACTGAATTCTATTCGTGACTCAGTTTCTACAAACGATAAGTTTCTTTGGTTGATTAGTTCTATTAAATAGCTGATTTTATTGGAAAGACTTAATTTCTGCTAATGAAAGCTCTCTCATGATGAAGTTGTTTCTTCTTTGGATGACTTAATAGTTTGTTTTCATCTTTCTTTTAAGCAAAGATTCATTGTCTTGTGTGTTCTATAAACCCAAACCTATAATTTTTTTATACGGTATGATTGCTAAGCGCTAACTAAGTTCATCAAAGTATAGGCAGTATAAAAGTCAAATATTAGCTCAGTAGTGAGATCCACTGAGGATTGAAGAAGGATATAGGAATGAAATTTTGGTCTTGGAATGCAAGTACATCATTTCCTTAAAAAAAATAGCTTTGAAAAATTAAACAAGGTTGTTTGAAATTTATGTGGTTAAGGAAGAAGGTCGACTATGGGTTAATTTTATTATTATTATTATTATTATTATTATTATTATTATTATTATTATTATTATTATTATTATTATTATTATTATTATTATTATTTTATTTATTTGACATAATAATATAGTCTAATATTATAAGCTAGACATAACAGTTTTGTTCATCAGAAAACCTATTTTAGTACTTCGGGAGTTTAGATGTGGAAACGTAATACTTATGGACCAAAAATGTTTATAAAGGCAAAATTTTGGAGTGATTAATAAATATAGAAAAAAAGGACACGTTGGAAAGTACTTGGTACGACATAGTGCGGTTGAGTAGACTAATTCTGTCGCTTTATAAAGTGGCTGGCGGCCCACAACCGTAATCAACTCTACAGTAAGACAAGATTTTGGTTCTTCATTAACTTTCTATATTTATCTTTTAAAAAGTTTTAAATCTACTTACAACCATACACTAAAACCAAACAAATACCATACCTAGTTATTTGTATGGTTTAAAAAGGTTCGGATAAAGACAAATTATATCTCTGTTTTTACATTAAAACTAAACAGCGTAAAAACAAAGACTTAATGTATATGTGTGTGCGTATAAATGTATTGTATGCATGTACGTATGGATGTGAGGAATATCATTCCAATTGTGATCAGTAGCGGATACAAGGCTTGTGTATGGGGGGAAGGCCCCCCGTAGACTCCTGCGATCGAGTGTTAAAATGCGTTATTTTTAAATAATTTTGCTTAATTTTGAAACAAAAAGGGGCACGAATCTGATTATAAAGGGGCACGGATATGATTTTAAGGGGCATGAATTTGATTATAAAAGGCATCATTAGAAATGAATAATAAAAACTGTGTTCTTTTCATAAAATTTATACGAATATTAACTTGTGACGTAAATTTAAAATTGATTATTTAATTAATTGTTTTTCTAAAAAATTTTGATAGGTTTATTTTGTGGTTTCAACTAACCCGATCCGTTTTTATCTATACATATTTTTATTGACCTATTTTTTGCCCCCCGTAAAATTTTTTTCTAAATCCGCCACTGATTGTGATAACATGCAAGGACTCTAAATGGATATTTAAAACTAAATCCTAACCTCAAAGATATATATATATATATATATAGGGCATGGAATTTTTGATAACCTTCATCTTTTGTTACAACCCATTAACCATCATCCAATGGTTACTTGAAAAAGGTAAATGTATAGGATCGTGCCACGTGTCAATTCCTTTGTCTTTAGTATGAAGGGCATTTAGGACATTTGTTATTTATATAAAGTTTATCCCCTCTTTTTTTAAACATTCATAACTTTTTATACTATATTATTTTTTAAAAAAAATTACACCATTATACTCGTCTCATTTTTCTCTTTAATTTCGTTATAGTCTCGACTAGTTTTTTTTTTTTGATGTCATGTATTTACATCATTGTAACGAGCTTAACGATAGCAAATTAATTAGAAATTTTTTCTAACAATGGTAAATTACAGTAATATAACACAAAATGAAGTAATGTAACACAAAATGAAGAAATTTACAATGACATAATTAACGGTGACGTAACACATTATTTACAGTGATGTTGACTAGTTTTTTTTAATTTTTTTTTCTCATTGCCCATTATTAACATCGATATAACGAGCATAAATATAACACATTATTTTAAATTTTTTTCTAACAATGATAAATTACAGTGATGTAATTAATATAACACATTATTTTACTTTTTCTCTAACAATGATAATTACAATGATAAATTACAGTGATTTAATATAACACATTATTTTGATTTTTTTTCTCTAACAATGATAATTATAGTAATGTAATTTATCATTGTTCGAAAACAATTCAAACTAATTTGTTGTATTTAGGCTCGTTACAAATTAGGGATGAGCAAAAAGCCAAAAAAAAACCGAACCGAAACCGAATTAACCGAAAAAAACCGAACCGGAACCAAATTAACCGAAAAAACCGAAACCAAAATTTACGTCAATGTAAATTACATCACGATAAATTACGTCAATGTAAATTACATCACTGTAATTTATCATTTTTAAAAAAGTTTCAATTAAATTTGTTATATTTAAGCTTGTTACAATGATGTAAATATATGGCATCTAAAAAAAGTAAAAAAAATTAGTCGAGACTATAACGGAATTAAAGAGAAAAATGAGACGAATACAATGGTGCAATTTTTTTTAAAAAATAATATATTACAAAAAAGTTATTAATGTTTAAAAAAGATGGGGGAAAAACTTATAAAGGTAAAATGACTAAGATGCCCTTTTTAATATTTTAATGAAAAACTTATGTGTAAATTTATGATTGGTTGAAATGGGTTATGTAGTTGTAGCAAAAGATGAGGGTTATTTTTTATACCCTTTCCTATATATATATATATATATATATATATATATATATATATATATAGACACACACACACACACATATATATATAGGAGGTGGATCCAATACAAAAGGGTTATTAATGTGAGAAGGTAGGAAGGAATTTGAGCCATTGATCAAATAAATGAATGGTTAAGATCTAGTGGTCCCTACATTTTATTTAAAACTTGTATGAATTAGAGCTGGAAGGGCAAATAAGGAATAACTTACATTTGTTGACTTTTTTTATGGTTATATCAAGTTCCACTTTTTTTTTAAAAACCGAATAACTTTTAAACGGTTAATCGTTTTTTTAAAAAAAATTACACCATAAAATAGAGAATTTTATTATCTTTAATTTGAGTATAGTATTGTTATAGTTTTTTTCGATTTTTTTTACGTGGTTCGTGATTTTAATGTTTGGTACGTGATTATGCAGTTGTTCCTTTGATTTTGCATGTTAAATGACGGTCTGTGATTTTCATATAACGTGGTACGTGATTTAGTGGTACGTAATTATGCAGTTGGTCATTGATTACGTGTGTTAAATTACGGTCTGTAATTTTTCTAAGCACGGTCTGTAATTATATATGGACGATATTGCCCCTTACCCTGATGACACATGTCAAAAGCCTGTGGCTTCCTACGCTTAGTACGTTCCATACCCTTTGTATTATAACCGCCCTCTATATGTATGTATGTATGTATGTATGTATGTATGTATGTATGTATGTATGTATGTAGGGGAAGGTGAGGGTTCATACATAGGGAAGGGTTAAAAGAAAACTCCTCACTTTGTAGAAAACCAAGAAAACTCCTACTAACCAATCAATTTTTAAAAATTAAGTTTTAAAAAAAAATTCATGATTTTTTATTATTAGATTAGAAATGTTATAACAAAAAAAAATTAAAAAACATATGTAGATCACGAAATTACGTATATGTAACCAATAAAGTTACGTATATGTAACTCATGTGTAGTTTACAAGTTAAATATATGTAATCAATGAGTTACATATATTTAATAACATGAATTACATATATTTTCTTTATTTTTTTCTTTTTGTTAACAAATATAACCTTATAATAAAACAAAATGTAAAATAAAAAACAAAAAACGAAATTGATTAATAACAATTGTGATTAGTTTTCTAAGTTTTTTCAAATATGAAGGTTTTCTATAGAACCTCCCAATAAATATATATATAGGAAATGGTTCCATTGTTAACCCTCCCTTATAGCGTTAACCTTGGCAAAAACTGCCCGAATCTTTGAAAAAAAAATTTCATTGCCTTTATTATACATAAATAGGGGGTTTCTTTTTTATGTTTTTGCTAATTCATCATCGTTTATAATTTAAATCAAGTGTAAGTTTGCGTTACACTGCTTACATCAGATAGTGTAACTCAAACATACAATTGTTTTAAATACTAAACGGTGATGAATTAGCAAAAACACAAAAAAGAAACCCCCCTATTTATGTATAATAAAGGTTATGAAAAAAAAATTCAAAGATTCGGGCATTTTTTGCCAAGGTTAACGGGTTAACGCTATAAGGGAGGGTTAACATTTGATCATCTCCCTATATATATATATATATATATAGGGAAAGGTTCTAGTGGTAACCCATGTTAATTGCGGTAACTTAATAACTCAATCTAAAGCTATTTGTGTTAATTAATTAAACTAATCTAATGGTCTTGAATTAATTGAATATAAAACTGTGTATTAATGACACTTTTTAAAGCATAAAGGTTATTATGGTAATTTCCATTCATCTCATTGACTGACGTCTCTGTCATCTTCTTCGTTTGATGTGCAAATTTGAAACGAATAACACCCAAAAATTTCATATCTCTGGTTGAAAAAGATTGGTGCTTGAAGATCAAAGAACGCTGAAGATCATAGAAGCTTGAAGATCGTTCCTTCGTCTAATTCAGTTAAGCACTTTCTCCTTCGTCAATTTCACTTTTTGTTTCAATGTACAGATCGTTCCGAATATCACATTTTCATTGCCGATTGTAATTTGTCCAAGTAAAATTAGATTCTCTCCTTCAAGTTAAGTAATTTTATCTTCATCAAGTTGAGTTTTTGTCTACGATATGATAATGTTGTAATGCATCAACCGGGTATCGGAATGCAACTGCCACACACGTCCCACACTCCCTCAAAACAGTCATTCTTTTTTTTAGGGTTTATGGTTCTGCATTATTGCATTTTACAATATTTTCAATTTATACTTCAGGAACCAATTTAGAAGTAAAATTAATGATCTAAATGAAGCGAGGATTGTATACAAGTAAGTAAAACTATTAAACTTAAATACTGTATAAAATTTTTTGAATGTTAAAGTTTTTTAGATTTCATTTTAGGGAGTTCAAGTGAACGTTTGGTGATAAACTCACTTGGTAGGTTTAAAAATACATCAAGCAATCCAATAATGGTTGATAGTGATGCAGAGATCGATTATGTTTGCAAAGATCCAGGTATTGAAGAAATATGACTAAATTTGATACATAATGGTAATTTCATTTTAATTTAAAGGAAATTCCCCAAAATGCACAAAGAAGCTGGACTTTTTTACAAAATTACAGGGTTGTCAGAATCAGATGTTAATGAAGACGATGTTTCTTTACAACAAAAGAAGAAAGGTAAACGATCGATGTTTTCTGATTCGGATGAGGATACTACAATTGCAGCCTGAAAAAAACAATGTAAATACCTTCTACTATGCTTATGTTATTTTATGTGATGTTATTACCATTAACCAATTTAAATTTCATCTCTTGGACACCGGTAATGGACCATGTGCAACAGGATCATAACATATATTCATATGTCTATTAGAGGAATCCACTATAAGGATTTAATTTTAAAATAAGCTAACCTAGTACTGAAGTATTTTTAAACAATCACATTTACACATGGATTTGCTTCTATTCATAAAGCAGCATCATCTAAAATGGTAAAAGTTAAGGGAAGAAAGAAACTGAGAAAGAAGCAGTATACAAGCAAAGATAATCATATGATTAGGAAAAAGAAGAAGCGTAAAAAACACTGTGAAAGTTCATTGCAAGGCAGTGTTCCTGTCCGACGAAGAAAGAAACGCAAACGATTTGTTGTTTATGATTCTGATGTGGATACAGCCATTAAAGCAAAAAAGAAACAATGTAAACACATTTAACATGGTTGTCTACTTTTACATGATGCAGTATAGGTTTACATTTATAATAGTTGTGTAATAAATCTAACCTAAGTGATTTAATTATGTTATTGAAGCAAAAGATTCGAAAGTTGGAAAACCAAAACTTCAGTCATGGATACTTGGTTTTCAATAAAAAACAGATGCTCACAAACTCAACTAACAAAGGTGGTTAAATCATTAACGTCCAGACAAAAAGAAATCATCGAACGTTTGGGTTTTGGGAAGTTATTATCATTACAACTTGATGGCATACCTCAAAAGCTTGGACATTTTGTGGTGCAAAACTTTAATGAAGTGAAAATGGAAATTTGCTTAGAAAATGAAGTTATAAATATAGATGTTGAAGCAATTCATAGGTTGCTTGGCATCCCTAAAACGAGATTGAATCTGAAGCCAATGCCTTCAAGGAGAAGGCTTTGTCCCAGGATACAACAATGGAGAGATCTCTATGGTAAGGAATGCATGTCACCAAGAGACATAGCATCAAGGATGTCGGTTGATGTAAGTGATGATTCGTTGGATTTCGAATTGGATTTCTTGGTGTTGTTTATGTCAACAATGGTAAAATGCCAGGCTCATAGGAAGTGTAGGTTAGAAATGTTAGATTATTTGGATGATTATATAGATCTTTCTGTTATTAACTGGTCAGCATATGTTTTGGATTGCATCAAGAGATGTAAAAGTGGATGGGAATAAACCTTTCAAAGGAGCATTGACGATACTAACGGTACAATCATCCTTTTTAATCAGCTCAGATAAAAATTTCTAATAAAAAAATCTAAAATCATGAAATAACTGTTTTAAAATTATTATTATTTGTTTTGTAGTTGTTGTACGTAGAAAGGTTTTCATGTGAAGGTATAGATGTGGTTGGACAAGTTGCATGAGCGAGAGGCACTTGAAATTTCAGGTGGTGGGTTTGGAAATAGAAAATATATTCCCTTGTCAGCTGATGATTGGGACTACTTTGCAAGATAGACCATTTTCAAGTGACATATATGATTTGTAGGTATGAAGAACTTATTCATACTAAACTACATATTTCAATCACTATTGATATTTGATAATTATAGATATTTAATGTTTACAGAAACAACTGTCATTCTTGAATAATCTGTTGGAGGTAACTAGAGAAAACAAAAAAAAAAACTAGAGACTAATCTTGGTAGTATGATTCATCAACATCCAACTGATGAAAAAGTTAAAAAACTGATGGTTGATTTTGAGGAAATTTTCAAACAAAAAATTAATGTTGAAGAAGCGGAACCACACAATGGGGCCAATGTAACAATAAGTAAGCCTGAGGCAGAAGCTTATCATCAACATAACATCAATGATGGTGAGAGTCCACATTCAGGTATTAAATGCTTTAGTTATGCTAGTTGTTTGCTTTGATATTGTTATTCTTAGTTGAATTAATGAAATATTGTAAATTGAACTTAGTAGGTAAAAAACGTTTGGAGAAATCACATGAAAAGTCTCCTGAATCTGTTGTTAACCTTAGTGATAGCTCCCCAAAAATGAAGGCTGCAGTTGTTGGCATTAGAAAATCGGACATAAAGAGATTGAAGCTGGTGTCTGCTACAAAGTCTGGTAACATAATTCTATCTTAAACATATGTGTGTAATGACACAAAGTATATTAAATATATATCTAAACATAGGTGTGTCATTGGGTAATATACATCAACCAAGCTTCAGTCTGGGCATGACATAAGAAGGCATAGGGGATGTGACTCCAAAGATGTTTGTTACCTAAAAAGGTTAACATTGGTTGTGTCCATAAATTAATATATTCAAACGATTTGTGCTTAGGAAATGAGCATGTTTATAAACTAGTACGATTTCGGATTCTATAGATGTAGTACATGTAGATAGCAGCCCGGTTTACAAAGATAAACACGGGACCCGGCAAGTTAATGTGACAGTTGATGATGGTGGGCAGGTGGAGTTACAAACAACTGGTAAATTGAGTATAATGTTTTGAACTTACACATTTTTGCATATCTTTTATTTAAGATCTACTTTTTACACAAAGTTTATTATATGAGGTATGATTTTGTCTATAGTATATTAATTATTGATCTAATCATAGGTGTGTTATTGGGTAATATACATGAACCAAGTTTCAGTCTGGGCATGACACAAGAAGGCATAAGGAATGTGACTCCAAAATTCTTTGTTAACAAAGCAGGTTAAAATTCATTGTCAATAATTTAATATATTCAAATGATTTACGATATAGCAAATGAACATATTTTAATCAGGTTGGGGTTTGGATTTTTTAGATGTAGTACATGTAGGTAGCAGCCCGGTTTACGAAAATAAACACAAGACCTGGCAATTTAATGTGACACATGATGATGGTGGGCAAGTGGAGTTGCAAACAACTGGTAAAAATTGAGTATATTGATTTCCTTTTACACATTTTTGCAGATATTTAATTTAAGATAAAATTTTTACAAATTTTTATTATGTGTGGTATGATTTTGTTTGGAGTGTCATTAGGGTCTAAGGAAGTAGTACATGTCCATTCAACAGTGTCTAAACAGAGTGTTTTGAAGAAAAAGGGTCATGTAAGATTTGATGTTAGTGGGCAGATGAAAGTAGATGCACCAAGTTTTAGTCTGGCCATGACACAAGAAGGGTTAGAGAAACCTGTATTAGAAACACCGGTTGATGAAGAGCAAACTAAAATTCCATAAGTTCATGCAGCTGAGAAGAAGTCATTAGACGGACCTAGTTTCAGCCTTGGCATGACCCAAGACGACAGTGAAGCACAAAGAACAGACAATGACACAAAATCAGGTAACCCTATTGCATCATTAATAGATTATAAAAAAAACTTATATTTTACAAATCGCCAATTGTAAGTAACATCTTTGTAGGAAACTTGCATGTTGACAAAATTGAGCCTAAGAGAAACCCAACACGACTAAAAGTAGTATCCAGAGATTGTAAATCACCTTTCGTGCAACAAGAAGTAGTGATTAAAAATCGTTACACAACTGAGGAAAAGGCGATTTACAATGTTAACCTAAAATCGTTACACCAGTTTTTATGTTGATGTATCAATTGCAGTTCTATCCTGCATTGATGTTAATGTAATGAAAATGTGATTTAAGGTAACAATCTGATTTACATTTTATTTCGCATTAGTGTAACTCTAATTTACACTTACTTTTGCACCGATGTAACTCTAATTTACACTTGATTTGCACAAGTGTAACTCTAATTTACACTTTATTTGCACTAGTGTAACTATAATTTACACTACTTAGTAACATTCACTTCATTTTTGCTCTAAAATAACTAACTGATGTACTTTGTGGGATAAATGTTTCAACAGGGATAGAGTTTTTGAAACAGTCTCTCAAGAGAAGACCGAAATCTTTTTCCTCCGAACTTTAGAACCAGGCAAACGTGTGTATGGAAATATCATCAATTGTTGGGCGGTAGTCTTAAATGACGAAGAAAAGTTACACAGCGCAGAATCTCCTCATCGACTATTTTGTGGACATCGTATATTTGTAAGAAAATTTTGCATAATGCATGTCATTTTTAACAGTAGTTGCTTAAAACTCATATTGTTTCATCGTTTTCATGTTTTTATTTCCAAGTTGGACTGGATGTTTAAAAATGATGTAAATGATGACATAAAAATGGTAAAAATAAACAAGATGATGTTGCAAGCTGTTGGTGGGATGAAGCAACTACAAGATTTGAAGTCATTTGATTTAGTTTTCTTTCCTATACTTGAAGGCAACCATTTCTATGTTATTGTTTTTGAGTTTAAAAATCTTGCTATTAATCTATTGGACAACATGCACCCTGGTGTGTCAGCAATAACATACAAAGAAGACAGTGATTACCAGAAGAAAAGTACTCCCTACAACGTGGTAAGCAAATAAACTAGAAGTTTGTTATGTTTATCCATTCTTTTACTTTAGAAAAAACATTACTTAATTGAATGATTTTGTATTTTTTCAGAAGCACTTTATGATGTTATACCTTCGAGAGTGGAAGAACCCAAAAGTAGAACGTTTGTTGATGGAAAGCATTCAAGCACTACAAATGGGCTACAACAGATAATGCCACCGATTGTGGGATATTCGTAATAAGACACATGGAGATGTTTATTGGAAGCTACAAAAATTTGAATGTGGTTTCAAAAAGGTTGAATCACAACAAAAAAAAAAAACAGATCAACACGCTGAGAAAAAAATATGCATCAAGAATACTTCTTTCAAGTATTAATGTCCATAGGGAGAAGGTGCTGAAGGAAGCTGGTTTAAAGTTAAATTAGTTTGGGAAAAGTGTGTGGGCTTTAGTCTATATTTTATTTTGTAAGACATTAAACGGTTTAGGATTGGTTTATTTTGGAAGACATCTATCAATGTTTTTAAAGACAATTTATGTAAACTGCTTATGTCCGTGTGATGCACATGTATTTTTTTATTTTGTAAGACATTAAACAGTTTTAGACTAACCTAACATAATTAGTTTCTAAACTTAAAAAATTTATATTGACCTTTAAAAGCATTCATACAAAAAAACTAATAAAGATCACTAACAAGGTTAGCAATAAAACATCCCAACAGAATATACATACATAAAAACATCCAACATAATATACATACATAAAACATCCCAAACACAATATACATACATAAAAACATTTATATTAAGAGGTTAACCATAGAAGTAGCCTTACAATCCATCAGTGTTTGCCCACCTACTAATATCAACTCTATTTACACAAAAAAGTTCATTACTGCGTACTAACAAGCACCAACAACACATACTTAGATAAGTTTCTTAAACAAAAAAAGATTTTAGGTGGCAAACCAAAATGTCATCACAACACCATTTCATCAAACGGACGGCCTGCGAACTTCCTTCCCCTTGCAATTGCGTGAGTCATGGTAACTAAGGTGATTACAGGTACGATATAACCTCAGATTCTTCTTGGTCTTCTCAACGGCCCTTTCCCCAGGCCCGACTAGCCTTCGACTCGTACCACAGCCCTTGTTCCGAATACACACAGGCGGTGTCAACAAAGTACAATTCTCGTCTACCTGCCCAACTAACTCCTCAATTGCACTAGAACGCTTCCTGGGGTTGAATGTTGTTGGGTAATCATTGAAAATACCTTCCTTTAGATCTTTCATCCTGTCCACAAAAGTTGACAAACCTTCTAACTGCCCTGTCAGCTGCTGAACACACTCACTAACATTATCCATTGCTTTGTTCCTCAAAACAGATTCTGCATTATTCTCCACTGCCAGCCTGCTAGATATTCCGCAGACACAACATGGAAGAACCTCTAACCGCCAACGCTTTTCAACATACCGATCAGGGATCTCTTTTACCTTGATAAAGCGAAATACAAAAAAAATATGTCGGCATAGATAGCCAATGCGAGTGAACCCCATGCATGTACACTCAACAGAATTATCATGCATGTGTGCCAAAACCTACAACAAGGGATGTAAACTAATAATGAAAAATTGAAAAAATGTTTGATATCAGATTGTAAAAAATAAATGATAATGTTACTTTAAACTGATTGACAAATTCCATCTTTTTATCCATATGAGATATAGTGTAAACCTTCGACTGATCAACAAGATCGACATTTGATATGAAACAACTCATCATCCCTTTCATAATTTCTTTCTGAACATCTTTAAACGCAGACCAGGTGTAAATTTTAGATGCATGTACCTTAGGGGTGGCAATTCTTGACACGACCCGCAACACGACTCGAACACGACACGGAAATAATCAAGTAATGAGTTGACAAGTGTAACCCGTTTAAAGAAACGGGTCGTGTTCGGGTTGACCCATTTATTAATCAGGTCAGGTTCGGGTTGACCCATTTATAAACGGGTTGACCCATTAACCCGTTTAAGATTTCAAAAAAAAATTTTATATTTTTTCTTTCTTGAAACATATATTTAATTGTTTTTCTTTTGATTATTTACCATATTTTAATTGATCGAGTAACAAAATTTATATTTTTTTCATTTACAAAAATGATTTTAATTTTTTTCCGGTAAACTAGACGAACGAGTTTCTTTAATGTTTCTTACGTTATAATTATGATTTACATAATTATATGTTTAGTTATAATAATATTAATTTTTTTGTTAAAATATTATACTAACTATTTGTTACTCATACGCACCTATTAAACACGTTATTATTGACTTGCTTTCAACCATTCAATTACAATATGTAAATTTATTTGATTAATTTATATAAACGGGTTAAACGGGTCATATTCAGGTTGACCCGAATTTATGTCAATCCGGGTTAGGGTTGGAAACTTTGACACGAATAAATATATGGGTCAGGTTCGGGTTGCAAAATTCAACCCGCCAACCCGTAACCTGTTAACCCGCTAACCCGTCAACCTGACACGATTGACACCCATAATGTACCTCTATATCCAAGCCACTGCAGAACCCAGGTGTGGTCGTGTTTGATTGGAATTCTGCAAGTCTTTGGTTGTAACATCAGTGCCGGAAGCATTGCCAGAGCAGTGATTGCTACAGTAACTTGCACAGTAACTCATGTACGCATTACGTGAAACTATGTTTCTGCTATCGACACATAAAGCTTAACACGAAACTATTACGCGATTGTCTGAAATCTGATTAAAACCCTAGGATTTAATAGTCAGAAACCTATCAGACAACACAGATACTTGATTTGATGCTATTATGTATAAACGTATGCGAGGTTAAACAGAACGAAACCATAACAGTTGTTGTTACATAATGCTAAACCGATGAATTATTCGTATAGGTGACGATCTGTATGAATAAATCTGAAAGTTTAAAGTTCTGAAATGATGACTGGAAAGTAGAAAACAAGAATCAGAAAGCCAAACTATGGTCGTGTTCGTTCGAATGACGATTTGAACGAATACGCGCGATGCCGACATATTCTGACGAAACGAAAACGAAACGATACGAACGATAATAACTTTAAGGAAATATAATATTTCCTATTTTACAATTTTGAAACTCATCTTAAATAAAATAAAAAGAAACTATTTTAAATTAAAATACGTACATTCGCGAAAGAATTAACGAAACGCGTAAAAATAATATATTTCGATAAATAATTCAGGAAATCGATATTTAAAATAATTACGAGTAATAACCACCTTCCAAATACTTTAAATAAAGTCTTTTTATTTAAGTTACAAAACACGCGCGTAACATGCCGGAAACGCGACGAAAACGAGAACCGAGCAACCGAAACGAACCCGGATACTCTTGGGGTATTTAAGCTCTAAATAAGAACATTTATTTCATTTTTATGGCACTCTCTCTCTCTAAAAACACTCCCACCGTTTTCCCTCTCTCTCTCTAAGTTTCCATCTTCAACCTTCAAGATCTTGGTCATTTCTCAACGAAATCGGACGTTCTTGGTGTCCACGCGAAGCTCTCGATCCCCTCTACAAGGAAGTACAACAGATCTGAGGTTTTACCTGGCTAAATTCGAGGTATGAGCAAAAAGAAGATCCACGAAAATAGGGTTTCTATATTTTTGTTGTTAGGCTATATACACACACCCACTAACCGCTGTAAACCCTAATCCACAACACTCCCTACACCACTCGGAGCTGACCTGCACACGGAAATACCATGGGAATTAACAGATTAAGGGTTCGGTCATGGTAGTAGTGGCAAACCCACAGGGTTCGTTGAATGCAGTACTTGCCGAACCTATTACTGTTGTGGCATGGGTCACGAACCTCACACATACCTAGCGAACCTACATGAATCTGGAGCCGAACCTTATCTAAACGGCGAATCTACCATGCGCAGCTAAGGTCCGCCGAACCCTGCTGGACACACCTACCACCGAACCTATCATCGAACGAACCTACAAGGGGCGAACCTTCTGCACACATGAGCGAACCCTGCTACCCCTAAACTACTCAGCCGAACCATGCAAAGATTCCATAGACGAACCATAATCTGCCGAACCCAAGGAAGGTCCTGCGAACCTCCCATGCAACGAACCTATGGTGAATTATGCTGCGAACCTAAGTCCTGCGAACATAGGGAGGTGCTGCCACGAACCTATACCCTTGGGGACGACCCTAGCCGGTCTTGCATGAGTAGCCGAACCTTGGTCAAGAAAGCAAACAGGTTCGCTGGAACCTAGAATCTCTCGGAATCCCGCCCAAGTGCTTGGCCCAAACTCCTTCGGCCCAAAACTTTTCTATTCAGCCCACATTGATTCGGCCCACACATCTACATTCGGCCACTAGAATCATTTACGGCCCATTCTTTTATCAGGCCCAACAATACCCTAGGCTAACCATGAGATTGATCCAACACAAGGCCCAAATTATGGGCCCAAACTTTTGACTTTTGGTCCAAATCTATTACCCGGCCCACACATCTACATTGGCCCAATGACATTTGGCCCAGGACACCTATAAGGCCCATGTGACTTAGTTCGGTCCATTAACACTCGAGGCCCACTCCTGGCCCAATATCATTACCAATCTATCTTAATTAATTCGGCCCAAGACTAACCGCTCATTCGGCTCATATACGACCGCTTAACCCACTTAAGTAACTTGGAAACGAACTCATGAAATCTATTTAGTTGAAATGGCGCATAAAAATTTGCTAAAGTGGTTCAATTTGCTTAGGGATATATACTAAATCTTATAACAAGACAAGTAAACTAAGGACAATGTTTTAGGAAAATTCAATAATGGTTTAAAAAAACTAAACATGTAATATAAAGGCTTGGCCAATGAAAGCTTAAGTGGTTAGGTGGGAGTAAATCCTTGATTAGTATACGAGGCCGAATGACAATTAACACCACTAAGGGTTAACTCATTTAGAGTTAACGCATATACGCACACAAGTCACTACAATCTATACTTATGAGATACATACAACGTGAAATCAATACAGGATTGTGAACATCATAACAAGTACAAAAAAAGAGAGCGTGCATTCTTGATTTTACTTAGTCAACCACTACAAACACAAGGTGAGTTCATTTGTCCCTTTTCAAACTTATTTGTTTTACTACGGGACTGAGAAGCATGTTATACATTTTAAGAAATTATTGAAATGTTTTATTAAATGCTTTTACACATACTTATGATGCTTATGCTACAAACTTGAAGCTTGAAGCTATACTTGATACTTATGCTACAGACTTGATGCTTAAACTATTTGCTTGTTGCTAATGCTAAAGACTTAAAGATTAAACTAGATGCTTGATGCTTATGCTACAAACTAAAAGCTTAAACTATATGCTTGATACTAATGCTAAAGACTTGAAGCTTAAACTAGATGCTTGATACTTATGTTCTAAACGCTATGTTCAAACTATATGCTAATTTTGGAAACTATATGCTTGAAGCTATGATTGTGTGCGAAATGCTAAGCTGGTATCCAATCATGGGCTATGTGATTGCTAAACGACTGCTAGAGCAGAGCTTGTACCCATGCATTGAGATACGTGAAAGCTAAACTATGATGATGCTATGCTGTTATCTATATAAGAGACACGTGATTGCTAAACGACTGCTAGAGCAGGGATTGTGTCTGCTTATATGAGATATGTAAATGCTAAACTACTTGTGTATGCACGGCTTGTGTCTATGTATGAGATACGTGATTGCCAAACGACTGCTAGAGCAGGGCTTGTACCTTGTATAGGAGACACGTAATTGCTAGACTATTCGGATACTAAGCTTAACTAATTCATGAGATACGTAATGGCTAAACTTCTGCTAGAGAAGAGCTTGTATCTAGCCGTGGGCTACGTGATTGCTAAACGACTACTAGAGCAGGGTTGTACCCACGCATGAGATTAGTGAAAGCTAAACTATGATGCGTGAAACTATGATGCTTGTTAAACTTACATTAAAGCTAATACACATGAAGGCTATAAACTTGTGAACTTTGAATCAGTAAACTAAAGCTATGATGAAGACTGGATTGAATGGTAGGTAACATGCTTAATTATTATTAATAATAGTGTCATATGCGGGTTAGTATGTGGTGGGACGGCGTCTGGGTGAGTTGTAGGCTCAACTCAGGGGTATGCCCTATATATAAGCATACCGATGTGGATATTACATGTGGAGTTAATAAGATTAGGGTTTTACCAAAAGAGGTTTGTTAAAGCTATTTTTAAACTTAAAAACTATATGAACTCACCAACCATTGTGTTGACTTTGTTTTCTTACATGCTTTCTCATATGATGCACAGGTTTAAGCTAAGGCTCTTGGATTGCATACTAGGCTGCCCAGTTAGAGGACCTAGTAGACTTTTGGATGGCACATATTTTGTTATGGAAGAAAATCACTTTTGATATCTTGTACAGATACAAGATAGAAAACATTTGATTCTTTTGATAGGTTTACCGGGTTAAATTACTGAACATTGATATTGTAATTTAACTTTGTAATCCTAGTTTAATGCTTTATTGTGCTTTAATTATTCTTAACATTGATGCTATGTAAACAATCTGATCATCACGATTATCACTCACGATATCGCGCTTCGAGAACCTTCCACCCGGCGGGGAACACGATCCGTCCCGCCTGCTCGGGGTGTGACAGATTGGTATCAGAGCTCAAGGTTATAGAGAATAATAGGTCATTTACTTAAACGGTTTGGCCTAGACTATAACTTAGGGACCCTCATGTTGAGAACATAAGATTTAGGATTGCATTATGTCTTCTGCATTCGATCACTGCACTAACCAATATCTTTTGGTTATGATCAGAATGCCGCCTAGAAGACAACCGACTCTGGTACCTACTACACAGACTTCTGCACCTCACTCATCGACACCATCACCACCGATGCACCACCGCCACCTCCTCCTCCACACTCTCCTCCACCAGGCCCAAGCACTACTCAGATACTAGACCCTGCAACTATTGCTTTGGCGACACTTCTGAGTAGCCAACTGACGAATCAGCTGAAGGATGTCATCCCAGAGATGATAAACCGGATTCAAGGCCATGGCAACAACTCTGGCCATACTACAGGAGAAGCTAGTGGAAACACTAGCCATACTTCAGATTGCTCCTACAAGTCCTTTGTAGGATGCAAGCCACCAAGCTTCACTGGCGTTGAGGGAGCCGTTGGACTGATCCAATGGTTGGAAAAGATGGAGAATACACTGGACATAAGCAGTTGTCAGGAACACCACAAAGTTCGCTATGCGGCTGGATCTTTCAGCAAGCGAGCTTTGACATGGTGGAACGCTCATATCAGAGCCCGAGGAAGAGATGAAGCAATGATAATGCCTTGGGCAGATTTCAAACTTCTTATGAGGAACGAATTCTGTCCAAAGCACGAATTACAATAGCTGGAAGTTGAGCTCTCAAATCATTTGATGAAGGGAGCTGATCATATGACTTTCACCACTCGCTATCATGAACTGGTAGCTCTGGTGCCAAAGATGGTACCCACATTGGAGAAGTTGATCGACAGATATGTGGGAGGATTACCCTCCTGCATTCAAAGCATCGTATTGGCTGCAAACCCTGCAACTCTAGAGTCAGCCATCGCCCTCTCAGCTAAACTCACCAGGGTGATGGTGAAGTCTGGAGTCCTAAAAGATGACGCGGGAAAAGCTAAAGAAGCAACAACAAAGAAGCCTGAGTATCATCAAAAGAAGAAGCAAAAGGTCGTTAAGAACTATGCGGCCGTCACTCCTCTGAGACAAGCTCCTGCAGCACCTGCTAACACTACATTCAGGAACTATGATGGAGTGCATCCTCAGTGCACTCACTGTAAGTATCATCATCATCCTACTGCACAGTGTAGGAAGTGTACTAACTGTGGTCGATTTGGCCACTGGGTTGCAAACTGTCGCGCTCCTATAATGCAAGCTACCAACACTGCTGCTAGAGCACTACCTCCACCACCACCAAATCTAGGCAACAACAACAACAACAGGAGATGCTACAACTGTGGAGAAACGGGTCATTTCTCCCGAGACTGTCCGAAGAGAGTGCAACAGGGAGCACAAGCACCTCGAGGACGGGCTTTTGTTATTGGAACAAATGCTGCACGCCAAGACCCTAATGTGGTCACTGGTACATTTCTTTTACATGACTCTTATGCATCTATACTGTTTGACACTGGTGCAGACCAAAGTTTTATTTCATCTGATTTTGCACGACAACTAAATCTTATTGAGGAAACTTTAGACTCCCCTTTCATTATCGAAGTAGAGAACAGAAAGCAAATTGCAGTTAGCACTATACTTAGGAACTGCCCACTCACACTCACTGATCATATATTTACCATCGACTTGTTGCCGATGGAGTTGGGCAGTTTCGACATCATCGTGGGGATGGACTGGCTATCACTTAACAGAGTTGAAGTCATCTGTTTCGAAAAGCTACTTCGGATTCCCGTGTGGAATGATTGTGTATTGGAAGTTTGTGGGGATCAAGCAAAGCGAAGTGTCAAAATCATATCTTGCTTAAAAGCGCGTAAGTGTCTACAAAAGAAATGCATAGCTTTCTTGGCTCATGTGGTGGAGAAAGAGAAAGACAAGAAAACAATACAAGATGTGCCGATAGTGAAGGAATACCCTGAAGTGTTTCCTGAAGATCTACCCGGTTTGCCACCTGTGCAACCGGTAGAGTTTCGTATTGATCTGATTCCTGGAGCAACACCTGTTGCTAAATCTCCTTACAAGTTAGCACCTTCGGAGATGCAGGAATTGTCAAACCAACTACAGGAGCTACTTGATAAAGGTTTCATCCGACCGAGCTACTCACCTTGGGGAGCTCCGGTTTTGTTCGTGAAAAAGAAGGATGGATCCTTTCGTATGTGCATAGACTACAGGAAGCTAAACAAACTAACTATCAAGAATCGGTATCCACTACCGAGGATTGGTGATTTGTTTGATCAATTGCAAGGAGCTCAATACTTTTCAAAGATCGATCTGCGTTCCGGATACCACCAGCTCAGAGTACAAGACGACGACATACCAAAGACGGCGTTTTGTACCAGATATGGGCATTACGAGTTTATGGTGATGCCTTTTGGGTTGACGAATGCACCCGCGGTTTTCATGGATCTCATGAACCGAGTGTGTAAGCCGTATTTAGATCAATTTGTTATTGTTTTCATTGATGACATATTGATCTATTCCAAAAGCAAAGCAGAGTACGAGCAACATCTTAGAACGATCTTGGAACTGTTAAAGGAAGAGAAACTCTATGCCAAATTCTCCAAGTGTGAATTTTGGTTAAAAGAGGTTCAATTCCTGGGTCACGTAGTTAACAGTGAGGGAATACATGTTGATCCTGCCAAGATCGAAGCAATAAAGGATTGGGACACTCCGAAGACACCGACGGAGATACGTTCTTTTCTAGGCTTAGCAGGCTATTATAGAAGGTTTATCTCAAACTTTTCTAGGATAGCCCTGCCACTCACAAAGCTAACACAGAAGAGCGAGCCGTTTGTTTGGGAACAGAAGCAAGAAGAAGCCTTTCATACTTTGAAGCAAAAGCTATGTGATGCTCCGATGTTATCTCTCCCAGACGGTTGTGACGACTTTGTAGTGTACTGTGATGCATCCCATCAGGGACTTGGCTGTGTGCTGATGCAGCAAGACAAAGTTATCGCATATGCTTCGAGACAACTGAAGATTCATGAGAAGAATTACACTACTCATGATCTGGAGCTGGGAGTTGTGATATTCGCATTAAAGATTTGGAGGCATTACCTTTATGGCACCAAGTGTACCATATTTACTGATCACAAAAGTCTGCAACACATATTCGATCAGAAGGAACTCAACATGCGACAGCGGCGGTGGGTTGAGATTCTAAATGATTACGACTGTGTAATCAAATACCATCCGGGCAAGGAAAACGTTGTAGCTGATGCCTTGAGTCGGAAGGAACGGGTTAAACCCTTGCGCGTAAGAGCAATGGGGATGACTGTACAGACAAGCTTACATGGCACCATTATGCAAGCACAACAAGAGGCTGTTGAACGAGGAGACTTGAAGAAAGAACTGGATTGTGGAGCAGAAAAACAATTTGAAACAAAGCCTGATGGAATCATCTACTACAAGGATCGCGTATGGATTCCTGCAGTAGATGAGTTGAGAAAGCTTATTTTTGATGATGCACACAAGACCAAGTACTCGGTGCATCCCGGTGCTGATAAGATGTACCAAGAGTTACGGGCATTTTATTGGTGGCCAGGCATGAAGAAAGACATAGCTGAGTATGTCGGTCGATGCCTTACGTGTGCCAAAGTGAAGGCGGAACGCCAGAAACCGTCAGGTTTACTGGAGCAGCCTGAAATTCCACTTTGGAACTGGGAACAGATATCTATGGACTTTGTCACCAAGCTACCCCGCACTTCCAGTGGATATGAGACGATTTGGGTTATCATTGATCGTCTAACAAAATCTGCTTATTTCTTGCCGATGCGAGAAACTTACACGATGGATAAACTAGTGAAGCTCTACATCAACGAGATAGTGGTACGCCATGGTGTGCCATTGTCTATCATCTCAGATCGTGATAGCAGATTCACATCAAGGTTCTGGCAATCATTGCAGAAATCTCTAGGGACACACTTAAACCTGAGTACAGCTTATCATCCATAAACAGATGGTCAAAGCGAACGTACTATACAGACCCTGGAGGACATGCTAAGGACTTGTGTTCTAGACTTTAGTCGGAATTGGAATTCTCATTTGCCACTGATCGAATTCTCCTACAACAACAGTTATCACAGCAGCATCGGATGTGCACCATTCGAGGCTCTCTATGGTCGCAAGTGTCGATCGTCGATCTGTTGGTCTGAAGTGGGAGATAATCGTATAACCGGGCCAGAACTCATTCAAGAAACTACAGACAAAATTGCTTAGATACAGCAAAGGCTACAAGCAACTCGAAGCAGACAAAAGAGCTATGCTGATAAACAGCGCAAGCCGTTGGAATTCCGGGTTGGAGACCGAGTTATGCTAAAGGTATCCCCATGGAAAGGCGTGGTTCGTTTTGCAAAGAAAGGCAAACTAACACCACGGTACGTGGGACCATTCGAGATCATCGAACGTATTGGCCCTGTGGCGTACAGACTTAGACTACCGGATGAACTTAGTGGTGTAAACGACGTGTTTCACGTCTCAAACTTGAAGAAATGCTTAGTTGATGAATCGCTCGTCATACCAGTTGAAGAAATTCAATTGGATGAACATTTACACTTTGTTGAGGAACCTTTGGTGTAACATTTGTACATTTAGTCATGATAGTCGTAAACAGTGTTAGAACAGTGTGTGTCCATGTTCAGTCAGTCAATGTGAATCATATGTTCATTATGTGCTTGTGTGTTAGAATCTTTATTATGTAACAAGTATGTATTATTTATTTACAGTCGAGTTCACTAGGCAAGAACAGTATTGTGTTATATCGAAACAGTGGTGGGCAGCGAGAGTGAGCCCTATATATATACTGCGTTCGGTGTAACAGGATAGTGTTGGTGCGTAGTGTTAAGACGAATATTATGACAATTAATTCAACAAGAATCGTAATACGTAAGCGAGACTGAGTATAGTTATGGGTGACGATCCATAATGATACGAATGTTGAACTTATAATTATGATTAAACGACTTTAAATAATTAATACGATCGAAAAACGTACGCGATTTCGGGTATACACGTAATTGTGAATGTTTAACGATCTGTCAACACACGAAGAGTAAAATAATTAAATTAATTATTTTATATTTTTACAATTTTGAAACTCATCATTTTAATGAGTTTAACAACTCATTTTATTTAAAAGTCGCGTAAAATACGCGTTACGATCCGGAAACGCGAACCGAGCGACCGAAACGGACCCGAATACCATTTGGACTATAAAAGCCATGAAAATGTCTATTTTTCTCATTAATTGCAGCCACCAACCTCTCTCTAACTCCAAATTCGTGAACCTATCCTCTCTCTAAAAATCAAAGCTTAAATCGTTCGTATCTTCTTCGTTTCTCAACGGATTTCGGTGATTCTTGAACCTACTTGAAGCTCTCGACATTCTCTACACGAAAGTACAAGAAATCAGTGGATTTGTCCAGCCAAAAACGAGGTATTGAAGCTTGAGTAGTCACGAGATTAGGGTTTTCAGTCGTGGGTTTGTTTAAACCCGACCCTTCGCCGGATCTAGTCAACCACACTCATTTTCGAGACCATAGAAACATTCCCTGATGTTAGTTTAGCTTAGATCGAGGTCTGGATACAAGTGTTTGACGATGGTGATGATGATGGTAACAGGTTCGGCGGCCAAACCTTCATTCTCAGCCGGCCGAACCCTAATGAGGCTCCACGAACCTGTAGGGTTCGTTAACCTTCAGCCGAACTCTTAGGGGAATATCACGAACCTGTGCCATATCCTCAAGCATGTCACGAACCTTGAAGAGCTATAAACGAACCCTTCTGATGGTTAAGGCCAACGAACCCTAGACGAAGCTCCATGTGACCGAACCATGCATGCAGCGACCCTTCAACCTTGCAGTGAACCCTTGAGAACCACCGAACCATTTGTTCCTTCCCAAACCATGTAGCCATGTAGCCGAACCCTCCTATGCCGAACCATAGGAAGACGAACCCTGCATGGTTCGTTGGTTATTGCCGAACCTTGGAACTTAGGGACGAATCTATACATCACCATATTGAGCCGAACCTTTGCATGGTTAGTGGATCATGATAGACTAACCTAGCCCATGAACCTAAAAGGTTTGCTGCCCAAATGGCAGCCCACCTTCCTTTCAGCCCAACCTCAACATACTCGGCCCAAATTCCATTAATAAAAGGCCCATAGGGTGAGACAAGTCCAAGGGATGTTAGGTTGGTTCATTTAGATCTTCAATTGGCCCAATAACGCCTTAGAACTTTACATGGTTTACATATACATTGGTTGGCCCAACTCAAATCCTTTAGGCTCAATCCAAGCTCATTGGGCCCATTAAGATTGTAATCGGTTTGATATTGTCCTTGGTGTGTAATAAGGCCTATCTAAATGTTGTGGGGCCAACATCACATGCAATTGGCCCAACATCACATTCAATTGGCTCATTATCATTTTAAATGGCCCATGGCCTTTGATTAAGCCCACTATGATTCTATGGGCTTAAGGCCCATTGATGGCCACAATTCAAAGTAAGTGTAATTTGATCCTAGTGGGTTTAAGTTGCAACTTAACCTAATCATGGGATCAAGTCACAATCTCAAGAACTCAAACAATTGGAACATCTTTTCATAAATCATTGTAAACAATGGTTATCAAATTCTCAAACAATTATCATTTTATGCATAAGATTTATGCACAAAGGAACATTTCATATTCGTTTCTTGGACCCATGATCAATCAAGTGATTCAAATCATAACTATCAAGTTTTCACAACAATCATAATCATGAGAACAAGTTATCATGTGATAATCAAGTTCAAGAGAACACAAGTCAATCAATGAACCAAAGTCTATACAACTATAAATCCTATATCTTATGTATGATTACAATGTTATAGGAATCAATTAGAAGTCCTGTTTGCTACTTGCTATCTGTTTTAGTTCAGAGTCTACTGCAGACAGGTGAGAACATTAGCCCCTCCTTTACTGTTTTATAACTGTTTTGGGGTGGAACACGTGATCAAACCAATCATTTACAATCATATTTCATTACACAAGGTGTGTGTATTCTTATAAACATTACGGGTTCATTTTACGAATCCTAGGGATTCATCAACTGTTTTAAAGGAATTATCAACTATTAAACTCTTTTCACAAAAAAGGTTTTATAAAGGATCTTTGAACTGTTTTGTAACAGATTTACTCAAATGTATTTATGAAGGATAAACACTTTTAAATAAATGATTTTATAAACTCTTTTGTTATAAACCTTGTTGTTACAAGGTCACTATTTCATGGTATTCAAATCAAGTGGTTCACATTATGGTATTCAAATCAATTGGTTCACATCATGGTATTCAAATCAAGTGGTTCATTTCATGGTATTCAAATCAAGTGGTTCACATCATGATATTCAAATCAAGTGGTTCATTTCATGGTATTCAAATCAACAGATTCATTTCATGGTATTCAAAACAAAGGATTTAATTCGTGGAATTAAATCTAGGTTTTCAATTCATGTTATCAAATAAGGCATTAACACATCCGGTTAAAGTAAGGTTCAGAAACATGGTGTCTATTGTTGTAAACAAACTTGTAAAAGCATCAAGTATCATATTCATTAGCGTTAGTACTGGGTGATCACAACAAGGGAAAGCGGACACATTGGTTCTTATCCAGGATGGAGTTAGCTTTTAAATTTGTTTTAAAAGCTAACTGCAGGTCTGGTGTCATTATGGTTTTCAAAATTGCTATACATAATCTAACTCCAAACGTGGTTTGGGACTTGATATTATATGTTGGCTTTCGTGCGAACAGTGATTGGACTGTTTACACTCATTTTCTTACTTGATGTTAGTTTGGGTTGCAGCTCATCCGTGTGAATCTTATGTTGCTTTAACTTACCTATGCCTTATGTCATATATTCATGTTACAAATGTTAAACCTATTGTTCTCACCAACTACGTATGTAGTTGACAGTTACTTTTCACGTGTTTCAGGTAATCAGTTTTAAGACATTCTCAGGGACAACTAAGGAGACCATTCTAAGATAGAACAAGATGAAGAAACATGCTAGGATGGATTAGAAACACACTAAATCCTGATTGTTTAATTGTCTTGTTTAAAGTCTTATTTTGTAACTATACTTTGGGTCTGTAGTTGTCTTTCTTTAGGTAGATAGTTGTCTGTAAATAAACAATTGTCTTAACATTATGAAACATAGTAATCCGTTGTGGTTGTTCTTATTCAACACTTGTGCATGATTCAACTGTTCATACGTCACCGCGCCGTGGATTCCGCACGCGGCGCAGGGGTGTGACATTTGGAGATTATGGATCGCATTGTTAAACAACTGAGGCGAAGCCGTATCCCCATTGTCAAGGTTTGATGGAACTCAAAGCGCGGACCTGAGTGTACTTGGGAACACGAAGATCACATGAAGCACAAGTATCCTCAACTGTTTACAGAGGAAGTCGTACCGGATAACGATTCTTAAATTTCGAGACGAAATTTCTCTAACAAGGGGAGACTGTAACATCAGTGCCGGAAGCATTGCCGGAATAGTGATTGCTACAGTAACTTGCACAGTAACTCAGGTACACATTACGTGAAACTATGTTTATGCTATCGACACATAAAGCTTTACACGAAACTATTACGCGATTGTCTGAAATCTGATTAAAACCCTAGGGTTTAACAGTCAGAAACCTATCATACAACACAGATACTTGATTTGATGCTATTATGTATAAACGTATGCGAGGTTAAACAGAACGAAACCATAACGGTTGTTGTTACAGAATGCTAAACCGATGAATTATTCGGTGACGATCTGTACGAATAAATCTGAAAGTTTAAAGTTCTGAAATGATGACTGGAAAGTAGAAAACAAGAATCAGAAAGCCAAACTATCGTCGTGTTCGTTCGAATGACGATTCGAACGAATACGCGCGATGGCGACGCGTTCTGACGAAACGAAAACGAAACGATACGAACGATAATAACTTTAAGGAAATATAATATTTCCTATTTTACAATTTTGAAACTCATCTTAAATAAATTAAAAAGAATCAATTTTAAATTAAAATACGTACATTCGCGAAAGAATTAACGAAACGCGTAAAAATAATATATTTCGATAAATAATTCAGGAAATCGATATTTAAAATAATTACGAGTAATAACCACCTTCCAAATATTTAAAATAAAGTCTTTTTATTTAAGTTACAAAACACGCGCGTAACATGCCGGAAACGCAACGAAAACGAGAACCGAGCAACCGAAACGAACCCGGATACTCTCGGGGTATTTAAGCTCTAAATAAGAGCATTTATTTCATTTTTATGGCACTCTCTCTCTCTCTCTAAAAACACTTCCACCGTTTTCCCTCTCTCTCTCTAAGTTTCCATCTTCAACCTTCAAGATCTTGGTCATTTCTCAACGAAATCGGACGTTCTTGGTGTCCACGCGAAGGTCTCAATCCCCTCTACAAGGAAGTACAACAGATCTGAGGTTTTACCTGGCTAAATTCGAGGTATGAGCAAAAAGAAGATCCACGAAAATAGGGTTTCTATATTTTTGTTGTTCGGCTATATACACACACTCACTAACCGGTGTAAACCCTAATCCACAACACTCCCTACACCACTCGAAGCTGACCTGCACACGGAAATACCATGGGAATGAACAGATTAAGGGTTCGATCGTGGTAGTGGTGGCAAACCCACAGGGTTCATTGGACGTAGTACTCGCCGAACCTATTACTGTTGTGGCTTGGGTCAAGAACCTCACACATACCTAGCGAACCTGAATCTGGAGCCGAACCTTATCTAAACAGCGAATCTACCATGCGCAGCTAAGGTCTGCCGAACCCTGCTGGACACACCTACCACCGAACCTATCATCGAACGAACCTACAAGGGGCGAACCTTCTGCACACATGAGCGAACCCTGCTACCCCTAAACTACTCAGCCGAACCATGCAAAGATTCCATAGACGAACCATAATCTGCCGAACCCAAGGAAGGTCCTGCGAACCTCCCATGCAACGAACCTATGGTGAATTATGCTGCGAACCTAAGTCCTGCGAACATAGGGAGGTGCTGCCACGAACCTATACCCTTGGGGACGACCCTAGCCGGTCTTGCATGAGTAGCCGAACCTTGGTCAAGAAAGCAAACAGGTTCGCTGGAACCTAGAATCTCTCGGAATCCCGCCCAAGTGCTTGGCCCAAACTCCTTCGGCCCAAAACTTTTCTATTCAGCCCACATTGATTCGGCCCACACATCTACATTCAGCCACTAGAATCATTTTCGGCCCATTCTTTTATCAGGCCCAACAATACCCTAGGCTAACCATGAGATTGATCCAACACAACGCCCAAATTATGGGTCCAAACTTTTGACTTTTGGTCCAAATCTATTACCCGGCCCACACATCTACATTGGCCCAATGACATTTGGCCCACGACACCTATAAGGCCCATGTGACTTAGTTTGGTCCATTATCATTACCAATCTATCTTAATTAATTCGGCCCAAGACTAACCGCTCATTCGGCTCATATACGACCGCTTAACCCACTTAAGTAACTTGGAAACGAACTCATGAAATCTATTTAGTTGAAATGGCGCATAAAAATTTGCTAAAGTGGTTCAATTTGCTTAGGGATATATACTAAATCTTATAACAATACAAGTAAACTAAGGACAATGTTTCAGGAAAATTCAATAATGGTTTAAAAAAACTAAACATGTAATATAAAGGCTTGGCCAATGAAAGCTTAAGTGGTTAGGTGGGAGTAAATCCTTGATTAGTATACGAGGCCGAATGACAATTAACACCACTAAGGGTTAACTCATTTAGAGTTAACGCATATACGCACACAAGTCACTACAATCTATACTTATGAGATACATACAACGTGAAATCAATACAGGATTGTGAACATCATAACAAGTACAAACAAAGAGAGCGTGCATTCTTGATTTTACTTAGTCAACCACTACAAACACAAGGTGAGTTCATTTGTCCCTTTTCAAACTTATTTGTTTTACTACGGGACTGAGAAGCATGTTATACATTTTAAGAAATTATTGAAATGTTTTATTAAATGCTTTTACACATACTTATGATGCTTATGCTACAAAATTGAAGCTTGAAGCTATATACTTGATACTTACGCTACAGACTTGATGCTTAAACTATTTGCTTGTTGCTAATGCTAAAGACTTAAAGCTTAAACTAGATGCTTGATGCTTATGCTACAAACTAAAAGCTTAAACTATATGCTTGATACTAATGCTAATGACTTGAAGCTTAAACTAGATGCTTGATACTTATGTTCTAAACGCTATGTTCAAACTATATGCTAATGTTGGAAACTATATGCTTGAAGCTATGATTGTGTGCGAAATGCTAAGCTGGTATCCAATCATGGGCTACGTGATTGCTAAACGACTGCTAGAGCAGAGCTTGTACCCATGCATTGAGATACGTGAAAGCTAAACTATGACGATGCTATGCTGTTATCTATATAAGAGACACGTGATTGCTAAATGACTGCTAGAGCAGGGCTTGTGTCTGCTTATATGAGATATGTAAATGCTAAACTACTTGTGTATGCACGGCTTGTGTCTATCTATGAGATACGTGATTGCCAAACGACTTCTAGAGCAGGGCTTGTATCTTGTATAGGAGACACGTAATTGCTAGACTATTCGGATACTAAGCTTAACTAATTCATGAGATACGTAATGGCTAAACTTCTGCTAGAGAAAAGCTTGTATCGAGCCGTGGGCTACGTGATTGTACCCACGTATGAGATTAGTGAAAGCTAAAATATGATGTGTGAAACTATGATGCTTGTTAAACTTACATTAAAGCTAATACACATGAAGGCTATAAACTTGTTTACTTTGAAACAGTAAACTAAAGCTATGATGAAGACTGGATTGAATGGTAGGTAAAATGCTTAATTATTATTAACAACAGTGTCATATGCGGGTTAGTATGTGGTGGGACGGCGTCTGGGCGAGTTGTAGGCTCGACTCAGGGGTATGCCCTATATATAAGCATACCGATGTGGATATTACATGTGGAGTTAATAAGATTAGGGTTTTACCGAAAGAGGTTTGTTAAAGCTATTTTTAAACTTAAAAACTATATGAACTCACCAACCATTGTGTTGACTTTGTTTTCTTACATGCTTTCTCAGATGATGCACAGGTTTAAGCTAAGGCTCTTGGATTGCATACTAGGCTGCCGAGTTAGAGGACCTAGTAGACTTTTGGATGGCACATATTTTGTTATGGAAGCAAATCACTTTTGATATCTTGTACAGATACAAGATAGAAAACATTTGATTCTTTTGATAGGTTTACCGGGTTAAATTACTGAACATTGATATTGTAATTTAACTTTGTAATCCTAGTTTAATGCTTTATTGTGCTTTAATTATTCTTAACATTGATGCTATGTAAACAATCTGATCATCACGATTATCACTCACGATATCGCGCTCCGAGAACCTTCCGCCCGGCGGGGAACACGATCCGTCCCGCCAGCTCGGGGTGTGACATTTGTTGTACCGCTGATTGTCAATAGTTGCGTCAAAACACATGAGAAATTGCACAAGAGTGTTTGCGTAACTGGAGTTGACCTTAAACATTGCATTTGAACTCACACCGGGAGGTGGTTTTCATCAAGCAACACATAGGAATCTCCCTAAAATAGGCTGGTACCCAAAGATCTATGATAGCAAACATATCACTTAACCAAACATTCTGACTTAGTTTAAATGTATCTATCAGACGATGCCATCTGTCTTCAAAAGTGGTGGGTGATATATAGACATTCCAGACTAGCTTATGAAGGGAGGATCTTAAAGTAGTGTTAGCATTTAAATCAGCAGATATCTGGGAAACAAATCAAGTGAAAAAACATGTAAGGCAAAGAGATTTCCATAAAATATTACATGCATTGCTCCAATGTATAAAACAGAATACACTAATCCACTGATAAACCGCCTAAAAATCAATGCAAAAAAGTGTGTGACTTATGTTATGTGTCAGTGTAAAAACAAATTACACTAATGCACTGATAAGACACATCGAAAATTCGAATGCATGATGTGTGTGCTTGTACTATATCAGTGTAAAAACAGTTATTATAAAGCAAAAGAACATATGATTTCTGATATTGTAATCTTACTTTCGAGGGAAGCTTCTTCATTATATGCCACATGCATAGACGATGAAATGAGTTGTTAAACACAAAAGGGACTGTAATCCTCATTGCCGGGTCTTGATCAGTTAACACTAAGAGGGGTTGCTTTTTATGAACTTTAAGAAACGCTGAAAGTAACCACTCATAATATTCAACTGTCTCGCTAGCAATAAAACCAGCACCAAAAATCACACACCTTTTGTGGTGATCAACCCCCGTGAAAGGCACAAATATCATGTTATACCTACAAAAAAATAGTATAATGGAATGTTTTAACCAAAGTAAATCATACAATTCAAAATTTTAAAACTGTTGCTCAAACTTACTTGTTAGTAGAATATGTTGCATCAAATGCTAAAACATCGCCAAACGTTCCATAGCTGACTTTAGATACATCATTCGCCTAGAAAATTGCTTTCAAATCGTGTCCAGCATTCCAGAACTCATATGAAAAGTTTGGTAGGTTTTTAGCCTGTTGCTCCAGTTTTTGAACAACCAGTTGAATGTCGCGATCCCCAATGAACATCCTAATGTCACGACTCACATTCTTGAAAGCATTCCTTGAAGCGCGCATGTTTTGATGACCTCCCTTTAAAGAAGTCTGCAAATGATGAGCAACATAGGCACCCACTTTGTTCAAACTCATTGTGTGAACAAAATGTATGTCTTCAAAGTTTAGATGTCTCCCATGACGAGTCAAGTCCATATTGTCAGTAGAAACCAAACTATGGTTATGATTCTCAAAAAAGTCATAAAGCATGTACTTGAATGAACCTTTTACAACCTTTAACCTAATAAGTGCTTTACAATCCGTAACTTTGAACATACTACCACGAGCAGGAACTATTGAGCTGGGATTCACAGAATCATACTTTTTGTTCTTAGACCATCCACAGTGGTCACCCCACTGAAAATCCCTCCCCACTGAAATTTCTGCCACGTCATCACCCCCACGGAAAACCACAAAACGCCACAGTGGCACCCCACTAAAACCCTTCCCCACTATTCCACATCATCAAAAATAAAAATAAATAAAAAACATTACACTAAATTAAAATAATTCAATATTTTACAAAAAAAACACACATTACATTTAAAAAAAAACATATTATAAACCTACTAATCGCCTTAGATGCTACGAACAACAATATCGGTGCAAACCCTTTCGATATGTTCAACCAAATCGGCTTTTAATGACTCGTGAATGCTTTTGTTTCGCAACGCCAAAATTTGGTTCTCTCTGCGCGGGTCATCAATGTCAAAAGGAGATGGCGGTTCGTCTTCATCCGGTACAAACGGGCTAATCGACTTGCCCTCACATTCAAGTATCATATTGTGTATATGATACATGCATACATAACTGATCTAATTTTTTTGGGATGCCATGCTCTAGCCGGATTTTTTATAATTTGAAATCTTTTTTTAAGAACACCAAAAGCTCGCTCGACATCCTTCTTTGCACCCTCTTGAGCTACTTGAAACCTTTTTCGTTTAAAGGTTGTTGGACATGTTATTGTTTGCATAAAAACCGGCCATTCTGGGTAAATCCTGTCAGCAAGATAGTAACCGTGAGCGTACTCGTTATCGTTACAAAAAAACGATGATTGTGGAAACTCACCATTTTCCATATCATTGAGTAACGGTGACGATTTTAGAACGTTTAGGTTGTTATTTGCACCGGGCATGCCAAAATATGCATTCCAAATTCAAGAATAATCGAGGGGCATCCATGATCGCCTCTCATGAATTGTCCTTTCCATGCAACCGGACAATTTTCCCAATCTTAGTGCATACAATCAATACTTCCAAGCATACCGGGAAACCCATGATAATTTTCATGTTGTTCATACAAATTCATAACATCATTATAATTTGGTTTGCGCAAATATTTAGGACCATAGAGTCGACGGATATTCTTACAGAAATTATAAAGGCAGGTGCTGTCTGACATCTGTAAATAGTCGTCCATTTTGTCTGCCGTACCCCTGTATGCCAATTGTCGAATAGCCGACGTACACTTTTGTAAAGGTGTAAATCCTGGCTTGCCTCGAGCATCCATCTCAATTGAAAATAAGTATCTGCACTCTCTAGGCTGTTGACGATACGTTCAAATAAAGGTCGTTGCATCCGGGAACGCCTCTTGAACGACGTCTCATTATACAACGGTTTGTTTCCAAAATAATGACGCATCAAAAGATCATGCCCCGCTTCCCTGTCTCGATTAATTTGAATTCTTCTAATGATAGGCCGAGGAATCTGAGACGCGTTTTGTTGAGCCATCGCTGACAACAACGAGATAAAAACCTCCATACCCTCGCTATCAGAAGATTAAGAGGATAATGACATTTTTATAAAAAAAATAAATTGTATAAAAATAAATATAGTTTGAATGAAAATGAGTGTGTAAAATGGTTGAAATGAGAGGTTTATATAAAGTTTGAATTTTTTTTTAAAAAGAAACTAGCCGTTCAAAAAGTGGGAGAGGGGCACTTGAATTTTGAAAGGACCAATAGGAGTGAAGGGGAACCAACGGGGAGCGGGGGCCGTGGAACCCTCCCTGGTGGGAGCCGTGGGTAGGCCTGTAAACGAACCGAACGAACACGAACACCTTAACGAACATGAATTTTGTGTTCGTGTTCGTTTATTAAGAAAATGAATATGTTCGTGTTCGTTTGTGTTCGTTCATTAATAAATTAAACGAACTGTTCATGAACATAAACGAACACAAACGAACTGAAATAAACGAACAAACATAAATGGACATTTTTTAACACCATTGAACAATCATAAACGAACATGAACACTATTGAACAAACATATAAACGAACACAATTGAACAATTATAAACGAGCACAAACGACAAGTCTTTTGAATGTAAACACATATCATTCGTAAATTAGTCAGTTAACCGAACAAAAACTAACGTTACATAGTTAACGAACATAAACGAACATTAACGAACACAAATAAACGAACGTAAATAAACGAACATAACCGAATTGTTCATGAACATAAATACACGAACACAAGGTGTGTTCATGTTCGTTTATTTAATTAAACGAACACAAATTCTATGTTTGTGTTCGTTCATTTATTAAATAAACGAACTTCTTACCGAACAGTTCACGAATAGTTCATGAACTGTTCGGTTTGTTTACAGGCCTAGCCGTGGGGCATGGGGGCGGTGTTCCCGCCACACCTCGCCGAAATGAGGGAGGCCGCCGGGCCAGTGGCTTAACGGCTGTGGGTAGTCTTAGGCTTCCCCCATTTGTTACAAACTAACACCCTGTGTGTGATTTCACCTTTCCATTTCTTCGTTGTCAATTTCGTCTTCCCCTATTAATCATCCGGTCGTCGTTGCCACCCCCCATGGATTTAGACCTTCTGTAACTTAAAAAAACCCTGTTAAATGAGAACGTAAAGATCAATATCATTAGATCTTCTCTTTAAATGAAATTATTAAATGAGATATTAATTAGCTGATGTGATTAAAATGAGATGATTAAGTACCTGATGTGATATGGTTAGAAAGAAAAAGACCATAATACCCTTTTTAGAGGGAAAAAGAATCTATGATGTGGAGGAATCTGGTTGGCTTAAATGAGTTAATGGGTTATCACAAATATGAAGGGTTCTTAATTGAACCAAATCCTATATATATATATATATATATATATATATATATATATATATGATTGTGCTCAAATAGTAACACATTTAGAACACTATGTTCTTTTATAAGTTTGCGAAAATCCATCACTGTTTGAGAGTTTACATCGTTGTAAGTTTTGAGCTAAAACAGTTACAGTGTTGTAAATCAAAAACTTACAATGATGATATCTCTTAAACAGTGATGAATTTTTACAAACTCATAAAAGAACATAGTGTTTTAAATGTTTTATAATGATGTTAAAAAATCCAAGATTTGGCTTCGTCTTGACAAAGTTATCTGGGTTATTGATTTAAGAGTGGGTTATTATTTGAACACTTCCCTATATATATATATACACTAGGTATGTTATATCAAGTTAGACACGTTCCATTAAGACACAAAACACGAAATAGATAGACACAACACGACACGAAAACTTATTGTGTATGTTTTTCCAAACACAAACATGACCCGTTTAAACACGTAAACACTAAACTACCTGTTAAGGAACCTGGTAACACTTAACGCTATAAATAACCCATTAAAAAACTTGTTAAATATCTGTTAAAGAACCCGTTAATGAACAAGAGCTAGAGAATTAGAAATTTATAGAAGGTAATCGGTTACCCATATATTTTAGTATATTATTTATTTTACATTATAAACAGGTCTTAACAAGTCTTAGCGGGTCTTAACATGTCATAACTAGTTTTAACAGGTTTTTACCCGTTAATCGAAAAATATACAGGTCTTAACGTGTCAACCTGTTTTATACATTATGTTAAGGGTAAACACGAAGCATGTTTAATTCGTGTCACGTCATGCCATGTCGTGTTAACGTGTCCGTGTCGGAAATTGTCAGTCCTAATCTATACCAATCCATCACTGCCACGCCCTCCCCTAAAAATAAATAAATAAATGGATAATACAGAAAAAAAATAAAATAAAGCAATTGCTAGACGCTAAGTATACATAATGTCCACAAAGTCTTGTCCTTAACAGTGGTAATATAGCAAATTTTGTTTAATATTTTCATTTTTAATCAGTTTGGGTCTCAGTTGGAGTCTGCATTCAATCCTTTCCTCTATAATTAAGGTTTTCATTGATCTAACCAGCATAGTCATTAGTCTCTCGTTTATGTGTCACGACCGTCTAAAGTTCCCCCCACTTGTCTAATTAGATATTCTACTAGGAAAACCACATTTCTTACACGCTCCATTATATCTTTGTGTTTTCGTACATCCGTATGAGCATTTTCATTGATTGTTACTTCAGTTTACACGCTTTCGTCTTTTTGACAACCATATAATCTATTTCGGATAACATTTTCGGTTTAATTGTAACATTATAAAATTCTCTCTAATTTATTAGGGAACTTCCCATCACACTAAACCCATGTGGTTGCTATGCATGGGCAGCTCGAGGAAGGGGCAAACCCGACCCCCGTCCCGGGCCCATTTTTTAGTGGGGCACATAAATTTTTATATATACGTATTCAAATGAGAATTAATAAGTCGAATCGAACTAAAAATAAGCATTTATAAACACATTGTTTAATGGGTGCAAAAAATCATTTTTTTAAAAAAATAGGAAGTTACTTCATGCCCTATAAACTAAATATGTACATTGGTTCGGTTAACGGTTTATTCGGACTAGTTTATTCGGTTTTCAATTTTTTCCTTATCAAAAAACCGAACCGAATTCTAGAACTGGTTCGGTTCTAATTTCGGTTAAAAGCAAATAAACAAATTGAAAGCCAAATAAATCACTTAAAAAACCGATCTAAATAAATCGAATTCAATCGAATAAATCGATTAAAACCAAATAAACCGATTAAAACCAAATAAACCGATCTGAATAAACCGATTTCAACCAAGTAAACCGAATTCAATCTTATATATTATTAATAAGATTATAAATTTGAGTTTGAATTCGGTTTAATCGGTTAACCAAACAGACCAAATTTATAAAAATATTGGAATTAAAAACCGATATTCGGATATGGTTAGGTACCGAACCGAAAATCGAATTCGGAATTCGGATGCAGCTAGAGCCCAAACGAAAAGCAAATTCGAAATTCGGTTCGATTTTTCAGTAACGAATACGTTTCGGTTTTTGGTATTAAACGATTTTTTGGAATTTGAACACTTTCACTTTAATATTTGAATTCGCTAGGGGGCCTTTTTCCAGCTCGTCCTGGGCACGCCAATTTTCAGGGCAGCCCCTGCTGCTATGTAGCCTAACCTGCATGATTAACTTTTTCATTATTTATGTCTTTATTGCAATGTAAAAACGATCCTGAATGCGTAAACATATTTACCTGCGCAACTGCTTGGCCTTTGATGATGATTCAAGCGTCCTTGACGTTGTTTAGACCACTGAAGACAAAGTAAAGACACTTAGTCTTAAAATCTTGTTAATAACTAAACATTTGCCTCCAAATATGTTTTCCTCTTCTCTAGCCTCTTATACAAACTCTGTTTATATTCTGTGACTAGTTCAATACTACCATCGAAAATTATGCACGAGTAAATTGCCTTTTGGATCAACTTTGATTACTCATCAAACAAAACTGCAAAGAAAGACAGACTCAACTCGAATCTTTGATTAAGGTCTACCTTCATAAGGAAGAAGTATCCAAACAAACACTTGTTTCGGTCCTATGAAACATATTCACAAAGTAGTCAACATGACACAATCTCGTATGTACGTCTTTTAAATGTATTTAACTAGTTGGGTCCCCTGTACATTGTGACAGGAATTCTTATAATATCAGAACACATACACGATCCTTTATATCAAAGCACATATACAAAAACACGTCACAAGGTTGTTATTGTGACATAAAGCATGAAAGTGTAGCAGTCATAAACATGGTCGGGGTTCCACCATGTGACCGAGAGGTCATGGGTTCGAATCCTGTCAGTGGTGATTTAAAAGACATTCAAGTGAGGGAAAAAATCTTGAGCTTAATCTCGGAATCTGTACCAATGGGGGCGAGGGTTTACCCATTCCAGGGGATTCCCTTACATCGGCTGTGCCCGCGTCGTACCTCTGTTCGGTGGGCCCTGTTATGACAACATACGTGTATATATTATCGTCGCCGTTCAAAAAAACTAACATGGTCGGGATATTCGATTACAAAAGTAATGACATAATCACGAATATAAAATTCCATGCTAAAACCACTATCAATTTGTCTTAAAATAATAAATTAATCGTTACGTCTAATAAAAAATAATATTATTTAAATATTAATAATATATACACTTTGTATTAACATTATTAATTATTAGTATTAAAATACTTTTAGTAAATTTACATACTATTATTTTACAACATAGAAAAGGACGCTATGGGTGAGAATCAAACCACCATGTTTCGTCTTTTCTTCTATGACTTTTGTTTCTCGTACTTTTTATCTTCAATTACAAAAGTGGTAATATAATTACGAACATCAAATTGCATAAAAAAACGATTGCAATGATATATTCTAAAACAATAAATCAATCTTTACTTAGTATTATATAATTACTAATAATATTTACTTATTATATTGATATTATTTAATTATTAATATTACTTAAATATTATAATTCAATTTAAACAGTATCATTTAAGGAAAGAAAAAATGATATTTAATTATTAGTTATATTTAAATATTAATGTTAACTTTCAATCATATTTAGTTAATAATATTATTTAATTATTAGTATTTTATTTAACAAGAAAAAAAAACATGCTCAAAGTCGGTGGAATCGAATCTCCAACCTTTACTTCAAAGTCCAAAGTTTTAACCAAACAAACACAAACATGTGTTTAATTTTGAAAAACATATGTATATAATTAACTAGGTTAAATTTTATGGGTAACACGGGTTGAATAAATTAAATATTATATACTCTATAATAAAAAATAGCGTTTATAAAAACATGTGCATTGCATTAGTTTAATAAACACATGTATTACAAAAACTGAATAAAATAAAATATAATTTGATAACACTTACAATTGATATGATGTATCATTAAAAATATGATAATTATAAATTTTGTTAAGTTAATTTTTATAATATATTTTTTTAATTATATAGTAACATTTCTTTGCATTTGATAAATATTAATTCTATTAAAATATAAATTGTCTTTTAAATATTTGTTTTCATAGTTAAATTAAACTGAATTACAATAAATATTAAAACATATGAAAAATTAAGAATTAAAACTTAGATTTTTTTAAAAAAATAATTTTATTTATTAATTATTACTATTAATAAAGGATTGCTAATAAATAAGTTAATACTCTAAATTTTGTAGAGATTATTACAGAATACGAACACGATTAAATCACCGGATGAATTGAAAGTCGCAGATTATACTTTCAGATCAAACTATTTGTGGTTCACTCAAATGTTTGTTCGGATAAAATTCAATTCCAAAATCAAGAACTCGTATGAATTTTGGAATTTCATGAATGAACTAGTGAACAATCATCGATCAATTTTAAATCTGATATTCGCAGATTTTGGAAACCGCTTTCATGCAGTTTTCTGGTTTCCCAATATTGTTTGACTCCGCCAGGGCTACCGCCCCTTGGAACCCGCTATTTAGGGCGCTGCCCCTATACCCCCCCCCCCAAAGGGTGTTGTCTCTTTGGAACCCCTATTGAATCATAAAACCTTAAATAAGCGTGCACTCATACCCAACTTGTTTAATGAATTTCATGATTCATGTTAATTAACAAAATTAATCTAATTACACTAAAATATCTAACAAATTTAAGATGAGAAAATATAGTAAAACATGCTTTCTTACATGAAAAGTGGCAAAAAAAACCATTATTTATTATATAAGATAGATATCTATTATTATTTAATTAATATCAATAGCACTGTTTAAGGCAAATGATTGTCTTTCTCATTTGTATATATATAAACTACCATATATTATACGGAATAAATATAATATATTAAATAGTTATAACTGATAATTTAGAAATTATAAAATGATATTTGATATAAGATGATTAAGATATGTATTGATAAATAATTTAAATGAACTTGTGATTGATGTTTTTATTTTTTGTACTTTTATAACTAATGAGTTTGGTTCAGAACTGTTTGATTGATTCAATTATTAGGTAACATTGTTTTGTTAATCAAATATTTTGGGCTAAATTCATTTCAAACTCATTTTAGTTATACAAAAAGTATTACAACCGTAATATTGAAAGCATGCTTCAATTATTCTATATTTTATATTTAATTTTAAAAATTAAGGTTGGTTAACAAGGGTTTAAGGTTTTGTTACACACATGGACGGAACTAGTATTTATAACGCGGGGTTAAGTTACCCACAACTTTTTTTCTTCTTTTATGTAATGTATGTTACGCTTTTCGAATTTTCGACGGTTTATAAGATATTTGAGTTTATTTAAAAAAAAAAAAACTAAAGAATATATATTTTTGTATGTTGAAATTTAAAAATTAATATAGAAAACATAAAAAAATGGGTATAAAGTTTGCTAAAGTAATAATTTTATTAATTTTTTTCATGATTAATAAATGTTTCATTACCTTTTCGTTGTTACTATTATCTAAATAAAAATTACTTTCGCTTCTAGTGACCGCAACTTATCATTATTTTTTCTTCTCTGACTAGAATCAAATAAAAGATTTGCTCTCCGTTTCAAGAAACATGTACGCATAAAAATAATCGACCCCAGAAATTCTTCGTAATCCGTATAATTTTTTTTTAACTAGCCGAGAAATCACAACAATTGGTATTGAAGTCGATTGAGTACATAATATTAGTCTTCTTAAAATCAGAGCAAATTGGTCGGTTAAACTAGGAATCTTTCATGAAACCGTTAGCTTAGCCTAATTGAACTGCTATTCAAATTAACCGACAAACTAACTAGTGGGACAGGTGAACGGGTGGTTTGATACTTGAATCGGTGAACCACACTAGTTGAACCAAATTTCAATTATTTTTATGTTAAATTACATATAAATAAATTTTATAATGTTTGTCATCTAATTTTTAACTTCGGTCCGACATTTTGGCCGATACAACCAAACAGGGGCGGCCCGGGGGAGGGGCAAACCCGACCTCCGTCCCGGGCCCAATTTTTCGAGGGGCACATTTTTATATATGTATTTATATATATATTAGGTTATAAACCCGAGTATTACACGGGTTTGAGTAACAAATAACTCAGTTAAATATATTTATGGGCCCATTTCGTTTCTCAAAAGCCCTTTATCCTAACCGGCTCCATGGACGCTCACGTTCAAGAAGAAATTGAAATTCAAAATCCCAAGAAATTGGGCCCATGGATTTACAGTTTACTGATTATTGAATGACTGATTTAGGTAAAATACGGAAGTTAATCCCAAGAAAGCGGGACCGCCACCAGGGGCTCTGCCCCTTGGACCCCGCCAGGGGCGCTGCCCCTAGGACCCCGCAAGGGGGCGCGGCCCCCTTGACCCCCGCTTGGTCAGGAGCTTTGAATGCGTTAGGGGCCTTTTTTCCCCGACTCGTCCTGGGCACCCAATTTCTCAGGGCCGCCCCTGCAACCAAAGGACTAGAAAAACAACATATTTAATAGCTAGTCTGGATTTAAAAACATTGTATATTATAGAGATAGATTCTGAAATTTGGCGAGACGTGTCCTATTAAAGATTCTCCACCAAGACTTGTTACCTGCCCCTGTTTTTCTTTAAATTATCTCAAATAAAGTTCTGCAATTAATAGTTTCAATAATTAACATTTAAATAGTAGTAAATAGTAATGTGCAATAATTTAGTTTCAACATACAACTTTAACAATTAAGATTTTACTAGGAATTAACACTGTCAATAATAACAAATAGTAATGTGCAATAATTTTGCTTAAACAATACATTTTTTAACAATTTAAGATCTTTAAAAGGAAACTAGACTTTAAAGCATTAAAATAAATTCCAAGTATTTACAAGTCTATAACTGCTAAATTAAAAAAGATATGAGATGCTTACGAATTTTAATAAAAAAAGGTGCTTTTTAAGTGTTGTTAAACTTTTTTTAAAACAAGAATCACTTACAGTTTAGTACGAATTAGCCTACTTGATAGATTAATTGTTTTTTAGATGAGAGAATCCGAGTTTAACATAGGTAAGAGGTATTTTGAAGGTAGTTTGTGATTATAATAAATTTTATGTTTTTTGACCCATTAAGACTCAGCCACTAGACATACCTAATAAATGGTTCATCTCCTGCTAAAAAGCTGGAAGTGACTAAGCTCACACTATTTAAGAGGAAACCTATAATTTTGTAAAAATCTGTAGCTCATTATCTTAAGGGAGACTCAAATTCAAGACCTTTCTTCTTTTTCATCATCATCATCATCATCATCATCATCATCATCATCATCATCATCATCGTGGTGGTGGTGGATAAGGAGGATGATGAGGATGGCGATGAGGATGATGAGAAGGATGATGAGGAGGAGGGTGAGGATGAGAACGATGATGAGGAGGATGACAATGATGAGGAGGATGAAAAGGATGACGATGATGATGAGGATGACGATGATGATGAGGAGGAGGAGGATGATGATGAGGATGCGGATAATGATGACGCGGAGGAGGATGAGGATGATGATTAGGAGGAGGAGGATGATGATCATCATCATCATCCATCATCTTCACCATCATCATCTTTATATCATCCCTTGTAATCATCCATCATCAACACCATCAATCATCATTTATCATCACCATCACCATCACCATCACCATCACCATCACCAATTGCTGAGGAAGGCAATGGGCTAGTCGAAGACCATAAACTACGAGTCGCTGACTCAGCTCGGGGAAAGGCAAAGGATGGTGGCCATCATCGGCTAGGACACTCCCTGGTCAAGGTTGTTTTAGCGTGCCTCCCATACTATCATATTATCACTATGGAGTTCCAGTATTGTAACACCCGACCGATGGCAAAACATCGGGGTGACACGAAGTGTAGATTGTTCATAGCTTAGGGTATAAAGATGTGAATAATCATTCAATGCAATATTAATTCAAACATTCATTACATAGTCAAATAAATTCAAAACTAACTATTACATCCTTGCAAATACATAATTCAAAAAAAATAAAACTAAATCCAAGTTCATATGAATGCTAGTTTCCATATCCACCTGAAACATGTTAAAATCAAGTGTCAACTCAAAGAGTTGGTGAGTTTCATAGGTGTAACATCACTGTACTTTCGGTTGTCCGTACGTCCGTACATCCGTACGAATGTACTGTTACGACCGGAGATTTATTAATTATTAATGATTATGAAATTATTGACTTACATTACTGATATTATCACTATACTGGTATGCATGTTGTAACACATTTATCATACGCGCAAACCACGGGAAGTTTAGTTGTGAAACAACTAAACAGACCCGTAGTGTTTATCGCAGTTACTTATTACTGATGATGATGGATTAATGGTTAAGAATGTATTGGGATGGAACTGGGAGTTGTTTATGGTTTGGTTGCTAAACGTAGTCAAGGACCCATGGACATGGTTTATCGAAATAGCGGTGGGACGGTGGCTAGGGCAGTTGCGACTGGCCCTTACATATGCCCTATATATATGCATATTTCGGTCTATCATGGATGTGTCAGTGACTAGGGTTTAGTGGGTTCTGGTTTGGGAAATGATAATATTAAAATTATTAAATAATGGGAATTAATTACGCGAAGTGAGGTTACGAACATTACTTAAACGTGAATGTTGATTTAGAAATATTAACTTAATAATGTATTCGTGCGGGTGACGATTCACACGAATATAATTGTTAAGAATAATGTTCTAAAACGATATTCCATAAATCATAAATCAAATCGAAATACGGTACGAGCATCGGATTCGCAAAGGTGACGATCTTTACGGATACGTACGCGAGTAACGCGTTTCGACGAGATAATTAAATATTATTTAACGATGTTTAAATTAATAAACGAAAACTTAAAATGTTTATTAGGAATCACAACCTAAAATGATTTAGAATAAATTGATTTAATAAATAATTAGTTAACGATAATGAAACAGAATCGACTTACGAAATAATTTAATTAAAATCATCTTATTTAAAACAAAACTAATTTATTTTAAATGCTATGATGTTTTAAAATATTTTACGTTTAAAAACCGAGCATAGTATTTATTATGATTATCACGATAAAAACGAGACCGGACACGGGGTAATAACACACATTATAAGAAAGAGTTCCTTCTTTCTTCTTCATTATCTACAACACCATTCTCTCTCTAAAAACACACACACAATCTTCTCTACCTTCTCTCTAACATTCCAAGCTCATTTCTTGACGGATTTTCGAACTTTTGGTGTCCACGCGTTCGTGTGAACGATAGCTACAAGTAGATACGAAGAAATCCCGAATTGGACCAGTGGATCGAGGTAAATCTAGATGTTTAATTTCGGTTTTGTTGTTTGATCGTGATTCTCATTTGTTGTAGTTAAAAATCGGTTTAATCATACATAAAACCCTAAGATGAGTTGATGTAACCAAGTAGATATGGTGTTTTGGACGGAAACTGGATCGAGAGGGTCGAAGGAGATGATGAACAGTAACTGGAGAGCTGCTGGTCGCGAACCCGGAGCTGCCGAACCCTCTTTCCCGCCCATGAGCCACGAACCTACTTGATCAGGCGAACTAACCTTTCGGCCGAACCTTCCTTGCACCGAACCCAGCCCAGCGAACCCTTGTTCTACGAACCCTGGTTCCACGAATCTTCTTGGGCGGGAAGTGGAGCGAACCCTGGCCAATTGCAAGTAGTCTCAGACGAACCCATGTAGCCACCTTTTGCTATACGAACCCTATATTTTCACGAACCATGTGGAGTTAGCCGAAACCTTTCCTATAGACGAACCCTAGGGACCCGAACTCTTGCATCCCTAGGAACGCACGAACCCTCATCATGACCGAACCATGGGCCACGAACTTTATATGGTGGAAGCCGAACCCTCGGCCATAACCCTAAAGGTTCGCTGCCCAGGGGGGACGAAAATTATAACTCTTTTAATTAGGGGATTAAGGATGAGTAAAGAACATGATTATATATATATATATATATACGTGTATAAAACCATGCATGCATTGGTGATCATGGATACCACCTTTTGTTTTAAAAAAAAACATAGATTTAATTACGAGGATATATGTAAAATGAGAAATTTGAATTGAAATACTAAATGTAATTCGTTAAAGTTTTAAATTAAGTAAGGACAACGTAAATTGTGGTGGAAGGATATGATCATGCATGCATGCAACTACAAATGGGTAGGTGTAAGTTTATAAGGGATTAAGCCTTACAACTTACATAACCTTGATATATTAAACTAAAAGATCATCATATATATATATATATATATAGATAATAATTAACACTAATGAATGGGAATTTTCCTTGTGAGATGATAATTAATAAAATTCTAATTGTGACAACGTAACTTAGATCAAATTGACTGAATTAATGAATACTTGAGAATGTAAAGATAAACACATACAGGCATGTAATGTCAATTGAACACTTATACTTATAAACACAAATACGCGATAATTACAGATCGTTGAGTTACTTCGAGTTATATACGCGAGCGCGCATAATACGAGAACACGAATTCTAAGGACTTCAGGTGAGTTCTCATAACCTCCCTTTCTTTAAACTGTTCTGTTTTAAAAACTCGGAGGTGAAGCATGTATACCAAATTCAAATATTATTTTGATAACTCAAGGTTAATACCTGTTTATCAATATGATATTCACATTTGAAAATATCATTATTAATGGATTATCTCTTATTATCTTATATCCGTGTAAACATTGTTATTGACCTTGGTCAATAACAAAGATTACAAGTATTGTCACAAACTCCATGAATCATTGCTTTTGACTTCGGTTAACCGCTTTGAAATCATGTATTGTCACGTGGAGGATTCCACATCTGTGAATCATTGTTTTAACTTCGGTTAATTACTTTGACTTCATGTATTGTCACGTGGTTAGCGACCACTCCATGAATCATGTATTTAACTTATGTTAATTACATAATGATCATGTATAGTCACGAACATTATTTGAGAATATTGATATTGAGATTGGTTGATTGGTTTGTGGTTTGATTATCTATGATTGACTCTGAATATTTATGATTGACTATGATTATTTGTGATCGACTATGACTGTTTGGTTATGTGGTTATGTGATTATGTATGTGTTTGATTGTTGAATTGGTGGATGTGTGTTGGATTATCTCATACAGGTATTCATATGGATTTTCTCAAGGAGATCATAAGTCCTATACTCGTTTTAAACAAAGCATCTTATAAAACTATTTTAAAACATAAACTTTTAAACTCATTTTACTAAAGCATTTTTTTAAATATAAAAACTTATGATTACTCACCAACTACTTTTGTAGTTGACACTTGATTTCTTACATGTTTCAAGTGATGGAGACAAGTAGGAAGGAAGAGAGGATCTCCTCTATTTTTGGACATCATCATATAGGATCTTGGACTTAGTTAATTAACTAAATTTCTGGCAATTAGAGTTTAGTTAGTTTAACTAATTCTTTTGTGTAATTGATGTAATTGATTCATGACGAACATGATTTTTGTGTAATTATGTTGTTTGCTTAAATGATATATGATGATTGAATTAGATGCCCACGAGCTTTTGAACAATCTACACATCCCTCGTGGCATCCCGACGATTCCGCCGCCGGTCGGGGTGTTACAGATTGGTATCAGAGCCTGGGTTATAGGGAATTAGGTTACTAGAAATGGATGACCTAGTCTATAACCGTAGGATACCTTAGTATGAAGAAATTCATACACTAGTTAGTATATTCAGGATTTCATGCTTATGTGTTTATTACATGTTAACTGAACTCCTGTTATACATCTGATATATGTATGCTGCTTATTAATTTCTTGTTTACGTGTGCCCTAATGATTCGATAAGGACATGCACGTGGTGTATCGTAAAGGTGGTGGGACGTTGGCTAGGGCAGTTGCGACTGACCCTTACATATGCCCTATATATATACCATTTACGGTACCTTGGGTGGATGTCAGTATTGAAGAATGTGGGAACTACCCGTTTGGGAAATTATTTGCTTAGGAAATTAATTGACTAGGAAATTATCTGCTTTAGGAATTATTTGTTTTATCTATAAACTCCAGACAAGGACACACTCGTAGTATACTACAAAGGTGGTGGGACGGTGGCTGGGGCAGTTGCGACTGACCCCTACATATGCCCTATACATATACCATTTGTAGTATATTGGGGGTCTGTCAGTGTCAGGAACTTAGGATATTACTAGGAATTATTGTGAGATGGATGTTGATGGTCTGTTGGTTAAGGTTGGTTTGGATTAACACTTTGAATGATCACACTTGATAAACACTTATAATTTCACTTATAAAACACACGGATTGGACACGTAGGGTGCATAGGATCAACTAACAATACGAACGCTTAGTAATGGACTGTAGATTGGGGTGATGATATAGATACTTAGAGATGATGTAAATGCATAGTGATGATACTAACATTTAGTGATGGTATGGACACTTGATGAGAATAAACTATAGGGAGGATATGAACACTTAGTGACAATAAGAGCACTTGGTGATGATATGAACCCTCATTGATAATTATTGACATTGGGATTAACATAGAATTTAGTGAACTTAGACAATTAGGGGAACTTTAATGTCAGGTGAACTTAGACATTAGGTGAACTTAGAAATAGGCAAATCTACATGTCAGGTGAACTTAGACATTAGGCGAACCTAATTGTCCAAGGGAACTGGAGACCACTTCACTCAAAATTATCCTACCCGGGATAAGGGTTGTGAAGTGAGAATATGGTGAAATACATGATACACCCTAAACACTAACAATGGCATAATCGTGGTGCAATGGAACGGTGGTGGGACGGTGTAGGGGAGATTGCGATCTACCTCTGCATATGCCCTATATATAAGCTTGTTGCATTGCATCGGGAGGTTGTCAGTGTTAGTATAGGGTGGGAAGTGTATAGGATTTAAGAATAGTTAGCTAATATTAGTTATGACCAACTAGGACACTTAGTATAATATTAGGAAATTTATAAAGGTTATGAGTTTAATAACAGATAAGAGAAAAATATAGTTCCTATATGAAATCCTAACTGTTTAAATGAACTCATTTGACCATTGTTTGTATGACTTATGTTGTAAACGGTAGTAACATGTTTCTAACTTCTTCAGAAACATGCCTCGCCGTCACAACGGAGATGATTCAAACAATGGGGAGGCTAACAACAGTAATGCCAACTCAGGCATGCAAGAGTTAGCAACACTCATTACGGGATTGGTGAACCAACTGACTCAAGCCAATCAAACACTCAATCAGAACAGAGGTGGTGCAAACCAGACAACTTGCACATTCAAACACTTCAATTCCTGTAACCCCCTGAAATTTATGGGTGCTGAATCAGCCACTGGCCTGCTGCAGTGGTTCGAGAGTATGGAGAACACCTTCATCAACAGCGAATGTCCCGAGAATCTGAAAGTTCGCTATGCCACCAGTGTTTTCCAAAAGAGAGCACTGACTTGGTGGAATGGGGAAAAACGAACTAGGGGAGTGGATGCCGCTCTTGCACTGACGTGGACTGAAGTCAAGAATCTGATGACCACTGAATTCTGTCCTCGTAGTGAGATGAGGAAGCTTGAGACTGAATTCTGGGAGCTCAAGCAGGATAGCGGAGAGAATGTCATCTATAATACTCAATTCCATGAGTATAGCTTACTGGTACCCCACATGGTGACACCCTTGGAAAGGGCGATTGAGAAATATATCGGCGGACTGCCGGTACAGATTCAGGATACAGTCTACGGGAGCAATCCCAAAACCCTTGAGGCTGCAATCCGATTATCTGCAACTCTTACTGACAATCATGTGAGGAATGGAACGCTCACTCGGAAAGGATACAAGAAGACTGACACCAAGACTGCTGCAAAGGAAGTCAAAACTGAAGTCAAGTCTGAAGCTGCTAGTTCATCCAAAGGCAGCATGTCACACCCCCAATTTTCAACTAACGGAATCATACCGTTTGGGAACGTGACAAACCAGGATCTCAGATCATTAGACATAACGAAAGACCTCTATATGCTTTTAAACATAATTCAGTCTTAATTTGTAAAATCAGAGTTTAACTTTTGCGGAAGCGTTTGAAAATTTATAACAAAGTGTAACAGTTGTAAAACTATGAATACAATATTCAATGTTGTAAATCAATAATCAATATAAACTGTATGCATGAGACTCAACATCCTAGTCCCTGCTTGTCCTTTCTTGTGCCTTGGTGTCCTGAGAAAACATGTAAATCAAGTCAACACAAAGGTTGGTGCATACACAGGTTTAAGCATTCACAATGTTCAAAACAGCAGTTTGAATATCAAGTTTGTAGATAACATAATCACACATGCACAGTCATGATAGCTAGTCATATAAACTATTTACACAAGTGGTCGACACCGAAGCTGACGAGTTGCCATGCTATAGCATGTTTTTGCCTTAACACTATTGTCTAGCACGAACAATAGCAATGTGTGTGTTTGGTCAGTCAAACACCTGCGTAGATCCCATCTACCAAGTGAGGTTTGTCAAACCCAATAGATCTATCTTCAACTACCACGCTTTGCACTCCGGCAAATTAAACGGTTCGAAAGAGAAGGCTTTGTAATGCTATGTTTGCACTTAATGTAAACAGCTAACTCATGCCAGTGATATGTATCTAAAAGCGTTTGTTGCACATGTTTTCTCCCCCAAAACAGTTAAAATAAGAAAGGGGCCGTGTACGCACCTTTGATTATTGCAGAATGATCAAACACACGTGAACTCGCGTAGAAAAATCCTCTACGAAAAATCTGTGTTTAAACAATTTCTTGTGTTATTCGAGTAGTCGTTTTGTGCTTGAAATCACATACGTGTCAACACACGTATGTTAAAGTGTTAGGAATACGCATACGTATATACGCGTGCCCTTGAAATCATTTAAATAAAATCAGGTATGATTTTATTTAAACAATCGTAATTATACGCGATTACGGTCCCGGTCTAAAATATGAGTTTTATTATTCAAATATGTTAGGAATTAAATTCTGGTTCTAACACACTTCGAACGAGTCGAATTGGATTTAAAACGAAGAAGTTATGGCTTAATTACTAAAATAACCCAAAAATATCAAAATGGGTGCGGGCCGGGTTCGAACCCGTGACCTCCCTCCCATGTTACACCTTCCTTACCATCTCCTCTACTTCTCATTTCATTAACAAGATCCATTTCAAATTGTTTTAACCCAAACCAGTCGGGTTCCCCTTTGTTTATCAATAACCGAACCAAATGAGTTCGATTGAGTCCCGATCCAAACCCAATCGATATTGAAATCATATGGCTTTTATTCAAGGGATCTAATCGGCTCTATAGGAGGTTTTAATTTGTTGTTTTGTGTATAAACCCGATCTATATTGGTTTAGATAGATCCGAACTCGAATCTTATCAAAACCAATTCGATTTGATGAAATTCGTTAATTTCAAGTCTTAGATTCATAGGGTTTTCACTAAATCATTGTTTTCGAATCCTTCTGTAATGATTAATTCGGATTTCGAGTTCATTTGAATCAAATCCCCCAATTCGTTTTCATCTATGAACCCTAGAACCCGAATTCTATCAATTCGATGATTTTAGATCAAAATAACTTAGGGATTTCGTTGAGTATATCATGTTGAATCTGTGGATGAGTTTAATTTGATTTTTAATCACGTTTGCATAGAAAACTCCAAAACCGTTTAAGTTCAAGAACCCTAGAATTGAAATCTTGCAATTCAATATTGGAACACCGAATTAACATAGGGATTATCTTAGTCGGTCTATTCTGAAACTACAGCATCATTTGATTTTATTTATAAACCCGTTTTGATCAAAAACCCCAAAACGTCTTGTGTTAAGAACCCTAGAGTTTAATCTTTATCAAATCGATGTTTTTGCACAAAATTAGTATAGAGGTTTGCTTAATCGGCTGTTTTAGGTAGTGTAGGAACCAATGTTTACCTGTTTTGATATCGATTTGAAGGAGATCGACTAAAAGGTCGAGTTCGGTCGTCCTCTCGATCAAAATCCTCTTTCTGAGCTTCTAGAATCAAATTGATGGATGCCAATGTCCCTAAGGGTGCCGATTAAGGAATATGGGTGCTCAATTCATGATGTTCAAGTCGAATTATATGTAATCTATCTTCACAAGTATCGGTTTTTACATTTGAGAAATAATTGGATTTAATTGGATGTTTTAATTCTTCATAACGTATGAAAACTTTAATTTATCATTGATGTAATCATTATGGATGATTTAATTTGGTAGTAATTGAGTATTTATGTGGAATTCCAATTCCAATTGATTTTAGGCCAAATTTTGACTTCCAAAGTCAAAATTTACATTTTAATCTAATTACAACTTAATCATTATAATTTAATCACTTTGTGATTGATTTTGATTAATTCAAGTCCTTTTTGTTTGGTTTCGTGTGATTTCGTATCATTTCGATTAACAAGGTTAAATCAAAAATCCCGAATTATCACTAATTGGTTCAATTGGAATATTATTGGGCTAAGTTAACCCATTTGGGCCTTATAATTACAATTGGGCCTACCTTGGGCTCATTGGGCCTAACTTGGCCTTATTGGGCCTGTGATCTTGCTATTTTCAGTTAACAAAGGTAATTCGAAAAGTCGGATTGTCACATCATCCCCTTGTTGAAGGAATTTTCGTCCCGAAAATTACCAAACGTTAGGAGTAGTTAGGAAACTACTTACGAATTTAAATCGTATGTATTAGTGTGATTTGATCATTCCGTGTGCTTGTGTGTATTCACACACAAAATCTAATGCCTGCAACATCACAACTAAATGTGATCGTTCAATGTGACTGTTTATGTGTACACTAGTTAGTTCACCTAACTGTGACTGTTTGTGTTTGATCATACTGTATTGTGTAACCTCACACATAGTGAGTGTCTGTAACTGTTTGAACTATGCAACTTCGCACATAGCAAAATGACTGTCTGTAACTGTTTGAACTATGCAACCCCGCACATAGCAAAATGTGTGTAACTAATCATGTATGTACTACCATAACATGTAACATATGAAATGTAGCACATAAAATATATAAAATGTAATGTAGCACAAATGTTTGTAACAAAACCAATTGAATAAAGTGTTTGTGTTTACAGTTTGAATTTTTCAGTGTTGATGTGTGAAGCAAAGCATCACGTCATCCCCTTGTTGAAGGAAATTTCGTCCCGAAATTTAACGTGCGCTCTCAGTGTTTGCAGTAGCTGTTTTGAACAAATGAGGATACTTCTTCATCATTTGGTCTTCCCGTTCCCATGTGAATTCAGGACCACGTCTTGAATTCCAACGAACTTTGACTATCGGAATCTTGCTTTGCTTAAGTTGTTTGACCTCTCGGTCCATGATTTCTGCTGGTTCTTCAATGAATCGTAACTGTTCATCCACTTGTATTTCCTCCAGTGGCACAATCAATGTCTCATCAGAAAGACATTTCTTTAAGTTCGATACGTGAAAGACATCATGAACTCCACTGAGTTCATCCGGTAATTTGAGTTGATACGCAACAGGACCAATCCTTTTCAGGATCTCAAAAGGTCCTACGTATCGTGGACTAAGCTTTCCGCGCTTGCCGAATCGTATCACACCTTTCCAAGGTGATACCTTTAGAAGAACTCAGTCTCCTACTTGAAATTCCAATGGTTTACGACACTTGTCAGCATAACTCTTTTGGCGATCCCGGGCCGCTGCCATACGGTTCCGGATCTGAACTATCTTCTCAGTCGTTTCGTGCACTAGTTCAGGACCTGTTATCTGACTGTCACCAATTTCAGCGCAACAAACTGGTGAACGACATTTGCGACCATACAAAGCTTCAAACGGTGATGCTTGAATACTTGTATGATAACTGTTGTTGTAAGAGAATTCCACTAGCGGTAAGTGGTTTTCCCAACTATCACCAAAGTCAATTACACACGCTCGTAACATATCCTCGAGCGTTTGGATCGTACTTTCACTCTGACCGTCGGTCTGTGGATGATAGGCGGTACTCATATCCAAACGAGTTCCCAGTGACTTATGAAGTGATTTCCAAAAGTTGGAAGTAAATCGGGCATCCCGATCTGATATGATAGAGATTGGCATGCCATGCCGTGCTACCACTTCTTTGATGTAAATGCGAGTCAATTTCTCCATCTTATCGGTTTCCTTGACTGCTAAGAAGTGTGAAAATTTCATTAATCGATCAACAATTACCCATATCGTATCACAACCACTCGGTGTACGGGGTAACTTAGTAATGAAATCCATCGAAATCTGTTCCCATTTCCACATTGGTATCTCTGGTTGTTGCAGTAAACCAGATGGCTTCTGGTATTCAACTTTGACCTTCGAACAAGTCAAACATTTGCTAACGTACTTAGCAATGTCAGCTTTCATGTGAGGCCACCAATACAGTGCCTTCAAGTCATGGTACATCTTATTTGTTCCCGAATGGACTGAATATCTAGACTTGTGTGCTTCATCCATCACGAGTTCCCTTAAACCTCCATACAAAGGTATCCACAATCGATTAATGAAATAACGAATTCCATCAGATTTAACATCCAATTGTTCTTCCATTCCTCGTAAGGATTCCTGTACCAAGTTTTCCTTTTTCTAAGGCTCCCAGCTGAGCACTGCGTACCTTGTCAGGTAAGTCAGTTTGTATCGTCATCATAAGTACGTGAACCTGTCTTGTTAAAGTGTCTTTTCTGCTCAAAGCATCGACTACCACATCAGCTTTTCCCGGGTGATACTTAATCGCTCATTCGTAGTCGTTCAACAACTCAACCCATCGTCGCTGTCTCATGTTGAGTTCCTTCTGATCAAATATATGTTGCTAACTCTTATGATCAGTGTAAATAGTACACTTAGTTCCATACAGGTAATGCCTCCAAATCTTCAAAGCAAAAACCACTACTCCTAACTCCAAGTCATGAGTAGTGTAATTCTTCTCGTGTGGTCGTAGCTGCCTTGAAGCATATGCAATCACTTTATCACGTTGCATCAATACACATCCCAAACCCTGTGCAGATGCATCACAATACACCACAAAGTCTTCCGTCCCTTCCGGTAAGGACAGAATCGGTGCACTGCAGAGTTTCTGTTTCAATAATTGGAATGCAGTTTCCTGTTTATCCGTCCAGTTATACTTCGTTCCTTTGTGCGTAAGAGTTGTAAGTGGTTGAGCGATCTTTGAGAATCCCTTAATGAATCGTCGGTAGTAACCCGCCAAACCAAGGAATTGTCGTACCTCGGTAGGGGTCTTTGGTGCTTCCCAATTCTTAATCGCTTCAATCTTTGCTAGATCAACATGTATACCCTTTTCATTGACTATATGACCCAGGAATTTAATTTCTCGCATCCAAAAGTCACATTTTGAGAACTTAGCGTATAGTTGCCCTTGTTTCAATAATTCTAGTAGCAATCGGAGATGTTCAGCGTGTTCCTCCTCAGTTTGAGAATAGATGAGAATGTCATCAATGAAAACAATGACAACTTATCAAGGTGAGGTTTACCAACACAATTCATGAGATCCATGAATACAGCTGGAGCGTTTGTCAACCCAAATGGCATGACCAAGAATTCATAATGGCCATAGCGCGTCCTGAATGCTGTCTTCGGAATATCTTCTTCTTGAACTCTGAGTTGATGAATACCCGTTCTGAGATCAATCTTCGAGTAGTAACTCGAACCTTGCAACTAATCAAACAGATCGTTAATTCTGGTTAACGGATACCGGTTTTTGACAGTAACCTTGTTAAGTTCCCGGTAATCGATACACATACGGAAAGTCTCGTCCTTCTTCTTAACAAACAAAACTGGAGCTCCCCACGGTGAAAAACTAGGTCGTATGAAGCCCTTATCTCACAACTCTTGCAGTTGTGTAGATAACTCTTGCAGCTCAGATGGTGCAAGTTGATAAGGCGCCCTAACTATTGGTGCGGCATCTGGTGTAAGGTCGATTCGGAATTCCACCTGTCTGATAGGCGGTAATCCCGGTAAGTCTTCTGGAAATACTTCAGAAATTCACAAACTACTGGGATGTCTTCGATCTTCTTCTCAGCTACCGGCTTCTCAGTTATAATTGTTATAACTACCGTATGACCTTTACGCTGACATTTGTGTGCTTTCATACAAGATATGAGACGCAGTGGCGTACTGTTCTTCTCACCTTGTACATACAGTGTCTCTCCATATGAAAGCGTTATACGAACGATCTTTTGATAGCCTACTGTTTCAGCCTGGTGTTTGAACAACCAGTCCATGCCTATGACTACATCAAAACTGCCTAATGCGATAGGCATAAGGTCTATGTCCAGTATTTGACCCATCAAGTCTAGGACACAGTCTTTGAGAATATGTTCTACTATGATTAACTTGCCATCAGCTAGTTCTACAGTGTATTCCACCTCTAATGGTGTTAAGGTTATGGCAATTATTCCACCAAATTCATTAGATCTAAAGCTCATTTATGTTCCAGTATCCAACAACACAGATCATAACATTTGTTTATCACATATGTACTTGCAATGAGGTCGAGCTTTTCTCTATGCTTCTTATGATCATGAAGGCTTTTCCCCTCAGACCATTGTTTATGTCCCTCTTGTTGTTACTACCAGTGTGGTTCAATTGAAATGCCCTGGCTTCTTGCATCCAAAGCATCCTTTGAGTGTTTCTTGTTGTTGTTGTGGTCATTGAGAACTCTGCTCAGTAGACACATGAAATCAGATTTCGTTCCTCGTTTGATAGGGAATCCTTACAGATGTTCGCAAGTAGATGTTTTGACATACATTTGAAGTTATCCAAGTTAAGTGCAGAATCTCACTATGAGTGTTTCTCAAACACAGAGTAACCAGAACTACGGCTGGAAATTTAATGAATATTATGTTGGAATCTCGATATGTTAACGGAATTCATTTCAACTACTAAAATGAAAGATAGGTGAATATTATAGGTATGTGTTTCGAAAATAGACTCACAATAGAATTTGCTAGAATTCATGCGTACCTGTAAATTCACGATTACGTTGCGCACCATGATCGTCAATTTACCTTACATAAGGATTCTAGTTCCTCCTACCTTGAGCTATTTGGTTTTGTGGGATTCAGAGTTTATTCAGAACATCAGAATTTAGACAATAGCCACATGATGTATGATTGGATAGTCTATCCAAAGAAATACTTAGGGATAGTTACTTGAGTTGAATGCTAATATAGGGTCTAGTGTAGATCCTTCAAGGATAGTTATTCGGCTTGAGTGGGCTTTTCTTATGTAACCTGATGTCAAGACATTCATTGTGTGAGTGTTAGTGTAGCCTTTTGGAGTTGACCACCTTGCAGTCAATGTATCTCCCATAAGTTCCCAAGTTGATAGTTGACTCACAATTGAGATCATCAAGGTTTTCAAATAATGTAATTTGCTTTTACTTATGCACCGGTAACGGAAATCTTTCCCGCACAATCACTCTAGTTCTTCTTAACTCGAGTGATAGTGTCCGTTTGGTGGCACTTCAAGTGTAACAAGACGTTAGGTTTGAATTCTCATCTTATAGTTGATGAGTTCAGAATGTGGTTCTTGTAAACCGTATATGTAGAAGTACCAAGAGTTACAAGAATGTTGTCGAGGTGTTAGATAGAAAACTGATATTTTCCTCTCAAGGTTGAAGCACAACCTTATTAGCTGTCGTCAGTGTTGTAAGGAATGACAGATCTTTTGTCAGAACTAAAAATTTAGTGGAACTAGTAGATATAGTCCCAAGCTAAGGAATGGTGTTGTTTGAGTCATTGGATTTATTTCATTTGCTGACTCGTTGAGTGAGCCACAGGGCCTATTTCATCCCCTGACTTGTTCAAGTGAGCCGTAGGGTCTATTTCACCCCTTGACTTGTTTTAGTGAGTCGCAGATCCTATTTCATTCTTTGACTTGTCTTAGTGAGTCACAGGGTCTATTCCATCCCTTGACTTGTTTTAGTGAGTCATAGAGCCTATTTCATCTCTTGACTTGATTTTTGTGAGTCACAGGGCCTATTCCATCCCTTGACTTGTTTTAGTGAATCACAGAGCCTATTTCATCTCCTGACTTGATTTTTGTGAATCATGGAGCCTATTTCATCCCTTTAGTAATCTAGTGATCTATTCAGCTGCCTCTCACATGTTATGAATCTCCCGATTCACACGTGCAACAAAAGCTGCAAATGCTTGCTCTGGTGAGTATCTCAGATTTGTTAATGTCCAACTGCTAGTAGTAGTGTCAGGAGTAGGTGGCGGAAGTACTCGCTCCTCACGCACCCAACTGCGAATGAGATCAGGGATCCACCGTCAGTACTGGCCATTCTCCCTCGGTCGTTTGTGTATCTCCTCATCGTAGTGAGTCATTTCATCCATTGGCTCAAGTTGCCTCTTCTTGGATGCTGGTGATGATACAACTTCATGTTCTATGTCACTAGTAGGTGTGGATGGTGATGTCATGTTTGTTACATAATACCATATGTAATTGTTATGCAAACTATCGTGTAAGCAAGTGTGTCTAATGTCTACAGTTATAGACTAAGTCTACCAATGCAAACCTAGTTCGCTATAACCAATGGCTCTGATACCAATCTGTCACACCCCCAATTTTCAACTAACGGAATCATACCGTTTGGGAACGTGACAAACCAGGATCTCAGATCATTAGACATAACGAAAGACCTCTATATGCTTTTAAACATAATTCAGTCTTAATTTGTAAAATCAGAGTTTAACTTTTGCGGAAGCGTTTGAAAATTTATAACAAAGTGTAACAGTTGTAAAACTATGAATACAATATTCAATGTTGTAAATCAATAATCAATATAAACTGTATGCATGAGACTCAACATCCTAGTCCCTGCTTGTCCTTTCTTGTGCCTTGGTGTCCTGAGAAAACATGTAAATCAAGTCAACACAAAGGTTGGTGCATACACAGGTTTAAGCATTCACAATGTTCAAAACAGCAGTTTGAATATCAAGTTTGTAGATAACATAATCACACATGCACAGTCATGATAGCTAGTCATATAAACTATTTACACAAGTGGTCGACACCGAAGCTGACGAGTTGCCATGCTATAGCATGTTTTTGCCTTAACACTATTGTCTAGCACGAACAATAGCAATGTGTGTGTTTGGTCAGTCAAACACCTGCGTAGATCCCATCTACCAAGTGAGGTTTGTCAAACCCAATAGATCTATCTTCAACTACCACGCTTTGCACTCCGGCAAATTAAACGGTTCGAAAGAGAAGGCTTTGTAATGCTATGTTTGCACTTAATGTAAACAGCTAACTCATGCCAGTGATATGTATCTAAAAGCGTTTGTTGCACATGTTTTCTCCCCCAAAACAGTTAAAATAAGAAAGGGGCCGTGTACGCACCTTTGATTATTGCAGAATGATCAAACACACGTGAACTCGCGTAGAAAAATCCTCTACGAAAAATCTGTGTTTAAACAATTTCTTGTGTTATTCGAGTAGTCGTTTTGTGCTTGAAATCACATACGTGTCAACACACGTATGTTAAAGTGTTAGGAATACGCATACGTATATACGCGTGCCCTTGAAATCATTTAAATAAAATCAGGTATGATTTTATTTAAACAATCGTAATTATACGCGATTACGGTCCCGGTCTAAAATATGAGTTTTATTATTCAAATACGTTAGGAATTAAATTCTGGTTCTAACACACTTCGAACGAGTCGAATTGGATTTAAAACGAAGAAGTTATGGCTTAATTACTAAAATAACCCAAAAATATCAAAATGGGTGGGGGCCGGGTTCGAACCCGTGACCTCCCTCCCATGTTACACCTTCCTTACCATCTCCTCTACTTCTCATTTCATTAACAAGATCCATTTCAAATTGTTTTAACCCAAACCAGTCGGGTTCCCCTTTGTTTATCAATAACCGAACCAAATGAGTTCGATTGAGTCCCGATCCAAACCCAATCGATATTGAAATCATATGGCTTTTATTCAAGGGATCTAATCGGCTCTATAGGAGGTTTTAATTTGTTGTTTTGTGTATAAACCCGATCTATATTGGTTTAGATAGATCCGAACTCGAATCTTATCAAAACCAATTCGATTTGATGAAATTCGTTAATTTCAAGTCTTAGATTCATAGGGTTTTCACTAAATCATTGTTTTCGAATCCTTCTGTAATGATTAATTCGGATTTCGAGTTCATTTGAATCAAATCCCCCAATTCGTTTTCATCTATGAACCCTAGAACCCGAATTCTATCAATTCGATGATTTTAGATCAAAATAACTTAGGGATTTCGTTGAGTATATCATGTTGAATCTGTGGATGAGTTTAATTTGATTTTTAATCACGTTTGCATAGAAAACTCCAAAACCGTTTAAGTTCAAGAACCCTAGAATTGAAATCTTGCAATTCAATATTGGAACACCGAATTAACATAGGGATTATCTTAGTCGGTCTATTCTGAAACTACAGCATCATTTGATTTTATTTATAAACCCGTTTTGATCAAAAACCCCAAAACGTCTTGTGTTAAGAACCCTAGAGTTTAATCTTTATCAAATCGATGTTTTTGCACAAAATTAGTATAGAGGTTTGCTTAATCGGCTGTTTTAGGTAGTGTAGGAACCAATGTTTACCTGTTTTGATATCGATTTGAAGGAGATCGACTAAAAGGTCGAGTTCGGTCGTCCTCTCGATCAAAATCCTCTTTCTGAGCTTCTAGAATCAAATTGATGGATGCCAATGTCCCTAAGGGTGCCGATTAAGGAATATGGGTGCTCAATTCATGATGTTCAAGTCGAATTATATGTAATCTATCTTCACAAGTATCGGTTTTTACATTTGAGAAATAATTGGATTTAATTGGATGTTTTAATTCTTCATAACGTATGAAAACTTTAATTTATCATTGATGTAATCATTATGGATGATTTAATTTGGTAGTAATTGAGTATTTATGTGGAATTCCAATTCCAATTGATTTTAGGCCAAATTTTGACTTCCAAAGTCAAAATTTACATTTTAATCTAATTACAACTTAATCATTATAATTTAATCACTTTGTGATTGATTTTGATTAATTCAAGTCCTTTTTGTTTGGTTTCGTGTGATTTCGTATCATTTCGATTAACAAGGTTAAATCAAAAATCCCGAATTATCACTAATTGGTTCAATTGGAATATTATTGGGCTAAGTTAACCCATTTGGGCCTTATAATTACAATTGGGCCTACCTTGGGCTCATTGGGCCTAACTTGGCCTTATTGGGCCTGTGATCTTGCTATTTTCAGTTAACAAAGGTAATTCGAAAAGTCGGATTGTCACACAGCAACAAGAAGAGAAAGACCAGAAACTTCATGGTCACTGCTCCTGCTGCTAAGTCTGCACAGCAATCATCAAACAATTCAACTGCCAGGAATTACACTGGGAACACTCCCCAATGTAATACCTGCCGATATCATCACGCACCGAACTTGCCTTGTCGCGTCTGCAACAACTGCGGCAAGTTTGGTCATTTTGCAAATGTCTGTCGGACTGCACCGCAAGCACCAAGGATGCAACAAGTACCGCTTGCACTGCCAGCTCCACATGCACAACCTATACCAGCTGTACCCGTTCGCCAGGTGCCTCAGGCACAGGCAAGAGCCTGCTATGAGTGTGGTGAAGTGGGTCACTTCAGGAATCAATGCCCAAAGTTGACCGGGAACAATCAGTGGGTGGCAAGAGGCCGGGCTTTCCAACTGAATGCTTCAGCTGCTCAAGCCAACCAGGATGTGGTCAATGGTACATTTCTGATCAACAACTCTTATGCATCTGTCTTATTTGATTCTGGTGCTGATAGGAGTTTCGTTTCATATGATTTTGAATGCTTGCTTGGTAGAACACGTACATATTTAGATAAACCGTTTAACGTGGAAGTGGCTGACGGAAAAACTATTGATATTGACACTGTTATTATTGGATGTACTGTGAACTTAAGTGATCACGTTTTCCCAATTGATCTTATACCCATGCATCTTGGTAGCTTTGATGTTATCATAGGCATGGATTGGTTAGCCACCCATAGAGCGGAGATTGTTTGTCATGAGAAATATATTCGTATTCCCTTACCTTCGGGTGAAACTTTAAGAATAATTGGAGAAACTGCTAGTAAAGGTCTTAAGCTGATGTCATGCACTAAAGCACACAAGTACCTTAGGAAGAAATGTATAGCATTCTTAGCTCACATTGTGGAGAAGAAAGAGAAAGGAAAGAGAATTGAAGATGTTCCAGTGATACGAGATTTTCCAGAAGTATTTCCAGACGATTTACCGGGTCTTCCACCAGAACGTCAAGTCGAGTTCCGAATTGACTTAGTACCTGGTGCGAACCCAGTCGCCAAGGCTCCCTACAGACTTGCGCCTTCGGAGTTGCAAGAATTGGCGAGCCAGCTGCAAGAACTTACCAATAAAGGATTTATTCGCCCAAGCCATTCACCATGGGGTGCACCAGTCCTGTTTGTCAAGAAAAAGGACGGGTCATTCCGAATGTGCATCGATTACCGCGAATTAAACAAACTCACAATTAAGAATCGATATCCACTGCCGCGCATCGATGATCTCTTCGATCAGCTTCAAGGCTCGGCATGGTTTTCAAAGATCGATCTTAGGTCTGGGTATCATCAGCTTCGTGTACATGATGATGATATTCCCAAGACAGCTTTTAGAACAAGATATGGCCACTATGAATTTCTGGTAATGCCTTTCGGTCTTACCAATGCACCTGCGGTTTTCATGGACCTCATGAACCGTGTTTGCAGGCCATACTTGGATAAATTTGTGATTGTATTCATTGATGATATTCTGATCTACTCAAAGACTAAGGAAGAACACGAGAAACACCTTAAGTTGGTTTTGGAGATCCTAAGAGAGGAGCGACTGTATGCCAAATTCTCTAAATGTGAATTTTGGCTTAAGGAAGTTCAATTCTTGGGGCACATAGTCAACGAATACGGTGTTCACGTGGATCCTGCAAAGCGAATGTAGTAGCAGATGCGCTTAGTCGCAAAAGTCAAGTTCAGATCCATAGTGTCCGAGTGCACACTAACCTCCGTAATGATGTTCTCACAGCCCAACAACACTCATTAGCTCAAGATAATTTGAAGAATGAGATGTCTTGCGGGGCTGAAATCTTATTGGAAACTAAGGATGACGGTTTGATGTATTATTTGAATCGGTTGTGGATACCGAACAGGGGTGATCTTAGAATGATGATTATGGATGAAGCTCATAAGTCTCGCTATTCAATCCATCCGGGTGCTGACAAGATGTATCAAGACCTTAGGGGCTTGTACTGGTGGCCTGGAATGAAGAAGGACATTGCTGAGTATGTATCTAAGTGCCTTAACTGTGCCAAAGTCAAGGCAGAACATCAGCGACCTTCGGGATTGTTATTACAACCAGAAATACCGACGTGGAAGTGGGAGAATATCTTTATGGATTTCATTACCAAACTCCCACGAACCGCGAACGGTAAAGATAGTATCTGGGTAATTGTTGATAGATTGACCAAGTCGGCTCATTTCTTACCGATACGCGAAACTTACCCGGTGCGGAAGTTAGCTCGTATCTACATTGATGAGATCACTAGCCGACACGGTATTCCCTTAAGCATAATATCGGACCGTGATGCTCGTTTCACGGCACGATTTTGGGAATCACTTCATGAAGCTTTTGGAACAAGACTGGATCTTAGCACTGCTTATCATCCTCAAACGGATGGTCAAACGGAGCGAACGATTCAGACACTAGAAGATATGTTGAGAGCGTGTGTCATCGATTTCGGTGGCAACTGGGACAGTCATCTACCATTGGTTGAGTTCTCGTATAACAACAGTTATCACGCGAGCATTGGTATGGCGCCTTTCGAAGCTCTTTATGGCAGGAAATGTCGGTCACCTATTTGTTGGACCGAGGTCGGCGAGTCGCAGATTACTGGTCCCGAGATTATTCAGGAAACGACTGACAAGATCCGCCAGATTCGCGACAATCTGTTAGCTGCTCGCAGTCGACAGAAGAGCTACGCGGATAAACGGAGAAAACCTTTAGAGTTTGAAGTGGGAGATATGGTATTGCTCAAAGTATCGCCTTGGAAAGGCGTTGTGCGATTTGGGAAGAAAGGAAAACTTGCTCCACGTTATGTTGGCCCTTTTAAGATCCTTGAACGGATCGGGAAGGTTGCTTACAAATTGGAACTTCCTCTTGAACTTAGTAATGTGCATCCGACGTTTCATGTGTCCAATCGAAGAAAGTGCTTAGCTGATCAGGATCTTCAGGTACCACTCGATGACATTCGTATCGATGATACCATGCACTTTATTGAAAAACCAGTGGAGATAATGGATCGCGAGGTTAAACAGCTCAAACGCAGTAGAATTCCAATTGTCAAAGTACGTTGGGAATCGAAGCGGGGTCCAGAATTCACATGGGAGCGGGAAGATCAGATGAAGCTTAAGTACCCACATTTATTTACTACGGTCACTCCAAGTTGAATTTCGGGACGAAATTCCTTTAACTAGGGGAGACTGTAACATCACTGTACTTTCGGTTGTCCGTACGTCCGTACATCCGTACGAATGTACTGTTACGACCGGAGATTTATTAATTATTAATGATTATGAAATTATTGACTTACATTACTGATATTATCACTATACTGGTATGCATGTTGTAACACATTTATCAAACGCGCAAACCACGGGAAGTTTAGTTGTGATACAACTAAACAGACCCGTAGTGTTTATCGCAGTTACTTATTACTGATGATGATGGATTAATGGTTAAGAATGTATTGGGATGGAACTGGGAGTTGTTTATGGTTTGGTTGCTAAACGTAGTCAAGGACCCATGGACATGGTTTATCGAAATAGCGGTGGGACGGTGGCTAGGGCAGTTGCGACTGGCCCTTACATATGCCCTATATATATGCATATTTCGGTCTATCATGGATGTGTCAGTGACTAGGGTTTAGTGGGTTCTGGTTTGGGAAATGATAATATTAAAATTATTAAATAATGGGAATTAATTACGCGAAGTGAGGTTACGAACATTACTTAAACGTGAATGTTGATTTAGAAATATTAACTTAATAATGTATTCGTGCGGGTGACGATTCACACGAATATAATTGTTAAGAATAATGTTCTAAAACGATATTCCATAAATCATAAATCAAATCGAAATACGGTACGAGCATCGGATTCGCAAAGGTGACGATCTTTACGGATACGTACGCGAGTAACGCGTTTCGACGAGATAATTAAATATTATTTAACGATGTTTAAATTAATAAACGAAAACTTAAAATGTTTATTAGGAATCACAACCTAAAATGATTTAGAATAAATTGATTTAATAAATAATTAGTTAACGATAATGAAACAGAATCGACTTACGAAATAATTTAATTAAAATCATCTTATTTAAAACAAAACTAATTTATTTTAAATGCTATGATGTTTTAAAATATTTTACGTTTAAAAACCGAGCATAGTATTTATTATGATTATCACGATAAAAACGAGACCGGACACGGGGTAATAACACACATTATAAGAAAGAGTTCCTTCTTTCTTCTTCATTATCTACAACACCATTCTCTCTCTAAAAACACACACACAATCTTCTCTACCTTCTCTCTAACATTCCAAGCTCATTTCTTGACGGATTTTCGAACTTTTGGTGTCCACGCGTTCGTGTGAACGATAGCTACAAGTAGATACGAAGAAATCCCGAATTGGACCAGTGGATCGAGGTAAATCTAGATGTTTAATTTCGGTTTTGTTGTTTGATCGTGATTCTCATTTGTTGTAGTTAAAAATCGGTTTAATCATACATAAAACCCTAAGATGAGTTGATGTAACCAAGTAGATATGGTGTTTTGGACGGAAACTGGATCGAGAGGGTCGAAGGAGATGATGAACAGTAACTGGAGAGCTGCTGGTCGCGAACCCAGAGCTGCCGAACCCTCTTTCCCGCCCATGAGCCACGAACCTACTTGATCAGGCGAACTAACCTTACGGCCGAACCTTCCTTGCACCGAACCCAGCCCAGCAAACCCTTGTTCTACGAACCCTGGTTCCACGAATCTTCTTGGGCGGGAACTAGTGGAGCGAACCCTGGCCAATTGCAAGTAGTCTCAGACGAACCCATGTAGCCACCTTTTGCTATACGAACCCTATATTTTCACGAACCATGTGGAGTTAGCCGAAACCTTTCCTATAGACGAACCCTAGGGACCCGAACTCTTGCATCCCTAGGAACGCACGAACCCTCATCATGACCGAACCATGGGCCACGAACTTTATATGGTGGAAGCCGAACCCTCGGCCATAACCCTAAAGGTTCGCTGCCCAGGGGGGACGAAAATTATAACTCTTTTAATTAGGGGATTAAGGATGAGTAAAGAACATGATTATATATATATATATATATATACGTGTATAAAACCATGCATGCATTGGTGATCATGGATACCACCTTTTGTTTTAAAAAAAAAACATAGATTTAATTACGAGGATATATGTAAAATGAGAAATTTGAATTGAAATACTAAATGTAATTCGTTAAAGTTTTAAATTAAGTAAGGACAACGTAAATTGTGGTGGAAGGATATGATCATGCATGCATGCAACTACAAATGGGTAGGTGTAAGTTTATAAGGGATTAAGCCTTACAACTTACATAACCTTGATATATTAAACTAAAAGATCATCATATATATATATATATATAGATAATAATTAACACTAATGAATGGGAATTTTCCTTGTGAGATGATAATTAATAAAATTCTAATTGTGACAACGTAACTTAGATCAAATTGACTGAATTAATGAATACTTGAGAATGTAAAGATAAACACATACAGGCATGTAATGTCAATTGAACACTTATACTTATAAACACAAATACGCGATAATTACAGATCGTTGAGTTACTTCGAGTTATATACGCGAGCGCGCATAATACGAGAACACGAATTCTAAGGACTTCAGGTGAGTTCTCATAACCTCCCTTTCTTTAAACTGTTCTGTTTTAAAAAGTCGGAGGTGAAGCATGTATACCAAATTCAAATATTATTTTGATAACTCAAGGTTAATACCTGTTTATCAATATGATATTCACATTTGAAAATATCATTATTAATGGATTATCTCTTATTATCTTATATCCGTGTAAACATTGTTATTGACCTTGGTCAATAACAAAGATTACAAGTATTGTCACAAACTCCATGAATCATTGCTTTTGACTTCGGTTAACCGCTTTGAAATCATGTATTGTCACGTGGAGGATTCCACATCTGTGAATCATTGTTTTAACTTCGGTTAATTACTTTGACTTCATGTATTGTCACGTGGTTAGCGACCACTCCATGAATCATGTATTTAACTTATGTTAATTACATAATGATCATGTATAGTCACGAACATTATTTGAGAATATTGATATTGAGATTGGTTGATTGGTTTGTGGTTTGATTATCTATGATTGACTCTGAATATTTATGATTGACTATGATTATTTGTGATCGACTATGACTGTTTGGTTATGTGATTATGTGATTATGTATGTGTTTGATTGTTGAATTGGTGGATGTGTGTTGGATTATCTCATACAGGTATTCATATGGATTTTCTCAAGGAGATCATAAGTCTTATACTCGTTTTAAACAAAGCATCTTATAAAACTATTTTAAAACATAAACTTTTAAACTCATTTTACTAAAGCATTTTTTTAAATATAAAAACTTATGATTACTCACCAACTACTTTTGTAGTTGACACTTGATTTCTTACATGTTTCAGGTGATGGAGACAAGTAGGAAGGAAGAGAGGATCTCCTCTATTTTTGGACATCATCATATAGGATCTTGGACTTAGTTAATTAACTAAATTTCTGGCAATTAGAGTTTAGTTAGTTTAACTAATTCTTTTGTGTAATTGATGTAATTGATTCATGACGAACATGATTTTTGTGTAATTATGTTGTTTGCTTAAATGATATATGATGATTGAATTAGATGCCCACGAGCTTTTGAACAATCTACACATCCCTCGTGGCATCCCGACGATTCCGCTGCCGGTCGGGGTGTTACAACAGGTTTTAACACTCACACCAAAAGGTTTAATAAAAATGTTATAGGTAATGTCTTATGTGAACTCTAAGCATAATGAACATAGTCAAAATGAACTAGCAAGTAAAGCAGATCAACTAATGTTAACAAATGATGTTTGACCTATGTTTAGAATTACTAAGATGCTTAAATAACAAACTATCACAACGGGATTCCCCAAAAGGGTAAATCAAACATTGGTGGGATGGTCAATCCAATAGATCTATCATAGTCACTAAAATGGATGTGATCAATGCCTATGTTTAGCTAAAGTTCACTAACTATAAGGCCATTAGCTAAGTTCACATGTAAATGTAATAAGTAAGTTGCATGTTTCACCCCTAAATCAGAAATAGTAAAAGAGGGGCTATGAATACTCACCTTAGTGTTTGAGGTAGTCATTGCAATAGTTTTCAAAGTATAGTTCAATAATGTCCAATACAAATTCAATGTTCACCTAAACAGTTCAATAGGCATGTGTTAACATCACTATGTCTTTCTATGGATTTTTCTAAGTTCTAAATAGATCAACGGGTTCGATTTGTTTTGAATAACATACAATTTATTATGATTTATTTAAATGAAAACAATGATGATGTTACATAATGTTTAAATCACAAATGTTGACTTAAAGTATTAATTAAAAGTTTAAAATTTAATTATTATATGTGACAACTAGTACCAGATCGCCCGGCAAGTCCGTACGGTACGTGTACTTTCACTATTCACTGTGTGTAAATACAATGTGTAAACAGTTGTGTGACAACAGGACTATGAAAACAATTAACAGTTGTAGGTATTTCAATGAAAAATTGAAATATAAATATACAACAACTCATGTGAAATAACAAATTGGAGAAACAAATGACAAAAACACATCGGTTGCGATCTGATGTCCACAAATAACAGGAATCAGATGGCCGACAATTCAGTTAGAAAACAATGTGAATTTGATCATAACAATTTGAAAACGGTTTAGTTTAGTTGACTCCGACTGTGAGGAAATACAAGTAAAAACGGAAACTCAGCATTGTTTACGAATAATAAACTGACAGTGTGTTCGCGTGGGTGACGATTCACACAAACATATCGGTGAGTTTAACGTTCTGAATGATAACTGAAAAGTAGAAAACAAAAATCAGAAAGTGAAACCGTCGTCGTGTTCGTTCGGGTGACGATTCGAACGAATACGCGCGATGGTGATACAATCTGATGAAACAAAATTTATAAACGATTTCATAATAATAAAATATAAAGTTTAAAAAGATTTACCAGGAATTACCACCTTAAAATGGTTTTAATAACTATTTATTTAAATTACGTAAAATACGCGTTTTACGTTTGGTAACCGTAACGAAATCAAGAACCGAACATCCGAAACGAAAACGAACACTAAAGGGGGTATAAAAACCTTAAAAGACATAAATTCTTCATTTACTTCTCCCACATACTCACTCTCTCTCTAAAATTTTCTGATTCCCCACTCTCTTACTAGAAATCAACACAAAAACATCAAGATCTCTCTCAATTCTTAACCAAATCACTCAAACTTGATATCAATTCGAAGCTCTCAACATCCTCTACACGAAAGTACAGACGATCAGCTTCAAAATCCACTGAATCAAAGGAAAATTGAGTCAAAAAGTTCGGATTTTTAGGGTTTTCTACCAACCCAACCAAAACCGAGATTTGGCCGGTCCTAAGCACTTCTTTTACAACCCTACACCTTTTAAACAAGTTTCCACACATATAACCACTAAAAGCTCTCATGAGTCTCGACCGAAACTCCAAAATTGAGAAACCCTAGCTGACCTCGGCTTGTGCGAATGAACTAGGGACGAAGGAGGACCTTCATTCGCATAAGACCCCTTGGCCAAATGAACTGCTGAGCGAAGGAACCAGGCATCGGCACCTTGCCGAATTCCTTGGCCGAACGGGATATCGAACAAATGACTCGATTCACATGGTTTCCATTCGCACGATTAGCCTCGGTTCGCATGTGCCTCATTCGCAGTGATAGTCCCATTCGTGTTATACTTCATTTGTCCCAAGACTTGAGAATGATACTCTTGAACCAACTTCAGTTAACAACATGCATTAGGTTAAAGATGACAACTAGTTTTACTACAAAGTTGGTGAAGTTATAAACCAACTTATTATCACCTAAAACATTTATAAAGTGTCAAGTAGTAAAGGTTGTAAATTGTTTATCTTATTACCACCTACAAATATGAGGACTCACTTCAAGATTAAAATAAGTATAACAAAGAGGTTATATACCAATAAACCTAAGTCGATACTTAGGGACTATCTTGAATTCCAAACTTTTACAACATGTTATGGTTTTAAGTCAAGTTAAACATCAATCAAGAAGATGTAATATGCTAAGTCTAGCCTTAAATGGTAAGTTTTAGAATAGTATATCGTCGTATGGGTTCAAGAACGGTTAAATAACAAACGTCTACACAAATCAAACAACTTTAGAGTAACTTACGAATTCATAATTTACACTCATAAGTTGCATACAGAATGGAATTAAACACAGGATCGTGAACTCAACATCATAACAACAACAACGAGCGAGTGCACTACTTGATCATTAGTCAACCGCTACATCACAAGGTGAGTTCATACGCCCCTTTTCTAATCTTTTGATCTTAAATACGGGGCTGAGAAACATGCTAAACTCTTTTAATTACTTAAAAGTTTTAGTGCATTATTTCAATTATTACATGACTTAGATAATAAAGATTTTATCTTTATTATCAAATTTCATTATCATGTGTGCCTGTGTGTATATGACATGTTGAGACATTAAGGATGAATCATGATAATATAGATTCAAGATTTCATCCACACAATAGAGTAACATAAGTTATGAGGTTAAATCCCGTAACACTTTGTTATTATTGCAAGAATGAACAGGAGATAACACTAAGACATATACAAGTGACATCACGAATGATAATCAAGAAAATATAATTTCATGATGATGATATCATTCACCACATTTGTTAACATAATGTCATAAGACTAGTTTTTATAACACATTGTTAAAACTATGAGAACACATAACACAGAAAACAGGGATCATTGAGATAACAACCTTTGGGAAACAAAATCAATAATTACTAATTAAGATTGTTAGTATTATATCACAACAATCATGTGTTCTTGAGATCATGTCCAGTCGTAGTGGTACCATAGGTTTTACAAACCACCGGCGAGTGAGGCCGGTACGTTGATCGTATTTATATCATTGGCCAGTATCGTATGACCGGTAACAGGGCAGCATCGGTCAGGTTTGGTAAGCGACACATGGTGATATTAATCTACAGACACTGGTTGTAAATATTCCTTCGATTCTATTAACTGGTAGACTGAGGAATTGATTTTCTCACATGTCATAATACTGGTAATAGTTTCGTTAAAGGCATTGATTCTATTGAGACTATAAATGGGATAGAGGTAAATTGGATGTATTGTGGTCTGATTACGTGAGGACCACAATGGATCCATTTAGGCTCTATACATTCAAGATTGTGAACAATATCAATAAGTCAACTGTCACTCCTAGTATTAGAAGTGAATTACAGTTAACCCTACAATTGAGAGAATAATAATAAGGATAAGATTTGGTAAGTCTGTTTTCCTTAAAACACTAAGGGTTTATTATCACTTAGGTTTTGATAACTTACTTTCCTCATACTTTTCTATTCTATACATATAACACTACGGGTGATGAACACAATTTATGGGTGAATATCAAATGGGGTGAACACATGTGAGATAGAAACGGGTATCCCCAGTTGTATTGCAAGTGGTGTTGAATTCTATTAACTATGTGGTGGGATGTCGGCTGGGGCCTGTCCCCTACGTATGCCCTATATATAAGCATGCTTGATTTGGATGAAATACTATTTGCAAGTATAACTATGGAGAGGACATTGTGTAAGACAAATAATACAATTATCATTAAGACTGGTGAATGACATTGTGATTGTGATTGTGAATGACAATAAATCAAGTGTTTTCAATTACTAAACTTATGAACTCACCAACCTAGAGTTGAATTTGTTTTAAATGCATGTTTTCTCAGGTGACAAACATCTTTAGTCACCAGACTCAGGATGCATTAGCTAGTGGACTTTTATAGGGGACCTAGCTACATTTTGTGTGCATAACTTTTGATGACATATTTTGGTGAATCACTTTTGTAAATCTTGTGCAGATACAAGACAGAAAACTCAATGATTCCTTTGGGTAGATTTACTTAGTTAAATTATGAACATGACAATGTAATTTAACGTTGTAATTCTATATCAATGTCATATTAGCATTTCTCATTATATATCATGTGCATTGTAAACAATCTGATAATATCGATTATCACAACGATATCGCGCCCCGAGAACCTTCCGCCCGACTGGAAAGTCGATCCAGCCCGCCGGCTCGGGGTGTGACATTATACATTTAACCAAAAGTTATTAAAGTTCTTGTTTAACATATTTAATATTAAATAACTATTTAAAATATTTTGTCAACAATTGTTCAATTTATTACATTCTCATGAAATATAAGAAAATAAGTTTTTTTATAAAAATAAAATGTTCTAAAACCTATTTGGATGCCAACTTATTTTTATAAAATTTATGATAAGTTTATAAAAATTTAATCACATATTATGATTAAAACATTTGTAAATATTATGTTTAAAACATTTAATAATTTCATATGAAACTATTAAGTTATTTTATCATTATGTAAATGAGTAAATAAATAAATAAATAAATGAGAAAATATTTTTTTATAAAATATTTAAAGATATCAAATAAATTTTAAGTATTTAAATACTTAAACATAGTGATTTATTAATATGTATCTATTTTATTTACTTTGTATATGTTTTTTTTCTTATTAAAATGATAATATTTTAATAAAATTAATTTTTTGTAATAAAATAAATAATAGAATAAAAAAATGATTTTTAGATTAAAAAAATAAAAAGTTTGATTCAAAACCGGTTAACCCGGTCTGAACCTAGGTTTTTATTCTTTAATCTAAAAATCATTTTTTTTATTTTATTATTTCTGTTATTACAGAAAATTAATTCTATTAAATTATCATTTTAATAAGAAAAAAAACATATACAAAGTAAATAAAATAGATACATATTAATAAATCACTATGTTTAAGTATATAAATACTTAAAATTTATTTAATAACTTTAAATATTTTATAAAATAAAAGATTTTCTCATTTATATATTTACTCATTTACATAATAATAAAATAACTTAATAGTTTCATATGAAATTATTAAATGTTATAAACATAATATTTACAAATGTTTTAATCATAATATGTGATTAAATTTTTATAAACTTATCATAAATTTTATAAAAATAAGTTGGCATCCAAATAAGTTTTAGAACATTTTATTTTTATAAAACAACTTATTTTCTTATATTTAATGAGAATGTAATAAATTGAACAATTGTTGACAAAATATTTTAAATAGTTATTTAATATTAAATACGTAAAACAAGAACTTTAATAACTTTTGGTTAAATGTATAATAATTAAATTCTAAACTTTTAATTAATACTTTAAGTCAACATTTGTGATTTAAACATTATATAACATCATCATTGTTTTCATTTAAATAAATCGTAATAAATTGTATGTTATTCAAAACAAATTGAACATGTTGATCCATTTATAACTTCAAAAAAATCCATAGAAAGACATAGTTATGTTAACACATGCCTATTGAACTCCTTAAGTGAACACTGAATTTGTATTGGACATTATTGAACTATACTTTGATAACTATTGCAAACACTACCTCAAACACTAAGGTGAGTCTTCATATCCCCTCTTTTACTATTTCTGATTTAGGGGTGAAACATGCAACTTACTTATTACATTTACATGTGAACTTAGCTAATGGCCTTATAGTTAGTGAACTTTAGCTAAACATAGGCATTGATCACATCCATTTTAGTGACTATGATATATCTATTGGATTGACCATCCCACCAATGTTTGATTTACCCTTTTGGGGAAGCCAGTGGTGATAGTTTGCTATTTAAGCATCTTAGTAGTGCTAAACATAGGTCAAACATCATTTGTTAGCATTAGTTGATCTGCTTTACTTGCTAGTTCATTTTGACTATGTTCATTATGCTTAGAGTTCACATAAGACATTATCTATAACATTTTTATTAAACCTTTTGGTGTGAGTGTTGAAACCTATGAAACTCACCAACTCTTTGAGCTGACACTTGAATTTAACATGTTTCAGGTGGAAATGGAAACTAGCATTCATATGAGCTTGGATTTAGTTTTATTTGTTTTGAATTATGTATTTGAATTTGAATTTGAAATGATGTAATAGTTAGGTTTGAATTTATCTGACTATGTAATGAATGTTTGAATTAATATTGCATTGAATGATTATTTACATCTTTATACCCTAAGCTATGAACAATCTACACTTTGTGTCACCCCGATGTTTCCGCCATCGATCGGGGTGTTACAGATTGGTATCAGAGCCTAGGTTATAGAGAATTAGGTTATTTGAACTAGATGACCTAGACTATAACCATAGGATGCCTTAGTTTGAACTAGAAGGTCATGAACTGTTATTTGGACTATATAGTTGCCATGTTAGGCCATGAAATGTTATTTGAACTCTTAGTTGCCATGATAGGTCATACTTGCTTATGTGACTACTTATTAGGTAGGTCAAATGTTTGAACCTAGTTTAGGATGCCTTAGTATGCACACACTAGATTTTAAGGTTCAAAACTTCTCGACCCCTTTCTTACGACTTGAATAATGATCGTCACCACAAGGAATGATCTTAGACTTCTAAGTCTAATCTTGAATCCCGTCAATAGTCTGTGGGTTCATTTTAATGGTTAGAAAACACATACAATCTGGAAGAGGGGATACCTGTACTTTGGGGAGTTCTGTCTTGGAAAGCATTTCGTATAAATCCAAATCAACCGATGGACCTGTTATGCTTTCCTGGGAACCCTTGGAGTGAGTATGAACCTATAGGCTAAAGTATGTCTTTTCAAAAGTTCAATTGAACTTAAACACTTTGATCTGTCAAAAGTGTTCCTTTAGGAATACAATTCAAATGTTGCTCTGTGATTGAACTTTCATTTGAACTCTCTATTTCTTATTTGAACTCTTTGAGTTATATAAATTCTAACTCTTTTCAATTGAACTCTTGTAGAATCATGCCTCGTCGTCTTCGCAGCAATACCAACAATACCAACAATGCCATCACCAATACCAACAACACCAACACCAAAACACAAACAACAACAACACTAATCCCACTATTCAAGAGTTGGCCCAGATCATTTATCAGCAAATGGCTGTTGTGTTACCTACCTTGGTGACCCAGCTAAATCAAGCTGCGAATGCGAACCTAGTCCACAACAATGGGAATGGTGGGGGTGCAAATCCAACTTGCACCTTTAAACACTTCAACTCATGTAACCCTGCAAAGTTCATTGGTACTGAAGGAGCAACTGGACTGCTCCAATGGTTTGAAAGTATAGAGAGCACGTTTATTCACTCTGACTGTCCTGAGAACCTTAAGGTTCGGTATGCCACTAGTGTCTTTTAAAAAGGGCACTCACTTGGTGGAATAGTGATAAATGAACCAGGGGTTCAAATGCTGCACTGCTTTGACCTAGACTAAGGTCAAGCAACTTATGACTGATGAATTTTGTCCTCGCAATGAAATGAGGAAGCTTCAAGCTGAATTCTGGGAGCTCAAGCAAGAAAGTGGGGAAAACCTTGCTTATACGACCCACTTTCATGAACTCAGTTGTCACACCCCCAATTTTCAACTAACGGAATCATACCGTTTGGGAACGTGACAAACCAGGATCTCAGATCATTAGACATAACGAAGACCTCTATATGAATTTCAAAACATACTTATGGTCTAAAAACATAACATCAAAGTTTTCAAAGTTTGCGGAAGCGTTTTAAAACTAGTAACAGTTGTAAAATGTAAATTACAATTTAGAAGTTTCAAATGTTCCAATTCAAATAACTAAAATGTAAAGACATGCATGCGACTCAATCTCCTAGTCCATGCTGGCTTTCTTGCGCACCTTAGCGTCCTGAGAAAACATGTAAATCAAGTCAACACAAAGGTTGGTGCATAACACAGGTTTTAAGTATTCACAATGTTCAAAACAACAGTTTGAATATCAGGTTTGCAGATAACATAATCACACATGCATAGTCATGATAGCTAGTCATATAAACTATTTACATAAGTGGTCGACACCGAAGCTGACGATTGCCATGCTATAGCATGTTTTTGCCTTGCCACTATTGTCTAGCACAAACAATAGTAATGTGTGTTTGGTCAGTCAAACACCTGCGTAGATCCCATCTACCAGGTGAGGTTTGTCAAACCTAATAGATCTATTTCCAACTACCACGCTTTGCGCTACGGCAAACTAAACGGTTCGAAGTGTGTAAGGACTTTTAAATGCTATGTTGTCACATAATGTAAACAGCTAACTCATGCAAGTGATATGTATCTAAAAATGCTTGTTTGCACATGTTTTCTCCCCCAAAACAGTTAAAATAAGAAAGGGGCCGTGTACGCACCTTTGATTGTTGCAGAATGATCAAACGCACTTTAACTCGCGTAGAAAATCCCCTACGAAGAATCTGTGATTAAACAATAACCTAAAGTTATTCGGAATGTCGTTTTGTGCTTGGAATCACATACGTGTCAACACACATATGTTAGACTCGTTAGAAACATGTATACGAAAGTACGCGTGCCTTTGAAATCGTTTAAATAAAATCACATATGATTTTATTTAAATAACCATAATTGTACGCGATTACGTTTTCGTTCTAAAATATGAATTTTATTATTCAAATATGTTCGGGATGAAATTCTGGTTCTAACGAAACTGAAACGGGTTAAATCGGAGTTCGTATGCGAGAGTTATTACAAAAATACCAAAAATGGCATTTCATCACAAAACCGGCCGAGGCACAGCTCGAACCCGCGACCTCCCGCTCAACACACACGCATCTAACCAGTATCGCCCGCTAGGGTTTCGCATTAGTATTCCAGACTTAATTCTTTTAAACATAGTTTCCCTGGTTCCCCCCTTTTTCTATTAACCGAACCATTTAACCTCAATTGGGCACCGATTCGAACTCAATCGAACTCCAATCCTTAGGGCTTTGGTTCTATTGTCCTAATCGAGTACATAGATGGGTTTAATTGATCTTGTTCATCAAAAACATATGATTTTACCTCCTAAACAGTTTCGAACTCATGCACCACGTTTACAACTTGATTGGATCGATTTCATTTAAATTGATCTGAAAAACCATATGGTTATCATTCACAATATAATCTCGAACATGTTTGAGCCAATTAATTCGAAAACTAAATCCGTTTATATCAATTTCCCCAAATTCTTTTTACTTAAGAACCCTAAAAATCAAAATCTTATAATTCGTAGTTCCATGATGAAATTGACATAGCATTAACCTTAATCGGAATCCTCTGAATCTACCCATGCTATTTAATTTGATTTTTAGGACTGTTACATTCGAATTCCCCAAAAACGTTTTCCTTAAGAACCCTAATTATTGAGATCATAGAATTCGCTATCATCTTATGAAATTGACATAGGTATTTCCTTTCACGCATTGCTCTGAAACTTCCTATATGGTTTAATTCGACTACCAATCCATCTAAACAAGAAACCCCCAAAACCTTTTCGTCTAAGAACCCTAGAATTCAAGTATCATTAAATCGATGTTGTTATCAAAAATTGCTATATGTTTTTACTTAATCGATCATATTAGGAGGTTCTGGAGTGATTACTTACTTGTCTAGATATCGAATTGATGTACTTCGACTTGTGGTGGAGTTTCGGCTACTCTCAAACCAAATCTTGTTATCTACAGCTTCTTGAATCAAATCTTTAAATGATTTCGCTCCTAAAGATGCCGAATGGTGTTTAGGATGTGCCAATTGTGTGCAATTCAATCAGATTTTACACTTTTGTTAAGGCTCATGAACGGTTTCGACTTTTGATTGCCACCGAGCTTAAATTCGACTAATCAATGGCTCAATAACGGTTGCTACTCATTAGTAATCATCAATAGGATGATTAAGAGCAATCAATTCTCGGTTACAACCCTTCCCATTATGAATTTCGAATTTGCCCCAATCATTTTGGCCGAATTTTGACTTTTAGAAGTCAAAATCGATTGTTATGATTAATTACAAGTTAAATCCTTGAAATTTAAACACTTTGGACCTGATTTTGCTTGATTCTAATCCTTTGGGTTTGATTTTTCTCGATTACATAACATTTCGGTGACTTCTAAAGTTAACGGAGTTAATTTGGAATACCGAATTGTCACTAATCGGCCAATTGGAATATTATTGGGCTTGATTAATCCAATTGGGCCTCATAAATACAATTGGGCCTACCTTGGGCTCATTGGGCCTACTTTAGCCTTATTGGGCCTACTAGGGCCTAACTTGGCCTTATTGGGCCTACTTGGCCTACTTGGCTTTATTGGGCCTTCTTGGGACTGCTTCTATTCAATTGGGCCTCATAGGATATAATTGGACCTACGAGGTTTAACGAGGTTAATTCAAAAAGTCGGATTGTCACATCAGTCCACTTGTACCACATTTGGTCACTCCTTTGTCTCGGGCCATTGAAAAGTACATTGGTGGCCTTCCTATGCAGATTCAAGATACTGCTTTTAGTAGCAAACCTACCACTCTTGAAGATGCAATCAGACTTGCTGCAACCTTAACTGATAATCATGTTAAGGCTGGTACTTTGACAAGGAAGGGTGCCAAGAAAGTGGAACCCAAGACAAAATCTAATGAACCCACAGAGGAGGTCAAAGATGGAACCTCAAACACTTCAAATTTCAACAACCGCAAGCGAAAGAGTCAAAATTTTGCTGTAGTGACCCCTACTATGCCCCAAATTCAACAAGCCCCAAAGCCAAATACCAAACCATATGTGGGGGCAAGTCCACTCTGCAACACGTGCAGGTATCATCATCCCACTACTCGACCTTACAGAATTTGCACCAACTGTGGAATGTATGGCCACTTTGCAAACTACTGTCGAAATGGGCCACATGGCCATAAAGGTCAACAAGTTCAACCATTAAATCAACAAGAACTTGCACCTGCCAATCCTGCACAAGCCAATGGAAGGGTTTGATACGAATGTGGCGACCCTAATCATCTTAGAAACCAATGCCCAAGACTTGCGGGAAATAATCAAAGGGTTGCACAAGCTAGGACTTTTCAACTCAATGCCCAAGCAGCTCAAGCAAATCAAGACGTGATGAATGGTACGTTCTTGGTAAATAATTGTTATGCTTCTGTGTTATTTGATTCTGGTGCTGATAGGAGTTTTGTATCATATGAATTTGAACCATTACTTGGTAGACTAATAACTAAACTAGATAGACCATTTAACGTGGAAGTGGCTGACGGCAACTCAATTGATATTAACTCTATTATAATTGGATGTACTGTGAACCTTATGGATCATATTTTCCCAATTGATCTTATTCCCATGAATCTTGGAAGTTTTGATGTTATCATAGGCATGGACTGGTTAGCCACTCATCGAGCCGAGATCGTTTGTTTCGAAAAGTTCATTCCCATTGCCGTCGGGTGAAACTCTAAGAATCTTTGGAGAGACGCCTAGTAGTGGTCTTAAACTTATGTCTTGCACGAAGGCTCAAAAATACCTACGTAAGAAATACGTAGCCTTTCTGGCCCACGTTGTGGAAAAGAAAGAGAAGGGCAAAAGTGTTGAAGATATTCCAATGATTCGCTACTATCCTAAAGTCTTTCCCGATGACCTGCCGAGAGTTCCTCCAATTCGACAAGTCGAGTTTCGTATTGATCTTGTGCCCGGTGCAAATCCAATTCAAAATCTCCTTATCGTCTTGCACCTTCTGAAATGCAAGAACTAGCAAGCCAACTTCAAGAATTATCTGATAAGGGCTTTATTCGTCCAAGTCATTCTCTTTGAGGTGCACCTGTTCTTTTTGTTAAAAAGAAGGACGGTTCATTCCATATGTGCATTGATTATCGCGAACTCAATAAACTCACCATTAAGAATCGATACCCTTTGCCTCGTATCGATGACCTTTTTGATCAACTTCAAGGTTCGGTTTGGTTCTCTAAGATTGACCTTTGTTCTAGTTATCATCAGTTGCGTATACATGAGGATGACATCCCTAAAACCGCTTTTCGAACTCGGTATGGTCACTGTGAATTTTTGGTTACCAATGCACCTACGGTCTTCATGGATCTTAAGAACCGAGTGTGTAGACCATACTTGGACAAGTTCGTGATCGTGTTCATAGATGATATTTTGATCTATTACATGAGCAAAGCGGACCATGAACAACACCATAAGTTGGTTTTGGAGCTCTTAATAAAAGAACAATTGTATGCCAAGTTCTCTAAATGTGAATTTTGGCTTAAGGAAGTTCAAATCCTAGGACACATTGTCAACGAAAAGGGTGTCCACATGGACCCCGCGAAGATTGAAGCTGTTAAAAATTGGAACACACCAAAGACTCCAACTGAAATCCGTTCATTTCTTGGACTTGCCGGTTACTATCGACGGTTCATTTCTAATTTTTCAAAGATTGCCGTTCCACTCACTGCTTTGACTCATAAGGATAAACCTTATGAATGAGGGCCAAAGCAAGACGAAGCTTTTCAATTGCTAAAGCAATAGCTTTGTGATGCTCCTATCTTGACTCTCCCCGATGGTAACGATGATTTTGTTGTCTATTGTGATGTGTCTAATCAAGGGCTTGGTTGTGTTATTATGCAACGAGGTAAGGTCATTGCCTACGCGTCAAGACAATTGAAGGTACACGAAAAGAATTATACCACTCACGACCTTGAACTTGGTGCGGTTGTTTTTGCCTTAAAAATTTGGAGGCATTATATCTATGGCACCAAATGTGTGGTCTTCACTGATCATAAAAGCCTTCAACACATACAAAACCAGAAAGAACTCAACATGAGACAACGACATTGGGTTAAACTCTTAATTGATTACGATTGTGAGATTCGTTATCATCCCGGCAAAGCAAATGTTGTAGCCGATGCACTCAGTCGTAAACGCAATGTCCAACTTCATTGTATTTGAATCCAAACCAAACTTCATAATGACATCTTTATAGCTCAACAAACATCTTTGTCCCAAGGCAATTTGCATGATGAAATTTCTTGTGGTGCTGAACTTTAATTAGAAACCAAGTCTGATGGTTTGCTTTATTTCTTGAACCGTATTTGGATTCCAAATCGCAACAATTTTCGACTCACCATCATGAACGAGGCACACAAGTCTCGTTATTCCATTCATCCTGGTGCGGATAAAATGTATCAAGATCTTCGAGTCCATTATTGGTGGCCTGGCATGAAGAAAGACATTGCTGAGTACATTGCAAAGTGTTTGACTTGTTACAAGGTCAAACCCGAACACCAACGACCTTCTGGCTTGCTTGTTCAACCTGAAATTCCCATGTGGAAATGGGAAAACATCTCTATGGACTTCATCACTAAACTCCCAAGAACATCTAGTGGTCATGATAGTATATGGGTAATCATTGACCGTTTGACAAAATCAGCTCACTTCTTACTGATTCACGAGAACTATCCCGTGCGAAAGTTAACTCGCATCTATGTTGATGAAATAGTAAGCCGTCATGGTGTACCTCTTGGCATCATCTCTGATTGTGATGCTCGTTTCACGGCTCGTTTTTGGGAATCGCTTCACGAATCATTCGGTACCAGTTTGGATCTTACCATGGCTTATCATCCTCAAACGGATGGTCAAATCAAGCGCACGATTCAAACTCTTGAAGATATTCTTAGAGCATGTGTCATTGAATTTGGTGGCAATTGGTATAATCATCTACCGTTAGTCGAGTTCTCGTATAACAATAGTTATCACGCGAGTATCGGCATGACACCTTTCGAAGCTCTATATGGTCGTAAGTGTCGATCGCCAATTTCTTGGACTGAGATTGGTGAAGTTCAAATCACTGGTCCTGAACCTTTTTTAAGAAACGACCGACAAGATTCATCTGATTCGCGACAACTTGTTAGCTGCTCGAAGCTGACAAAAGAGCTATGCAGATAAACATTGTAAACCTTTAGAATTTCAAGTCGGTGACATGGTAATCCTGAAAGTTTCACCTTGGAAAGGAGTGGTTCGATTTGGGTAGAAAGGTAAGTATGGTCAGCCCAAGCCACCACTAGATGTCTTGTTCAAGCTGTGCGTTAAGCAGTTCAGTTTGTTGATACAAGAGACTAGACTTTACACAGCGCCCGACGACCCCACCATAACCTTAAAAAACCATTGATTTCCATTTCCCTTTGATCAGCTCGCGCTACAAGTTAAGGCCAAACAACACACCACCAAAATATTTCAAAACTCCCGCCCTCTTCTTGCTTATATGTATGTAAACTTCTTGAATACAATTCAGATCAAATCTAGTGATTCTGCAACCCTAATCAGGAATTACGATTTACAAATCGATCGAATGGGGAAACAATAGAAAGTGTTGTTAAATCAGGAAAATAATCGATTCGAATAGGGACCATCTCGCAAAGTTTTTGGGGTTTGTTGATAACCCTCCCTTGTTTATTTTGCGTTAGCCACAAAGTTTTAATAGTAAGTTTTTAATTTAAATAGTTAACTTTTGCTTCTATTATTTTGAACACAAAGGGTTTGAATATTAACTTTTTGTTTTTCAGTTTTTGCAACAAAAATTTAGGTATCCTAACATGAGAATAGTAAAAAAAAATTCACAAAAGTTATAATAGTAAACTTTTGAATTAATTTTTATGAATAGAAACTTTTGTTTATTTTGCTTTGAATAAAAAGTTTGAATTTGAATGGTAAAATTTTGTTACAAAAATTTTACTATTTTAATAAGGAAACACTAAATTGTGTTTTTTTTTGTTTTGTTTTGACCCCTCTTACAACAGGGTATGCTTTGAGGCTTTAAAGTGAAGTAAAGACATGTTCCTTATTCGCATTTTTGTATTAAGGATTGTGTCGACATTGATAGATCAAGTTTGAAATGGCGCCCGAGCAAGATTTTTAGTTTTTTATTGTTGTTTGGATTTTTAAGCTTGTAACTATCGTTGTAACATGTGTTTGACATCGGATTTATTAATGTCTTAAGGTATTATATTGAAATAGTACCAACATAGTATGTTTTAATGTATGTATTTTGATATTTAAAATAGTTTCGAGTTTTGTCGCATGATGTAAGGACTAAGAATATAAGGATTATGATAACATACTGTTTGTTTTGGTGATATCAATTGGTTTTCGGTGTGATAGGACGTCTCGGTAGAGCTGATTGTTTTTGGTGGAGCTGATAAATGGAATTAGATGTTTTTGGTTTGATATTCGGTTTTGGGTTCTCGGTCATAGTTTTCTGGTCATATATATTTGTTTTGTCTCATAATTAGGGTTAAGCTTTTCATTCATTAATTTCAGAGAGTTTTTCTTTTCATCTTTCACTCTCAATTGTTCTTCATTGTTCTTGTATAAGACGGGTGCTCATTGATAAATATAATCTCGTATGCAAGTTTTTTGAACGTGTGTTTCTTGTTTCTTGATAAACTAATTATTGATTTCCGCACTTTGATTAGTTTGATTTGATATCGAGTTATTAAGATTCAAGTGATTGGGACTTACAATTGGTATCAGAGCCATTCGAACTACTTCGAGGCTCATTCGATATCAAATATCAAAAAAAGCTATTGATTGTCAAAGGATTCAAAGACTGTTTTTGAATAAAACATATTGGTGTTCTTGGTCTTCTTTGAAGTTTCGTCCAGGTTATTTAGGAAAAAAGATAATTGTGAAAATTTGATTTAATTCAAATTTCCGAAAATTGAGGGCTGAATTAATTGGTTGGAGAAAATCAAGGAATTATACTGAAGATTCGGTCAATAGAATAAGTGTTTTCGATAGTATCACTATCTGTCGAAAAGAGTTCTCGATTGAAGGGGTTTTCTCGGCTAATTCAGGTGTTTTCAGTTGAGTTAACTGTTCTCGGCAGAAAGTTGTGTTCTCGGTTGAACCTGCTGTTTTCGGTTGACTTTACTATTCTCGGTTAATTATTTTTCAAAGAAATTGCTTATCAGTTATTACGATGGAAGATCATAATCAAAATCAAAACACCATGTATCTACAACTAGACTCTCAGATGGGCACAACTACAAGGATTCCAAGATTGTTACATGCCGATGGATTTACTGAGTGGAAATGGCGTTTTGAAAATCATGCTAAGTTCTTAGATGCTAAGATATGGAGATCCATTCAGAGAGGAAAAAGGGTGCCTATGTATGTTCCGGATGGATGCACCACTAGGGTTTCTAAGTCGATTGAAGAATACACTGATGATGACTTTGAGATGGTAGAACAAGATGATAAAGCACTAGCATCACTAACCATGGCACTAGGACCTGATATTGCTCAAGGGCTTAAGGAATGTACTTCGGCTAAAGAACTGTGGGAAGCGTTTATTCAGATGTATGAAGGAAACAACGATATGAAAGAAAGCCGGAGAGATATGTTAAATCAAAGATTTAACATGTTCAATCATGTTCTTGGGGAAAGCTTGGAAACTCAACTTCAAAGGTTTGTTTGTCTGATTACCGAAATGCGAGTGGCAGAGATTTTTCTGTCAAATGGTGAGATCAATAAAAACTGTTGAATGCTCTACCTCGAAGCTGGGATATGAATGTGGCCTTAATTAAAAAAACTAAGGACTTATATAGAATCAGTTTAACTGAACTGATTTCTATTGTTAAGTCCTATGATATGGACGATAAACAACGAACTTTGAATCACAACAGCAGCTTAAGTACAGCTGGAGTTGGAAGCTCAAACAGTGCTTTTCTATCTCAAAGCTCAACTAGAGCAACTTCTGTCAAACCACATACTCCAGCTAGAGAATTAAATGTTGCATCACAGGGAGGTAGTGACAGTAAAGTAGTGACTGCACCAGCTATGGAAGAAAATCTAGTCTTATTTACTGCCTTCATGAAAAGTTACAATGCATTCATGGCTGGAGACTTGAATCAGACAAGCATGGTATCTGCTGAACTGGATCAGATTCATCCAGAAGATGTTGAGGAAATGGATGTTACTTGGCAAATGGCTATGGCTGTGTTGCGAGCCAAAAATTTCATCAGAAAGACTGGAAAGAACAAGTGGGCAGACAAGAATAAAAGAATTGGATTCAACAAAGATGAACTCAGATGTTTTAACTGCCATGAAAAGGGACACTTCGCCAGAGAATGCAAGAAACCCAAGATGGAGAAATCTGGCGATCCAAATGCGGCATCATCATCTATTTCAGAAAATGGCAAAGCACTGGTAGCTCAAAAATCAGGAGGATACAGATGGAGTGATCAACTTCAAGCTCTAAGTTTGGAAGAACCTCATGCATTTATGGCAGATATTGCAAGTTCGGTTACTTCTGAGGTACGTTTAAATTTGTGTTCCCAGTCTTGTATTGACAAGGTTGAACAATATCGCATTCATATTCTGAATTAATCGAAGATATACATGATCTCAAGAGATCTTAAAGTGCTTTAACAAAAAATGAAAAACTTTTTAGAGAAAAATTGAAGCACAAAAGAAAGATATCTCTCGATTAAAATCAGAATTAAGTGAAAAGGGTTGTCATCTCAGAGATGCAAAATTGGAAATTCAAGAACTTTTTGCTAAAATTGAAATGTTATCAGAAAGATTAAATGACTCAGATCATTCTCTTAAAAAATTTGATGTAACCCGTAACAAAATGCATCTCTTGTTGGACAAACATCTGTCAAATAAAAAACAAATGGGTTTGGGTTATAATGCAATGCCTCCGCCATACAATGATAATTATACCAGTATGCCTTTGTCAGAGGAAGAAAAGGAAAGAGAGAAACACATGACATATGGTGTTTCTGTATCACAATTAAAGGATCGTGATCATGATGTGACTGACTATGTGAACTTTACTGATAATTCTATTTCATGTGTAGAAAAATTAGATCTCTATAACACTGTGCTGATAGAAGATGTTGATTCTGATTATGAGTCAGATAGTGACGTTGATTCTTTTGTTCCAAATCAATAACCAAAAACTTGTGTTGATTTTTTTAAAAATAATGATTGTCATGTTTCTGAAAAACTATGCTTGAATTCGAATTTGAATGTTAATGCAAATCCTTTTATTCCAAATGTGGTAATTTCAGGAAATCATGATGACATGTCAAAGATTGAAGTCAAGGATAAGTTATCCTTGGACGTTCCAACTGAGTCAATTGTTGAAATCACACGTGATAACTCAACTCATGTCTCGTGTTAAAAAAAACCACAGCAAAGAAACATGTGAAATCTAATATGAATGGGTATTGTCAAGAAAAGAAACAGACTTGTTTTAGTTGCGGTATTCAGGGTCATATTGCCCGAAATTGCAAGAAACAAAACCGGTTTTATGAAACTCCAATAACCATGTCAACCAGAAAACAAAGAAACTTTAAGTCCAACAATTTCATTAAATCAAAGGCAAGAAAGTTTCATTCTTTTAAACCAGTTGACAATGATTGGAATAGAAAGAAGAAACATCAGTGGTCATACCACAGTAACAAAATCAAAATGCCATCAAAAGATGTTTATCTAAATAAACAGGGAGTAAAAAATGGAATCACGTTGGGGATCATTAAACAATGCTGGAAAATCAAATCACTTTCAAATGATTCTGTTGTTACTGACAAACCTTCAAAACTCATGCCTAAACTTGTCTGGGTTTCTAAATCTCATTAATCTGATATCATGTGCAGGGACAATCGAGTAACTCAAACTACAAGAGATGGTACGTAGAAAGCGGTTGTTCCCGGCACATGACAGGAGACATCTCCAACTTTCTGACGTGCATGATGTTAGTGGTGGAAATGTTCTCTTTGCATGAGGAGAAAAAGGAATCATTTCAAAAAGAGGAACTGTTACTCATGGAGTTATGTCTTTCTCTGATGTGAATTTTGTTGCAGAACTCTCTCACAGCTTGCTGAGTGTATCACAGATCTGCGACAAAGGATACTCAACTCACTTCACCAACAAGGAGTGTCTAATTCTCAAACCTGGTTTTGTAATTCCTGAAGATTGGATCTTGCTACGATCTCAAAGGAAGGGAAATTCGTACATCATTGATATGAATCTGTCACCCTCATCAAATGCCACGTGTCTCTATTCTAAGATAGCTACTCATGATGCCATGCTATGGCATCGAAGACTGGGTCATGCTAATATGAAGAATCTCAATCGTTTGGCGAAGAATCAGCTGGTTAGATATTTACCAGTCAAAGACTTCTTTCCAATTGAAAAGTGTGTTGATTGCGCAAAAGGGAAACAACATCGAAAACCACACAAGATCAAATTGATAAACTCAATTGACTCGATCATGCAATTGCTTCACATGGATCTTTTTGGTCCAATCGACGTTCTCAGTCTCTCTCGTAATTCCTATTGTCTGGTGATCATTGATGACTTCTCACGGTTTACCTGGGTATTCTTCTTATCAAACAAGGGAGAAACATCAGATATGATAAAACAGTTTGTCACGCTAATTGATAACCAGTTGAACTCAAAAGTAAAAGGAATTCGAGGTGACAATGGTACATAATTCAAAAATGCTATTTTAAATCAGTTCTGTGCTGATAAAGGAATTAATAGACAATACAATGCTGCTCGCACTCCTCAGCAAAATGGTGTCGCCGAAAGACGAAATCGTACTCTTATTGAAGCAGCTCGCACCTTGTTGTGTGATTCTAAGTTACCAACTTTCTTCTGGGCCGAGGCAGTTAACACCGCTTGTTACGTCCAAAATCGCACTTTGATTAACAAGCGACATATGAAGACTCCATATGAAATCATTTATGGACATAAGCCTACGGTTGGTCATTTTCGTGTGTTTGGGTGTCCATGCACTTTACTGCATCAGGAAGCTATTCCAAAATTTGATGCTCGAGGGACTGAATGCTATTTTGTTGGATACTCTGGAAAAACAGCATACATAGTGTACAACAAATTAACAAAACATGTGGTGGAGTCTTATAATGTTCATTGGCTTGAAGAAAATCCCACCGATGCTAACTCTGGTCCATCTTGGATTTTTGATTATGCTACACTCTTCAAGTCCTTTCAAACACAGTCTGAATAATCATCTGTCCTTGAAAACCTCTCAGAGAACTACTTAGAGGAAGAACTTCTACAGTCCAATAAACATCAAGAAGCTAGCAATGTTCCACCAGGCATGAATCCGATTCCACAACCACCTCCGGCTCTAATTCCAGACTTAAGTGTTGATGTTAAAGAAATATCTTCCGAGCCAACTTCTCTAGAGAATATCTCACTTGACTTTCTCAAATCTGTGCCTGATGAGTTTATGGTAGATCCTGTCACTCCTGCTATAGCAACAAACCCATCAAATGTCTTAGATCCTCCAATTCCGTTCTCCACTCACAAAGAGCATCCACTTGACAAGGTTATTGGACCACTCACTTCAGGAGTTGTGACTCGTCGGGCAGCAGAAAATCTAAATGAGTGTATGTTCTCATGTTTCGTATCTCAAATTGAACCCAAAAACATCTCGATGGCATTGCAAGATTCTAGCTGGATTGAGTCAATGCAAGAAGAGCTCAATCAATTTGCCAAGCTAAAAGTGTGGAAGCTAGTTGATTTACCTGAAGGGAAGAAAGCACTTGGGACTCGTTGGGTATTCAAGAATAAAAAGGATGACTCTTGTGTAATAGTTCGGAACAAGGCTAGATTGGTGGTTCAAGGATACAGACAAGAGGGGGGAATTGATTATGATGAAGTTTATGCTCCAGTGGCTCGTCTTGAAGCAATCCGAATTTTTCTGGCATACGCATCATACCTGAACTTCACTGTGTACCAAATGGATGTGAAGACTGCTTTTCTATATGGTGATGTTAAAGAAGAAATCTACGTCTCTCAGCCACCAGGTTTCATTGACTCCGATCATCCTCAACAGGTGTTTAAACTTGATAAAGCATTATATGGCCTACATCAAGCCCCTCGTGCCTGGTATGCTACGTCAACAGAACATTTGTTATCTCATGGATATGTTCGTGGTGCTATTGATCAAACGTTGTTCAGAAAACAAGTGAATGATGATCTAATCTTGGTGCAAATTTATGTCGATGACATTATCTTCGGGTTAACTAATGATCAGCTATGCAAAGACTTCGAACAAATTATGCGCAAGAAGTTTGAAATGAACTCTCTAGGAGAAATGATCTTCTTTCTCAGTTTACAAGTTCGTCAAGACTCTTCTGGCATTCTAATTCATCAAGGCAAATATGTTGATGACATATTGGCAAAATTCAAGTTTGATGATTGTAAAGTTGCGAACACTCCAATTGCAACCCGCCCAGTGCTGACTGTTGATGAAGATGGTCAATCCGTTGATCACACTTTGTATCGTTCCATGATTGGCTCCTTGATGTATTTAACTGCCAGCATGCCGGACATCATGTTTGCAGTGTGCCAATGTGCTCGTTATCAGGCTAATACTAAACTTTCTCATTTACATGCTGTTAAAAGAATCTTACGGTATCTTAAGGGCAAGCCTAGGCTTGGTCTTTGGTATCCCAAAAATTCTGAGTTTAACTTATATGCGTCTTCTGACAGTGACTATGGAGGTTGTGATATTGACAGGAAATCCACGTCTGGTGGCTGTCAATTCTTGGGGGACTGACTCATCTCTTGGCAATGTAAGAAACAACACACAGTTTCAACTTCAACTGCCGAAGCAGAGTATGTGGCTGCATCTGCGTGCTGCTCTCAGGTTATCTGGATACAAAACCAACTGCTGGATTACCGTTTGGAATTTCATAAATCCCCTATTTTTTGTGATAATGATGCTGCTATTCAAATTTGCAAAAACCCAGTCCAGCACTCTAAGACCAAACACATAGACATCAAGGTTCATTTCATTCGTGATTGTTTTGATAGAAATCTAATTCACTTAGAGCAAATTGACACATCAGTTAATACTGCTGATCTTTTTACTAAGGCTGTTGACCGATCCCGATTCAATGTGTTAACTGAACTGCTGAAAATGCTTCGTTTTTCTGATTAACTTTTCTTTGAATAAGTAAATTTGTACATAATTTTTATTTTTATTTTTGTGTTATTTTCAAATTTATTTTTTTATGCACAAATTTAGGGGAAGATTAGTAGCAAGATAAAGTGTCTCTAGTTTCTAAGGGTCGAGTTTGTCTCTAGGATTCTTTTTTTTTGATGTTTTGATGGGAAGTGATATGAATTAGTGCCATAGGACAAACCAATCCTTCAATCAATGAAAATCAAAGCCTTAGATGAATAAAATGCTCACATGATGTATCAATAGTCTTAACAATTTTCAAGGGGGTTCTAGCTGTGTGGTCAAACTAACTAATGCACAAGAATTAGATTGATCAGTTTCATATAAGGTTTGCACAAAAATGAGTTCCATCAAATATGGATTGAGAGTTGAATTCTACACCTCTTGATTTCGGTCCATAAGACTATGCATGGGTCTTTCAAGAATTAAATGAAAACCTTGCGCATCCGCCAAATTCCAAATGTCCACAATACACATATGCATGAATATTCCAATGCTAATTAGCTTCATGGGATTTCAGCGCATCCACAAAATCCACAAAACATTAGCATGAGACTCCTTTGTTCATCACAATTTTAATCAAAAAGGAAAAGAAAAAGGAGAACACCGAAACCAAGACTTGCGAGAGTTAGTTTTCGATTCAAGATCTTTCAAAGAGGTTACTGGACTAAGTAGAACTGAAGGTATGATTTTGTTGCTCATTTCTAATCTCTTTGGTTTGATGAATGGAGATTGGGGTTGATAAAATCGAAATATGTTGGAATGGTGATGTAATTATCGGTGATTGAATCTCAAAATAAACATAGAGATGAAGTGGAATAAGTCTAGGGGAAGTTAATTGTGGCCGAGTTAAAGGTTTGATTAACTGTTAATGGTGGATTAGGGTTTCTCGGTGGGTTTCTCGAAGAAGAAAAGGGTTTTCTCACAAATAGCCGAAAACGCAGCCGAGAAGGGCTGAGTTCACCGAGAACCCAACCATGTCACCGAAAACGCAGCCAAGAAAGGCTGAGTTCACCGAGAACCCAACCATTCACCGAAAACACAAACATAAATCAGTTTTGAAATCCGGTTGACCGAAAACAAAATTATTGAACTTTATGTTTAAAGTTAGTGTGGTTAGTGTGTTTTTCGGTGAATGGGGAAATAATTTTTGATGGGAATAACTGAGTTATCATATTTTCAATGATATTGATTTTGTGCTAAGACTTATTATGAATTTGTGATTTCAGGGAATGGCAACTCTGAAGTTTGTGCCCGATCATAACGCAGTGGCGTATTTGTGTGATCCTCCTCGTCAACATATGGAGTTCAAATCGCTTATCGTTGGGATGAATATGTGCAGGATTGCTTATGCACTTAGGACGAACCTAGTGATCTATGAAAGACAAATCAGAGAGTTTTGGGGATCTGCAACTATCAATGGTCAAAATGGTCAAATTGAAGCAAGTGTGCAAGGATGCAAGATTGTTGTGACAGAAGAAGTTATCAGGTCATCATTGCTATTTGGAGATCAATCAGATCATCCGATTTCTTATCCAAATGAGGTAGTGATGAATGTACAGCTAAGGAAGGGATATGAAGGAGAATATCCTCCAATGGTGAAGAAACTCATTCATCCATACTGGAGGTTGTTAGCACATGTGGTACAGATGGGGATCTCTGGAAACAAAGGAGGCACTGATGTTCTTAGAGTAGAACTAACATCAGGCATCATTGCTTTGACTATGGATTGTAATTTCAATTGGTCAAGAATGGTCTTTGAAGAGATGAAGAAGAAACTGAAAGGAATGAAGAAGGAAATTTTTCTTATGTATCCAAGATTTGTTCAGATGATTCTAGATGCTCACTATCCAAATTTGGTGAAAACTGTGGAGTTGTTGGATATTAAAAACGTGGGACCAAATGTTTTTGGATTACTTAAACAGACAAGGAAGGGAGCACAAGTCACATTCAGAGGATTGAGACCACTAGAGAAGTTTGGGCGATTTGGAGAGATTGATGGTGATGATCACGGGAATGTGCCGAATGTTATCATAGCTGAGGAGCATGACATTCAACCACAGATGGAAGAGTTAGTAGATGTACAAGCTTCTTCAGGAGCAAAGGGTCATACACTTGATGAGAATATGATAGAGATGATTGATCACAAGGCTGATGTAACATTAGATGAAGTTGAAATTTTTGAGAATCTTACTCCTTGGAAGAGATCTAGACGTGATCCACGTCCTGAACCACGTCCGTGGTTAGATCGGTTGCTGGAACTTCCTCCTCGGAGCAGAGACTGGAAACAGAAAGAGTCGCAGAACCGACATTGGAAAAGGAAACTGAATCTTATCAAGTGCCGAGAGATGCAAGTAAAGGCAAACAAATTGAAGAAGCTCCGGTTGATGTGCACGTATTACAAGAAAGGGTGTTTGTGTTGGAGCAACAGTTGAATGATCAAGTGCTACATTCTGTGACTAAGGATATTCTGATTAGTGAACTTCAGGAGAATCAAGTGGCTCAGAATTTGAAAATTCAGACTTTGGAAGCAAATCTGGGATATCTTACTGCTTTGTTTATGGATCTTAAGCAACAGTTAAACAAGACTGATGACAATGATGGTGTACAAGATAAGAAAAATGATGGTGATGAAGGTGGTTCGAGTGGAGATGGTTTGGAGAAACAATTAGACTCTGAAGCTGATAAAGAAAAGGAAGGCGCAGGTGAAAAGGGAAATTTTAAAGACAAAAGATCTGAAATGAAACAGGGGGAGGCTGGTTCTAATCAACAAGCTGAAGATCAACTTATGTTTGATATTGATGACTTGGAAGAAAATGTTTTATTGACTGAGACCGAAGGTTCAGGGAAAGAGAAAGTATCGTCTTCTGCTGAGTATGATTACTCGAATGTTGATACGTGGGTTGCTGGAGAAAAGATAGATACATCTGAACGTCTGATTATTCCCAGTGTCAGACACAAGGATTACTTTAAACAACAGCAGGATTTGCCGGAAAAGTATGTGATTTCAACTGGAAAGAACTTTTATGATAAGGTGGGTGATCGATCGGGGATAAATTCGTGGCATTACGATGGAGATAAAAGGATGTGGGTAGTGAAGCGCAAAAGTGGAAATTTGGAATATTATCAAAGTCCGGGGGATTTTGAATCATGGACTCGTGTTTATTTAGTGGAACTTGATGAGGCTCCATTCTTTAATAGATCAAATGATCCAAGAGGAACAAATTTTTATGATTTTCTTCATGAAGAAGTATGTTTGAACTTTAAGAGAATGAAGACAGCTGTGTCTACTATAAAGAAGCATAAAGGAGTTAGAGATGGTAAAACAGGAAAAACTTTTACATCGATTAGCTGCCCACTAATAAGCAAGTTAAAGAGTATGCCTATTCCGAAGAGATTTATGGATGGTTGTTTGTCGAGGTTTGTGATGTGGGCAATCGACTCTAAATCATCTGAGCTGTGATTAATTGTGGAGATCACGAGTATCGCATTTTAGGCAAGAATGATTTTTTGAGGTTTGGAGAGCATGATATAAAAGTCTTGGCTATGCATCAGATCAAAACTGATCCAGTTTTTGAAGTACTTGGTAAAAATTTCACTTCATTAGCTGCATCGATTGTGAGAACTAAACTCTGGGCTGGATCTAAAGTTATGCAAACACTTCCTATAGAGCCTTGACTATGATATCATAATCCTAGGGGAAGATTGTAAGGGCTAAGAATATAAGGATTATGATAACATACTGTTTTTTTTGGTGATATCAATTGGTTTTCGGTGTGATAGGACGTTCTCGGTATAGCTGATTGTTTTCGGTGGAGCTGATAGATGGAATTAGATGTTTTCGGTTTGATATTCGGTTTTGGGTTCTCGGTCATAGTTTTCTGGTCATATATATTTGTTTTGTCCCATAATTAGGGTTAAGCTTTTCATTCAGTAATTTCAGAGAGTTTTTCTTTTCATCTTTCACTCTCAATTGTTCTTCATTGTTCTTGTATCAGACGGGTGCTCATTGATAAATATAATCTCGTATGCAAGTTTTCTGATTGTGTGTTTCTTGTTTCTTGATAAACTAATTATTGATTTCCGCACATTGTTTCTCAATTCACACCAATTATTATAGTCTTATCTTTTTTTTGTTTCATTACTATTTTGTAAGAGTAACAATTAACTTTTGATAAATGAATGTTGTTCAATTATCTTTGGTTAAGGTTTGTCCTGAAAATTATAAAAAAAACGGCAGTAAACTGAACTTTTAAGAATATTAAGGGTGTTGTTATACTTATATCCAATTTTTATGAATTTACACCTCGTATACGACATGTTCTTGCCTGTACGACCCTTATTTTTTCTTGTACCAAACATTCTCTACCATTTGAAATCTAATACGCAATACAGGCCGGTACGACCCATATTACTATTTTGTCTAATAAGAGCTGACAATCTGGAACAATGATTTGGTGTTATACAGGTCATACAAGGTTGTACAAGCTGTAATGAAAATTTAAACGTGTTTAAATTATGCGTACGTTTGAATTATTTGATAAAACATAAGATTTTTAAACTTGTAAATATCGTTCGAACGAATGCATCATCTCTCAATTCTCAAATTTGATATTAATTCAATTTATTAACGATCTTGTTTTGGGATGTGAGCTTTTTCAGCAAATTAAACAATATTTCATATGTGCCCGAAAACAATTAGGTAAAATATGCCAAAAACCGATTTCTTTCTTTATTATAATACTAATCATAACATTTTTATAATAAGATTGACCTCGCAGAATACTTTCATGAGATTAGGAGCCTGCCAAATTTGAATAAAGAGCATGATGTTAACTCTTCTTACGGTCAGATAGATCTGAACGCAGAACCTCTGGTTGATCCTTCATATGCATAACAAAGTGAATATTGTTTCAAAAATCAACCAGTATACTTCTATGAAAGCAATTAGGATATCGGCTTCGAAAGCCAAGCATCATACACACAACAAAGCTATTATGGAGTTCGACCGTCAACAAAGCAACTCGGAAGGACTTATGTTGAAGAAATACCCAACGACAAATGGACCGGAAACCAAATGAGGTAATTTTTATTTGTATATATTTATTTTTGTATTTGATAATTATTATTTATGTTATTTATGATTATTATTATGTTTCAGGAATTGATGTCAAATAAAACATTTGTAGGATGGGTAAGAAATAGAGCACTAAACAACGGTTATATTATTAAAAAAAAAAGAACGATGAAATCAAAGATAACGGAAAACTTTATCAAGGTTTGGCTCATGTGTGATCGTGGTGGTGAACATAATAGCAAAACCATCTTTAGACGTTCAGGGGGTGTCCAGTTAAATTGACAAGGTTATACAACGAAGATCATGATTCTTGGAATTACATGTGAGTAATGACAATCACTATTACGGACATGCTCAAAATCTAGAGGGTCACCAATATGTTATAAGATTTTTTCAGGAGGACAAGATAGGGCTTTCATGGTATGGATCAAAACGAGTAGTATGATATCAATTATTACCTGGTTATTGATCGGGATAAATGGGTTTGAGTGATAAGCAGTCAACACGAAACTACAAACTTGATTCGAGGTTCCAGATGGTTTCCACAAATACAATTCCTTTTGCTTATGTCAAAATGAAGTCGCAAAGGAATTTCGATGATCAATTTCATCAGTACTTGTATTATTATTCGATTTTAGGTTCATTCTATATTGTTTTGTTTACAGCTATTCAAACGCGTGGGAACAAGTGATTTGAATTTTTATTGGGGATTTGTAGGATTTTGAATTCGAACCGTGAATTAGGGAATTCGAACTCTAGATCAGTTTAGGAAGAAGGAAGAATTGGAGATTGGCAACCTAGTCCTTCTTGTTTCTGTGTTTTAACGTTTGGAGTTCAACATCTCACAAACTGAAAATAGTTTCAATCTTTTCAATTTTGGTCCATCTTGATTCTGAACTTCATTATTTCATGTCTAAATTTTGCTAAAAGTTTATAAAACTCTTATTTTGTGTTTATAAATATTCATTTTAACCTTATTAATTTATTTTATAAAAGGACATGTCTAAATTTTGCTAAAAGTTTATAAAACTGTTATTTTGTGTTTATAAATATTCATTTTAACCTTATTAATTTATTTTGAACTTTTATAAAATTTTATAATAAAAAAATTATTAAGTACTTTCAATCTAATAAACTTTATGGTTTTAAGATTTTTATAAGATTATATATACATACATACATACATACATATATATATATATATATATATATTTATCCTACTTCTTATAAATATTTTTAACATATTAGGATGCATTATATAATATATATATATATATATATATATATATATATTGTAGGTCCGTGGTTATGATCTAATGATCTGGTATAACTAAATATTGTGTGCGGAATCCATAATATCAAGTTTGAACATAAATTGAATGAATTAAGAAGAATAGAAACAATCACATAAATGTAATTTTCTTGTATTAATATCTTGAATGAAGAATGTACAAGTACAGAGAAATTCACACAATTCAAATTCTGAAATATGTTCCAATCGATATTAAACATATCGAAACTAAGCTATATATAGGCATATCTGTCGACATTACTAGAATATATCGAAGAAAATACCTTCGATACAATTATTATCGATACTACTACAATCGATACTAATAGTATCGACAAAACCAACACTTGTACAATTTTTCAAAACTAATCAAAAACAAACAAAAACAAAACAAAATAAAACAAACATAAACATTATATTGAAAATAAAAACAAATGCAATAAACATAAAGATCTTCAACTTGAGTCAGCTACAATCTTCAGTCTTCAATTTAACAACTGAAGCTGATGCTATCAGGTTACTAACAGACTCCCCCTTAGCAACAGCTCAGTGTTAATCTTCATTCTTTCCACTGCAAGGGTAAATGGCTACCATGCAGCATAAATTTTATGCTTGATACACACATTCAACAACTTCTTGAATTGAATTGCTTCATATTTATGATCTTTATGATACTGAATCTGTTTTGTCTCTAAATTTCTCTGATCTTCCTCTGACATATTAATTAAGTGGATTGGATCAAACATTCTGCAAAATTCCACTTTGTTTACATCTTGAAAAACATCTTCAGAGGTATAACCATCCAAATACCATCTATGGAGGTTATTCATAATTCCCAAGTTAAACTTCAAAAGAGGAATTCTTTTTAAAGATTTAACTGGTTTGAATTCATATTTCACCTTCTATTTCCTAGTAATCCAGTCAAGATTACCAACAATCGGTATCTTTTTCAACTTCTGAGGTTTTAATAATTCAAACTTCATAGTTTGAACCTCTTTTCTAGTTGTTCTTTCAATCAAATTGGCCATATAATCATCTCCATTAATCCTCTTTATTACAAATAACTTGCAATCAGCTTCATATTTCCAAGCAAGAATCTTACCAACACATTCCACCTTATTCCTGTATTGTTTCTTTACACTTGAACTTGGTGGAGCATTTTGTAAATCCTCTTTAGCCAATTGAATGACTTCTGCAGTTGTTAAAAACTTGAAAGAATCTTCATTAATCTTCTCAGCTTCAGCTTGTTTTCTTCTAATTTCATCCTTTGTTGATTGAATAACACAATCAACAATCATCTTATCAAGTTTTTCTTTCATGGCTTTCTCTTCCCAATCAAGATCCATAAATAGATCTCTAATTTTCTTTATTAGAAACCATTTGCCTTCTTCTAAATCTGTACCAACACTATCATCAACATTATCAAAACTTGGTTCAAAATGATACTCTTTCTCATTTAACCAAGGATCAACATCAAAAACTTAATCACGATCAGCTTGATCATCATATCCAAGGTCAGCATCGTCTATATCAACAAGAGAATCAATCATCAACTCATCATCTTGAATTTGATTTTGATCAACAATCAAAGAGTCAACAAATTCTTCTTCTTCCTGTGCCTTTTCCTTCAATTTGCCATCTGGTTTGTTGTTTGTTCAACTGGGTCCCCCTGAGATACATGATTAATTGCAGTTGAACCTTCTTTGTTTCCAATAGTAGGTTCATTGCCAGTTGAACCATCAGCAGCATGATCATCTTGATCATCATCATTTTGATTGCCCTGTAATGGCATAATTGCTTCAACTCGACATGTAATATCCCCCTGAGTTGATGAACTAGACAATTTAGCAGTAAGTTCCTTTAGTTGGGTTTCATGACCTTTAAACACCTTAACCGAACTGGTAATTAGGTTAGTAATATTCTTGTTCAAAATCTTAAAAGATGCCAACTCAGTTTGATTCAATTCAAGCTGAGTCTTATGTTGTGACTCAACCTGAGACTGAAGCAAACTAAGTTGATTTTGCAATGGCAAGATCAAAGATGTTTTCTTCTGCAACTCCTCAACTATCACTTCTAGAGTATTTATCCTCGCCTTTAATTGAATATTTTCATACTGTAATTCTTCCACCTGTGATTGTAAAGCTAGAATTTGTGTAGACTGAGTGGCAAAACTATTAGTCATCATAGAATTGATGTTTGGAGAATCAAACGTAGGAAATGAAGAAGCCGTGGTTGTAGTAACTGGAGGAGAAGAATGCACAGGAAGTGAAGAAGTAGGAGGTGGAACAACAGAAGAAGTAGAAGGTGGAACTACAAAAGATGAAGGAGGTTGAACTAGAGAATCAAAATGAAAATCAGTCTCAGAAGGCACATAATCTGAATCACTATCAGTAGATATCTTCTTCCTCTTGGAGAATGAACTTGATGGAATGTCAACCTTCCTTTTCCTAGACACCATCTTAGAAGTGTCAACTATTGGAGTATCAGTATAACCTGAATCTGAATCTGAATCTGAATCAGATGTAGAAGTATCTGCAACATCACCTTCAGCAGCAACAGGAGTCACATCAGTAGTAGGATCCTGAGTTTCCTTTTGAACTTGTTCAGATTGCTGAGAAGAAGAAACAACATCTCTAAACTGAGAAACAATAGATTGTGTTTCAGCAGCAACATGAGAAACTTGTGCATCTGCTTGTACTTGTTGTTCATCTGAGCGAGTCTATTGATCTGCAACTGGAGAATCAACATGAAACCAGGCATTATCAGCTGGCTCTTGAAACTTTCATCAATGATATGACCAAATAATGGAGTATCAACAACATTAGCTCCTCGCTTCGGTCTACAGTCATCAAAAAATATCTTATTCATCACAGTTATTTTGATAATTGGACCAGATTTGGTCAACTGTGGATACAAATGATCAAAAATTATTGTAAGAAATCTTGGATACTGGAGAAAACTTTCTTTCTCAGAAGCAGTGATCTGCTTAATCATACATTAAAAAATTAACTGACTGATATTGAATGGGTTATTCAATACAAGTGCAACAATGAGACACTGAAAGGGTCTTGACTGAGTGTCAATCCCAGACTTCCGATTAGACAAACACATGGTCACCACATGGAACAAATATCTCCATTTTTCGAAAAGATGCTTCTTGACCAGTTGAGAAGCAGTTACATCACCATTATAACCCATACGATTAAAAACTCCACAAATAAGATCATTCGAAAGAGTCATAGGATCATCATATGAATCCTGAAATCTAAGAGCAGCACGAAGATCTTCTACAGAGAACTGAATCACCATATCATCTATCTTTGATTTGAGCACTGGTGGCTCAGCTACACAATCATAGTTTGCATTATCCCAGAAGGAAGTAATGTGATGCATAGGAATCACTGGATTAGCTGAGATAGCATAAGAAATCCTTGATCTCTTGAGAAACAGAATAACATCATGAAACATGGATGCTTCCTTAACTCTTCATCTACAAGGGCAATGACATTGTGCTTGTCATTGTATAATTGTTGTCCTGTGTCAAAGAAAAACAAAAATTAGTATGAAACTTAAATTTTGAAAAATTTCAAAATTTTCGAAGTATACATTTCATCGATACTATCAGTATCGATGATAGTATCGAAAGACTATATAATGTACTACACTTAGAAAAAGTATGAAACATATCATTGATAATAATAATATCAATACTAATAATATCGACTATAAGTGTAGAAATTGATACTTAGAAAAATTTTGATCATATTTATCGATACTATTAGTATCGATGCTACAGTGTTCATCGATACTAATAGTATCGACAGATGAACACTTCAACAAAGTTCAAAAATTCAAATTTTTCAAAACATGAAATTAACAACTAAAATTAACACAAACTAATCAGCCCATCCCGATTATCATTTTAATAGCAAAAGCCCTTTAATTAAACCATCAATTGTGCTAATTTTAAAGATCAAAAACCAACAAAAGTTCGACACATTTAAAACCCTTGAAATGATGTTAACAAGATATGGAAATGAAGATTTACAAGCCATTTTGAATGAAAATGTGATTAAACAATACTAATTCACACAACAAACTCAAACAAAGATCAACCTCTCAATCTCCATGAAAGAAAACTCTAAAAAAACATAGTAATATCGAAGTTGATAGTGTCGATACTCATAGTATCGATACTATATATAAAAAGAAACCCTATCGATACTATTAGTATCGACAAATTTAATTTTACCGATACTAATAATATCGATATTAATATCGATAGTATCTTTATCGATACAAACAATATCGATAAAAGAAAATTTTCAAAAAATAACTTAACTTTGAATTTTGTCAAAAATTTCAAATCAAACATCAAAAACACCTTTTGAAAATTAAGAAAAATATACTTGAAAGGTGAAATGTAAAATATTTTTGAAATTTTTGAATTTTTAAAATGTATAAAAATAAAATCTTTTTGTCTTTTTGATAAAATCTTTGAAAAACATCCATATGAAATCATATTCAACTTATTCTTATTATAATTTCTAAACTTTAATTTTTTAAAATTTATCAACAAACTATACATATAAATAAAATTATATTAATCTATGCATCTAAACATATAATCAGTATAATCAAATTATGAACAATTTAAATTTGATTATTTAGATAAAACTCAAAATACTATAACTTTAATAGATACCAAGCAGTATTATTTGAAAATTTAAGTAATGAATATAAATAAGTCTCACACTTAATTAGATATTAACCTATTCAACCTCAGAATTTATTTAGGATAAAATATATACTGCCATTGATCTTTTCACATATATATAAAATAATGGAATCTAAATTTATCATTTTGATCAAGACTTTATAGATCAATAAATTAATGGTATGCGCTAGTGAGAACAAGTCTGTGTGAAACACACAACAAAGAATCACTATGCATATTAATAGATGAATGCTATGAATTTTCAGATCTATATTGACATATAACATAGGAAATTCAGTATATGTCTTAAAATATCATTGATGGTATTATATGTATATGTATATATATAAATCAACTATCAATCCATTTTTGTTGAAACTCAGTTAGTGCAAATCAATTTTAAGATAGAGAACTCGTTAAATCATACAATTTTTAAAATTTATTGCCTAGTATCATTCAAAGTAAAGTATTTAAGATTTTATTAAATTCAAATTCAATTATTCAATCAAATCAAATATTACTTATATGCTTTAATACACCAATTAAAAATCATCAAATTCATATGCATAAAAATTGACAAATTTAAAATTTTAATCATTTAGAAATATCAATTCAAATAAGTCAAAATCCTATCATTTTTCATAAACTTGGATGCAATTTTCAAAGAGTTTATATATATATTTTTTAACAATTATTAAAAATCAAATTTGAAAGATAAAAAAAATTAAACTAAAAATTAAAACAAACATTCAAGTGTTACTTTTCAAAATCTTTCATTCAAAATTGATCATCCCGAGTCCTTCTACAAGAGAAAAAAACGAGTTGAATCAAAAGCTTTTGTGAAAATGTCGGCAATGTTGTCAACTGTATTTATTTTCAAAAGTTGGATTAACTTTTTCTCTGCACAATCTCGAATAAAATGATGACGAATATCAATGTGTTTTGTTCTTTTATGTGAACAGGATTTTCAGTAATGGCTATTGCAGCTGTATTATCAACAAAAATAGGAGTTATTGTATATTTTAAACTGTAATCTCGCATTTATTGTTGAATCCACAAAACTTGTGAACAACAACTTGAAGCAGCAACATACTTAGCCTCACATGTACAGATGGCTACATTAAGTTGCTTCTTACATTACCAGGTTACTAGTTTATTACCATAGAATTGACAACCCCCTGTTGTTGACTTTCTGTCAAGATTACAGCCACCATAGTCAGAATCTGGAAAGCTATAAAATTTATGCTATCATCATAAGGGTACCGAAGTCCAAGACTTGGTTTTCCCTTCAAATAGCGAAAAATTCATTTCACAGGCTTAATATGTGAATCTTTAGGCTTTGCCTGAAATCTAGAACGCAAACAAACTGCAAACATGATGTCGGGTCAGGATGCAGTTAAGTACATTAGAGAACCAATCATTGAACGATATAGATGTTGATCAACATCTATACCATTCTCATCATTCCATAAATTATGATGAGTACAAATAGGAGTAGAAATAGATGTGCAATCGTTCATCTTGAACTTGTTCCAGATGTCATGTACATATTTACTCTGATGTATTCCTTCTTTTGATCTACTTGAATTCCCAAAAGAAAGCTAATTCTCCCATAGCACCCATTTCAAACTTCTGCTTCATAACCTCTTCAAAATCCTTGCATAATTGTTCATTTGTAGCTCCAAAAATAATATCATCCACATATATCTGAACAATCAAAATGTCATCATCCCTCTAACAAAGTACTATCAATCTTTCCTCTTGAAAAAACATTGTGCAACAAATGAGTTGACAATGTCTCATACCACGCCCTAGGTGCTTGATGTAATCCATACAAAGCCTTATCAAGACGATCACACTTTGTAAGATTATTTGGATCTTCAAACCCAGGTGGATGAACAACATATACTTCTTCTTTCACTTTGCCATACAAAAAGGCACTCTTGACATCCAATTGAAAGACTTTGAACTTTTTGAAACTAGCATATGCAAGAAACAATCGAATTGTTTCAATTCTTGCAACAGGAGAATATACTTCATCATAGTCAATGCCCTCCTGTTGATTAAAGCCCTGAACAACAAGCCTAGCTTTGTTCCTCACAATAATACCCTTATCATCTTTTTACATTTGTACACCGATCTGGTACCAATGGGAATAACATCTTCAGGACAATCTACTAACCTCCAGACTCCAAGCTTCTCAAATTGACTCAGCTCTTCTTCCATGGCTGTTATCCAAGATGGCTCCTTCAATGCTTTTTAACATTCTTTGGCTCTATATGACTCATAAAACATGATTATAAACATGAATTCATTGTCTCCTGAATATTTGACAATAAAACTTCTTCATCTCCTTCATCTTGAGCATGCTGACTCCTTGTTTTGACTCCAGAATTCAAATCACCAATGATGCTTTCAATTGGATGATTTCTATTAACTCTATGAGTCGCAATATCCTCCACAGCTATCTCTTCTTCAAGAGTTGTAATATGTGTATCTTCTTCTGGTAAAATTTCCCCCTGAATTTCAGATTCAACAATAACAGATGGATAATTAATTGAATCATGAAATTCATCTTCAGAATGCAAATCTTAAGAACTTTCATGTTGTTCAGGAACAAATGAAGAAGAAGGATTATCAATAAAAACAGAAGAACCCCCTTTAGAAGATTCAAGAATAAATCTTGGAAATAAAGAGCCATGAATATTAATAGTATCACTTAAAGATTCAGCGAGATCATTCGAAGATGAAGGAAACAAACTATGAAAACAGTCAAAGACTGGTTCATCATCAAAAAGTCATTCTGGACCTTTTTGTAACACCGTCGAAATTCGATAATAAACTTATAATTAGCTAGACTACACAGGTAAGCCCAATCAAGCCCAATGAGGCCCAATAAGAACTCAGGCCTAACTAAGGTCCAAATGGTAAAGAGAAACCGACTAAACTCACAGATCTTCTTAACGGACTGTTATATAATTATAAAGTTCTGATAATTAAATAATATTAGTGTTATTATTTTTAGTAAAAACCAATTAAGGAGACGGGTTAAAACTGTTTAACAGTTAAACTGATGGAGTTTAGCTGTTAAAATCGTCCGTTTGCCATATTAATTCTTGTTAGACGAAACAAATAATATGAGATGGTTCGTGTTATTCGTAACATGTTTCAGTCACGAAGTAATAAATTTTAGTGAAAACGTGACTCGAACGAGTTTACTACGCGAGTTATACGCGACATATATGCGATCACACCCAAAACCCTAGCAATAAAGGAAACCTTATTCTTTGTCTTCCTCACTTTCTGGCAGCCGCCCCTCACACACAAACACACCATTGTGTGTGTGTTTCTTTTTGATCTACTCGGAAGAACTAGCCAAGATGAAAAAGAAGGCAGACGGTAACTTCCAAATCCGGCCATCTCAGGGTGCTTCCAGTGCAGCAACACTTGCACCGCCGTGAGCCAACCGTTCGTGGGTGTGTGTTTGTTCGTGAGTCATCGGCAAGAAAAGAAGAAGGGAGCCGACGGTTCCTTCAGTCTCTTTCTCCGGCGAGTCCTCCGGCCACCATCTGCGGCTCACCCCTAGCCATCATCACCTCCCAGATGAAACCCAGCTCCTCTCATCATTCCGACAGTGGCAGAACCCCACCGGCGGGTGTGTGTGTTCGATGGTTTGACAAACAAGAGAGGGAGTCAGGTTTCCTCCTCATCATTCGAGCCTCCACCCCTGCATCGACATCAGCTCCGGTCAGTTAGGGTTACATCTGGAAACTCTAGTGTTCTCATGGTAAGATCACCGGTAACAATTGTTTTTGAACAAGATTTAACCTACTAAACTTTGTTTATCCTATGTCATGAAATACACAACAGAACCGACAACTAAGGTGCTACTTCAGTCACGCACAAGGTTCAAGACCACCATAGGTTGAGGTGATCGGCCGAAGGTTCACTTGGGTAACCAGCTTGTCAAACGGTAAAGAACACACCATCTTGTGTTCGTAGACCTTGGGCTTCATTAGTCCTAGAGTTATGAGCTTAGAGTTAGAGGTTAAAGTCCTCATTTAGTTCTTGAAATCTAACATTCTTGCTCTTTTTTGGGTCAGATCTAAGATCTCAAGTTTTCGGCATGTGGTTGGGAGAAATGGTGACTAAATGGGTCAGATCTGATGAATCGGGAGTTGTTCGACTCCTTTTTGACACTCACGGGTCTCGGTCAACCCTGGTCAACACTGAACGAAGCTGGTCAAACTCTGTCAACTACAGGACCGGAGTGCTCGTTTGAACTCGTGATGCAAAAACGAGTCCGGAAGTGTAATTGATTCAAGAATCGAGTCACCGGTTATCAAAACGAGTTCGCGTGCGCGAACCGATTCGGAAGGTATACCCGCACACCAACTCATTATAATATTCGTCGTATATATTTCGACTCGAGCGTGTTATAATGTAACCCTCATGAACTCGTCGAGCGAGAACGATCAATAACGTTAATTAAATTAACAAAGATAAATATTTGGCAAAATATATATATGCACACACACAAGTATAAGTTCATGAACAACAAATTAATTTAATGGATCGAGTGTGGATTGACATCAACGGATTTTGGTTGATGAAATAATCACTAAACAAAGAGTTGTTTAATAAAATATTGGAGTAATCTTAGCCGATTGAGACTTGAGTGTATAAAAAAAATGTCAAGTATTAATATATGGTTTCAAATGATAATCGTAAGTTAAAAATGTTAGGTAATTGGGCATTTTTTAATTACACAAAAACTCAAACACTGGATCCATAAAATGTTATATATTTATGTACATTCGTATATGCAAGTCGATAACCACACTTTCAATTGCCTTAAAACAAGATTTCCCAAACTCATGATTTGTTAAATACACCATGCAAATTGAAAAGTTCTAATTATATTAAATCTCAAATATTAGCCCTTATACTGTTGATTTCTAGAACAACCATTATATATAAACATAACCCAATATGAATCCAAACATTTAGTAAATTTACAAGGAATGAATATCAAGTAAACTTGATTAAAGGGTCTCATATAATATATGTTTATAGTGACAAATTGATTATGAAAATATATTTTCAGACCTAATGACTATTATTTTAACAAAATAGCTTTAAATATACTCCGTGTATATATAAATACATTTCAAAATAAAATAAACCCGGTTACAACATATCGTACAGATACAAGTTAGGACATTTATAGTATTCTTATTATAAACATGAATTATCTATTCAACGAAGTTATATATAATAATAATAAATATCGAGTGGATAATTAAGGATATATGTATATAATATATATATATATATATATATATTAAATGTATTAATTATAAACACATACGACTAAATAAATAGTCAAGTGTTAAAGAATAACCATTGTTAACCGAAAGTGACATATGTAAACAAAAGCCTACGGTTAATCAAGTTAACACAAGTGAGGATGTGTTAGATCACGTATGACGGTTGTGTCAAATAGGCACCCAAAAACAAGACTATTTACATAAATATTGATACATGTTTGATTTACAAACAGGAACTTATATTTCATTTGATTGGGAAACACTATACTTTATCAACATACATAGTCGACTAGCACTAATGTGCTGACTATGTTTACTCGGACTCTGGTTATTACAACATATGGACATGGGTTCCATTGCTATACACACTGCGAGTATTCGTAGCCCCTTTTACTTTTTACATATTTTGGGGGAAATACATGCTACAATACTTTGCTTTTCTACTATGATACTTAAAAGGTTTTCATTACTATGCTAAATGTGTTAATGCTGGAACATAAGTTAGCCGGATGTAGATTGCATGATATATTGTTATTCTATTGTAAGTCCCTTTTATTTATGCCTAGACACAACCATTAACTCATGGGTATGAGCCAGGGGATATATTGGATAGTACTATCTTGGTTGACAACCCATTCACCTATCGGGTGGTCTTGCTAGCTACAGTCACCCAAGATGAGGCCAACACGGTGGATGAATATTTCTAACTCCTTTGTGTACTTTGAACTCAGGATGAGTTTGGTGATCATGAGATCAAAAACAAGGGCAATCAGTCATAGGCTTGGTTGTGGACTCATGTAGATTGCATCCATTCACACTTATGGCTTAACATATCAATGATAGCATAACATTATGGGATTGATGATCCTACTGGATTTTTATTGACACGTTATGGGATTGATGATCCTACTGGATTTTTATTGAAACATTATGGGATTGATGATCCTACTGGATTTTTATTGAAACATTTTAGGATTGATGATCCTACTGGATTTCTATTGAAACATTTTACTCGTGCCTAGAATGGCCAACACATCATGGGATTGATGATCCTACTGAGTTTTGATTTAAACTTACTACTCGTGCCTGGATGGCAAACACTATTACTTAAACTGTTTGATTAAACATAAAACCAACGAACTCACGAACTTTTTAGTTGACACTTGTTTTTGCATGTATTTCAGGTACTAATCTAAGGCTAGATATGGACCTTACACTTAAGCAGAATGACTAGCATTCTCTCATACACAATGAGTTCTTGATATACAGTTTCGTCGCATCTCCCGTGTTTCCACCGACGGCGGGGGTGTGACACTTTTCCAGGTAATGTGTCGGTGAATTTGCATACAGTGACTTCGTACGCTTCTTCAATCACCCTTGTAGCCAAATTAAGAACTCTTTTGTTTAAGGAGTTAGCTGAATATCCCAAAAATATTCCTTCCACAGCCTTAGGCTCAAATTTTGGATAAGTCATTTTCAAATAAGTACATGTAGCTCCAAAAGGTTCCAAATGGGCCAAATTAGGCTTTCTGCCTTTAAGCAATTGATATGATGTCTTGCCATGCTTCTTAAGAGTGTTAATGGAAATTTACACAAAGGAAAGTTATGTGAATTTCTGTGAACTTGTAATACATACATATATATATATGTATATATAGACATATATATATATGTATGTATGTATGTATTACAAGTTCACAGAAATTCACATAACTTTCCTTTGTGTAAAATTTGGCACTATTATTTTTGATTTTCTATATGAAAAAAATGAGGATTACAGATGACATATTAGAGGGGGCTCATAATGATAATGGGCAGTAAGACGATGAGGCGACTAAGATTGCTCAACATGAGTGAGAGGCCCAGAACCCGGGTACCTTTCAAAGTTGGTTAACATCATCGTCTCATAGTTCTTAAACAAAAAACTTTCATAATATGCAGCGGAAATTAAACATAGTTTGTCAAAACAAAAATACGTTTAACTGTCTGAATCAAAACATCTGGTGAGTTCTAGTTTAGTTAAAACATCAAGGTTATTTAATGTATGAAAACATTTTTATCACAAAACATTATCATATTCACATCATACGTTACATAACACATAATAATCATACAACCACCATCACTAAACATGCACAGTGGGCTTATACCGGTATAAGGCTCCATGTTTATAGTCTGATCGACTCTTACCATGTTTATAGCCCGATCAGTTCCATGCTTATAGTCCGATTGGCTCTTACCGTGTTTATAGCCCAATCGGCTCCATGTTTATAGCCCAACGACTTTATCATGTTTATAGCCCCGATCGGCTCCGCGTTTATAGTCGGATCGACTTTATCATGTTTATAGCCCGATCGACTTTCATCTTGTACATCATTACATCACATAACATCATAGCCTCACATATAACATTCGTATCATCATATCATCATTTCATAGTATCATCATAACGTCATCATATCATCTTTTCCGTCATACATTATCCTAAGATCGTAGGACCTCATCATAACATAGCATCGTATAATCATCATCATAGTCATCATCATCAATGCATATCATCATGCATTCATGATCGTAACATATCTTCACACATTCGTTATCATAACAAATCATCATGCATTCATCATCCTAACACATCTTCATGCATTCATCATCATTGCACATAATCATAGCATTCATCATATAGCATTCGTCAGCATAGTATTCATCATCATAGCATTCATCATCATTGCACATTAACACAGCATTCATCATCGTAACACATTTTCATAACATCATATAGCATCATAAAGCATTACATAGCATCATTGTAGCATGTATGTCAGCCCAAAACATATTTAAGCATAACATGTTAAAATAGGGAATCTAGAACTCACCTGGTAATAGCGTGGCTCTTAGCTTCTTAACCCGGATCATCTTGGCTAGGACTCAAGAACCTACATGGTCACATTAACTCATTAATTCCCATTCCTTAGAATTAGAATTTATTCTAAGTCCTCATTGTTTACTTAACTAGCCCTAGTATTCAAACATAAATAAATACTCAAAAATTGGCAAAGTTCCCGAAATCTGAAGTACTTGAATTACCTGGAGTTCATGAACCTCATTGTTCATGAAAACCATAGAGTCCACAAACCTCAAAGTACATGAAACCATGAAATTCACGAAACCAGGCTCACGAAATCGAGTTCGCATACTTCCAGTTCGTGAACTGCTAGTTCCCGTCGTGTCCATTTCGAATACTCTTCTTTCCTTCATAAAACAACTTAGAAAACCTATCCAAGACTCGTGAGGCTAGTTCTAGGTGCACAATGGCCTTAACAACATTTAGAAACTAAAAAGGAACGAACTTTATGCATAAAGGTTCGATCTTTATGCATAAGTTTCCTTTTTGCCTAAAAATCATAACTTATACAAACTAAACACTTACCCCTTGTTTACTGAAGGTGCCTGTAGCTTCTCGTACTTTGTTGCCTCCTTTTTATCAAGTTGTAGCCGTCCTCGAAGTTCCAAAGCTTGTCAACTTCGAGTACTGTGGGAGAGAATGATGCCAGCCAAAAGTGGTCATGTTTCCCAAGGCACTATTATATATAGGCCAAGTTCACATAATAGGTTCACAAAATGGAGTTCACAAAGCTGATTTCATGTACTTTGGCTTCGTGAACTTGGGGTACTTTCATGTACTTCCAATTTTTTGATCTTCATCCTTGAATTTATTTTTGGGTTTTCTTTCATTATCTGTTTAAACGCGTTCCCTTCCCCCCTCCTTCACCCTCCTTCTAGTTATTTAATTAGTTACCCACTCATGAGTAAAATAACTTTCATTGAATTTTTTGGGTGTTACACCGGGGGTGTTGTAGGAGGCTGGACAGTTATCTCGTGCGAGGGCCACGATTGGAGAGGACACACCGTGGACTTGTTTATTCATCATGGATGACCTACCCCTTTACAGGCTCGTTAGCATCGAGTTTCTATCTTTGTTTTGTTATCGATCTCCTCAGGCGGCTGTAATTGAGGACGATGATGCTAAGCCACAACCGGACATAGAGTTCTCCATATACGGTCAACACTACTAGATGTCCATTGAGTGGTTTGTGGTACTTTTGGGACTATATCACTACCCGGATATTTTGAGACAAGCTTTAATACATGACCTGACACTGGATGAAAGATGTCATGATGATAGCTTGGTATCCCAATATTTCTACCACATCGTTTCTAAGGCACTATACGAGACTCTCTTGTTAGGTACAACTATAGATGTATTGCCATGACTATATCTGCATGTCGGGCCAGTCAGGAAGGGGTCATGATGTCATATTTAATTTATTTACATTGTCTGATGACCTGGAAGACATGCAACCTTTCACGGTGTTTTGCTTTGTACTTCACATCTTTTTATCATCGTATGAAGCACGGTACCCTTTGGGGCGGGGCCTTAGTGACACACATCGCACATATTAGAGGCCTATTCCACTTGCTTCAGGATTTTTTGGTGATCAAGCCTCGTATACTGGATCGTCAGACGATTCTAAACATGCGTATTGCAGCGAACTTTTCTGGTGTTGGCTTATGGTTTGGCACATAGGACAAACACATTTGGTAAGCCACCCAAGCTTCTTGCTTAGGCAATTGTGTAGCTGCACAAGGAGGCAAATCATGGTCCTGGTCACCCGCTTACATCTCCACATTCACCTCAGCATATTCAAGAGCCCAGCCTGCAGTCGAAGCAGCCCCAACATCCATTCCCACTATATGACGATAAATCACCGCTGCCTCCACCACACGTTTACGATACGGGGCGCTTCATAGAGCCTCTTGAGGCATTATTACATCGGATGGCCCAGCATGCATATGAGTTTCTTAAGGCCAGCCGGCTTTGGGATCATGGGCTCGACCTACAGGATCGTCGATTGGATTGAATCGAGGATCTTATCCAGTTGACGGTTGATGTTGAGTTGAGTGTGCACGACGTGAGGACATACAACTTTGTCCTTTACCGGAGCCATGATCCTTTCCAGATGTAGTATCCTCGTCTAGACCACTTAGAGGATCTTTGTTTACTTTACTTTACTTTGTTTATGTTTTGATTTATGTTATATATGTACAAATTAACATGTGACATTGTTTAATTCTTAAATTAACGTGTATATACTTACGATTTTAAATAAAACCTAAAAACTCTTTTATTATAAAATAAAACGTTTAATTCTATGTTTGTTAGTTTATATTGTTAACATGTGACATACACGTATCTTAAATATAGAATTTAGAAAAAGTTTAATACGGGTGAGTACGACTAGTATAACACTAAAGTATGCAGGATCCTACTCATTTGAAATGAAAAAAAAAAACGCAAACCCAATACGGCTCGTAGAATCTTTATAGCCAATACAAAAATTGATTCACGTAAATTGATGTTAGTTTAATTGGAATGTATGTCTGTATTTTATATGAGTTATAGTAGCCTATACGGTCTCTATATATGATTGATACTTGATACGGTGTTAAAATATGGAGTGTACAAGTAATACAACCTAATATTAATCTTAAAGAATTTATCAAGTGGTATTTCATACGCTAATATAAATAAATAATTAATATATTTACAAAAGGGTTCCAGCACAATGATATACATTAGACATCTCTTATAAAAAAGTCTAGATTCAAGTTTCACTTTAGCAAATAATCTGGGTTGAACCTGAAATTTTTCTTAAGCTAGTAGAGCGTTTTGGTGAATGTTGTGGGCTCCATTGAGCCGTGGAGGGTGAACGGGCAAAAAAAAGTAATTAAAACTGTAAAACTTGAAAAAGAAAAATTCATCAAATAGATTTTTTTTGAACAAGCAAATTTTTACACAGTTTACTATGTGACTAGAACCAACAAATGTCCTTCGTCAACAAATAGATAAAAAGAAGAGGAGCTACAGAATTTTTTTTAAGATTGGTATATTTTAGAAAAAAAATTAGGATAAAGGTAAAGTCAAAAAAAAAAAAAAAAGGAAAATGGTTAAACCGAGATTCCTATTTGCGGTTTAGGAGAAAATTTTTATTTTATAAATTTGTGCTTTGGCAGGTGTCAGCTATACCGCAATTCACAGTTGCGGTTTAGGACAAAACCATTAATCCGTAATTCATAGTTGCGGTTTAGGAACAAACCAAACTAACGGCGTTAAACTTTGGATTCTCTTTCTCAAGCAACAATTACACAACACAAATAATGCAAAGGATGTGCAAACCTGTATATATTTTTACTCAAACAGTTGAAAAATTTTATTTTTACTTGAACACTTATTTTTTGCTGCAACACTTGTAGTATATAATTTATATTAAACAATTATTCACTCAATTTTCAAAGTGTTTAAATGTAATTAACTATAAATACTTCATTAAATTATTTTAAAGTAATCTAAAGATTATTTTACACCTAAAAAAATACTAAAACTGAGAAACATTAAATAAAATAAACTGAAAACCACTAGTAATATTAAAAACATGAAATAAAACAAACATAAACTCACATACATGATAAAAAGAACCAATAACTAGTTTTGTCGGTATGGACAACTGTTGATCCTGTGACTCGTTCTTTTACAACCAGAACACCTACGACTTGTCCTTTCCTCTGCGTAGCTGGCGTCCATCTCGTTATGCATCCTTCTCGCACGTCGTCTTCCCCTTAATGTGGTTATCTTTGATGGGTCCCCAGTGATTCGCCAACCGGCGTATAACCAATCTTCTTTATGAGACACCGGAAAATACTGGTTGTTGTATTGTGCACGATATGTTTCTGTAAAAAACCTTGGGTCCGCAGTTGTTATTGGGCTTTCACGTAGGTGGTGGCAAACTGCAATTGCATAGCTACATAGGAACCGGTAAATTTGCCACTTACCACAAGAGCAAGTTTTTTCCTTGAATTCTACTGTATAAGGACTATAGCCAGATTCGTCCGATGTTTGTAGGGGTGTCTCCACCATGAACCTTTGATGACGTTCTGAATAAGGGTATACCCTGTGTTGACGAGCCCTTATTTCACCTGTATGGAAGAGTGTCCACATGCGGTGAGGAAAGTCCGTTGAGCAATTATACGCGGTTGTGTAGTGTATGGCGTATTGTTCAACTTCTCTCTTAAAGGTATATTCAATTAATGCCTTTATTGGAAGCATCCTGGCACCACGTAACACATTGTTCATGCTTTCCGATATGTTCGTGGTGAGTATACCCCATCGGCGATTCCCACGGTCATACATGATTGTCCATTTTGTTTTATCGATTTCTTTTAGATACTTCCACGCTTGTTTGTTTGTTGCCTTAAGTTCATCCATCAGGCGTTCATACTTTCTTTGTTGTGTTGTGCTTCCGATCTCCCAACACATCCTTTTCAAGCTCACACTGTTGAACTTCGCCATGAAATTGCTTCTCACATGCCTTAGACAAAATCGATGGTACGCATGGGGTTCCTTCCAGGATTCTAAATTATCCATGGCGTGTTTTATACCGGCATGCCTATCAGAAATTACACACAACGTTCGCCTTGCAGGGTCTTCAACGTTCTCGGCAAATTTTTGAAGAAACCACTTCCAGCTCTCGTTTGTTTCTTCATCCACCAATGCGTACGCAATCGGCAAGATCATGTTGTTTGCATTTTTGGAAACCGCCATCAATATTTTTCCCTTGTAAGTTCCCCTTAGATGGGTGGCATCTATAGAGATTACAGGAATGCAAAAACTAAATGCTTCGATACTTGGACGAAACGCCCAAAATACATACTTGAATACTGAGCAGTCACTTGTACTACTGGGATGATGTAACCACTGGACAACGGTACCATGGTTATCTTGTTGTAGTGCCTTTATATAGCTTGGTAATTCATGGAAGTTTTCATCCTAGGTACCGTATATGTTTTCGATGGCTTTTTTTCTGGCAGCCCAAGCCTTGCCGTAAGTGATATCAACATTCAGTTTCTCTTTGATTAGAGACTGAATTTGTTTCACAGGGTAAGATAAATCTGCAAGAACTTGTTCTTGGATGTGGGCTGCTACAACTTTTGATCTTAGGGCCCGGTTATTGTAGCGAGTAACAGTGGTGAAACATGAGTGAGCCGGTGTCCATGTTGTAATTTTGAAAAAATTGGAATCTTTTAATTTTCTTGTTGTGCATGTCCATAGACATGGTTGAGAGGTTTCGTGCTCGTTGTTGTTGGTTTGCATAATACTTTTACATTTGGCTGTCAAGACTTTTGGTCGGGTATCTGCCATAAATATCTCTCTGTTCTGGTTGATATTCCACATTCTAACGGCGTAATCAACTTGTTTTTTTGAAGTGAAATACATATTTAAACGTATTTCTGGATCTTTTTCATCCCAAAACTCCATTTCATCTTCCCTAAAATTATCCAGGGGAATATAGTCTTCATCCATTCCTCTACCAACAACATTAAGTCCGGGAAAATGTGTAAGTCCCTGACTTTGTTGCTGAGGCAAAGGAGGGATTGGTTCGTCGTCTTGTGATTCATATTCAGAAAGAGAGGGTTCACTCTCTTCAGTTTCTTCAATTTCTTCCGCAGGAGAGTCTTAAAAAAAATTATTGTATTAGCATTTACAACATACTATAAGGGTGATAAAAATAATTAAAAAGGAAGTAAAATAACCTTCGGCGTTCTCTGCAATGCTTGAGGAACTACCATATTCATGTTGATTCAAGTTGGGAACTACCGTCGTCCACGTAACATGAATTTTACATGTGTAACCCGGAATAAGAGAAGCTAGTTGGTATATTAAATACATATCACTTTCCTGTTGAATATGTGAGGTATATGAACCTCCATTGTATTCATAGTAGAGTGTTAAGTTCAGACAACAAGATTGGCGGTCAATTTGAAGACATCTACATATGTTGTCAACCAACTCGGAATAATTGGTCTGATAAGGAACTAAAAACGAACTGCAACGAGTTCCCGGAGCAGCTAAAAAAACCCCTTGTGTGTATGACACTTCACCCCCATAATATAACTGTACCACAAATGGATTGAATGGCAAAGAAGCCATTTGAATGAGAAAGGAAAGATTTGTCTGAATGAGGAAGAAGAAAGGTTCTATTTATAGCTAATAAATGGTTCATCTGACATCTTTTTTTTTTAAATAATAATATGACCATTATTTTTAGGTTAATATTTTAATGATATCCTTTTTGAAACTACCATTATAACCCTTACGTTTTGTTTATAAAAGCCAATGTATAAGGAAGGAAAAAAATGCACTCATCCATTCCTAATGTCTAATTCACCACCCAGTAAAATGGAATCATCATCCTCTTGTCTGACCCAAAGTAAGGGGAATACCAATTCTAGCACCAATCCGTTCCTTGTATATGCTACCAGTCCAAGAAACGACATATCTAAGGTGTTATGCTACCAGTGTCGTGCTCCTACTTACTACCGTTTTATTTGCACCACGTGGATCCTACATTGTGTAAGCGTTTACATATTTAGTTTCATGATACAATATTTCTTTTGTTTGTTCACTAACTTAAATGTTTTTGAGGTTGTTTAGGCATCATGTGATCTTCCTCAACCTAAATGTTTTTCAGTGGAAGTGAATGAAACAAAGGAACATCCCTCACCAGAGTTAACTTTTGACCAAATGAACCCTGAATTGTTAGAAGACCCCGATGTACTGAAGAGTGTTTATGAAAATGAATTCGAAGGGAAAGAAGTTGAACCAAATGATTACTACCATGACCCGTATCCTGGAGAGCACTCATCAGATTCAGAATGGACAAACGATGACTGTCATTGGAAGTAAAGTAAACAAATTGTGAACTCTACTTTTTAATAAGTACTTCGTTAAAAACTATTTGTTTGAGTTTGTATTTCATGTTTGTTTGAATTTATTTAACAGTGGTTGAATATTTGTATTTCATGAAAGGGGGTTTAACTGAATCGTTCCATGCATGTGATTAAAGCATCTTTTTACCAAGTTGGTTGAATAGTTTCATCCATGTCATAAGTGGTCATAATGAATTATAGTCTGCCACTTTCACATGCATGCAACACCTATTCACATGCTTCCCTAACCATAGTAGATAGAAATTGAAAATAATGAATTATAGTCTGCCACTTTCACATGCATGCAACACCTATTCACATGCTTCCCTAACCATAGTAGATAGAAATTGAAAAAATTTATTACATGAACTAAATTAAAAGTTACAATATAAGTAGTTATCTAATGTTTATGCGGATAGCGCATAAGACAGCCAGCGGTGCCACAACCAACTGGTTTTGGACTTCTTCGTGGTTGTATGCGTCTTGGTTGTGGTTGTTCGGGTTCATTATCATTTGGTAGACTGGAGCTTTCGGGTTGAGTCATCTGTAGGTCCAAGTTTATTTGAATAGGAGTTAAATGTTCGTATCGCGGCTGTTGTACACTAAGACCGGTATAATCATAATTTTGGAAGGGTCCTTGCTGGTCTGAGTACATTGTCGGAATCACATTACTAGAAGGAGTGCAGTCAAACAATGAGGATACCCAATTGTTTTGTTGGTTGTTGTTAACATTCAACTCAGTACCTAATTGAATGTTTGATGATCCATGTTCGACAAATTGGGATGAAGGTCGATAACATTCTTCCCAATTTGAGGTACCCTCCCCATAGTTAAATGTCGCCCCTTCAAAATGTCGGGCCCCCTCCCCCTCATCATCATTCTGTACGAGGTTTACCCGAGTTCTTTGTCGACCACGACGCCCCCGATCACGCGGAGCACGTTGGGGGTGAGTGTTATCCGGTCCCAGATCCGGTTCATTTGTATGTATATACGAAGGCTGATCAATATGATTAATTGATCCAATTAGTTGAGAAGCCATGCTTTGGACCCCTCCAAAATTTTCGTAGTAATGATCAGGGCCCATGTTTCGCATTTTGAGTGCTTCTTGACCAATGAAGCCTAATCCATCAACCTGCAAAACCTAAATAATTAAAAGCTATACACACTACTTATTTAATAATTATAATTCTACATTAGTAATTATACTAACCAAGTATCTTGCAGTTCCACCGTGATCATCGAATCCAGTATGGATAACACCATGGACTTGTCTCGGGTCTTTTATATAAAGCACAGTATGCCGATGGAACCAATCATTGTATGTATGGTGTGCCGTAGGTGTGTTGGTTGGCACACCTTCCACCATATTTTCGCGTCTATGGTTCCAATTTTCGACATATAATGCATGATGAACAGACCAGTCTGTTTCCAACCTCCCTTTCCGTTGTGTTTTACGGAGTTTGCGAAGCACTTCACGAGAAAAAGGGAATGGGGCAGGAACCTCCTGAAGAAATCCAAATTGCCTCATCACCCTTTCAACCGGATGATATTCAACTACGTTCCAATAAATTAAAAAACATCGTGACTTCCAACTGTTTATGCCTGTTTTGCACATTTTTGGGAGTCTTTGCATCACGTCCCGATAGGGCATCCAATCAAACTGTCAACATAAAAATATGTTAATATTTAGTATTTAAAATCATTTAATAAAACAGTTATGATAAAGAAATAATACATCGGTCTCTCTTAGATTCTGTAACGTTGTACGGTGGGCTTTTATCACGTGTGAAGGAGTCTCTGTTCTACTAATGTGATGATCTACCCACCTTCAGGAAGAAAATAATAATTATTAGAATATTAATATTTTCATAAGTATTACAATAATATTTAACTACCTTGCACCGTATGGTTTTCTCCAGTCTATTTGCTCATCTACAATTCTGGGTGCTAACGTGTGAATCCGGGTCCATGCCCATATTTGTAGCAGTGACATTGGGCCGCCAATAATTGATTTTTGTGGGTTGGTTCCCTTATAGAGTTCTCTATACAATGACGCTAAGGCGGCAGCACCCCAACTCAGTTGCCGATTGTCAGTTAAATGACTTAATAAATGTAATGACACATACCCATTATTTGTATCTGTTAATACATTGTTAGTAACCAGCATTAGGCAAACACATCGTGCACGCTGCATACATTCTTCATCTGTTGAATCATCAGTTATTGGGTTGTCTAACATAAAACTTAGCATATTACTAAGTTTTAGCAAATGGTTTCTATAATCATTCGGTTGTGTATCATAACCTAAGTAAGTTAAACACATATGCCTGCTTTCATCGTAGGTGTACGAACCCTCAACCCAGTTAATGCCACCCCCTCAATGGGTAACCCCCATAGAACATTAACATCCTCCAAAGTTACAGTGGCCTCACCAAATGGCAAGTGAAATGTGTTTGTTTCGGGCCGCCACCTTTCAACTAGTGCTTCTATCAACGCTCGGTCAAGTCTCCTATAGCCACATCGTAGGACACCCCCAAAACCAAATAAAGTAATGTACCTTAAAACTTTACCCGTAAGAGTAATGTGTTTGTCATACATTAGCTCCCAAAATGAAACGTCGCCACGTCTAAAATCCATTGTACAACTCTCCCCTTCTTGTGGATTTAGGAACAAATTTCTGGCCCGGTGTTCGGCTCCTAGGTACAACACGCGGTCATCCATTGGACCCGGGATAAGATGCAAGTTCATGTTCATTGTAAGTAATTGGTTGGAATTAGTGATTGATAGTAAGTGATAATTGATTGAAGTGCGGGTTGAGACGATAGGCATGGATGAGTATATATAATATGACTAATCATTTTTTAATAGATGAAATGACAATAGCCTGCAACCCAATTATGACACTTATTCAACCACTTGCCAGATGAAAACATGAAGTGACAATTGTCTGCAACCCATTTATGACATGTATTCAAAGATGAAAAGATGAAATGACAATAGCCTGCAACCCAATTATGACACTTATTCAACCACTTGCCAGATGAAAACATGAAGTGACAATTGCCTGCAACCCATTTATGACATGTATTCAAAGATGAAATGACAATTGTCTGCAACCCAATTATGACATGTATTCAACCACCTTGCCAGATGAAAAAATGAAATGATAATTGCCTGCAACAATTTTATGACATGGATTACTATTCAACCACTGTTTAAATAAAATATATGCAAGCTTGCACATGCCTGCAACCCATTTATGACATGTATTCAACCACCTTACCAGATGAATTGCTTTAATCAAGTGCATGAGACTATTCAACCACTGTTTGAGTAATAATATATACAGGTTTGCACATCCTTTGCATTATTTGTGTTGTCTAATTGTTGCTTGAGAAAGAGAATCCAAAGTTTAACGCCGTTAGTTTGGTTTGTTCCTAAACCGCAACTATGAATTACGGACTAATGGTTTTGTCCTAAACCGCAACTGTGAATTGCGGTATAGCTGACACCTGCAAAGCACAAATTTCTAAAATAAAAATTTACTCCTAAACCACAAATAGGAATCTCGATTTAACCATTTTCCTTTTTTTTTTTTTGACTTTACCTTTATCCTAATTTTTTTTTCTAAAATATACCAATCTTAAAATAAATTCAGGAGCTACATCATCATTAATCAATAATCATAGCAACAAAGTAATTTTCATTTGATTCGATTCCTTTTGTTATGCGACTCGGGATGACTCAGTCAGAGTCAAATTTACGGGTTACGACTCAGCTTCGCCATCTCTCAAAGTCTCAAACATAGAACATTTACACAACGGCCACTCTGGCACTCTCCTAACCATTTCTACAGTTCTACTCGTAAAAATTAGAATACTAGTTAGATTTAACAAACTCAGACCGAGTTGACTCAGCGACAAACTGGTTACTATCATTTGAAACTATACATTTTTGTGATTTAACACACAGATCCATGAAGGAGCGGTTTGGATTCGCCTACGTAATCCACGTGGCAGCATCTCTGAAAATCTTCGATGATAACGTACCGGCTTGATAGGAACTGGAGTATCTCTTCGAACTCCGATTCTTCACACGGAATCGTCAACGGACCGATTGTACTAAAACCGTACTCTTCTTCGGCTTCCTTCAGAAGCTTCTGGAAGATCGGATGGTTCAGGTACGTCGCTCGCACGATGAACCTTCTGAAACTGCTCCCAACGCAGATCGCTACGTGTCCAGCAGGAACATCGGTTGAGATTAACCGCCGAGGAGAGGAGGATCGCCGACGCCATCGGCGGAGCATCTGCCGGACTCTGATAATGTGGTGTATCCTGCTTGATTTATCGATCGCCGGTGACATCTTGCCGTCGGAGCGTTTGGGTGTGTGTTTTCGAAGCTTTTAGCTTTGGGTTTCCGTTGAGATGGAGTGGTTATTTTATAGGGAATTCATGTTGTTTGCAAAAGACCAGGTTACCCTTGGGATTCCCGATATTTACTTGGTTTGCGTTGTTCGCCACGTGGGAGCGGATACTGGTCGAATGCTCGGAGTCCGGTACCTGTATTTTTTTTATTATCTTTTTAGTGGTTTATTCCTTCAAATTTAGTTAAATTTAAACGTAATCTGAAAATTAAAATAAAAATTGAATTAAGTTTCCATCCTTTCTTACCTTTTTTTTAACGGCATTTGATCTCAACGTGTGAACCACTGATTTCCAGGCCACGTCACCAAGGTCTAATTACCATGACCTCCGTTGAGACCCCACCACCACCTCAGGAGGAAACCGCACCGGAAAACTCCCTGACCTTCCAAGGACCCCTATTTCGCCTTAGGAGGGATTTGAACCCGTGACCTCCCACAGGGAAGCCAAAGAAAGTTACTTTAAGGTTTTGTTTTTAATAAAATATAAATAATAATAATAATAATAATAATAATATTAATAGCAAAAGAAAATCTTTTAAATATAAATGATTGCACGTTAGGTTATTTGAAGTAACTCATGTTAACTATTACTACTAAATGAGTTCATGTGTCATTTACATTAGGGCAAAATAATCTTCTTTATGACTTACATCTCGGGGGTCTAAAGCTTCACAAGTCCACATCGCATGACCACCAAGTATTTCGGGTGGCGAGGTGGTGGTGCTAAACGTCATGCATTGGGGGGGGGGGGGGTTGTTACGAACTATTAGTGTTTCTTAGTGGTCTTGCTTGAGATTTCACCGTTCAATTACATGAAGAAGCCTCCTATTTGTAAGCATATAGGAGACGCGACAGCGATGGCGATAGTGTTGTTGATGTTTACAGTGGAGGTGGTTAAGACGCGACAACGATGGCTATTTGATACCCTGATGATCTTTTTGATAGTTGATTAATATAATTTAGGGTACAAGAAAATGAGTCAAAGTGTTGGTCACGAACCCTCTAACTTTGATTTCGGTTGACAATCGAATTATGGTAGTATGTTATGGCGTGATTAAAATACAGAGTAAAGTTGGTATGGTGGTAACTAATTAATGGGTATGAAAAACTTTAACATGATTGAAGACGGGAATGGATGTGTTAAATAATTGATAATGTTGGTGTTATGGTAGGCAATTTATATTTTCATAGTGTTTCTTAAAGGGATAATTTTATAGAAATGACTAACTTAAATAAGTAATTATTAATTATTTTTTTTTTGTTCTTTGTCAAATAGTAGTTAAAATTAATAATTATTGATTTAAATCAGTTACTTTTTAAAAAAAAATTATTCACTCAAGCTTATCAACATGTATTACCTACTATTCAAGTTAAAAACATAGAATTTAAAACACAAAAGACTCTTGAATGATTTAATTAGGACAAAAAAAAATTGAGTGACTTGATTGAAACAAAATGAAACGTTGGTTACATTTTTACAAAGTTATCCCTTTATTAATAGACATTAAAAATATGTTAAAGACTAGAGACATTTAATCGGGGTCAGGAGTAAAAAACTAGTAGAACTTAGGCAAAGAAAAATGTAATGTCACGTAAAGATATAGACATTTAATAATGATTGGAGAAACAAGCTAGTAAACCTTAAAGAATCGTATATATTAAGCAAACAACATTTCAACAACTAATATCCATATGGATATGAATCATCACGTATAGGATGCGTAAACCTTGAAGTTTATAAGTTTTATAGCTTTAATATATAGTCTTGATTATCATGTGTTTATCCAAATGTAACTCTCTCTTCCTTACGAAGAATGATTCCTCCTTTAATATGAGATGCAATAAAAGACTGCACTTTATTTTATATAATATATTATTATTATATATATTAAAAAGCAAAAGATAAGTAATAGTTGGTTTTCATTTTCTTGACTTTTGCCGTCATTTATCTTCAACATATATTTCAAATAGTTACATGAGGCCATGCCTCCTATCTTTAAGACTTTTTTTTTGAATTTGATTTTATATATAATTAAATTACATGTAAAAGAATAGTATATACATATATATATATGTATATATATATATATATTATATAGTTAGTGGGCACATTGATTATATATATTCAAAATCATATATATATATATATATAGGGAAGGAATCATATAATAACCCTCCTTAATTAAGGTAACCCATTAACCCTGGCAAAAAACGCTCAAATCGTAAAATTTTTTTTTCATGATATTTTTTATACAAAAATAGGGGGGCTCTTTTTTTAAGCGTTCGCTAATTCACAAGCGTTTAAAAGTTAAATGAAATGTAAGTTTGCGTTAAATTGCGACACTTAAATATATGTTCGCAGTGTAACGCAAACTTACATTTCGTTTAACTTTTAAACGCTTGTGAATTAGCGAACGCTTAAAAAAGGAGCCCCCTATTTTTGTATAAAAAAAACCATGAAATTTTTTTTTTTTTGCGATTTGAGCGTTTTTTCAAGAGTTAATGGTTTACCTCAATTAAGGTGGGTTTTTATTTGCTTCTTACCCTATATATATATATATATATATATATATATATATTATATTATTTAGGTATTTGATTCATATTGTGACCTTTTGAAAATTTAGACTTGAATCATTAAAAGTTTTTCAACTTTGAAAAGTAATAAACAGAGATAAGGGTATTAAATTTGAAAGATTTACTTAAAACTTGTATTTTTATTAAATTTGAGAGATTTGTTTTGAAGATTTGAGTTTTTCTTTTAATTCAAACGATTGGTTAGACATATTTTGTGAGTAATTTTTCTATTATTTTTATAACATATTTGTGAGAACTTTGTCTGATTTTATTTTTTTTATGATAAAGAGTACAGCGTGTATGATGTTCCTCTTAATTTAATAAACGTCTTTTAATCTACGAAGTCCAATTTTATGTGATGGTTGCTCGAAACTGCTTCTAGGCAAAGACTTTGTAAATAGATCTGCTAGATTTTCACTTGATTTGATTTGACGGACATAGATTATTTTATCCTTTTGTAATTCATGCGTTAATAAGAACTTTGGTGAGATATGCTTTGTTCTATCACCCTTGATATAGCCTTCTTTGATCTGAGCTATGCAAGCAACATTTTCTTCATAAATAATTATCGGGTCTTTCTTGATCTCTTCCAATCCACATGCTTATTGTATATGATTAATCATTAATCTTAACCAAACGCATTCTCGACCAGTATCGTATAGTGCTATCAATTCTGCATGATTTGATGAAGTTGCTATTAGTGTTTGCTTTGTCGACCTCCATGAGATTGTTGTGCCTCCATATGTAAATACATAACATGTTTGAGACCGTGCTTTATGTGGATCTGATAAATATCCAACATCAGCATAACCAACAAGCTGATATTTTTCATTTTTCTGGTAAAAGAGACCTAAATCTCGTGTCCCACAAAGATATCTGAATATATGTTTTATTCCATTCCAATGCCTGTGAGTTGGATTCGAAATATATCTTGCTAGCAAATGTACCGCAAATGCAATATCAGGTCTCATGTTATTTGAAAGACACATAAGAGCACCAATCGCACTCAAGTATGGTACTTCTGGACCAAGTACTTCTTCACCCTTTTCTTGAGGGCGATAAGGATCTTTATGTGCTTCTATCGATCGGACAACCATGGGTATGCTAAAAGGATGAGTTTTTTCCATATTAAAACGTATTAACATCTTTTTGATGTAGTTTGACTGATGAACAAATGTACCATCGCAAACATGCTCGAACTGTAAGCCGAGACACAATTTTGTGGTACCAAGGTCTTTCATTTCAAATTCTTTCTTTAATAGTGATGACATCCATAAGTCTTATTTTAAGTCCTTCAGAGATTGTGAGGCCAATTAAAAATCGAATGGTTATCGCATCCACTACAGGGGAATACATTTCCTCATGATCAACTCTAGGGATTTGGGAAAACCCTTGGGCCACTAGCTGGGCCTTATATCGTAAAATTTGGTTCTTTTCATTTCGTTTTATAGCAAATACCCACTTATAATCGATTGGTTTGACGTCTATGGGTGTTCGAACTACGGGTCCGAAAACATTTCGCATTTCAAGTGAATCTAACTTAGCCTTTAAGGCTTTTTGCCATTTTGGCCAATCATTTCTGTGCATGCACTATTCTAGAGTTTTACGTATGTAATCTTTTTCATTTATTACGTTTGTTGCTATAGCAAAAGCGAATATATCATCAACACATGTTTTATCTCGGTCTCATATCGTACTATTTTGTACATAATTTATAGAGATCTCATCATTATTTGGTGTCAATGTTTCTTCTGGAAATTCATTTTCTTCTGAAATTATGTTAGTCTCTTATGGGACATTTACCTCTGCTGGTGTTTCATTTATAATGATTTCTGATCTTTCACCAACCATGTTATTTTGCTCTTTTTGTTTGCGTACGTAGATTCTTATCTTTGGAGCCAATTGGTCTCCCACGTTTTCTTTATATAGTAACCGCTTCTGGGATTACTTCAATTCGAGCAGGTGCATTTGATGCTGGTATATGTGACTTTGTCACTTTATTTGCGTCTGTGAATGCATTTGGTAATTCATTTGATATTCTTTGCAAATGTATAATCTTTTGAACTTTAGATTCACATTGACCACTTAGAGGGTCGAAATTTGATAACAATGATGCATTCCATGTTATTTATTCTGTTACCAGTCTATCTTTATTCTTATCTCCCTCTAAGACTGGAAATATTGTCTTATCAAAATGACAGTCAGCAAAACATGTTGTAAACATGTCTCTCGTTTGTGGTTCAAAGTATTTAATAATGGATTGGGAGTTAAAGCCAATATAAATACCGAATTTTCTCTGGGTCCCATTTTGATGCGTTGTGGTGGTGATATTAGAAAATAAACCGCACAACCAAATATTTTCAGATGAGACAAACTTGGTATTCTTCCGGATACCAACTGTAAAGGAGAATATTCATGATCAGCAATTAGTCTTAATCAGTGCAGCAGCATGCAAAATAGCATGACCCCATCCAGAAGATGGTAATTTACATCGCATCAGGAATGGTCTAGCGATTAGCTGCAATCGTTTAATTAAGGATTCTGCCAAACCATTTTGTTTGTGAACATGTGCTACCGGATGTTCAACTTTGATCGCAATTGACATACAGTATTCATTAAAAGATTGGGATTTGAATTCTCCTGCATTATCCATTCGAATAGTTTTGATTTGATGTTTTGAGAAATTAGCTCTCAATTGTATGATTTGGGCTAACAACCGAGCAAATGCTACATTTCGAGTAGCTTGAAGACTCACATGTGACCATCGTGAAGATGCATCAATTAAGACCAAGAAATAACGAAATGGGTCACATGCGGGATGCATAGGCCCACATATGTCCCCTTGAATTCTTTCCAAAAATGAGGGGTTTTCTTGTAATATTTTTGTTTGTGAAGGTCGAGTAATGAGTTTCCAAGGGAGCATGATGCACATTATAATTCTTGAGCTAGCAAGATTTTTAAGTCATTGAGTGGGTGTCCAGTCGCACTTTTGATTATACGCCTCATCATTGTGCTACCGGGTGACCTAGTCGATCATGTCATATGGTGAATGTGTCTTTATCTTTCGATTTTTGGTTATACACCTTATATGACTCAATAGGATGGATATTGGTACAATATAATCAACAGGATAGAGCATTTAACTTCTTAACAATGGTATCTTGACCAGTTTTATTAGTGATAATTTATAGATATTCAATATTGTTTTTAGATGTTGTTTTGAGGTGATAACCATTTTTTCAAATATCTTTAAAACTAAGTAAATTTCGTCTTGATTTACTTGAGTACAATGCATCATCTATAATCAGTTGGGTACCTGAAGATAGGATGATACATGCTCTTCTCGAGCCTTCAATGAGGTTACAGATACCAGAGATAGTAGTAATAGGTGTCTCTCTAGGAGATAACTCAGAGAAAAATTTCTTATGTTTAAGAATAATGTTAGTTGTAGCACTATCTACTATACATTCATCACCAATAATATCTTTGTTGGAGCTTAGAAACGTAATTATCTAGAAATGATATGATAAAATCAACACAAAACTTAAGTCAAAGCCATTAAAATAGCTTAAACAAGGTCAAAAGCAAACAAACGAAGTCAAAACCAAACAAACGAAATCAATACCAAGCATGGTTATGGTCTAAAGAAAGTAAACATAATGTTTAAATGTCTAGAACATTCTCTATGAAATCACACGCTTCTAGATGAGTGTCTGACCAAAAAACAGTAGATGATGAATTGAGCGCTCCCTCAATCAGGTTTGTTTCAATTTGTTTTCCTTTTTCTTTCATCGTTCGTTGATAAGCTTCAACAAGGTGTTTCGAGGTACGACATGTTCGGGACCAGTGGTTGTACATCCCACATCTATAGCAGGTGTTGTCTTTGTCCGCACTAAGTCTCCCTTTGTGTGTTCGCGATGTATTCTGCCGACTTGATCCACTATTACTAAGCTTAATATTATGGGATTCTCGATGCCATGTGTTGCTTCGTCCACTCTCACGACCTCTATGAGGACCACGACTTCTCCCTCTACCATGTTTGCTCTGAGTACTTATCGCATTTGCTTCTGGTAATGGGTTTGCACCGACTGGTCGCACTTGAGGATTTTGAAGTAGAAGTTTATTGTTTTCGTCCGAGACAAGAAGACATGATATGAATTCAGATTATTTTGTAAATTTCCGTTCCCTATATTGTTGCGCCGATATCAAGTTAGAGGTATGTAACGTAGAGAAAGTCTTTTCAAGCATGTCTTCATCAGTTATGTTATCCCCACATAATTGTAGTTCACAGCTTATGCGAAACAGAGCAAAGTTGTACTCGCTAACAGATTTGTAATCGTGTATTCTGAGGTGGATCCATTCTGAACGAGCCTTTGGGAGAAAGACCAATTTTTGGTGACGTATAATGAACAAAAAATGATATCCAAAATTCCATAATTCAAGTGGTCCTTGATGGTGAGATATTGTCTCTTCAGATATTCATGGAGGTGATGACGAAGGAATATCATGGCTTTTGCTTTGTCTTGTAGAGAAGTCTCATTGTTGTCAATGATTGTCTCCCCGAGGTTCTTTGCCGTAAGGTTAATTTGAGCATCAAGAGTCCACGGTTGGAAGTTTTTCCCAGAGATGTCAAGTGCGACAAACTCAAGTTTTGAGAGATTCGACATTTGTATTCACAAGGAAAGATACATATATTTAAAAGTAAACATTGGTATACAACGTGTACTTTAGGAGAAATTCAATATCTCATTTGTTAGAACTGTGAGTTCGATAACAAATAGAACTTTATAGTCATGAACTATATATTTCTAATAGTAATTATAATCTTATAATAAAAAATTATAAGTAGCTAAAAAGGATAACAATATTTGTCTAAATATACTTATTATAACTAAAATTACATAATATTTATGTAAATAAAAAAAACTGATAATAAATGTAACATAAAATTATGTCGAATATATCTATCGCATATGCTCATTATATGCCTCTATTCTAGAATTTCCATTAAATTTGGGATCCGTATGTCATAAAAAAAATAATAAACATGTAATTTGCTGTGTGGAAGTTACTTATAAAAATGAATATTTATATCAAAAAAATTTTGAAATGGGTCGGCCTCATATAAGGGCCTAATATGTTCAAGCAAAAATAAATGAAAATATATAAGTCAGAGTATTAGAGATAATAGGAAAACGAACATTGGTAACAGAAGAAACACAAACCTTCGTCTTTTGTTATTCTAAAAACCCTAAATCTTCGGCCGTTTCTCTAACTTCACACGTATTCAACTTTTCGGCTTTTCTATTTCTTCAGGTTGCTCGTGTATGTGGTTTTGTGCTTAGATCATGTTGGTAATTATTGTGAATCGGTAACATAAAAACATGAAAAATGAAAATACGTACCAGATTCGTTTGCTAAACACACTCTGTCTGTGATTACAATTATAACAGCCAACGGGTAGCAATAGAAAACAAGTATGGTCGACGATGGCAATTTCTTATAGGTACATTTGTTTGAAAGCACATGAGGATATATCTATTTCTTGTAAGTGTATTCTAAAGTTCAATTTTACATGTCTTAATGTTATCTCAAAAATTCGGATCTAAAAGAAACCCTTTATATTAAGCATATATATTCTACTTCCAATTTGTGTTTATAGGAAGAAACAAAACAAAAAAAACAGTTGCTTGAATACATGTATGAAGCAATAAACAAGGACTTTTCTTGAATTGTGTACCTGAGCGAGTGAATAGCTCTTTCACAAAAGATTGAGAGCAAAAAAAAAATTTCGATGCCTTCCTAACGTGGGTAGAGCTTTCGTGCTGATAACGTATAATGAACCAAAAATGATATCCAAAATTTCATCTTCTTTTTATTGATCAAGATCAATATTTATATACATCATAAACTAGTATAACTTACAAAATTAATTAGGAGAAGATGAAATGAAAAGGTGTAATAAGTAGGTGTAATAAGTGTGTATTACTAAGGGAAAGAGGAAATGAAAAGGTGTAATAAGTTGGTGTAATAAACACTTTTGTAATAATTGATTAATGGAGAAATAAATAATAAATTACAAAATTTCAAAATGGTTTGGTTTAAAATAATGGACTGCATCAGTGTTGCCAACTAACAATTACTAACTAATAAAAACATTATTATCATAAAAATAATGTCATATATATATTAGAAAAATATAATTACTAAAAGTGGTTAAATAAACAAAAAGAAGGTAACTCGGAAGGAATATAACATGAGAGCAAATCTATAGATTGGGATATGGCCATGTGTGATGTGTCATCATCAAGTGACATGAAACTTGTAAAATACATGCCACCATTGCATAATCATAGGATTAATTAAATATTTGTTGTCAATGTGGGACTAGCCCACTTGATAGAGGCTTTGCCTCTTAGAATGAAGGTCATGGGTTCTAACCCATGCGAATATTTGTTTTACTTCCATGTTTGTTTTTTTTGGTAAAACGTATTAACCAAATTACCTATTAAAATTTCAAAATATTTGAACATAATTCTAAGAATTAGGTTAGTTCCTTATGAGACTATCTTTTAAATATATAACTTTTTATTTAAAGGATAAAATGACAGATATATTTCACTTTATTCTAACAAATAAAACTATAATAATACTGTTATTCAAAGAACGTAATTTTTTTTTGTTTTACTACCAAATAATCTTCTCAACAATTCTTGCATCGTTAATAAATAATTATAACTAGAAATTTTCCACCTCCACATATTCCAGATCCTCCATCGTATGATCCCGAAACTCATACCGACAACACAACCTTGGGATTTCATTAATCACTGACCAGATATCAGAAGCGATTCTTGATTTTCAAGAACGAGTGATGTGCAAAAAAAATTGTTTGTTAAAGTTCTATGGAAGAACCATTCTAAACGTGAAGCAACTTGCGAGTTGGAGGATATTATTCGCTCGCAATATCCGAATTTATTTGAGTAGTAATTGCATGATTATCTTATATGTATTTGTGCTAATAGTTCTATATTTGAATTATCAATAATAATTATCTAATCTTGAAATTTATTTTTTGTAATAAAATCATCATAAAATTTTAGTATACGAACAATACAAATTAAACAAATACGTTTGTAAATCTAAAAGTAAAATACTTTTGTATTCTTTAAAATTTTGAGAACGAAAATTTTTAAAGGGGGTAGAATTATAATAACCTTAAAAAAAGAAAAAAAATAAAATATTATATACTAACATAAAAATATTTACATTCACTAGTTAAAAATCAAAACTCAAATAACGAAATTGAATGATAAATATTATGACAGTGATTCGAAAACTTTAAAGTTCCAAAGAAAGAAGGGATTAATAACTAAACTATTAAAATTAATACACTTCAACTTGATTATTATAAAGATATTGAAACAAATATAGATAGCAAATGTTTACTATAGTGAAAATCCCATTTAAATATCACTCAGCTAGCACTCACAACCGTATTCAACTAAAGCTTAAATTGAATTAGAAACTAATGCGAACAGAAAAATATTCATATTTGGGTTATTAGTTACAATAATAGACCAATATGATACATAAATGAAGAGGTACAAAAGAAAAACCCACAAACAATGTAATTAGTAAAATTCAAATCTTTTGATAAATAATATGCATATGCCTATGCATATGAAGATATGACTATGATAATTTGTTAGAGAAACAAATAACTCATACCCACAATATGTTCATCATGTAAAAATGATGAGAATGAGGGAAAGCGAAATTGACAAACAATGCATAAAGTGAAATTTACGACAAATCGAGCTTTTGAAAGACATTCGTAAAATGGCTACCATAATCATTACACCCTTAGGATGTGTAATATATATGGTTGGAAAGATCTCGGAAAATCATGAACGTGGGCGAAAACGAGACGCAAAATGGAGTTCGTATGAAGCGGGAATCACGAAAACAAGTTTCAAACGCATTGCGCTTGAAAGGAAACATGTCGAGCAGCTATGAAACGAGTCATAGAGCCATGCCACGTGTCCTATGAGGTGTCACAGCCTCATGGCCTCGATTTGCGTACCAGTTCCTATAAATAGACTTAGAAGTTCACTTTCAAGTTATTACACTCAAACACCTTACTTTTCTCTCAAAGAAAACACTTTATTAGGCCTAGTTGAAGTTATCATAATTGATAGGAAGCTCAGACTTTTTCTGGAAGCGATCAGAATGTTTAAATGAAGTGATGCTCGAGTCGCGAATCATCAGGAATTTGGACTGCTTACTAATTTTCTGATTTATTTGGTATTTTTGCTAAAGCTAAGGTATGAATTCTGTGTATTTAACTCATAGCATATTTGTTTGTTTTGTTTGTTATATTAATTTCATTAAGTTGAACTGTTTGGTTTTGAGCATCCTTTGATTCTGATTTGTTAAGCATGCGATATAATTATCAAATCGTATTTATTATCACATGTTCCGTTATATCGACTTATGAAATCATTACATTTGAAATTTGTTTAGATATTGGATTGCCTGTTAATTGTAAACTGTTTCAAATCCAATACTCAAGTACAGCCTTCGGGAGGTGATTCTACCGGTGCGTCATTGGGGCATCATTGATGTAGCACTTTCTGTGACGGTGGTTCACGGCTTCTCCATTAGTACTCTGATAGTACATTGTGCACCTAATGAATACTAGGTAGGCGTATGGATCGATCCTAGGATAATTGTTATGTTTCGATGAGTGTTGGTGTGTGCCCATATACAATTCATATTTTGGTACATTAGGGCGATGGGTCTGTTTACATCATTTATTTTGTTTTGTGCTCAAATGGGTATCTCCTTACCATACGAATTGTTCGATTATGTATTCGTTCTGACTAATTAAAATTGTTAATCGTATGGTTAGTTTTGTCACACCCCCACCTCTCGTCACCAGATGATGATGTCACTGTAACTCTTTGAAAGGTTGCGGAAGCATAGTGGTGATGTCTCAGAGATGGGGTGCAACTTTACTTGAACTGGTATCACAACACACAAGATTACTTAAAGAAAATATATTACAAGGATAATTTTACTATTACAAACCATAAGTTATTGTTCACAACTTAAAAAGATACTAAAAATTCTGAGTTACTTATTTACAAGTGCCTGATCGTGCAGTTTCTCACATATCGTCACTGTCTACCTGCAAAAGTATTTAAGTTTGAAAAGTTAGCATAAAGCTGGTGATTTCATAATGAATGATCTAATACAATCATTGAGACACATTGAGAAAGATAACCATGGGACTCATATCTAGTTCCTTTCGGACTAAACGATATGATATGATATCACTCGTCGGTAAATATCCTTGTGCCTTACTCTTAATGTCTATCACATACATTAAGTTGAAATTAGAAACAGGTAACAAACATTCATCCCAAGGGAGATGCAATCCTCCCAGTGAATGGGTTGTCAGCCAATAGTACTATCATTGTTCCCTGTTTGGCCCCACATGGGTTCACTAGATTCAGTTTGATTTATGAGGACTTTTTATTATTTTGATAGAAAGATACACATGAAATCCCATGAAATCCAATGAAATCACATGAAATCACACATATAACAATGAAGCATATCATATGTTTAAGAAAGATTTCATAATAATTCCCCGATGTTTGTAAAAAATTATAAAGAAAAAGGGTTGTTCGAAACTCGCCTGAAGTGTTGAAATCAATAATTAGTGTGCATACTTGTGTTATTCTTCATGTAATTCAGTTTTGCATTAAGTTAAAGTTTCATAAGTTAATTGTATTTTAATTTTCTTATTAGATCTTACTTAACGTTCAATGTCAAGGATATTGCAACTCAAGTCATTACACTGATCATAAATCCTTAATCAGTTTCCTTAACTGAGTATCACACAAAGTGTGTTAAGCTAGGAACTTATAATGATTCAGGTTCCTATTAAGGATTTTATGACTCATTGCATTAATCAAAATATTCTCAGATTATCTAAATAGGTATTGTTGTTGATTATATCACCGGAACAATTTTCCCGATTGATTTCTGGTCTAGGAATATTCAATCCTTGTTATGGATCACTTAGATATTATGAAACATATGAATATCATATTGAAATAGGTTTAATACCCATATTCAATATACTAATCTGACTCTTAACATGAACATCAGATCGTTGTTCCAATGATTATCCGAACTCTTGTATTTGGCTTGAAACACTTAGATTTGATCTAGCATTTCAACGAATGATCAGGTTAAACATAATCATTGTTAAGATCAAATAGGTTAGAACCATTATGATCTATAGAATTATTTTATGATAACCGGATAACATATCGGATCAAAACAAGGATATCAGTGTTAACATTCAGATTTCTTTATTTATATCTATTCATAGCCATCATCTAGGCAATAATCAGCAACAATAGCCATATCATTACGTTCAAAAACTAGATTTAATCCATACATTATCAAAGTTGTAGTATAAATCGAATCGTTACCCGTTCGGACGGATTTTCGTTTGAAAAACGAAGATTGGATGTTGTAAAAACAATCCCTAGCTCAATCTTGGAGTTCCTTTGGCTTTAGAAGAAAGATTTTGAAGGTTGAAGTCGAGCATATCGCCCTTGAGTTGATAAAATTCGAGAGAATGAATAAATTTTATAACTTTCATGAAATGTGATGATTCTAGCAAATTTATTTCTGCCACCCTATCGTCGCATACGCCAAGTAGCCTGAAAGGGGCTTGGCGTATCACGAAGAAATCCGGAAAATTTTCTATATTTTGTGCTCATCGCGTACCGCCAAGAGTACCCAAAATGGTCTTGGCGTACCACGAAGGATTTCGGAGTAAGATATTTTTCAATTTTTCTTGCTTTTACGATTCCGAAGAATACAAACTCCATTTTTCGCACGGTTTTCGTCCACATTTACGATTTCTCGAGTATTTTCTAATTGATGAAAGCACGATCGTATTTATATTATTGATTTAGAAACAAGAATGAATTGAACTTAAAGTCAATTGTCACAGTTCGTTCTAACATTCGTCATCATATGTTATCTTATGATTATTACATTTGTAATACTTCCGCTGACTTTGCCACCGCTATCTCTTGCTGTCTTTGTAATAGTTTCTTTGATCAGATTTCACCATCATTACCATTGTTCATCTGAACTGAACAATTTTTGGCTCAGTCGTATTTCTTTTTGTTGTTTTCTTTGTTTATAAACAGGTACTCATGAGATTCAAGGCATGTATGAAGAGAGGATAAAAATATTACAACGCTGAATATGATATTAAATGATGTGATTAGGTATTTTGTATTTAATTAGTGTTAATTCATTAAATATGGAAATGTGCATTTTTCTGATTTCTGTAATAGCGACACATTAGCTCTAGCCAAGTTCGGGTGTTGCACTTTGTTTAAAGTATGCATAATACGTTGGCATACCTTTAGCAATTTGCATGCAAAATTGTTATCTCTTCATGATCTCTCTTACAATTAAAGTAGCTCTCGGGGTACGTACACTGAATAAAAATCAAAGTAGCCATTCCAAAGTCGAATGTCTACATCTTCACAAACCCTATATATTTCTTTCCTTTCCCCTTTCATTGTCTAGAGCTTGACTTGTAACCTCTAGGCTTTTTTCATTTTGATTTTGAATGTAATAGTGTTAAATTTCATATAATGAAAGTTATGATATTATTCTTGGATGAATCTACATACCTCCATGCATATATAAAATCTATTAAACTGTCACACCCCGAGCCAGCGGGGTTGGATCGATGTCCCCGTCGGGCGGAAGGTTCTCGGGGCGCGATATCGTGAGTGATAATCGTGATGATCAGATTGTTTACATAGCATCAATGTTAAGAATAACTAAAGCACAATCAAGCATTAACTGGGATTACAAAGTTAAATTACAATATCAATGTTCAGTAATTTAACCGAGTAAACCTAACAAAAGAATCAAATGTTTTCTATCTTGTAATCTGTACAAGACATCCAAAAGTGATTCGTATGAATAATAAAATATGTGCTTCCAAAATCAACTAGGTCCTCTATCTAGGCCGCCTAGCATGCAATCCAAAGCCTTAGTTTAACCCTGTTCATCACCTGAGAAAACATGTAAGAAAACAAAGTCAACACAATGGTTGGTGAGTTCATATAGTTTATAAGTTTAAAAATAGCTTTAACAAACCTCTTTCGGTAAAACCTTAACCTCATTAACTCCACATGTAATATCCAAATCGGTATGCTTGTATATAGGGCATACCCCTGAGTTGAGCCTACAACCCGCCCAGACGCCGTCCCACCACATACTAATCCGCATATGACACTGTTGTTAATAATAATTAAACATTTTACCTACCATTCAACCCATTCCTCGTCATAGCTTTAGTTTACTGTTTCAAAGTTTACAAGTCTATAGCATTCGTAAGTATTAGCTTCAAGTAAGTTTAACAAGCATCATAGTTTCACACGCACCATAGTTTAGCTTTCACTAATCTCATGCGTGAGTACAAGCCCTGCTATAGCAGAAGTTTAGCCATTACGTATCTCATGAATTAGTTAAGCTTAGTCTAGCAATTACGTGTCTCCTATACAAGATACAAGCCCTGCTATAGCAGAAGTTTAGCAATTACGTATCTTATACATAGACACAAGCCATGCATACACAAACAATTCAGCAATTACATATCTCATATAAGCAGACAAAAGCCCTGCTATAGCAGAAGTTTAGCAATTACATGTCTCTTATATAGATAACAGCTTAGCCTCGTCATGGTTTAGCTTTCACGTATCTCAATACATGGGTACAAGCCCTGCTATAGCAGAAGTTTAGCAATTACGTAGCCCATGATTAGATACAAGCTTAGTATTTCGCGCGCAATCATAGTTTCAAGCATATAGATTCAAGCATTCACATATAGTTTCATCATGAATTTCATAGCAAAAGCATCAAGTCTCGAGTTTAAGCATTTAGTTTCTAACATAAGCATCAAGCCTCAAGTTTAAGCATTTAGTTTCTAGCATAAGCATCAAGCCTCAAGTTTAAGCATTTAGTTTCTCGCATAAGCATCAAGAATATAGATTCAAGTTTCTAGTTTGTAGTATAAGTATCAAGTTTATAGCTTCTAAAAGTATACTAGATTCCAAGCATAAGCCTCATTGTAAGCATCATGTTTAAGTTTAAAAGCATTAAATAACATTTCAATAATTTATTAAAATGTTTAACGTGCTTCTCAGTACCGAAGTAAAACAAATAAGTTTGAAAAGGGACAAATGAACTCACCTTGTGTCCGTAGTGGTTGACTAAGTAGTGACAAGAATACACGCGCTCTTTGTTTGTACTTGTAGTGCTGTTCACGATCCTGTATTGATTTCATAGTATTTGTAGCTTATAAGTACGTGTTATAATGATTCGTGTGCGTGTAAGTGTTAGTCCTAAAGTTGACTAACACTCACGAGTCTTATTCATTATCCGGCCCGGAGTTCTTATATTAGTTTGTATCATGTTGAAACTCCTTAATTGTTCAAAGTTTTACACTTACCCTTGAATTACAAGTTAGCATCTTTAAGTAGGGTTTTTAAATCTTTATGTACTTTGTTTAGAATTTGTTATCACTTTGTAACAATTAAGGTGATAATCTATGAATGATTTCATCATTCATTTTTATCGTTCGCACGTGTAATCATTAACCTCTTATCTCCATTGGGCCGGATAATTCCTTAGATCCATTAATGTGTAATTGGGCCTAGCAATTGTATGTGTATGGGCCGGCTAGGTGTATTGGGCCGAAACAATTTCTAGTGGGCTGATATAAGGATTCCATGATCCAATTGTAGGTGGGCCTTGGGTCGATTGTATTATACAAGTAGGCCCAATTAAAAGATGATCAATTTGTGGTTATTGGGCCGCCTTATACTTGGGCCACATGGGTACAGGTCGGCTGAACAAAGGGGTTTGGGCCGAAGGGTTTATGTTGGATCGAATAGCAAGTGGATTGGACCAATTGTGGTGACCGAATGATGTGCATCCTCAAATCCAGCGAACCTACTTAGGGAATTCGTCTTAGGTTCGGTTCTAAGGGTGGGGGTTCGGCTAGAAGTTGATAATCATTAGGTTCGGCCATTGTGAGTTATGGTTCGGCCAACAAGTTTAGAAATGGTTCGTTGCATGGAAGGTTCGTACTAGGTTTCGCACACAGGTTCGTGATCAATGAGGTTCGCCCATGAAGTGGCAGGTTCGCGGGGAAGAAAATGGTTCGTTGACCATAGGTTCGTGAACACACATGCAGATTCAGCTGACACTGTAGGGTTCGGTTGAGTCTAGGTGGGTTCGCTGGTTCCATGCGTGCAGGTGCAGGGTTCGGCTGAGGGCTACTGTGCCTAGGTTCGTGGAGCCTCTAAATGCTCGGCAGGGGTGTAGGTTCGCCGAGGGTTCGGTGTCTGTGGTTGGCAGCATGGTTCGTTCGAGGATAGGTTCGGTGATAATAGTGACTAAACCAAGAAGGTTCGGCAGCTCCAAATAGGGTTCGGCTGTGGCTGTCATGTTCGGCTCCATCCAAGAGCCGCGAACCTGTGCATTCCTCCACATCATTACGTAGCTTCAACCATTGGTTTGGCCATCTTCATGTTGCTGCTGTATGTAGACAAGTTCTCGAGGGTGTAGGGTTAAACTCTAAGGGTTCTAGAGCCGGTTGGGTAGGTTGGATCGAACAAGTGCACAAAACCCTAATTTTTCAACCATTTCAAAGCTCCATACCTTGGTTTTAGCTGGTCAAATCGCTAGATCGGTTGTACTTCCTTGTAGAGGGCTTCAAGATCGTCGTTTAGGCTCAAGAATCATCAAATTTCATCAAGAATTGAGGAAGTTATGGTGATTCAAAGTGTTGAATCTAGAGAGAGAGAGAGAGGTGACGGGTTTGAGGGTGTAGAAAGAGAGAGAGGGTTTGTAAGAATGAAATAAATGCTCTCTTTTAGAGCTTAAATACCCCGAGGGTATTCGGGTTCGTTTCGGTTGATCGGTTCGTGTTTTCGTCGCGTTTCCGGGTTATTACGCGCGTGTTTTAGAAATTTTAATAAAAGAGTTTATTTTAGGATGTTTGAAAGGTAATTATTAGTAGAAATTGTTTTAAATATCGTATACATCAAATTATTTATCGAAATATATTATTTTACGCGTTTCGTTAATCGTTCCGTGAGTTTACGTATTTAAAATTTAAAATTAATTCATTTTAATTTATTTCTAATGAGTTTCAAAATTGTAAAACAGGAATTATTTTATTTCCTAAATTTTATGATCGTTCGTGTCGTTTTCGTTACTGTTTCGTCAGAACGCGTCGCCATCGCGCGTATTCGTTCGAATCGTATTCGAACGAACACGACGATGGTTTGGCTTTCCAACTTTTGTTTTCTACTTTTCAGTCATTATTTCAGAATGTTAAACTCTCAGAATCATCCGTACAGATCGTCACCTATACGACTAATTCGTCTGTTTAGTATTCCGTAACAACAACCGTTATGGTTTTGTTTTGTTTAACCTCATTCCACATATTGACCCAATCTCATCACAGACCAGCACCTGTCCGAAACTTTACCGCAACCCAACCCGACACCAAAGGGAAGGGCGTCTATGCAGGAGACACAGGCATACAGCCAAAGATTGCCAAAGCAAACCTATCCACAACAACATCATCAGCAACAACAACAACAAGAACACCATCAGGGGGTTTTGAATGTGGCAAACCTGGACACATGCAAAGGGATTTTCCGCAGTTGACGAAGGCTGGAGGAGGCGCGATGAAGGGATGTGCATTCGTGATTGGCTCGGGGGAAGCCAAGGATGATCCAAACATTGTCACCGATAGGTTTCTTTTAAATAATGTCTATGCAAGTATATTATTTGGTACTGGTGCCGATAGGAGTTTCATATCTAGTGAATTTTGCAAACTGCTTGATATTACCCCTACACCACTAGATTATAACTATACTGTAGAGTTAGCCGACGACAAGCTGATAGAGACACAACACATTCTTCGTGGATGCGTCATGATCCTGGCTGATCATGAACTCGAAATCGATCTGATGCTGGTGACTCTCGGGAGCTTCGATGTGGTCGTTAGAATGGACTAGCTATCCGCCAACCAATCTGAGATCGTGTGCAACGAGAAAATCGTTCGAAATTACGTTGCCGAGCGAAGAACAGATCTCGATACAGGGAGAACAGCGGGGGATACCACTGAACATTATGTCCTGCATGAAGGCAAACAAGTACCTACAGAAAGGATACACCACGATACTAGCCCTCATAATAGAACAACCGAAGAAGGAAAGGTAGATCGAGGACATCGATGTAGTCCGCGACTTTCCTGAAGTCTTTCCCGAGGATTTACCTGGACTACATCGAAACGAAAAATTGAGTTCTAGATAGACCTCACACCATGAGCTGCACCTATTGCTAAAGCTCCATACCGACTGGCACCAACGGAAATGAAAGAGTTGTCCAACCAGTTGTGGGAGCTGTTAGACAAAGGATTCATTAGACAGAGCTTCTCGCCTTAGGGAGCACCGGTCTTATTCGTGGAGAAGAAGGACAGATCATTTCGAATGTGTATCGACTACAGGGAGCTGAACAAGGTGACCATCAAGAATCGATACCCGTTACCGTGAATAGACGACTTATTTGACCAACTGGAAGGGTCAAGCTACTATTCGAAGATCGATTTGAGATCGGGCTACCCACAACTGATGATACAAGAGGATGACATTCCTAAGACAACCTTTAGGACCCGATACATGCATTACGAATTTCTGGTCATGCCCTTCGGACTGACCAATGCACTGACTGTATTCATGGATCTCATGAATCGCGTGTGCAAACCTTATCTTGACAAATTTGTAATAGTGTTCATTGACGATATCCTAATTTACTTCAAGAATCAGGAGGAACATGCTGGACACTTGAGGCTTGTCTTGGAATTACTGAAAAACGAGCAGTTGTACGCGAAGTTATCCAAATGTGACTTTTGGATTCGCGAAGTCCAGTTTCTTGGGCATGTGATTAATGAAAAAGGAATACACGTAGACCCAGCCAAGATGGAAGCCATCAAAAACTGGGAAGCACCAAAGACTCCGACTGATGTGACTGGCAGGGTCCCACCGGCGGTTTATCAAGGGATTCTCGAAGATCGCTCAATCACTGACTTCCTTGACACAGAAAGACAAAAAGTTCGACTTGGGAGAAAAAAAAGAATCTGCCTTCAATTTGCTGAAGCAGAAATTATGCAGTGCACTGATCCTATCCCTACCGGAGGGATGTGACGAAATTGTAGTATACTGTGACGCTTCTAAACAAGGACTCGGCTGTGTGTTGATGTAACGGGAGAAGGTCATAGCATACGCGTCACGACAACTGAAAGTGCACGAAATGAACTACACAACTCATGACTTGGAGTTGGGAGCCGTGGTGTTCGCTTTGAAGATTTGGCGACACTACCTATACGACACGAAATGTACGATCTTTACTGATCATAAGAGCCTCCAACACTTCTTCGACCAGAAGGAGCTAAACAAGAGGCAACGAAGATTGGTTGAACTCATAGGCGATTATGATTGTGCCATCAAGTACCAACCTAACAAGGCAAACATAGTGGCCGACGCGTTGAGCCGGTAAGAAATCACCAAACGCGTGTGTGCGATACAACTCATGATCCATTATGAACTACCACAATAAATTCAAAACGCACAACAAGAAGCTTTGAAGGTAGAGAACCTCACCCAAGAATCCTTGCGCGACATGGATAAACAATTAGAGGTAAAGACCGACGGAGAATACTACTTCATGGATTGGATCTGGATTCCACACTACGGAGGGTTGAGAAGCGTAGTGATGGATGAAGCTCACAAGAGCCGGTATTCAGTACATCCAGGTTCTGAAAAATGTACCATGATTTGAAGTCGACCTACTTGTGGCCAAACATGAAATCAGAGATCGCGACCTGTGTGAGTAAGTGTTTGACTTGCTCAAAGGTCAAGGTCGAGTACCAGAAACCATCAGGTCTACTTCAACAGCTGGAAATACCAGTATGGAAATGGGAGCAGATTTCCATGGACTTCATCACCATGCTGCCTAAAACCGCAAGTGGTTGCGATACCATTTGGGAATCGTAGACCGACTAACGAAGTCTGCGCACTTCCTACCTATTAAAGAGACCGAAAAGCTAGATAAACTGACTCGGATTTATCTAACGGAAGTGGTCACCCGACATGGAGTGCTAATCTCGATCATCTCTGATCGTGACAATTGATTCACGTCGAGATTGGACATGAGCACTGCTTATTACCCTCAGACTGATGGGCAGAGCGAGCGGACGATATATGCTTTGGAGGACATGCTTCGGGCATGTTTTATTGACTTTGGTAGCAACTAGGAGACTCATCTACCGTTAGTTGAGTTCTCGTACAACAACAACTATCACACAAGCATTCATGCTGCACCATTCGAGGCACTTTACGGATTGAAGTATTGATCACCCATCTGTTGGGCGGAGGTTGGTGAGAGCCAACTAACCTGACCCAAACTTGTGCATGAGACGACCGAGAAGATCGTGCAGATACGCAACCGAATTACAGCAGCTCGAGACAGACAGAAAAGCTAAGCTGACAAAAGGCGTAAGCCTTTGGAATTCCAGGTGGGAGACATAATGTTACTCAAAGTCTCTCCTTGGAAGGGATTTATCCGATTTGGAAAACGAGGGAAATTGAATCCTCGTTACGTCGGACCTTTTGAGATCGTCAAACGAATAGGCCCAGTAGCCTATGAACTGAACTTGCCGAACAAGCTAAGCAGTGTACACAACGTGTTTCACGTGTCGAACCTAAAGAAGTGCCTATCAGATGAAATATTAACAATTCCTCTTCAGGAAATACAAATCGACGAACAATTGCACTTCCTTGAGGAACCGGTTGAGATTATGGACCGGGAAATCAAGAAACTCAAGCTTAGCCGCATACCGATTATGAAGGTGCGATGGAATTCGCGACACGAACCAGAATTCACATGGGAGCGTGAAGAACAGATGAAAAAGATGTACCCACACCTATTCACCAAACCGACAAACACTTACAACGCAAGCTGAATTTTGGGACGAAATTCTTTCTAACATGGGGATGATGTGACACCCCATAATTTCCAGGTCAGCAAACAATTTAATTAAAGGTTTATTTAATTTATTTTATTACACGTGACACTATAATTAGTTTAATTTAGTGTGACACGTGGCACGACAGTACAAACACAGTCGCAAACACGATAATTCGGTGAATTATCGAAACACGCACACACATGTCGAATAATTTACGAACGTTGGTGAACGTTAAAAAAATGAGTAATGAAACATTAAAAAGTTCACAAATGATCAAACATTGAACTAATATAGCTCAAACATCAATAAAAGAGGAATTATAATCGAGAAAACGACGAAAAATGAATCAACGATCGAAAGGGAAAAATAGACTCAACCGGGAGCCTTCGCGGTATGCCTAGGATACAAGAGTGGGCCTTGGAGGTACGCTGAGAGTGGGCGGGCAATTTGAATCCCGAAACACGTCGCGGTACGCCAAGACCCCATGGGGGCAGCCTTGGCGGTACACGAGGCCGTCCAGACGTCAAAATCTTTATAAAACCAAGACAAATCATTGCTAGCATACTATCATCATTTTATACTAACCCAGAGGCCATCATCTCATCTTAAATCCTTAACCACCTGTAAACACTCTAGAACCTCAAGAACTCTCAATTGGAAGCCATTGTTGAAGATCTGAGGCTTGGGAGATTGAAGAAAGCTAGAGGAAGACGATCCACCACCATTTCATCCTTGTAGCAGCTGAAACACCATCATCAGGAGTTCCAGGAGCTTGGAAGCTACTTTCTTCACATGAAATCAACCATCTAAGCACCTTGAAGGTAGTTTCTATGGTTATTTTGCGCATTTAACACCTTAGAACACACATGCAAGCCATGAAACTCACATGCAACATAAATGGCCATGCATGCATGAATTTCCACTTGAAGGTAGTTTCTAATTCAGTAAAGACATCTTGAAGGTAGTTTCGAGTTAGGTAAAGATGCAACTAACACTTGTAGCCTAGGGCTCAGACAAACATAAATGAACAGCATGACACATGACAAACATTTATTTTTGCTTATGTACTGATATCAAAACCTGTGAACTCACCAACCAATGTGTTGACAGTTTTCTTAACATGTATTCTCAGTTAACTAGCTAGCTTGCACACGGAACATGAATGCACTTAAGGAAAAGAGCATAAGGCTTCCATGCACTCATACCGTGTCATTTTAAAACAAACAATGTTTATTTCATTGTGTCTTTACAAACAATGTAGTGTCTGTCATTTTTACTTCCGCTGCATTTTGAACAACCTTATATTTCACTGCTTAGGTAAATGATATTCCACTACATGTTTTACAATCAATTCTGGTTATGTGTAGAACCCACTCAAGAGACAAATACTGACAAAGTCAACCCATGACCAGATGAAGACAAGTTTTGTGTATTTTCGTGTATAGAGGTTTTCGTGTACTTTTTTTTTTCGAGTACTCGAACCATTTTCGTGAATAGAGGTTTGAGTACTCCTAGAGTGGTATAAATAGACGTATTTTGTACTGCCCTAGGGTTGAATTCCCAAGGCAATGCTCTCTAGACGTATTGAGGCATTGTTTTTGTAAGTTCACGATTATATATAAAGTTTGCATTTTTCTACTTCCTGTCGTGATTCTAACTTGGATTCTGCACTCGTTGGAGTCATTCAGTGTTGATTGGAGCCACAAAGCTCAAGTCTTGATCGAGATCTGGAGCTACAAGTGGTATCAGAGCCTTCGAGCTCTTTTTGAACACCAAGGTAACAACTTTTTTGTGCAAGTTTGATAGTTTCCTGTTCGTCTTCACATCATCTAGCGGTTGTCAAAATTTGGATCTTTGAATCTTGAAGAATTTTTCTCTGGAGTTATTCAAGTATTTTCGAGTACACTGCTTCGTGTACTACCTTTCGTGAACAAGTCTTCGAGTAATGCAATTCGAGCTCCACAGCCTTAGCAGAATTGATTCTAAGTTTTTGGTAGTTTTGAGTTATATTCTTCAAGTACAAATTTCGAGAAGTAGCTTTCGAGTACTGGTCTTCGGGTACTCAGTCTTCGAGATTACAGCTTCGAGTTCAACATTTAGAATACCACTGTTCAAACACTCAAAATTCGTGAACTCCTGTTCGAGTACATCACTTCGGGTATAAAGCTTCGAGTATCTTTGGACCTTCGAGTACTTCCTGGATTTTGTGTATTGCTTGGATTTCGGATACTTGAGGACTTCGGGAACATCAAGGACTTTGGGAACGTATTGAATTCGGATACTTGTCCAACTTGCTGAATCTGGACAATGAGATAGGTAAAGGAACTAAGCCACCGAGGCTTGTGTCAGGAGATAACTTCCAAGACTGGAAGTTCAGATTCCCGTCTTTCATTAAGTACATAGATCCCAAGTTATTGAGATCGATAGAAGAAGGGCCTTAAGTGCCTATGCACCAGAGTGACCTGAACGGGCTAATTTCCAAGGACCTAGAGTTGTATAAAGAAAACGACATCCAATTGAAGGAAAAGGATGACAAGGCGTATGCCTCAATCACTATGGCACTGTCTACTGAAGTGGCTCATGGATTTAAAGAGCACCAGACTGCCAAACAACTTTGGGATGCGGTGGTTGAGTGTTTCGAAGGAAATGAGGATATGAGGGAAAGTCGTAAGGACATGTTGAGACAGTGGCTCAACATGATTAATCATATCAAGGGAGAGACCTTGGAAGCCCAATGCAACCGGTTCACTCACCCGATGACAGAACTGACAATTGCTGGGATAGAGATGTCAAAGGGAGAAGTCAACAAGAAACTCTTGAACTCCTTACCATACAACTGGAATTCTAACTGTACGACAATTAAGAGGACGAAAGACATGTACAAGACTACTCTCAGTGAATTAATCTCAATCATAAACTCATATGACAAGGATGACAAGCAGCGGGCATTCAATCATGCTAGTTCCATGGGCATTACTCCAGCATCTGAGAATTTTGCACTTCTATCTGCAATCAGCTATCAAGCCTCGGGTTCTCAGCTTTACCAGGCTTCAGCATCTCAGTCAGTTCCTTTCGAGACTGCATTCCTCTCATCTGGGCAAGGCAGTTCAGTGCCCAAGATTAGCCCTGAAAGTGAGGAGAATTTGCTACTGTTCAAGGGTTTATGAACAGTTACAACGCATTCAATGTTGGAGAATTGGCACCGGCCAATCCCACTCAAGAAAATCTGGAGCAGATCAACCCAGCTGATATTGAAGAGATGGATATCTCATCGCAGATGGCCATGGTAGTCTTTCGAGCCAAGAAGTTCATCAAAATGTATGGAAGGAACAACTTCGGGAACAACCTAGGAAGGAAGCTACGGTTTGATAAGTCCAAGCTCAGGTGCTACAACTGTGACCAACCGGGTCACTTTGCACGTGGATGTAAGTCCCCCAGGTTGTTAAAGAGGCAGACAAGAAGCAGGAAGAGAAAGCTGAAGCTGGAGCTAGCACATCCAAGGCACTGGTTATGCAAGAAACCAACTTTTATGACTGGCATGACCAAGTGCAAGTGCTTGAAATGACATTGAGCCATACGTTCATGGCTGAGGTGGATGACAAACGCAATGAGGTAACATAAAATCTATGCTCTACTTCTTTCATTGAAAAGATCTTTAAATATCGTTCTCACAATGAGGATCTGATCAAGGAGGTCACCAAGCTAAAATATTTTAACTCTGAATTTCTTAAAAATGAGGAACTTTTCAAAAAGAAAGTTGACGCTGAATGGCGTGATATTTGAAAGTTAAAAGAAATTTTAAGTGACAAAGAGTCCAATTATCGGGACGCCAGGCGTCGGATAGATGAGCTCTCCTCAGAGTTGGAACTTTCTAAAACTCAATTGTCTAATACTAAAATCAGAGTTGACAAATATGAATATGCAAGTAATGTGGTGGCCAAATTGGTTGATGTTGAGAACAGGGGAAAGGAAACAGTACGGCTTGGGTATACTGAGGTGAAACCTCCATTTAACCATAGTTATTCAATTATGCCCAAGATCAACAAGTCTGTTGATGATCTGCTGATAAAGTCAGACCAAAAGTTTGAATTCACCATTGGTTCTAGCAAACCAGTACGACTTTCAGTAGACTTTGTTGGCAAATTTGAAACAATTAAAATCAAACCAAATGAAATGTTTAAGGATTTTTAAGACTAAGCTTGTTAGGATTAATGATGATATTAAAAACAAATGTATCTTAAAACCAGATTCTTCTACTTTGACAGAGCAGGTAAACCAGGCTTATTCCATAGTCACTCCTGAGGTGGGTTCAAAGTTAAACCCTAACCGTGAACCTTATGTTCCAACTGGGTCATTGGAACAAGCCTCCACAAGTTCTTACTCCACAAGGCGTATGCCTCAATCACTATGGCACTGTCCGCAAGTTCTTCCTCCCAAGGCTAAGTGTCACACCCCGAGCTGGCGGGCTGTATCGACTTTCCCGTCGGACGGAAGGTTCTCGGGGCGATATCGTTATCGGGGCGCGATATCGCTTGATAATCAAAATGATCAGATTGTTTGCATAGCACATGATATATAATTGAGAAATGCTAATCATGACAATGATATAGAATTACAAAGTTAAATTACAATGTATCGTTCATAATTTAACTAAGTAAATCTATGCAAAAGAATCAATGAGTTTCTATCTTGTAACTGTACAAGATCTACAAAAGATGATTCATTGTTTTGTCATTCCAAAAGTAGGCTTGACACAAAATGTAGCTAGGTCTTCTAAAAGCCCACTAGCTATGTTCTTGAAATCTGGTGACTAAACCTGTTCATCACCAGAGAAAACATGCAATTAAACAAAGTCAACACTAGGTTGGTGAGTTCATAAGTTTGATAATTGAAATAATTGATTTGTTCACATACACAGTCACAATTGTCATACATGATATTTGTAAGTGTTTGATTCACCCGTTCGCACAATGGCCTCTCCATAGTTATATTTACAAATAGTACTTCATCCTATTAGCTATGCTTATATATAGGACATATGTAGGGGAACAAGCCCCAACCAACATCCCACCACATATCTTATAGAACTCCACACCACTTGCGATACAACTATAGATCCCCATTTTCATTTCACCTGTTCATCCCATTTGATATTCACCCGTTGTATCATATGTAGAATAATATGTTGAGAGGGGTTTAGTGATCAAACCGAAGTATTGATACACCCTCAATGTACTAAGGAAATTAGATTAATTTAATCTGATCCTTGTTATTATTCTATTTCTTGTTAATCACTTTTAATAGTAAGAGTGTTAGTTAACCAATTGATATCTTGTTCTCAACTTGAAGTGCATAGAGCCTAAAAGGAATCCATTGCAATCCTCACGTAATCAGATTACAATGCATCCGATTTACCTCAACCACCTTGTATTCCCATAGGCCTCATCGAAACTATTACTAGTAATATGACATGAGAGATTATAAATTCTTGAGTCTACTAGTCAACAGGAATCGATGGATTAATTACGATTATAACTGCAGATTAATATCACCATGTGTCGCTTACCAGACCCTGACTGTTCGTCGCCCTGTCACCAGTCATATGTTACCGACCAATGAATCAATACGATCAACCAACCAGCCCTACAAGCTGGAGGTTTGTCAAACCTATGGTACCACTATGCTATCGGCGGTTTAGTCACGTCAAACTAACTGGTCAGCGATTTGTGTGAGGGACTTACAATGATCAACTTGAATACATGGCACATGATTGAAATGATATAAAACAGACAGTTCAATAGTAATCAATTGTATTGTGTTCACCAATGTTGTTTGTTCTCAATGTTGTGTGCTCTCGTTGTTGTTAACAAAGTTATATAAGAACTTGCCTTATTAAACAATGTTAGTTGTTACGTGAATGATGTTGTTATCATGAAGGTACATTATCATGATTATCATTCTTGTTGTTCCATATGGTCACCCTGTTGTCACTACAACATTGTAAGAGCTAGTCTTACTACACTTAGTTGACTCAGGTGGTGGATGATATTTGTTCGTGTTATCTTGTAGCCTGCACCGAGTTGTAAGCTGAGTGTTATAAGAACTTGTCTTATTACACTTGGCTAACTCCGGTGATGAATGATGTTATGAAGATATATTATCTTCATATCATTCTTGTTTGTTGTTGTTGTCATCATGTTTACCTGTGATAATCTCATTATCTGTTCTTGTAAGAATAATTTAAGTGTTATAAGATAAAATCTTACAACTACATTATTCTATTGTGATGATGATTCATGAAGTTACATTGTCATGTTTCATCTTAGTTGTCTCTGTCATGTTATGATCACACAAGTATGCATACAATGATAAGCGAAAATAAGTCAAGCAATATTATCTAAATCAAAGTATAAGCAATATGTTGAAATAAAAGTTTTAAATAAATAAAAGATTTAGCATGTTTCTCAGCCCCGAGAGTTTAAAATCAGTTAAGATTAGAAAAGGGGCGTATGAACTTACCTTGTAGTTGTTGTGGTTGACTTAGCCTAAACGAGAATGCACGCGCTCTTTGTTGTACTTGTTTTTGTATTCACGATCCTGTATTGATTTCACGTTGTTTGTAACTTGTAAGTATAAGTTGTATGTGCTTGAGTGTGTGTAGGTGTTAGTCTAAGTCGGCTAACACTTATCGGTCTTGGTCATCATTCGGCCCTTGTGCACTTGTTATGAATTATGCCAACCCTTGACCAATTTGAGAGGAACTTGATATATATTGTTACTTGTTTTAGGTTTAACTTGATTTGAGACTTGTCATGTGATGTAAACTTGAAACTCCATATCATTTTCTAATTATAAAGTTCAACTTTGTAGTTTTAAAACCTTATATGTTATCCGTGTAAAACTTGAATCGATAGTGACATAGTTAGTAAATCACAATGAAACTATCTTTGTAAAGCTTAGTGTTTTAGGTTATCTCCTTAACCATGTGGGCCGAATCAAGTCACTTGGACCGAATTCCATTACCTGGGCCGAATCAACTGATATTGGGCCGAGTCAAATGAAATGTGGCTGAACAGTGAGTGTGGGCCGTGGTAGTATGTCTGGGACGAATAGTATCCAGATCGAGTGATATGGGCTCAGCCGAAGGAGAAATGTGTTCGCCTAGTCCCTTCGGCCTGAAGTTGAGACATTCGGTCCCTTTTTCTCTAGCCATTCGTTCGCCTGGTACCTTTCGCCCATGTCCCTCATTCGGCCCACTGTAGGCCGCCTCTCTAGGCATCCAAAACCCAGCCCCTATCATGGCTCATGGTGGTTATCCACTAGTGGTGTTGTGCAAAAGTTGGTTTCAAGGGTGTAGGTTCCACGAAAATAGACCTTTAACCGGTTTAAGCTATGGGTTCAACAAAAAGGGTTGAAAACCCTAATTTTCGTGATATTTGCAGCAAGATACCTCTATTTTAAGTGGATAACTCCTCAGATCAGTTGTACTTTCGTGTAGAGGTGATCAAGAGCTTCGATTTGGTCCAAAGATGGAGTGATTTGGCTGAGAAATAACCAAGTTATGGAGGATTGAAGTTCAAGATTTTAGAGACAGAGATGGAGCCGGATCTAGGGTTTAAAGAGAGAAAGTGAGAGTGGTAAATGAAGAAGATGGGTTATTTAGAGTATTTATACTTCGAGGGTGTTCGGGTTCGTTTCTTTTGCTTGGTTTGAGTTTTCGTCGCGTTTCCGGACCGTTACACGCGTATTTACGACCTTAAATGTAAGGATTTATTTTTTTTAATATTTAAAAGGTGGTTATTCCTAGTAAATCTTCTAAATTTTATTTTCTTAAATTATTTCATCGAATTCGTTTATTTTAAACGTTTCGTCAGATTGCGTCACCTTCGCGCGTATTCGTTCGAATCGTCACCCGAACAAACACGACGATGGCTTTACTTTCTGATTTTTGTTTTCTACTTTTCAGTCATCATTTCAGAACTTTAAACTCACAGATATGTTTGTGTGAATCGTCACCCACGCAAACACATCGTCAGTTCGTTATTCTGAAACGACACTGCAATTATGTTTTGGATTGTGTTTCCTCACTGACGGACTCAACTAAACGTCTTGTTTTCACATTGTTTCCCTTGAATTCATCTTGTTTTCGTACTGAGTCATCGGCCATCTGATTCCTGTCATCTGTGGATATCACATAGCAACTGATATGTTCTTGTCGTTTGTTTGTACACTGTTGTTTCTCTTGATTCATTGTATTAACTGTAGTTAGGTTTTCACCTAAATACTTACAACTGTTGTTTATCGTGAGTTGTTGTACTTACAGTATTTAAGTTTTCACTTAAATACGTACAATGGTTGTTTGTTATCTGAGTTTTGTTATCACACACACTGTTCATACATTGTATTTACACACGGTAAATAGTGAAAGTACACATACCGTACGAACTTGCCGGACGATCAGGTACTGGATGTGACAGTCTCCCCTTGTTAAAGAAATTTCGTCCCGAAATTTAAGCATCATTGTCGGGCACTACTTCTTCAAACAGGTGGGGATACTTTGTCTTCATGTGATCCTCACTCTCCCAGGTAAATTCTGGTCCGCGCTTGGAGTTCCAACGAACCTTTACAATTGGGATACAACTTCGTTTAAGTCTCTTGACTTGACGATCCATAATCTCTACCGGTTCTTCAATGAAATGTAATTGTTCATCCACTTGTATATCTTCCAGAGGTATGATCAATGATTCATCCGCGAGACATCTCTTGAGGTTTGATACATGAAATACATCGTGTACTCCGCTGAGGTCATCAGGGAGTATGAGTCTGTATGCCACAGGACCTATGCTTTGAGTTATCTCAAACGGTCCGACATACCTTGGTGCTAGTTTGCCTTTAGTCCCAAAACGAACCACGCCTTTCCATGGGGACACTTTCAACATGACTCGGTCACCCACTTGGAATTCCAAAGGTTTTCGCCGTTTGTCTGCGTAACTCTTTTGGCGGCTACGTATTGCTTGTAATCCTTGTTGAATCTGGGCTATCTTATCATTAGTTTCCTGAATAAGTTCAGGCCCAGTAATTCTGTTGTCTCCCACTTCGGTCCAACAAATTGGAGACCGACATTTTCTACCATACAGTGCTTCAAACGGAGCACATCCAATGCTGCTGTGGTAGCTGTTGTTGTAGGAGAACTCAATGAGTGGTAAATGTGTATCTCAACTTCCAACGAAGTCTAGGATGCATGTCCTCAACATATCCTCTAGGGTTTGAATGGTCCACTCGCTTTGTCCATAAGGATTGTTGCAATGATTGCCAGAACCGTGATGTAAATTGACTGTCCCGGTCTGAAATAATAGACAAGGGCACACCGTGCCGCACTACTATTTCATCGACATAGAGTCTTGCTAGCTTTTCCATTTTATAGTTCTCTCTGATCGGCAAGAAATGTGCGGACTTGGTCAATTGATCAACGATGACCCAAATCGAATCGTGTCCGCTGGAAGTACGGGGTAGCTTGGTAATAAATTCCATAGCTATTTGTTCCCACTTCCATTGTGGTATCTCTGGTTGCTCCAGCAAACCTGACGGTTTCTGGAGTTCGTCTTTGACTTTGGCACATGTTAAGCATTTGCCAACATAAGTAGCAACATCTTTCTTCATACCCGGCCACCAATAAAATGACCTAAGATCTTGGTACATCTTATCAGCACCAGGATCAACAGAGTAACGTGTCTTGTGTGCCTCGTCAACTATGAGTGTGCGAAGTTCATCTACTGCCGGGATCCAAACACGATCCTAAAAATAAATAACTCCATCTTGTTTTGTTACAAAATGTTTCTCGGCTCCACAATCGAGCTCATGTTTCAAGTTGTTTCTTGCCATTGCTTCTTGTTGTGCTTGTATGATTTGATCTCTCAAACTTGTTTGCACGGTCATTCCCATTGCTCAAACGCGCAAGGGTTTGACTCTTTCCTTCCTGCTCAAAGCATCTGCAACAACATTCGCTTTGCCTGGATGGTATCTGATCACACAATCGTAATCGTTCAGGAGCTTAACCCAATGTCTCTTTCTCATGTTAAGCTCCTTTTGATCAAATATGTGCTGTAAACTCTTGTAATCTGTGAAGATAGTGCATTTGGTACCATACAGGTAGTGTCTCCAAATCTTTAAAGCAAAGACAACGGCTCCAAGTTCTAAGTCATGTGTTGTGTAGTTCTTCTCATGTATCTTCAGTTGTCTTGATGCATAGGCAATAACTTTGTCTCGTTGCATTAAAACACAATCGAGTCCCTGATGGGAAGCGTCACAGTATACCATAAAGTCATCATTGCCTTCTCGGAGTGTTAAGATTGGAGCATTGCACAATCTTTGTTTTAGTGTTTGAAATGCCTTTTCTTGCTTATGTGTCCACACAAATGGTTCACTCTTCTGTGTGAGTTTGGTGAGAGGCAAGGCTATCTAAGAGAAATTCTAGATGAATCTCCTGTAGTAACCTGCCAATCCCAAGAATGATATGATCGTTGTTGGTGTTGTGAGCACATCCCAGTTCTTGATTGCTTCAATCTTGGCCGGATCCACATGAATACCATTACCGTTAATCACGTGACCCAAAAACTGAACCTCTCTTAGCCAGAATTCACACTTGGAGAATTTAGCATAAAGGTGTTCGTCTTTCAGGAGTTCCAAGAATGTCCTGAGATGTTGTTCATGTTCCTTTTCGCTTCTTGAGTAAATCAGTATATCATCAATAAAGACGATAACGAACTGATCTAGGTACGGCTTGCACACCCGGTTCATTAGATCCATGAACACTGCTGGTGCGTTCTTCAGTCCGAATGGCATCACCATGAATTCATAGTGACCGTATTGGGTACGAAATGCCGTCTTGGGTATGTCTTCCTCTTGAATCCGGAGCTGGTAATAACCTGAACGCAGGTCTATCTTTGAAAAGTACTGAGCTCCCTGTAACTGATCAAACAAATCATCAATCCTCGGTAACGGGTACCGATTCTTGATGGTGAGTTTGTTGAGCTCTCTGTAATCGATGCACATTCTGAAGGATCCATCTATCTTCTTGACAAAGAGAACCGGAGCTCCCCACGGTGAGAAACTCGGTCAAATGAATCCTTTATCGAGTAGCTCTTGTAATTGATTGGACAGCTCCTGCATTTCTGATAGTGCAAGTCTATAAGGAGACTTAGCCACAGGAACCCCTCCCGAAATTAAATCAATTCGGAATTGCACAGATCTCTCTGGAGGCAATCCCGGTAAGTCATTCGGAAACACGTCCGCATAGTCTTTCACAACTGGTACGTCTTGAATCTTGATTACTTTCTTGTCTTTTTCTACCACGTGAGCTAGGAATGCGATGCATTGTTTTCGTAGGTGTTTGCGAGCCTTCATACACGATATTATTTTGACACTGCCGTTTGATTGATCTCAGTGAACTTCCAAGATCTGATTGTTCTCCACTGGAATACGTAATAGCTTTTCGGAACAGGATAACTCAACTCTGTTAAGAGATAGCTAATCCATTCTGACGATGATATCGAAACTGCCCAGTTCCATCGTATCAAATCGATGGAAAATGTATGATCGCCAAGTGTTAGTGGGCATTTCCTAAGTACTGTGTCAACTGTTATCTATTTGGCGTTTGCTATCTCAATAGTATAAGGGGAGTTTAAAGATTCCTCAACATGATTAAGATGGCTAGCAAAATCGGATGAGATAAAACTCTGATCCGCACCAGTGTCAAATAATATGGATGCATAAAAGTCAGATAGGAGAAATGCACCCGTGACCACATTCGGGTCTTGTCGAGCTGCAGCTGCTTCGATCTGAAAGGCTCTACCTCTTGCTACTTGAGCCCTTGGTTGATTCTTCTTGGGAAAATCCCGAGAAAAGTGTCTAGGCTCGCCAAAGTTGTAGCAAGATCTATGATCAGCAGCAGTAGTGGCTGCATTGTTGTTCCTGTTTTGGGCTCCCGTGCCCCGACATTGATTTACCCAATGACCAAACTTCCCATAGTTGGTGCATTGCCTGCACTGGGTGTTTGGTGGATGATGATACTGGAAGCTGTTACACGAAGGTGCTGTGCCAGTGTAGGGCCTCTTGATTTGTAGTGGTGGTGGTTGGTTGATCATCGGTGTCTGAGTGGTCGCAGCAAAGTTCTCGACCACTTTTTGTTTCTTAACCGGCCGTTTATCCGGCTTCCTTGAACTTCCACCCTTAGCTGCTTCGGTTTCCTTCTTCAGCGCCCCGGAGGCAACCATCACAACTGTCAAAGTTGCTGACAGTGTAACAGCTATCTCCATAGTAGTGGGGTGAGCAGAAATCACATGCCCTTGGATACAGGACGGTAATCCACCAACGTACCGCTCTATTCTTTTCTCCAGTGTTGGCACCACATCCGGTGCCAATATTGCTAACTCGTTGAATCGGGTGGTGTAGGCCAGATGCCCAGCACCAACCATGACAAGATTGAGTAGCTCAGTCTCAACCTTCTTCAGTTCATTCCTCGGGCAAAACTCTACCCTCAGCATAGCCTTGAAATCATCCCAAGGCATGGACAGAGCTTCATCCCTGCCCCTTGTCTAAACTTGTGCGTTCCACCATGTCAGAGCTCGCTTGTTAAACGAGCCAGCAGCATACCTCACCCTATGCTGATCATGACAACCACTGATGTCAAGAGTTGTTTCCATCTTCTTGATCCATTGAATCAATCCGACGGATCCCTCACTGCCACTGAAACTTGGTGGCTTGCATCCTACAAAATTTTTGTAGGAATAGTCCTGATGGTGTCAGGTGTTACCACTGCCTTCTCCAGATGAGTTGGCGATGTTGTTACTGTTGTTGCTGTTAATCCGGTTCGTCATGTCATGTATCACATCCCGTAGTTGACTGGTCTGCAGTGTGGCCAGTGCTATAGTAGCAGGATCCAACTCATGAGCAGGTGGTGGCAGAGGAGGAGGTGGAGGAGGAAGTAGATGTGGAGGAGAGCCAGGTGGTGTCGGTGTCGAAGAGTGTGGTGCTGAATCTTGTGGTGGTGGTGGCAGTAAAGCTGGTGGTCTTCTTGGCGACATTCTGATCATAACTGTAACATCAGTGCCGGAACTGGTGCCGGAACAGTGATCATAAACAGTGACATGAACAGTAAACAGGTACGAACTACATACATTCCAGTACATTTCATATTCATATCAGTTGTCATTATCATTTTGGGTTACCAAACAACAAGTTCAGAAACATTTAACAGAAACAAGTCCAGAACTATGGTTCTTGAGTCAGATAATTATCTGGCAACACAGAACCAACATGAGATTATTTGTTAGGAATTACTATGTATAAACGTATGTGAGGCTTTACAGAACAAAACACACGGATATTGGTATGCGAAAGCTAAATTAACGGGTTATCCGTATAGGTGACGATCTGTACGAATAAATTTGACAGTTTAACGTTCTGAATGATATCCGATAATTAGAAAACAAGATTGAAATGTATAGTTATCGTCGTATTCGTACGAGTGACGATTCGAACGAATACGCGCGACGACCGTACATTTCGATTTAAATATAAATTAATATTTTAAAATTTAAAATAAATAGAAGATATTATTTAATTTATTAGGAATCACAACTTAGAATAATTTTATAAATCCTATTTTATAAACCGTGTCGTTTCGTGACAAAAACACGAGAAATCGACATTTTACGCGACACTGAAGGAGACCGAACCACCGAGTGTTTGAAACATTAAATGTGGCATTTAATACACCACAACCACCACCATTTCACTCTTTCTCTCTCTCAATCTCGTTTTACCTCTCTCTCTCTCTAGTTTTCTCTCAAGAAACCACCTTCTCTCTAAGAATTTGAGCTCATTTCTTTGTGGATTCAAGCAATCGAAGTGCCAAAACGACCACCAATCCACGAAGATCACGAAAGTACAAGAAATACCAGCATTCATCCGTGGAATTTGAGGTAAACATTCAATTTAAATTCGGTTTAGTGTGTGTGATTCACGATCCATATGGGTTTTGTATTATTAATCGATTTTAAACACATAAAACAATAGGTTAAGGTGTTATACACGTTTAGGTAGTGTTAGGAATGGGTTTTGTAACAGGTCAAGCCTCCTAGAGTGAAGATGGTGATGTCTAAACCTCTATAGGTTCGTGGAACCATCGGCCAAAACCAACCGCCCTTAGCCGAACCTTTTGTGGTTAGGCGAACCTTCTGCAGCCGAACCCTTCACCTCTGCAACGAACCTGTGGATGTGCAGCACCGAACCCTGCAACACATGCCACGAACCTGTTGCCATCAACTCAGCCGAACCCTCTGAGAACCCGCGAACCTGCATGGCCGAACCATGGCCATGCAAAGCTTCTAGCCGCGAACCTGTAAGCTTCTTAAACAGCCGAACCTTTACCTTGTTGGACGAACCAATTTGGTCACGAACCTAGGAACTATGGCCGAACCCTTTGGACTTACGAACCCAGGGTTCCTGTTTAACTACACGGAACCTGTTACTCATAGCTGAAACCTCTACTTAGTCGAACCTACATGAGATCGAGCGAACCTTGTTACTATACTAGCCGAACCTTTGATAAACCTCATTAGGTTCGCTGCTTTCATGTTTTAAAAATTCAAAGACCTTAGAAATTGTATGTTCTTCCATGTACAAGGAGCGAGTCATGTACGAACCATGCATGGAAACTTAGTTGCGTGCATGGGAATGATGTGGGATGTTCAATTCCATGAAAACTCACTTTATCATAAATCAAGTTATCATTGAAAGTTGATAAAGACTTAAAGATTAGGTGTTAGTTTAATATTAACACTTAACCCTAGGAAAGGACAAATTACGAATAACGAACTTGAATTGGGATCCATAGGAAAGCAAAGAACTCAAAGGTGAATATTGGACTCAATTGGGCCCAATGGGCTTAGTTAAGCCCATCACATGGTAAATACCAAATTTAAGTCAAGAAATGGCAATTTTAATTAAGAAATAACATCAATTGATAGTTAATGGTTATATTTTCATAAATGTCATTGGTTTGTTTAGAGTTTATGTATTTATAAAAGATAATTGTATTATAAATGATTGGGAATTTGTTGTAAAATAGACAATATTAATTGTCTGGTTTCGAATAGAAAACAAAGGAAACTCTGCCCAAATTTTGTAAAAATTTAAAAGTAAATTGCTATAACTAATTATGGGATTGGGTCTAAAAAGGGTAATTAAGTTAGATTAGATCATAGGGACACTTAGTACATTAGGACACTTAGCTACACACACCGAGACCAAGCCTTAGATACGACTACTAATACGCGTACTTATAGTATTCAAATTATTCTAAAACGACTCAGGAACTGAAGACACATAGTCTACAAACAAGAGCACGCATTTTGTGATAGAACATTTACATAGCAACACAGGTGAGTTCATTGCCCATTTTCTAACATTTTGTCTTAAAACGCGGGGCTGAGAAGCATGCGTAAACTGTTCATTTAAATTGTTTACTTAAATGCTTTTATTTAACATGTGTTTTTATATGTAAATTGTTAACCTAGAATCATGTCTAGGTGAATTTTATGCAGGTTTTACTAAATTCATCTACTTATAATTTAAGTGGATAATTGGGTTAAACTAAACATTTCAACTAATCAAACGAAACATTTTGACGAAACAAGTGTGTCATTTCAACGAATCAAAACGAGACATTTTGACGAATCAAGTGGGTGATTTCAACGAATCAAACAAAACATGTTGACAAATCAAGTGTGTGAGTTCAACGAATCAAACGAAACTATTTTGATAAAACAAGTGGGGAAGTTCAACGAATCAAACGAAACTACCTTTGCAAAGTTAATATTCAATGTTTAACAAATCAAGTGTTTGATGAACAACGAATCAAGAGTACATGTGATCAACGAATCTAGTATTCCATGATCAACGAATCAAGTACATCTTGTGACAGAATCAGACGAATCAATAAATCATTTTCAAGGGAAAATCTGGGAAATATCAGAGATAACATATGCCAACACAACGAATCAAGAACGAAACAAAAATCCTACATTTCAAGAAGTCTTAGCTAGACCGTTTGATTTGTAGGTCATATGTTTGATGATATTTACATAATTCCCTAACTACTGAGTACCTTGATTGACAGACTAGTCTACTCGAGTTAACCAAGGCCCAATCATTAGGAGTTAGATTTTATTAAATGTTTATTATTTATTTAATTAAGCATTCATTTAACTGTTTCTACAATTGCTGTGGTTGATCATATTGTGTGATGAACTTATGGAATCAAAAAGGGATTTCAAATGATTGTATTTACAGGAACAACAAACTGAAGAACTTATGGGTTAATGGTAGGGGTAAAATGCTTAATTATCATTAACAACAATGTCCCATGTGGACTAGTATGTGGTGGGACGGCGTCTGGGCGGGTTGTAGGCTCGACTCAGGGGTATGCCCTATATATAAGCATACCGATCTGGATGATACATGTGATGTTAATGAGATTAAGGTTGTTACCGAGGGTTTAACAAACGTTTTGAGTGTACATTAGAACGATAGTAAAATGGAAGTGTATGGTAGGTAAAAATGCTTAACTATCATTAACAACAGTGTCATATGCGTATTAGTATGTGGTGGGACGGCGTCTGGGCGGATTGTAGGCTCGACTCAGGGGTATGCCCTATATATAAGCATACCGATGTGGATATTACATGTGATGTTAATGAGGTTAGGGTCTTTACCGGAAAAAGGTTTACAAATCATTTTCAATTACTAAACTATATGAACTCACCAACCATGTGTTGATTTTATTTTTGCATGACTTCTCAGGTGACGAACAGGTGAACTAGGAAGCTTATGCTTTTGGACTAGGACTTCAGATAGAAGACTTAGTATTTTTGGACCTGCATATTTTTGGAAACATCACTATACAATTATTTTGTATATCTTGTATAGTTACAAGATAGTTACCTTATGATGTTTATGCAATCCCCTTGCCCCTCATTCTTCGAGAATCAGAAAGATCCTTTTCAAGTTTGAATTTGTTCATTTGGAATCTGAGTTCTTCTACTTCATTTTTATTTACTTATTTTATTGATTTTGATTTATTTAATATGAATATTTTTCCCTCTCTTTTTTTATATTATTCCTTAAGTCCCATAGGTTTGATCCCTTAGAATTGGACTCATTTTCTCATTGAGCAAGGGGTATAGAATTCTGCGGAAAGCCGTATTCGATGAAAGTCGTATGTACGGCTTGGAGGGAGATCTTTCATATCTTTTTACATGGTTAAATTTTGAACGACACGGATGTAATTTAACTTTGTAATTCTATTCTATTTAGCTTTTCTCATTTATATCATGTGCAATGTAAACAATTTGATCAGTTTGATTATCACTCACGATATCGCGCCCCGAGAACCTTCCGCCCGACGGGTACTTCGATCCAACCTCGCCGGCTCGGGGTGTGACAATAACCGATAGAAAATCGGTTCGTGCAGTGATCAGACGCAGAATACACATGCAAATAGAATCCTATGTTGTATGTTCACTACATGAAGGTCCCTAGGTTATAGTCTAGGTCAAACCGTTAAAGTAATATGACCTATATTTCTCTATAACCATGGCTCTGATACCAATCTATCACACCCCAAGCTGGCGGGCTGGATCGACTTTCCTGTCGGGCGGAAGGTTCTCGGGGCGCGATATCCCTTGATAATCAAAATGATCAGATTGTTTGCATAGCACATGATATATAATTGAGAAATGCTAATCATGACAATGATATAGAATTACAAAGTTAAATTACAATGTATCGTTCATAATTTAACTAAGTAAATCTATGCAAAAGAATCAATGAGTTTCCATCTTGTAACTGTACAAGATCTAAAAAAGATGATTCATTTTTTTGTCATTCAAAAAGTATGCTTGACACAAAATGTAGCTAGGTCTTCTAAAACTCCACTAGCTATGTTCTTGAAATCTGGTGACTAAACCTGTTCGTCACCTGAGAAAACATGCATTTAAGCAAAGTCAACACTAGGTTGGTGAGTTCATAAGTTTGATAATTAAAATCATTGATTTGTTCACATACACAGTCACAATTGTCATACTTGATACTTGTAAGTGTTTGATTCACCCATTAGCACAATGGCCTCTCCATAGTTATATTTACAAATAGTACTTCATCCTATTAGCTATGCTTATATATAGGGCATATGTAGGGTAACAAGCCCCAGCCAACATCCCACCACATATCTAACAGAACTCCACACCACTTGCGATACAACTATAGATCCCCATTTTCATTTCACCTGTTCATCCCATTTGATATTCAGCCGTTGTATCATATGTAGAATAATATGTTGAGAGGGGTTTAGTTATCAAACCGAAGTATTGATACACCCTCAATGTACTAAGGAAGTTAGATTAATTTAATCTGATCCTTGTTATTATTCTATTTCTTGTGGGGTTAACTGTTAATCACTTTTAATAGTAAGAGTGTTAGTTAACCAATTGATATCTTGTTCTCAACTTGAAGTGCATAGAGCCTAAAAGGAATCCATTGCAATCCTCACGTAATCATATTACAATGCATCCGATTTACCTCTACCACCTTGTATTCCCATAGGCCTCATCGAAACTATTACCAGTAATATGACATGAGAGAAAATAAATTCTTCAGTCTACTAGTCAATAGGAATCGATGGATTAATTACGATTATAACTGCAGATTAATATCACCATGTGTTGCTTACCAGACCCTGACTGTTCGTCGCCCTGTCACCAGTCATACGTTACCAGCCAATGAATCAATACGATCAACATACCAGCCCTACAAGCTGGAGGTTTGTCAAACCTATGGTACCATTATGCTATCGTCGGTTTAGTCACGTCAAACTAACTGGTCAGCGATTTGTGTGAGGGACATACAATGATCAACTTGAATACATGGCACATGATTGAAATGATATAAAACAGACAGTTAAATAGTAATCAATTGTATTGTGTTCACCAATGTTGTTTGTTCTCAATGTTGTGTGTTCTCATTGTTGTTAACAAAGTTATATAAGAACTTGTCTTATTATACAATGTTAGCTGTTACGTGAATGATTTTGTTATCATGAAGTTACATTATCATGATTATCATTCTTGTTGTTCGATATGGTCACCCTCTTGTCACTACAGTATTGTAAGAGCTAGTCCTACTACACTTAGTTGACTCAGGTGGTGTATGATATTTGTTCGTGTTATCTTGTGGTCTGCACCGAGTTGTAAGCTGAGTGTTATAAGGACTTGTCTTATTACACTTGGCTAACTCCGGTGATGAATGATGTTATGAAGATATACTATCTTCATATCATTCTTGTTTGTTGTTGTTGTCATCATGTTTACCTGTGATAATCTCATTATCTGTTCTTGTAAGAATAATTTAAGTGTTATAAGATAAAATCTTACAACTACATTATTCTATTGTGTTGATGATTCATGAAGTTACATTGTCATGTTTCATCTTAGTTGTCTCTGTCTTGTTATGATCACACAAGCATGCATACAATGATAAGCGATAATAAGTCAAGCAATATTATCTAAATCAAAGTATAAGCCATATGTTGAACTAAAACTTTTAAATAAATAAAATATTTAGCATGTTTCTCAGCCCCGAGAGTTTAAAATCAGTTAAGATTAGAAAAGGGGCGTATGATCTTACCTTGTAGTTGTTGTGGTTGACTTAGCCTAAACAAGAATGCACGCGCTCTTTGTTGTACTTGTTGTTGTATTCATGATCCTGTATTGATTTCACGTTGTTTGTAGCTTGTAAGTATAAGTTGCATGTGCTTGAGTGTGTGTAGTGTTAGTCTAAGTCGGCTAACACTTATCGGTCTTGTTACTTGTTACTTGTTTAGGTTTAACTTGATTTGAGACTTGTCATGTGATGTAAACTTGAAACTCCTTATCATTTTCTAGTTATAAAGTTCAACTTTGTAGTTTTAAAACTTTATATGTTATCCGTGTAAAACTTGAATCGATAGTGACAAAGTTAGTAAATCACCATGAAACTATGTTTGTAAAGCTTAGTGTTTTAGGTTATCTCCTTAACCATGTGGGCCGAATCAAGTCACTTGGACCGAATTCCATTACCTGGGCCGAATCAACTGATATTGGGCAGAGTCAAATGACATTTGTCTGAACAGTGAGTGTGGGCGGAGGTAGTATGTCTAGGCCGAATAGTATCCAGATCAAGTGATATGGGCTCAGCCAAAGGAGAAATGTGTTGGCCGAGAGAATGAGGGTGACGAATGGCCCATGGCCGAATGTAGTTTCATTGTGCCGAAAGAGACTATGGGCGAAGGAAATGTGCATGGCCCGACCGAATAGGAGAGCCGACCAAAAGAACATGATTCATGCCCGAATGAAAGTGGTCCGAATGGGGGAGAAGTGCCATTCGGCCGTAGCCTATTCGCCTAGTCCCTTCGGCCTGAAGTTGAGACATTCGGTCCCTTTTTCTCTAGCCATTCGTTCGGCTGGTGCCTTTCGCCCATGTCCCTCATTCGGCCCACTGTAGGCCGCCTCTCTAGGCATCCAAAACCCAACCCCTATCATGGCTCATGGTGGTTCTCCACTAGTGGTGTTGTGCGAAAGTTGGTTTCAAGGGTGTAGGTTCCACGAAAATAGACCTTTAACCGGTTTAAGCTATGGGTTCGACAAAAAGGGTTGAAAACCCTAATTTTCGTGATATTTGCAGTAAGATACCTCGATTTTAAGTGGATAACTCCTCAGATCGGTTGTACTTTCGTGTATAGGGGATCTAGAGCTTCGATTTGGTCCAAATATGGAGAGATTTGGCTGAGAAATGACCAAGTTATGGAGGATTGAAATTCAAGATTTTAGAGAGAGAGGGAGCTGGATCTAGGGTTTAGAGAGAGAAAGTGAGAGTGGTAAATGAAGAAGATGGGTTATTTAGAGTATTTATACTCCGAGGGTACTCTGGTTCGTTTTGTTTGCTCGGTTTGCGTTTTCGTCGCGTTTCCGGACCGTTACGCGCGTATTTACGACCTTAATGTAAGGATTTATTTTTTTTAATATTTAAAAGGTGGTTATTCCTAGTAAATCTTCTAAATTTGTTTTTCTTAAATTATTTCGTTGAATTCGTTTATTTTAAACGTTTCGTCAGATTGCGTCACCTTCGCGCGTATTCTTTCGAATCGTCACCCGAACAAACACGACGATGGCTTTACTTTCTGACTTTTGTTTTCTACTTTTCAGTCATCATTTCATAACTTTAAACTCACAGATATGTTTGTGTGAATCGTCACCCACGCAAACACATCGTCAGTTCGTTATTCTGAAATGACACTGCAATTATGTTTTGGATTGTGTTTCCTCACTGACGGACTCAACTAAACTTCTTGTTTTCACATTGTTTCCCTTGAATTCATCTTGTTTTCATACTGAGTCATTGGCCATCTGATTCCTGTCATATGTGGATATCAGATTGCAACCGATATGTTCTTGTCGTTTGTTTGTACATTGTTGTTTCTCTTGATTCGTTGTATTAACTGTACTTAGGTTTTCTCCTAAATACTTTCAAATGTTGTTTATCGTGAGTTGTTGTACTTACAGTATTTAAGTTTTCACTTAAATACGTACAACTGTTGCTTGTTATCTGAGTTCTGTTATCACACACACTGTTCATACATTGTATTTACACACAGTAAATAGTGAAAGTACACAAACCGTACAGACTTGCCGGACGATCAGGTACTGGATGTCACACTAAGCATGCCAATAGACCAATGAGGACTGACCAATTCTCCAAGCCTAGGGTGAAACCTTAGAATGTGACTTAGAATCATCCCACTCCCAAAAGGGCCAAATCAACGAAACAAAATCAATCTGATTTTCATAATCAAAAATCTAAGGTTTCCAGATCTAAAAGTAAACCACAGTGGAAGAATAGGCCACATATGAAACCTCAATTAAAACCAATTGATCATGGCAGTGGTGTCAGGACCTTGAATGTCAGGGCCAAGTCAGACAAGCCCAAGGGCAATATCAAGAAAAGCCCCAAAGTTCCACAAGTACCTAAATCTGTTATGATTTGGGTACCCATTTCTCATTAAATGTGTGTGCACAATGCAAGGACGACCAAATAAGCTGAATATTGGTTGGTACGTGGATAGTGGTTGTTCCTGGCATATGACTGGGGAATTTTCTTAGTTGTACAAAGTCACACCGTTTAATGGGGGTATGTCTCGTTTGCTGGAAACAAAGGTGGGAAGATCAGCATGAAGGGCACAGTTACTAATGGAAATTCGAGTTTTGAGGACGTGTACTATGTTAAAGAACTCAACCACAGCCTGTTGAGTGTTTTTAAGATCTGTGACAAGAGTTATTCAACACATTTTACAAACAAAGAGTGTCTTATCTTGAAGCCCGGATTTGTCATACCGGAGAAATGGATTTTGATGAGGACTTCGAGAATCAAAAATGCCTATATCATCAACATGAATTCTGATTCATACACAGAAGACACTTGCTAGTTTTCTAAGGCATCAGAGACTGACTGTATATTATGGCATCGCCGATTAGGTCATGTCAACTTGAAGAATCTCAACAGACTGGCAAAGGGAGATCATGTCATTGGCCTACCTTCTAGGGACTTCTCCACAATTGAGAAGTGCATCGCATGTGCCAAGGGGAAGCAACACAAGTGACCCCATAAGCCCAAAATGTTCAACTCAATGTCATCAGTTCTACAACTTCTCCATATGGATCTGTTCAGACTAGTCAATGTCTTGAGCATCGGGAAGAAGTCATACTGTCTCGTTATAATAGATGATTATGCCAGATTTACTTGAGTGTTCTTTCTAGCCAAGAAAGATGAGTTACCAGAGATCATGAAGAAGTTTATCACCTTGATCAAGAATTAGAAGAATTTGAAAGTAAAAGTGGCCAGAATTGACAACGGCACCGAGTTTAGAAATCAGACACTTATTGATTTCTGCGATGAGAAGTGAATTGCTCGACAGTACAGTGCAGCTCGTACACCTAAGCAAAACGGAGTTGCTGAAAGAAGATAAAGAACGCTTATCGAGGCTGCACGGACAATGCTGTCAGAGTCTAACCTGCTAATATTCTTTCGTCTAAACTGCCAATATTCTTTTGGGCTGAAGCTGTTAACACACCTTGCTATGTTCAAAACCGAGCTCTACTGAACTGACGCCATCAGAATACTCCCTATTAGATTTTCTTCAATCAGAAGTCGAAGGTCAGTTAGTTCAAGTCATTTGGATGTCCTTGCACTTTCCTCCAAACTGAACCGAATCACAAGTTTGATGATAAAGCTAATGAGTGATACTTCGTGGGTTATTCTTCTGAGAAAGCAGCTTACCGGGTATACAATAAGAAGACTCGGATGATAGTGGAGTCGTACTACGTTGATTGGCAAGAGATGAACAAAACCGATGCCAGTTCTGGTCCAGACTGGTTATTTCAGTATGATTCTACATTTAGGCCTTTCAACACTTCATTCGAGAGTGTAGGACCGTCTGAGCCTGAAGACAGTTTCTACAATAGTGACGACATGGACTACCAGGTTGACTATGCTCCATGTGACCCTAAGCTTCTTACCATTGACCCACCAGGCATGAATGATCGAGCTCTGCCTACTTAGCCGACTCCGATCAATGAAGTCATCCCATCAGCTCCGGAGACTTCTCAGTCCATTCAACCAACTACGGAGACAGATCAAACATCATCTTCTTCTCATCAAACGTTTGACAATCCACTATTCTCAGATCACATCCCTGAGGAACATTGTGTGGATATTGGAGCTGAGGCAAGTGAAACCGCTCCCGTTGAAAACACCTCTTCCTTCAGTGAAGAACAACTAACTCACATTAGCAACCTACTTGACAATGTAGCTATGGAAGAAGTGCCTATTTTGAGCATAAACAAGAATCACCCAGTGGAAACATCATTTGACCTCTTTCAGAAGGAGTTCTTACTAGGAGCAGATCTATTCCACCTCAGAACGCCTTGCCTAAAGGAACTATCACACGCAGTCAATAAGGTCCAATTAATTCTTATTTATATTCTTGCTTTATTTTGCTGGTATAACTTAAATATATCAAAATGGCTCTTAAGGAGTCAAGCTGGGTCGAAGCGATGCAAGAGGAGTTGTAAGATCAATAAAGGCTGATGCTCACCAAACTCTTATCTTGACCAAGTCCTGAACTCTCTAAAGCCTAACAGCCTTCAGAAGGAAGGAGTTACTCTTCGGAAGAAACATTACTTCCGAAGGATTACTCACTCCTGCTGAAGGCTATACAAGAGAAAAGCTTCCGAAGACCTCCTCAGCTATCAGAAGCTCAACACTTAAAAGATTTACGAGACCAAAGCTTCTGAAGACAAAAGCTTCAGAAGATAAGAGCTTCCGACAACCATTTCAGCAGCTTCTATGTACATAAGACTTCCGAAGAGTTACTTCTGACAGATTCCATACACTTGTAGATATATTCATAGCTGCTTTATCTTCCGAAGACTAATAAAGAAGACATTCTTGTGAAAGTCAGCAGCAAAGAAGATTTGTCAGAAGCACAGAAGATAACAAGAATTAAATTCCTTTTGTAGTGTAGGCATTTATTGTAAAAGTCAATGGACTCTTTTGTAATAAGTGTAATTAATATGGCTTGGCCTGTCACGTCCAAAACAAATACTAGTTTTAGCATTAGTTTGTTTCTAGTATTTTGTCCAGCTTTGTATCCCTACGAGGATACAACTATAGGTCTTAGTATAAATACGTTCACTTGTTAGTTAGGAAACAACTGGTGCATGCTTGAGCTAAGTATTGTAATCCAAACAGTTGAATGCAATATACTTTGACCTTGAATTTACTATTGCCTTCAGTACTTTGTTTTTCAAACTGTTTTACAAAACTAAGTTGATAGAATTTCCGCAACTATCAACTTTGTAGAAGATAACTTGTGATAAGTGTTGTGTTGGTTACATAACCCTAACTAACAAGTGCTATCAGAGATTTAGCTCTTTAACTTAAGTAACTAACCATTCTTAAGTTACCGTTTGTATATCTTCTACAACTCTTTGCTTTTAAAGCTACTTCAAAATCAAAATGGCCACAATCAGCAAGCATGACACTGAGAATGGTACTCTCAATAAGCCTCCCATGTTTACTCCTGACGACTAGGATACATGGAAGGTCAGGATGGAGGGTTTTATCAGGAACCAAGACTTCAAACTTTGGAAGTCAGTTCTTGAATGACCTTTCATCCCAACTATTGCTGCTGCAGGCACCGGTGGAGCAGCTGTGCCAAAAGACCCAGCTCTTTATTCTGATGAAGACTACAAGAGAATGGAGGTGGATTCGAAGGCACTATGGCTCATCCTGATGGAAATTCCCAACTCAATCATATATGCATTTAAGAAATGCAAATCTGCTCTGGAGCTGTGGAACTCTCTGCAGCAGATGTATGAGGGATTTGAAGATGTCAAGGAAAACAAAAAGGACATGCTAAAACAGAATTTTGAGAACTTCTGTCAAGAAAACAATGAGAAGATGACTTCTCAATATCTAAGGTATGTCCAGTTAGTTGATGAGTTAGTGGCTGCAGGTGTAAAGGTGGAGAAACAAGACGTGATAAGGAAGTTTCTTAGATCACTTCCACAGGCCTGGAACATCTACAGTGTTGCCATTCGGAGAACAAATAATCTAAGAACTTTAAAGCTTGGGGAACTATTTGGTATACTCAGTGCATACAAAATGGAAATTGATGCTCAGGAACCTGGACCTTCCCCTGTGCCTTCTGGTTCAGCAGCCCTCTATGCACCCATCCATAATCCATCTTACCAAAATTACCAACCCATCTACCATTCAACTTCCACACCTATTGTCACTTTTCCTGAAACCCCAACTGTATCTACTTTCGACTCAAACCCATTCTCCAACTCTACTCCACTGTTGACTTCAGGCCAAGGAGCTTTTATGGCTAAAGAAACCAATTATTTTCATCTATGCCAGGAAGATTTAGATGGCATTCCTACTGATGATCTTGAGGAAATGGACATCAATTACCAGATGGCCATGATCTCCTATAGGGCAAAGAAGTTCTATCAACAAACTGGTAGACAGTTTAAGAAGCCAACATGAAGACTGGGTTTGGCCTAGACAAGTCCAAACTAAAATGCTTTAACTGTCAACAACTAGGTCACTTTGCCAGAGAGTGTAAAACTCCAAACTCTCAGCCATCCAAATCTGGACAGCCACACCAGAGACCATCAAGCTCCTCCAATAGTGCCAATGTTACAGAGCACCATGACTTTTCAGATTGGGGCTTTCAAGCTGAAGATGCCTCTATCTCCAACAGTGCCCTGATGGCCAACGACTCAACTTCTACATTCAAGGTAACATAAAATATGTGCACACCTGAATATTTAGAAAAGTTAAATGATTATAAAAGGTTTAATGCTCAAGTCTGTAATGAGCTCGAGTCTTTACAAGTTGTCAAGGCTAATTTCTTTGAATCTGAAATAAATTATAAAGAAAAGATTGAGGAACTCGAAAAGACCATTTCAAGTTTAAAGCATGAAGACACTAACAAACAGTGTCAAATTAATAATCTTTTGGAACGGTTAACTACTGCCAAGACAGAACTTGTATTGGCTAAGTCTTATAGAGACAAATTTTTGAGTCAAGGAGAAAAGTATGAAAACTTTTTAAAATGGTTGAAACATCTGGACTGGTAAAGAAAAGAGGGGCTGGTTTGGGTTATAACAAGGTGGATCCTCCATCTGCCTACACTACAATGGTGGAGGTTAGATGTAAACCAGAAATTAATCTCGTGTGTGATGAAGTGTTGGACATACACAAAGTGGCTCAAAATGATGATCTCTGTGATCTGAACCCTACTTCCTCAACATGTTCATCTGAGGATGATACTCCTATTAATTTGGAAAAAGAAAAACCTGCTTTGAAAATTGTTGATCTCTTATTTTGATCTTGATCGTATAACGGAATCCTATGAACAATCAAATATATGCGGAATCTATATTTGATCTATATGTATCAAAGAAGAAAAAAATATTTCAATCATCTCCATTTCATTAATCAAGATTAAATGATTACAATGAAATATAAGAACACACAGTTCTCACACACACAGAGAGAATCACTCAGAGGTTTTTTTAGAAGTTATGACAAAACTAGACAAACCTCCAATATATACAAGCTATCAGCCGAACCTAGCCGAACCCATAGGTTCGCCAGCCGAACCTTGAGGTTCGCTGGACGAACTTGTACAATCAAACCAACTAGGTTCACCGAACCTGCTAAGGATCGTGGGCCAGATGAACCTCAGCCAAACCTCCACAAACCTATCTATAATTTACATATTTTGATAAGCAACCTATTACAAACATGTACTAACAAAAATTAAGAAAAGAAATAAGAAAACTAAGAAACCTTCATCAGTTTTTGTCAAAGCTAAACACACACAAATAGGGAGTACTTCTTCTGATGAGTATGTTACTTGTTCCACTGACAAATCCCTTCGAGCCAGATCAGAAAACAGAATTGCAAGTACCTCAAAAGCTCAACAGAATCATTCAAACAAAAGTCCTTCTGGTAACCTCAAGTCAGAACAATTTGGTTCTGTGACAATTGGTTCAGCTTTTCTCAAAGGAGAGAAGCTTCAAAAATCAATAAATGTTCTACCAATGTGTCTGATGTGTGGAAACAAAAATCACTTTGCTGCTGAATGCTACTACAATCCAAGAAGAAGAATGCATTCAAGATCATAGGGTAGAGTAAGTCAAAAGGCAAGAAGTCTTCCGAAGAACAATGTACTTCCATGAGAAGCAAATTCATCAAGCTGCAAAAGAATCAGTCAGAAGCAAGTACTTCTGAAAGTTGGAAAAGTAAAGGCAAGAAGTCTTCCGAAGGAAAGAAAGCATCGGAAGCACATGCAAAGAATGCTTCTGACAAATCCAAGAAACCTCATCCTTTGGAAGAAGAAGTAAAACATCAAAATAAAAGCCTAAATTTTCAGCAAAAACCAAGCCATCAGAAGAGAAGGCAAAAGGTGCTTCCGATGGCTGTCAAAAGAAACAAGCTCTTCCAACTACTTCAAAGGTCAAGAAAATATGGAAGAAGAAGGAAACAACTGAACCAAATGTTCAGCCACCTGTTCCACCAGCAGCTAGCTCATCATCTGTCCCACCTAGGATGATGTCAAAGAAATTTGTTTATAAGGATGCCAATGGAAAACTCAAGACCACATGGGCTTGGGTTCCTATTAGGAACTAATTCACTTCTGGTCATGTGCAGGGATAGCAGGAATAAAAGAGCAACTTGTGGATTGTTGACAGCGGCTGTTCCAGGCACATGACAGGCAACAAGACTCATCTGCATAAATATGAACCATTCTTTGGAGGGTCTGTTGCATTTGGAAGTGATCCGGTAGGAGGTTACATCACAGGTTGGGGCACAATCACTAATGGCAAGGTAAGCTTTGGGAATGTGTATTTTGTAAAGGAACTAAACTATAATTTACTGAGTGTGTCACAGGTGTGTGACCAAAAGCACAACATGTTGTTTAATGAGCATGAATGCATAGTCCTAAAACCAGGATTTGTTGTTCCTAATGATCAAATTATGCTCAGGGCTCCAAGGAGAAACGACATGTAATGCTGGATATGAGCACAGCTACACCACTCAGTTATATAAGTTGCTTTGTCTCAAAAACTTCACTTGATGAATCATCTCTTTGGCATAAGAGACTTTATCATGTAAACCTTAAAAATATGAATAAACTTGTCAAAAATAATTTAGTAACTTGTTTACCAACAAAGGAGTTCATCTGTGTTGATAAATGTGTTGCTTGCTTGAAAGGGAAGCAACACAAATCATCTCATCATGCCAAAGAGATAAATTATGTCACAACAGTCCTGCATTTGCTCCATATGGAGTTGCTTGGCCCCACAACTGTTAAAAGTCTAGGTAGGAAGTCATATTGCTTGGTGGTCACTGAGGATTTCTCTCGGTATACCTGGGTGTTCTTCTTGAACACCAAGGATGAAACTGATGAGATTCTAAAATCATTCATTCTTAGAGTTGAGAATGAGAGTGACCATCATGTCAAAATCATCAGATCAGATCCAGGAACAGAATTCAAAAACCATATTTTAAATTCTTTTTGTGAATCTAAAGGTATAACGAGACAATTTAGTGCTCCTAGGACTCCACAACAGAATGGTGTTGCTGAGAAAAGGAATAGGACACTAATTGAGGCTACAAGGACCATGTTGTCTGATGCCAAACTTCCAATAACTTTTTGGGCAGAAGCAGTCAACACTGCCTGTTATGTCCAAAATAGAGTATTGGTGGTTAAGTCACATGGTATGACTCCTTATGAAATTTGGCATAAGAGAAAACCACTTATTGGATTTCTCAAACCATTTGGATGTCAGTGCACCATCTTGAATACTAAAGATCATCTAGTCAAGTTTGATGAGTATACATCAAAGCTTCCAGAATTATTGAAGAGTCTGCAAATGTTCAATTCAATGAACATACTATCAATAAACCTGGAATAGGTCCTGATTGGTTATTTGATCTTGATAAATTCACATCTGCATTTAATCTTGTGAAAGAGTATGTTCCAGATCAACAGATATCTACCTTGGACTCCTCAAAGCACATTAGAGAAGAAGACTTTCGTGTTGAACTGCCAATAGCTTCAAGACAAATCTTGGCAGAATCCACTTCAACACATGATGCTGCTTCACAGTCTGAGACAATCAACACTTCTCAGGTTGTTCCTTTAATTGACTTTACTTATGTTGTGAAACACATCTGTTTTTCTATTTGTTTTTAGTAAGTTTCTGTACAATTTTATTCATTTTTAGAGTTGATTGATGCTGGTTCTTCACATTTCCATGATTTGATGCTTGCAGGTAGTAAACGTGCTATTATGGCACAAAAGATCAAGAAAACGAGCTCCCGTGCGGACGAGAACATACACAACAACAAAGGAGGACAAATTCTGGAATTTAGGTATTGTCGCGTATCGCGACAGTCTTTAGGAACCCTGTCGCGTAACGCGACATGTGAAAAGCCTGAAATACCCCTGTTTAATGATTTCGGGTTGACCCGACTAATTTGTCGGGTAGTGGGGGCTGTCGCTTACCGCGAAGGGTTTAGTGTTGCCTGTCGCGTAGCACGACAGGGTTAAAAACTCAAGAAATCGAGTTTTATAATTTTGAAACGGCGAGAGGCAAGGGGATTCGGTTTTTGGAAGATTAGAGACGACTGAGGAGGCGACTAGAAGCTAAGGAACGATATTGGAGTGGAGATTGGTCATCAAGAAGCCCTAAGAGAGTGATCCGAAGGGTGTAACGTGATCGATTCTTATTCTTTTCTTGTTTTTCATATTCGTATGATGTTTGAGATTGGTTTACAAACTGTTTCTTCCTGTTTATTCATGATGATTTGTGTCTAAACCTTTTAGACCACCTAGGGTTTTATAATATGCATGTCTAACGTTTATAACGATTGATTGTGGAACAAGTTCGGATTTTTCAATGATTTAATGATTTGGTTTAGATTCTTGGATGTGTATGAATGTTTATGTTGTTTGTGATTTGGGTTATCGTTTCCTCGTGTGCTTTGGCGAATGTCTTTCGTGTAATAGGTGCATGCTAGGTCAATTACTTGGTGTTCTTGATTCGTGGATGGATTACTAGACGTAGTGATTCATAGGAAAGATGATTAGGTCACAAATAAATTAAATGTTTAACCAAATTCAATAGCCATGAGGTGAGGGTTTGTTAGTATATCTTGAATGTTTAATAACTAGTTAAAGTCTTTGTGAAAAGACCAAGATTAGGTTAATTGACCATAATATTGTATGCTAAATCCAAGATGAATCTCCTTATTATCCCTTGCATGTTGATGTATTGAGACTTTCATTTCCGTGAGGTAGATGGTCTTTAGGATATATCATTGATGTGTTGGTTAACTTGTGAGAGTAATTAACCTAAACCGGTATTTAAAATACTTATGGACACTTTAGTTGAAATATTTGAAAAGGGTTAAAGAATCTCTAATGTGTTAATAAGTTAAAATTCAAAGATCCCGGTTACAAAATAAGTTCCATGATCAATCTAAACACATTAGACATGTATAGAGTAAACCCTAGGTAGTCATTTCATCATTCGTGACTTATTGTTGCATTCTCCTTATTGAGTCTTAATCCGGTCTTTCTAGATTTTCTTGAATTTTGTTTAATCATTTATTAATAAAACCCCCTTTCAAACAATTATTTTAATTTAAGTAAAATTTGTATAGACGAGTCCTTGAGTCTCTTTTGCATTTTCTGTAGGAGTCTGTGGGTTCGATATCTGGACTTACTTTTCTGTACTGCCTTTGATAGGTTCACTTTCCTGTTAGTAGTTTAGTTTAGAGAGTCTAGAGTATTACTTAGTGTCTAGGTTAGTTTTGATTTTTATTAGTTTTAATTAAACTACTTTGCACACGTCTAGTTTTTGGCGCCGTTGCCGGGGACTTCTTAGTCGATTGTGCAGTTTAGTTCTTGTGTCTTATCTGTGCATGTTTGCTTTTGGTTTTCTTTATATATATTTTTATTTTATTTCTTTTTGATTCATTTTTAATTGTTTGCAGGTTTGGTATTGTATGCCACACCTACGTTCACACGGACCGCCTCCGGAGCTTTCATTGCCTTCAAGGAGCGATTCGCGGGACTTCTCTGAGGGTTCTACGAGCGAGGTAAGTGCTTCTACTCCCATTTCTGTTGATTTTTCTGAGCACACACCACCATCTTCTTCTAGTTCTTCCACCCATTCTAGTCCGAGGTTGCATTTTGTTCCACCCATGGTTGAGCGTCGCACGATTCACCAGCAGGCCACTGCAGGTTTCACGGGACTTAACAATCCCATCACTGTGCCAAATATCACGAATGAAAATTCGTGGCAAATTCCCTCGTATATCATGACGACCATTAATAACTCTCAGTTTAATGGCCCGGATGATGAGGATGCTCCAGCACACATAGCTCGCCTCACTCGCATCTGTGGTACCTTCAATCTTCAAGGTGCCACTGAAGATGCTATCTTTTTCCAGCTATTTCCCTTTTCACTTGCGGGTAGAGCAGCCACTTGGCTCGATTCGCATGCACCAGGATCCTTTACCACATGGGGTAGTCTTAGGGATGCTTTCCTTAAGAAGTACTTTCCACCTGCCATGGCAGCTCGCCTTCGTGATGAGATCCACTCTTTTCGTATGGCACCCGATGAGCCATACTACCTTGCCTGGGAGAGATTCCAGAATCTGCTTAGCAGATGCTCCCAACATGGTCTCTCTGATTGGGCCCTCGTAGAGAAATTCTACAATGGTCTTACTTATGAGGCTCGGGCTCGTTTCGACACTTCTGTGGGTGGTCATCTTATGGGAAAAAGGGATTTTGCTGAGTGAACCGATATGTTTGAGAGTTTTGCTCAGGCTGAGTATGAGCAGAGGTCTGCTAATAGGAATTCCAATCATATTTATAGTTCCTCTGCTTCCACGAGAGGGGTTCACCACGTTAATGTGGATACTAGTGTGGCAGCTGCTCTCGAGGCCTTGTCGAGGGATGTGAAGGAGTTGAAGATGAAGGCGGATAGGTGTGAGATTTGTAGGGGTGGCCATGCCACATCTGAGTGTTTGGTGATCAACCAGGAGCAGGTTGACTATTTGGGGGGTCAAGGTAGGGGTAGCACGAACCCTTTCAATAACTCCTACAATCAAAATGGGAGAAACTGCCCGAATTTTAATTGGCGCTCTTCCGGTCATCCCCCTGGTTTCCAGTTTGGATCATCTCATAACCAGCGGCAGGGTCATTCTTCGGTTAGTCATCCGAGTCATACATCGGGGGCAGGTAGTAGTAGTAGCAGTGGTGGTGGGGGCAGCATGAGTAAGATAGAGGAGTTACTGACCCAGTTGGTTGCTAAAGATGCCAATACTCTAAAAACCTTGGCTGAGCATGACATTCTTTTGAAAAAGCAACAATCTGCTTTTCTTGATCTTCAAAGATCAGTTGGGGATATTGCTAAGCGTTTGGATGAGAGGGCCCTAGGCCAGTTTTCGGGCAGCACTCAGCCTAATCCAAACGCTCATGTGAAAGAAGTGACTACTAGGAGTGGTCGAGGGGGTGTGAGTGTAGAGCCATCGGTTGAGGTAGATGATGAGGAACCGGTGGATGAGGAGATTGAGATGGAGACTCCTGGGGGGGTGCACATGAGGCCAGTCCCAGCAAGGACAGTATCGACCAGTGAGTCTCCCGTAGTAATCCCCGTTGAGAAGAAACCGGTTGAGGTTAGGCCGAGTCCTAAGATTGATCATTCACGACTTCCTTACCCTGCTCGCTTAGCTCACCAAAAGCATGCTAAGGAGTATGATCATTTCCTTGACATGTTCAAATAGTTGAAGATCAATCTTCCATTTATTGAGGCTCTTCAGCATATGCCCAAGTATGCCAAATTCCTTAAGGATTTGTTGAAGAGTAAGGATAGGCTAGGGGAACTTTCTAATGTTCCATTGAGTGGGGGGTGTTCTGCGGTGATTCTGAACAAGATACCGGAGAAATTGACAGATCCTGGGATCTTTACAATCCCATGTTTGTTTGGTAGTGACACTCAGAGGCACGCGTTGGCAAATTCAGGTGCTAGCATCAATTTGATGCCATATTCCTTGTATGAGAAACTAGCACTTGCTGAACTTATGCCTACGCGCATGACATTGTCCCTTGCTTACCGGACGGTCAAATGTCCACGGGGTATTGTTGGGAATCTTTTGGTGAAGGTGGACAAATTTGTGTTCCCCGTGGACTTTGTGATTCTTGACATGGAGGCAGATGAGAGTGTGCCTATCATTCTAGGCCTTCCTTTCTTGAGGACCGCTAAGGCCATCATAGATGTGTTTGATGGGAAGCTCACTCTTAGAGTGGGTGATGAGACTGTCACATTCGAGCTTGTGAAGTCTATGAGGCATCCCGGTGATCATGATGACTTTAGTGACCCATGTCATTCAGTTTACTTCATAAATTCTTTTATGTCACACGTAGATAGGTGTTTTGAGTACGTGTGCGGGGTTGATTTGGTTGTTGAGAGGAGTGAGGAGGAGTCTGAGATGGTTGATGAGGGTGTGTCGGTTATTTCTTAAGTGTTAGAGATTGATGAGTTGAGGGAGGAGAGCAAGAAACCCTCTGTTGAGTCACCACCCGCCCTAGAGCTTAAGGTTTTACCCTCCCACTTAGAGTATGCATTTCTAGGAGAGGATTCCACTCTACCTGTTGTTATTTCATCTAGGTTGAGTGAGGAGGAGAAGAAGAGATTGTTATGTGTGTTGAGATTGTATAAGAGTGCTATTTCTTGGAGACTCTCCGATATCCAAGGCATTAGTCCTGCTTATTGCACACATTGGATATTCTTGGAGGATGAGTATAAGCCGGTAGTCCAACCTCAGAGGCGTTTAAATCCCAATATGCAAGAGGTTGTGAAGAAGGAGGTGTTGAGTTTGATGGATGCGGGCTTGATTTATCCTATCTCGGATTCATCATGGGTGAGCCCTACTCAGGTTGTCCCTAAAAAGGGAGGGATGACAGTTATCACGAATAAGAAAAACGAGCTCATTCCTTCTCACACGGTCACGGGGTGGCGAGTTTGCATCGACTATAGGAAACTTAGCGATGCCACCCAGAAGGATCACTTTACCCTTCCTTTCATTGACCAGATGTTGGAGAGATTGGCAGGCCAATAGTTTATTGCTTCCTTGATGGCTTTTCTAGGTATTACCAGATCCCCATTGCACCGAAGGATCAGGAAAAGACCACATTCACGTGCCCTTATGGCACCTATGCTTACCGTCGTATGCCATTTGGGCTATGCAATGCTCCTGCCACATTTCAAAGGTGCATGGTAGCCATTTTCCAAGACATGATTGAATCATCCATGGAGGTGTTTATGGATGACTTTTCGGTTTATGGCAACTCATTTGATCAATGCTTGGTGAATCTTGAAAGGATATTGAAGAGGTGTGTAGAGACGAAGTTGATGCTTAATTGGGAGAAGTGTCACTTCATGGTGACCAAGGAGATAGTGTTAGGTAATAAGATTTCGAGAGCGGGTATTGAGGTAGACCAAGCTAATATAGAGACTACAAGTAAACTCCCACCACCTTCAAGTGTTAAAGCCATTAGGAGTTTCCTTGGTCACGCGGGTTTTTATAGGCGGTTCATTAGGGACTTTTCCAAAATCACTAGGCCTATGACCCATCTTTTAGAGAAAGATACCCATTCGTGTTTGATGAGGAATGCATGAAGGCATTCGAATTTTTGAAGGAGAGGCTTGTGAGTGCTCCAATTTTGGTTGCCCCCGATTGGAGCTTGCTCTTTGAGCTCATGTGTGATGCTAGTGACCAAGCCGTTGGGGCGGTCTTGGGGCAAAGAAGAGAGAAGCATTTTCACCCCATATACTATGCTAGCAAAACTCTCAATGATGCTCAAGAGAATTACACTACCACAGAGAAGGAGCTTCTAGCGGTAGTGTTTGCTTATGACAAGTTCCGGTCATACCTTGTGCTTTCAAAGACCACCGTTTTCACCGACCATTTGGCTTTGAGGTTTCTTTTTGCAAAGAAAGATGCAAAACCTCGTCTAGGTGGATTCTTTTGTTATCGGAATTTGACATTGAGATCAAAGATAAGAAAGGGGCTGAAAATGTGGCGGCCAATCATCTCTCCCAGTTGGAGGACCCGGAGAGGAGTGAGATTCATGAGGAGGAGATTGGTGATAGGTTCCCTCATGAGATGATCGACTTTGTAGAGGCAGAGAAGCAAGGAATGCCATGGTTCACTGACTTGGCAAATTTTCTTGCTCATGGAGTAGTGATTGAGGGAATGACTTCTCAACAAAAGAAGAAGTTCTTTAGAGATGCGGGTAAGTATGTTTAGGATGACCCATATCTCTATCGTGTGGGGGGGGGGGAGATAGGTTTCTTAGGAGGTGTGTGAGTAAAAAGGAGGGCTTAGAGATTTTGAGACATTGCCATGAAGGCTTGACGGGTGGACATCATGGTCATCATTCCACTGCCCAAAAGGTCTTCGATTGTGGGTTTTATTGGCCTTCTGTGGTGAAGGATGCATTTGAGTTTGTGAAGAAGTGTGATCCTTGCCAACGCACCGGGAACATCTCCTCTAAGGATGAAATGCCTGAAAACCAGATTCAAGTGTTAGAGGTTTTTGATGTTTGGGGCATTGACTTTGTTGGACCTTTCCCATTGGCCAAAGGGAATAGGTATATACTCGTGGCCATAGATTATGTGTCAAAGTGGCCGGAGGCTCAATCCTTGCCTACAAATGATGCCCGAGTAGCTTTTAAGTTCCTTAAGAAGTTGTTCAGTAGGTTTGGGACCCCTAGAGCTTTAATAAGTGACTGTGGCACGCACTTTTGTAATGCAATGTTAGAAAAGGCACTACAACGCTACGGTGTCACTCATCGTTTGGTGACCGCTTACCATCCTCAAACAAGCGGTCAAGTAGAGAATGCAATTCGAGGGGTGAAACATATACTTGATAAGACCGTAGGGAAGAGTCGGAAGGATTGGTCCGACAAGTTTGACGATGCATTGTGAGCGTTTAGAACGGCTTACAAGACACCTTTAGGAACCACACCTTACGTGGTCGTCTATGGTAAAGCGTGCCATCTTCCCGTTGAATTGGAACATAGAGCTCTTTGGGCTCTTAAGACGGTCGACCTTGATCTTACCGAGGCGGGTATGAAGAGGTATTTTCAAATTCATGAGTTAGATGCCCTTCGTGATGCGGTCTATGCACGTTCATTGAGCATCAAAGAAAAGACCAAGTCATTGCATGATAGGTGATTGAAGGGTTTGAAGGAGTTTAAGAAAGGAGATCGGGTTTTGCTTTATAATTCCCGATTGAAATTGTTTGGAGGAAAGTTGAAGTCCAAGTGGACGGGTCCATATGTAGTTGAAGAGGTTTTTCCATATGGAACCGTTGAGTTGCAAAACGAAGTTGATGGGAACACTTGGAAAGTAAACGGTCATAGATTGAAGCATTACATCGGAGGACCGTTGCATGAGAGTGAGGAGGAGGAACAGATTCTACTAGAGAAACCCGAATGAAGGAATGTTGAGGGGTTCTTGGGATGAAACCCTAGTGTAGAGTTTGTAAATTGTAGATTTTAGAGTTTTTGGTGTGTTTTTGGTGTGATTTTCGTATTTATTTTCCGTTTTTCGCTTTCGTTTTTGTGTGTTTTCTTGAGTTTTGCAGGTTTTTGATCATTTTGATGCATGAATGATGGATTAGAACTACCAGGTATGTATCACTTGCCTTAGAATTGATTTTAGGTGTTTAAGGAAGAAAAATGGGTTGGAAATTTGGCTAAGGCATGAAAATTCCGGAAACTCTCTGGTAAAATGACCCTGTTGCGTCACACGACACCCAAGGCCTATGCTGTCGTGCTACACTACATATTTGGTCAACACGCGGGTCAAACATCTGTTGTGCTACGTGACACCCTTTTGAGTTTTTGTCGCAATACGCGACGCGACCCCAGACGGCTAAAATCATCTTTCAAGCCCTAGATTTCATTTTCACCCAATCTTCTCCTTCTCATGACCGTCGCCCACTTCCCATTCACCACCATTTTCATCTTCTACCTCCATTACCCACCAATTTCACAAACCAAAACCATCAAACATCATCCCCATCTCCAACTTCATCCATTTCTTCCACCCAATTTCACCATTTTCACCCTCCATCCCCCATTGACGTGTCACCAACCAAGAAGGGTTCTTTCTTCAAATTTTTCATCTTTACTACATTTTCTAAGCCGATTCTAAGGTAATGTGGCCATCCAAACTCATTCTTCTTGCGTTTTGATTAATTTTTGTCAATTTCTAGTTTAGCCAAAGTTTACATTTATAGTTTGTGATTGATTCTTTTTGATTTTATTGTAGTAACAGTTTGTTTAGATTAGTTGAATGCTTCTAGGCTCACCATTGTGTTGGAAAAGGGTATTGAAGATCAAGGAACCATAGGGTATGTGTTGGGTAAAGGTTTGGTTTTGAGAATGGTTCTTTTGATCATGATTGGGTGAAACAAACTGATTTTTAAAATGAAATCGGAAAGCATGGTTAATAAAAATCAGTTTTTGGATTGTTTAGTAAGGGGATTGTTCTTAAAGGCTGTTTTGAATTATATGGTAACCGCGAATGAAATGCTATACGGTTACATATTTTGAGATCTTTACTAACTTGGTAGTTTTTTTTGGACTTTTGATTGTGTTTTCAGGATGTCGGGAGCGAGTTCGTTAGGGACAAGAGGAAAGCGAAGGAGAGGGCCGGTTCCAAGGCCCCGGGGAGAACCAAACTCCCCTGAAGAGTTTCAAAGGGATGAGAGAACAATCCAGTATTTGGAGGCTGAGCGTGTACCAGTGATCAAGACAAGAAGGCTTAAAGACCACACATTGCTTATGTTTGCCATGGGGACTTTTGAAAGAGACAGGTTTGATAGATTTGTATCCCTAGAGCTCCTACATCATAGGAATATTAACTGGGAGTTAGTTGACCAACTGGGTCTGAGGGATAGGTTGGAGAGGTTGTTAGGGCCGAAGTGGGTAAGAGTATTAGCTTGTGATTGGCCCTAGTACAAGGAGTTGACGATGGAGTTTCACTCCACCTTCATGTACGACAATTCCGAGTTCGATTCATTGGGCGCTGTTTCATTTTCCATGGGCAGGCGGGTATACGAGATGACCATTCCTCAGTTTGCTATTGTCTCTGGATTTTATACTGAGGAAGAGGTTATGTCACCTAGGTTGTATCATCTCTGAGGGGAGCCACAAAGAAAAACAGAGATTTCTGTTTTTCTGATGTGGATTTGAGCGAGTTTTAGGCTACTATTGCTGATTCTCCCTTCTCTACCAGCATGTTAGAGTCAGATATCAGAGACCCCATTTTGAGGTGTATTCACAGGGTTTTAGCATGTACACTCGTAGGTAGGAGTTCTGGGGAGGAGAAGGTCAACTGGATTGACCTTTTCTGTTTGTATTGCATGGTCACGGGGAGAGAGGCCAATGTGGCATGTGTGTTGGCCACTTCTTTAGCTAGAGCTAGGCGGGGGGGGGGGGGGGGTGGACGAGCGCGGTTAGATATGGGCCCATATATCTACTGTATGGCAGAGTATTTGGGGGTATTTGATAGGTATCGCCCTGATTTGATGATTTTAGGCCCTTTGACCACACCCATTGATATGAAGGACCTGTGCAGAGCAGGAATTTTAGAGAAAGATGACCCACCAAGGTGGGCAGGGTTTATGGTCGGTCCCCAGGTGATGCCACCACAGGGGAAACCCGCAGCTGAGACAGTTATGGGTTCAGTGCCTACACATAGGCAGAGGCCAGTATTTAGACGTGACTTTCCCCCGAGACAGTACCCACTTAGAGAGCCTATACCCGATCCACTAACGTTAGAGTCCCTATGCCATAGGATGGACGGGTATCATGACCAGTATAGGGATTGGAGGATGCATGATCAGAGAAGACAGGAAGATGCGATGAAGTATCTAATGACCTCACTTCATATCGACATTCCTGAGTTTTATAGAGCACCGAACGAGCATGATGGTGGAAGAGGCCCGGATGAGAAGAGTAGGTGTGGGGAGGGCATGTTTGTGTGGTTTGTTGTACTTTGTCTTGATTATTGAACTTTTGTACTTTGTGAAACTTGTGGTTGGGTTGGTACTGGGTTGGTTGAATTTGACTTATTTTCGTTTTGGATTACTATTCTTTTCAGACTCATGGCTGTTTGTTTGATCGTTTTGTGCTTATTTCATGTGGTTGTTTATTACCTGTGAAGCAACGTGTACAGTGAAGAGCTTATGTGGAAAGACTGGCACCCGACAGTCTTCTTTTAACCAGCTAAGTCCTTTTCAGTTTCCACTTATTTTTATTTTTAGTTTTTCTGTGGGGTTTCCTTTTTCTCTACACTAAGGACAATGTAAAGTTGAAGTGTGGGGATGGGAAACTTGGTTTAGTTTGTTTTAGTAGTAGTTTTTGATTTTTAGTTTTAGTTTACTTAGATTTTTTGAAAAATTTGGAAAATTTTTGTTTTTATTTTATTATTTTTTTTTCTTTACATCTTTAGCTTAGATCTTCCTTGTCCTTGTTTAAGTTGGTTGCAAAAACGTGATGGGAAATGATAGGAGAGTTGGGTTTTGTGGTTCCATTCATAGTTAACTTGTTGGTTTGGGTTTTATGCTTCGGTTATGGGATGTGTAAGTAGGCTCAACTGATTGTATTTGTCCCGTAGGATTGGTAAAATTTCACTTAATTGCATGATTTTCATGGGAAACATCTTGGGAATTTGGAATTAATGAAACTGTTTTCTAGTTATAAAGGAGTCTTTGTATAATAACATATTAGAGTTTTGAAAGTCTTGATTTTTGTTTGGCACATAAGTACTCTTTTTATGAGAATAAATCCGAGTCTTATGGCGCCCCCATTTCACCAAACAAGCTGAGTAAAAAGAAGAATAAAAGAAAGGAAGTTGGACTAAAGGCATATGTGTCACACGCCGGGTTGCAGCCTAGTTGAAACACCACTAAGTTAAATTCAATGGACTGAAAAATAAAAGAAAACTGCTCACGCTTCCATCTGTTTCATTTGTAAAAATCTGATTTGAGAAACTTCTGGTTTGTTTATATGTGAGGATGACTTGAAAGCTAGAATCCAGGATTGATTTGATTTTAAATTTCCTAAATGTGGGTCTAATGAAATGAAATGTAGAACATGAATATAATAGACCATGATTAAGGGACATGAATAATCAGTATGGGTTTAACAGGATAAAAATACTTGCAATATTTTCCAAAGCATTGAATTTTGAATTGACTAGTTTAATTGTGTAGAAACCATTTAATTTGGCTATGATCCCAGATTTTTGCATAAGCCTTTTTCAGGGACGAAAAAGAGCTAAGTGTGGGGATGTGATGTGTTGTGAAACACATCTGTTTTTCTATTTTTTTTTAGTTAGTTTCTGTACAATTTTATTCATTTTTAGAGTCGATTGATGCTGGTTCTTCACATTTCCATGATTTGATGCTTGCAGGTAGTAAACGTGCTATTATGGCACCAACGATCAGGAAAACGAGCTCCCGGGCGGACGAGAACAGACACAACAACAAAGGAGGACAAATTCTGGAATTTAGGTATTGTCGTGTATCGTGACAGTCTTTAGGAACCCTGTCGCGTAGCACGACAGGTGGGAAAGTCTGAAATACCCCTGTTTAATGATTTCGGGTTGACCCGACTAATTTGTCGGGTAGTGGGGGCTATCGCGTAACGCGAAGGGTTTAGTGTTGCCTGTATTTAAAATACTTATAGACACTTTAGTTGAAATCTTTGGAAAGGGTTAAAGAATCTCTAATGTGTTAATAAGTTAAAATTCAAAGATCCCGGTTCCAAAATAAGTTCCATGATCAATCTAAACACATTAGACATGTATAGAGTAAACCCTAGATAGTCATTTCATCATTCGTGACTTATTGTAGCATTCTCCTTATTGAGTCTTAATCCGGTCTTTCTAGATTTTCTTGAATTTAGTTTAATCATTTATTAACAAAACCCCCTTTCAAACAATATTTTTAATTTAAGTAAAATTTGTATGGGTGAGTCCTTGAGTCTAGTTTGCATTTTCTGTAGGAGTCTGTGGGTTCGATATCCGGACTTACTTTTCTGTACTGCCTTTGATAGGTTCACTTGCCTGTTAGTAGTTTAGTTTAAAGAGTTTAGAGTATTACTTAGTGTCTAGGTTAGTTTTGATTTTTATTAGTTTTAATTAAACTACTTTGCACACGTCATTGAGGAAGGAATAAAAACAAGAAGCTCTATGCATGAAGCAAACATCTGTTTGTTTTCTTGCTTTCTATCCCAATAGAACCAAAGAAAGTTATTGAAGCACTGAAAGATAGCAGTTGGGTAGAAGCCATGCAAGAGAAACTCCTTCAATTTGAACGACAGGGAGTTTGGAAGGTTTGCCCTTTACCTAAGGGTAAGTATGTCATTCGAACAAAGTGGGTATTCAGAAACAAGAAGGATAACAAAGGTATTGTCATCAAAAACAAGGCAAGGTTGGTTGTACAAGGGTACATCCAAGAGGAAGGCATTGACTACGATGAAGTTTTTGCTCTAGTTGTAAGGATTGAAGCAATTAAAATATTTCTAGCATTTGCAGCTGCTAAGAACTTCAAAGTTTTTCAAATGGATGTGAAAAGTGCTTTTCTGTATGGAAAGATTGATGAAGAAGTATATGTGTGTCAGCCACCTGGATTTTAGGATCCAAAGTTTCCTGATCATGTCTGTAAGCTTGATAATGTTCTATATGGGCTGCATCAGGCTCCTAGAAAATGGTATGAAACTTTGTCTTCCGTTCTGTTGGCTAACAATTTCAAGAGGGGAACAATTGACAAGACTCTTTTCTTCAAGAAATCTGATCAACATATTATGCTGGTTCAAATTTTTGTTGATGACATTATTTTTGGTTCTACTAATGAATCTTTCTACAAGGATTTTGAATCACTGATGAAGTCCAAATTTGAAATGAGTTCAATGGGAGAACTCACTTTCTTTCTTGGACTACAAGTGAAACAAACTCCTACAGGAATTTTTATTAATCAATCAAAATATGTCAAAGATATTCTTGAAAGATTCAAGTTCACTGATTGCAAAGCTTTAGGTACTCCAATGTTCAAGACAACATTCTTAAGCCCTGATCTTGAGGGGGAGGATATTGATCAACACCAATACAGAGCAATGATAGGCTCTTTGATGTATCTCACAGCAAGCAGGCCTGATATCATGTTTGCAACTTGTTTGTGTGCAAGATTTCAGGCCAATCCCAAGAGTTCACACATGCTCACTGTGAAAAGAATCTTTAGATACCTCAAAGGAACACCAGGTCTAGGATTATGGTATCCTAGAAATGCAGATTTTCAGTTCATGGCCTACAATAATAGTGATTATGGAGGTTGTAACATTAGCAAGAAATCCACATCAGGAGGATGTCAATTTCTTGGATCCAGAATTGTGTCATGGCAATGCAAGAAGCAATCATGTGTTTCTAACTCTACTGCAGAAGCAAATTACATTGCTGCCTCTAGTTGCTGTGCACAAGTCATCTAGATTTAGAATCAATTGAAAGACTATGGATTGGAGCTATTCAATACTCCAATACAAATTGACAACTCAAGTTCAATCTCCATCACCAAAAATCCTGTCATGCATTCCAAGACCAAGCACATTGATATCAGGTATCACTTCATCAGAGATTGTGCAGAAAAGAAACTAATTCATTTAGTCAAAGTTGATACAGAACACAATCTGGCTGATCTCTTCACCAAGGCATTTGATGAAGGAAGATTAAGGTACTTAATAACAACCATTGGAATGATTAACTTTGAATAAATGAATTAGTAGTAAGGAATGAACAATTCTTCGGAAGATAAACACAAAATATCTTCTGATGAGTATTTACTCCTCAGAAGATAGTTTAAGTCTTCGGAAGCATTCTTCCTTCCTTGAGTCGGAAGCATTCACCCTTCAGACGATACTTTCCCTTCTGGAGTATTTCTCTTCCGATACATTAACTTTGCCTTCGGAAGTTCCATCTTCTGATTTTACTCATCAGAAGAAGAAGTCTTCCGAAGTACAATTTTATCTGATGAACTTATCTAAATCTTCAGAAGCTGTATTATACATTCTTGGAATATGCATCGGAAGTAAGTGTCTTCCGAAGAACATTTATTGGTCTCATGAACTCCTTCCAAATGCACCATCTTCGGAAGCACTTTTGTCCTTAGGGAAATGGTGAATATTCCAATATCCCACAGCTGTCTCGGAAGACCTTTTTCTGACACTCCGGATCTCAAAACTTTAATGTGTCTCTATATTAAATGCTGACATCTAAAGGTATAAAAGGTCTCTTGCTCTTTCATTTTCTCTCACCGTTCCATTTCGAATCGATTTGCACTTTTTCTCCCAAATTAAACCTAAATCCTCTACAACCGTCATGGAATCCTTTGTATTTCGACCTGCTCACAACTTAGCAATGGAGCTTTTAGCCGACAACGATGCTGACTTCGCGCCAATCATCTCCTTTCACACAAGGAGCAGGTAGCATTTTGCTCTTACTGTCAAACCTGTGGTGTATGAGTCTCATCACCAACAGTTTTGGCATTCATGTTCTGTTGTTACTCTTCAGAAGAAACATTACTTCCGAAGGATAACTCACTCCTGCTGAAGGCTATACAAGAGAAAATACTCCGAAGACCAACCCAGCTATCAGAAGCTCAACACTTAGAAGATTTACAAGACCAAAGCTTCTGAAGACAAAAGCTTCGGAAGACAAGAGCTTCCGACAACCATTTCAGCAGCTTCAATGTACATAAGACTTCTGAAGACTTACTTCTGACAGATTCCATACACTTGTAGATATAATCAGAGCTGCTTTATCTTCCGAAGACTAATAAAGAAGACATTCTTGTGAAAGTCAGCAGCAAAGAAGATTTGCCAAAAGCACAGAAGATAACAAGAATTAAATGCCTTTTGTAGTGTAGGAATTTATTGTAAAAGTCAATGGAGTCTTTTGTATTAAGTGTAATTAATATGGCTTGGCCTGTCAAGTCCATAACATATACTAGTTTTAGCATTAGTTTGTTTCTAGTATTTTGTCCAGCTTTGTATCCCTACGAGGATACAGCTATAGGTCTTAGTATAAATACGTTCACTTGTTAGTTAGCAAACAACCGGTGCGTGCTTGAGCTAAGTATTGTAATCCAAACAGTTGAATGCAATATACTTTGACCTTGAATTTACTATTGCCTTCGGTACTTTGTTTTTCAAACTGTTTTACAAAAATAAGTTGATAGAATTTCCGCAACTATCAACTTTGTAGAAGATAACTTGTGATAAGTGTTGTGTTGGTTACATAACCCGATCCAACAGGAGTTGATGCAGTTTCTGAAGCTCTAGGTGTGGAATCTGGTTCCGTTGCCCAAGGGAAAACTACCTATCGGAACCAGATGGGTCTTCGAAAACAAGAGAGATGATTCGGGTGTAATCAACAGGAATAAAGCTAGGTTGGTAGTCCAGGGCTTCTACCAACAGGAGGGTATTGACTATGAGGAAGTCTTTGCACCGGTCGCAAGACTTGAAGTTATCCGCACCTTCTTGGCCTACGCTTCCTACTTAAACTTCACAGTTTATCAGATGGATGTGAAGATAACCTTCTGGTATGGAAAGGTCAAGTAAGAGATCTATGTGTGTCAGCCTAGCGGTTTCAGGATTTGCAGTATCCTGATCATGTCTACATGCTAGGCAAATCCCTATGCGGTCTTCATCAGGCACCACGAGCATGGTATGCAACACTTACGGATCATCTGCTTGCAAATGGATATACCCGTGGAGCCATCGATCAGAAACTGTTCGTTCGAAAAGATAAGGATGATTTGATTCTCGTCCAAATCTATGTGGATGGCATTATTTTTGGTTCCACGAGCTCGGTGCTGTGCAAAGAGTTTGAGGCTGTGATTAAGTAGAAGTTTGAGATGAGTGCAACGGGGTAGATGACCTTTTTCTTGGTCTTCAGGTAAATCAGGATCCAAAGGGTGTGCTGATTCATCAGGGCAAGTATGTTACCGATATTCTCACCAAGTTCAACATGTTGGACTCAAAGCCCGCATCCACTCCTATGGCTGCTCGTCTTGTTTTAACTTCAGATTCAGATGGTGAAGATATTGACCATCATCTTTACCAATCCATGATTGGCTCACTGATGTACCTGACCACCAGTAGACCGCACATTATGTTTTATGTATGTCAGTGTGCCATATATCAAGCTAATCCAAAGGCCTCTCAGCTGATAGCTGTCAAGAGGATCTTTCGCTACCTCGTCGGGAAAATTCGTCTTGGTTTGTGGTATCCTAGGAACTCTGAGTTTAGTTTATTTGCTTACTCTGACAGTGATTTTCGTGGTTGCAACTTAGACAGGAAGTCAACCACAGGTGGATGCTAGTACTTAGGAGATCGCCTCATCTCATGGCAATGCAATAAGCAGACAACCGTGTCAACCTCCACTGCCGAAGCTGAGTATGTCCCTGCCTCCGGTTGCTGTTCTCAGTTTATCTGGATGCAACAACAGCTTCTCGATTACGGTTTGAACTTTCTTGACTCTCCTATATATTGTGATTATGAAGCCGCTCCACAGATCGTCAAGAATTCGGTACAACACTCCAAAACTTAACTTATTAACATCCAGATTCACTTTATCCGCGATTGTTTCGAACGGAAGTTGATTCATCTTGAAAAGGTCCACACAGATGATAATCTAGCGGATCTTTTCACAAAACCGTTCGACACATATCGATTCCACCATTTGCTTGCCTCTCTTAAACTAAAGATTTAGGGGGAGAATATTTACAAAAAAAACAAAAAGATTTTCAGTTTTTGAGTCTGTTTACAAAAATACTAAAATATTTTTGGTTTTTGAGTCAGTTTAAGATGACCTACAAGTTTAGGGGAGTTAAATTTAAGAAAACAACAAAAAGATTTTGCCGTTTTTAAAAACTTAAAAAAATACAAAAAAAAAATTTATTTGGACAATCAAGTGAAGTGGTTAATTGGGAAGTGAAATGGTTTCTGAAACTCAGAAATTCACTACCTAAAAATAATTTCTAAAAGAATAACAACTTTAGATAACTATAAATCACTAAGAAGTTTAAACACGTTTTCCTATAAAAAGATTGAACATGATCATTCAAAAATACTGAGCATATATAAATAAGTGAGAAGTATGGAAAATCAGATAACCTGAAGGATGTAACAACTATTTGATTTTTTGTACAAGTCTTTAAGTCAAAACAAGAATGTGTTTCGATAAAGTTGAAATCGTTTAGTGAAAACTCGGGTATTTTCTATGTTTTGTGTAGACAAAGAGGGGGAAATACTTACTGAAGCATCCTCTGTTTTGCATAATTAAAGACTAGCATGTGTGACGTTAAGGCCAATGTGTCTAAAGATCAATAAAATAAAAGATGCCAATGAGCACAAAGATGATAGAACCCCATCTTGTTCTTGATTCTAATATGATAGATATGTTCTTTTCTCTTCTCACCTTAAACTCTGTCAAAACGTTTTAAGTTCATTGAAACACAATCATGTTTTGAAACAAAATATTTCGCAAACTTGATAGGTTGTATGATTAATCTGGTTTAACTTTCTGATTGCCCATAAGCTTCCCAAAAGGATTTTCAGAAAAACCGTTGAAAAATTTTTAATCAAAAGTCTCAGCCTTGAAATATGGATAAACAAGTGGAAATCATTGGTGGGGTATAATTATTTTAAAGGTTGGGTTTCTATATGAAATTATTTTAATGTGGTCCAATTTCTAATATAGATTTGATCCCACAAAAATTGACTCGACTCAACTTTGAACTCATCCAAAGTTCTTGAGTTTATTTTATTTTATTTTATTTTATCAAGTTAGAAAATTATTTAATATATTTGAAATTGGGTATTCGAACTAGTGTATTCGAAATTTCGTACACGATTTAGTGTACTCGTTTTCAAGTACTCGAAGTTGTTCTATAAATACTTCGAACAGCTTCAATTTCGAGTACCATAATCAATTCAGTTCCCGATTTCTCTCTCTAGGTAATTTTTACATCTGGACTTGTTTTCAAAAATCCACTCAGACCACCTTGTAAATCACACATAGACGAACCTAGGTATAGATTTTCATAGGATTTTGACAGTAAAATAAAAGGTTATCGAACAAAATTCATTTTCGAGTACTTTAGTTCGTTAAATGAGGGGATCTTGGTCAGATCACCTCGAAATACTCAAAATTGGAAAACGATCTTTTTATATGTTGGTCGCCTCCCAATTCCGAGCATTTTGAGTACAAATTGGAGTTCTAGGGAGAAAAATTGAAGGAGATAAAGAGGATTTTCGGTTCTCGAAATTTGAATTTCGAGTAAGCCATTTGGAGAACAAAATTTCTTGCACACCTTTTCGAGAACAAGATTTCGTGTACACGTTTTCGAGAACAATATTTCGAGAACCGACCTCTCTTCATGTACTCTTTCCATTTCGAGAACTCCTCAGATTTCGAACACTTCTGTTTTTCGTGAACTCCAATTTAACTTTGACTTTCAAATTTGATTTGACCTTTGACCTCTTTGACTTTTAAGTTTGACTTTTGACTTTGAGTTTTACTTTTGACTTTGACTTATAATTTGTTTAATTTTTAACTAACTTAGCTCGTTTTTGTTTCATATGGCTGCGCTGAGATTTGTGTCAGATCACGACATGTCTGCTTATCTGGATGATCTTCCGGAGAAGCACGCAATGTACAAGAGTATGGTGAACGGATTGATTCTCTCACCTGTCAACTACGCTATTATGGAGCATCCATTTATCATCTCTTTATTTATCCATGACTTCTGCAACTCCGTTACAGAGAGAACCGATGCCAACGGGAACGTCAGTTTGATTGGGTAGATTCAAGGACAACTTGTGATCATAACAGAGCAGATCATCAGGGAATGCCTTTAGTTCGGTGACAAAGACGCAGATCCCATTAAGCTTGATCAAGAGTTGATTCAGAGCACTATATTCAGAATGGGGCACGAGGGTCTTTACCCTCCCACGGAGAAGAAGCTTCTTCATCCGTACTGGAAATATGTTGCTCGCATAGTCACCCAACACCTCTTGGGACGCAAGGGAGGATACAGTGTTCTAAACCAGAATCTTGGTTCCTGTCTGGTGGCGATTGCTTTAGGACTTGAGTTCAACTATTCGAAGATGATTTTCGAAGACACGCATACTAACATCAAAGGGAATCAGAATATCAATCAGAACCGAGGTGGTGCAAACAACGGTAATGCCAACTCCGGTATACAAGAGGTAGCAACACTGATAACTGGATTGGTGAATCAACTGACTCAGGCCAATCAGAATATCAATCAGAACCGGGGTGGTGCAAACCCGCCAACTTGCACCTTTAAACACTTCAACTCCTGTAACCCCCAGAAGTTTACTAGCGCTGAATCAGCCACTGGTTTGCTGCAGTGGTTCGAGAGTACGGAAAACACTTTCATCAACTGTGATTGCCCCGATAACCTGAAAGTTCGCTATGCCACTACTGTTTTCCAAAAGAGAGCACTAACTTGGTGGAATGGGGAGAAGCGAACTAGGGGAGTTGATGCTGCCCTTGCACTGACTTGGACTGAGGTCAAGACTTTGATGACCACTGAATTCTATCCTCCCAGTGAGATGAGGAAACTGGAAACTGAGTTCCGGGAACTCAAGCAAGACAGTAGAGAGAATGTTATCTACAATACTCAGTTTCATGAGTATAGTCTACTGGTGCCTCATATGGTGACACCCTTAGAGAGGGCAATTGAGAAATACATCGGAGGTCTGCGGATGCAAATCCAGGATACAGTCTATGGGAGCAATCCCAAAACATTTGAGGCTGCGATCCGTTTAGCTGCTACGCTCACTGATAATCATGTAAAGGCTGGAACACTCACGAGAAAGGGGACGAAGAAAGCTGAGGTGAAGTCTGCTGTGAAAGAAACAAAATCTGAAGTTAAGACTGAGGCTGCTAGTTCTTCTAAAAGCAGCAACAAGAAGAGAAAGACCAGAAATTTTGTGGTCACTGCTCCTGCTGCTAAGTCTGTGCAGCAATCATCAAACAACTGCACAACAAGGAATTACATTGGGAACACTCCCCAATGTAGTACCTGCAGATATCATCACTTGCCAAACGTGCTTTGTCGCATCTGCAACAACTGTGGCAAATTTGGCCATCTTGCTAATGTCTGTCGGAGTGCACAGCAAGCACAAAGGATGCAATTTGCTCCGCTTGCATTGCCCGCTCCACACGCTCAACCGATACAAGCTGCACCTGTTCGCCAGGTACCTGCACAGGCAAAAGCCTGTTATGAGTGTGGCGAAGTAGGTCACTTCAGAAACCAATGCCCAAAGTTGACCGGAAACAATCAGAGGGTGGCAAGAGGGCGGGCGTTTCAGCTAAATGCTCCAGCTGCTCAAGCCAACCAGGACGTGGTCAACGGTACATTTCTGATCAACAACTCTTATGCATCAGTCTTATTTGATTCTGGTGCCGATAGGAGTTTTGTTTCATATGATTTTGAATGCTTGCTTGGTGGAACACGTACATACTTAGATAAACCGTTTAACGTGGAGGTGGCTGACGGAAACACTATTGATATTGACACTATTATTATTGGATGTACGTTGAACTTAAGTGATCACGTTTTCCCAATTGATCTCATACCTATGCAACTTGGTAGCTTTGATGTTATCATAGGCATGGATTGGTTAGCCACCCACAAAGCGGAGATAGTTTGCCATGAGAAACACATACGTATTCCCTTACCTTTGGGTGAAACTTTAAGAGTTTTTGGAGAAACTTCTAGCAAAGGTCTTAAGCTGATGTCAAGCACTAAAGCACATAAGTACCTTAGGAAGAAATGTATAGCATTCTTTGCTCACATCGTGGAGAAAAAGGAGAAAGGAAAGAAAATTGAAGATGTGTCTGTAATCAGAGATTTCCCAGAAGTATTTCCAGATGATCTACCGGGTCTTCCACTAGAACGCCAAGTAGAGTTTCGAATCGACTTAGTACCTGGTGCGAACACAGTCGCCAAAGCTCCTTACCGACTTGCACCTTCAGAGTTGCAAGAATTGGCGAGTCAGCTGCAAGAGCTTACTGATAAAGGATTCATTCGCCCGAGCCATTCGCCATGGGGTGCACCGGTCCTGTTTGTCAAGAAGAAGGACGGGTCATTCCTAATGTGCATCGACTACCGTGAATTGAACAAACTTACAATCAAGAATCGATATCCACTACCGCGCATCGATGATCTCTTTGATCAGCTTCAAGGCTCGGCATGGTTTTCAAAGATCGATCTTAGGTCTGGGTATCATCAGCTTCGCGTACATGAAGATGATATTCCCAAGACAGCTTTCCGAACAAGATATGGCCATTATGAATTCTTGGTAATGCCCTTCGGCCTTACCAATGCACCTGCGGTTTTCATGGACCTCATGAACCGTGTTTGCAGGCCATACTTGGATAAATTTGTGATTGTATTCATTGATGGTATTCTGATCTACTCAAAGACCAAGGAAGAACACGAGAAACACCTTCAGTTGGTTTTGGAGATTCTGAGAGAAGAGCGACTGTATGCCAAATTCTCTAAATTTGATTTTTGGCTTAAGGAAGTTCAATTCTTGGGGCACATAGTCAACGAATATGGTGTTCACGTGGATCCTGCAAAGATTGATGCAGTGAAGAATTGGAGTACACCGAAAACACCGCCTGAGATTCGATCGTTTCTTGGACTTGCCGGTTACTATCGGCGGTTTATATCGAATTTCTCCAGGATTGCTGTCCCTCTCACTTCTTTGACTCAAAAGAATAAACCTTATGAGTGGGGACCGAAGCAAGAAGAGGCGTTCCAGACTTTGAAGCAGAAACTTTGTGATGCTCCTGTCTTGACACTGCCTGATGGAAATGATGATTTTGTAGTATATTGTGATGCATCCAACCTAGGTCTCGGTTGTGTTCTCATGCAACGGGGAAAGGTTGTGGCTTACGCATCAAGACAGCCGAAAATACACGAGAAGAACTACACTACACACGACTTGGAACTTGGTGCAGTGGTGTTTGCTTTGAAGATATGGAGACATTATCTTTATGGCACTAAGTGTGTAGTCTTTACTGATCACAAAAGTTTGCAACATATTCTCAATCAAAAGGCACTCAATATGAGACAACGGAGATGGGTTGAACTGTTGAATGATTATGACTGTGAAATTTGCTACCATCCTGGTAAAGCGAATGTAGTAGCAGATGCGCTTAGTCGCAAACGTCAAGTTCAGATCCATAGTGTCCGAGTGCACAATAGTCTCCGTAATGATGTTCTCACAGCCCAACAACACTCATTAGCTCAAGATGACTTAAAAAATGAGATGTCTTGCGGGGCCAAAATTTTATTGGAAAATAAGGATGATGGCTTGATGTACTATTTGAATCGGAAGACAACAGTCATCATGCGAGCGTTGGTATGGCACCGTTTGAAGCTCTATATGGCAGGATATGTCGGTCACCTATTTGTTGGACCGAAGTCGACGATTCACAGATTACTGGTCCCGAGATTATTCAGGAAATGACTGACAAGATCCGCCAGATCCACGACAATCTGTTAGCTGCTCGCAGTCGACAGAAGAGCTACGCGGATAAACGAAGGAAACCTTTAGATTTTGAAGTTGGGGATATGGTACTACTTAAGGTGTCGCCTTGGAAGGACGTTGTGCGATTCGGGACAAAGGGGAAGCTTGCTCCACGATATGTTGGCCCTTTTAAGATCCTTGAACGGATCGGGGAAGTTGCCTACAAATTAGAACTTCCTACTGAACTTAGTAACGTGCACCCGACGTTCCACGTGTCCAATTTGAGAAAGTGCTTAACTGATCAGGATCTTCAGGTACCACTCGATGAGAAAGTGCTTATCGCAGTCATATTATTGATGAGTATATATTATTGGTTTGGGAATTATAATATTAAAGTTAATAAATAATGGGAATAAATTACGCGAAGTGAGGTTACGAACATTACTTAAACGCGAATGTTGATTCAGAAATATTAACTTAATAATGTATTCGCGTGAGTGACGATTCACACGAATATAATTATTAAGAATAATATTCAGAAACAATATTCCATAAATTATAAATCAAAATCGAAATACGATACGAGCATCGGATTCGCAAAGGTGACGATCTTTACGAATGCGTACGTGAGTAACGCGTTTCGACGAGATAATAAAATAATATCTAACGATATTAAATTAAGAAATGAAACCAAAAATATTTATTAGGAATCACAACTTAAATTAGATTCGAATAAACTGTTTAATTAAATAAATTATTTAACGAAAAATAAAGCGGAGATAGTTTTTACGAAACAATTTAAATAGAATTATTTTATTAAAATGAAGCATATTCGTTTACACATCATATGTTTTAAATATATTTTATCTAATGAACCGTGTATTTAACGGGAGTTAACGCGATATAAACGAGACCAAACGCACGGGAACATGATAGCCATAAGTGGTGGAAGACTCCACCATCTTCTTCATTCTCTAAAACCCTTTCTCTCACTAAAAACCCTATTTTCGTCACTTTCACAACCTCTATCTTCTCTCTACCATAAATCCTTCATTTCTCAACGAAACTTCAAGATCTTGGAGCCTAAACGACCGGGGAGTCAAGGAGAACGAGGAAGTACAAGAACATCTCACGTTTTATCAGCAAATTGAGGTAAATCTTGATTTTTATTTCTGTTTCTTGCACTAGTAATAAACTGATCGATGCTATTGAGTGTAAACGAATGTTATGGCTGAAAAACTCTAAAGCGATTTAGTAGAAACATGTAGGAATAGGTGGCTGGATCTGCAACAGGTTGTAGAGAAGAAGGTGATGTCGATCGGCTGAAATGCACAGGGCCGTAGGCTGCTAGAGCCGAACCCTTTTCCTCGTCCAGGACCTAGCCGAACCTGGAATCTTTCTGGGTTGGCCGAACCCTTCTGCCAACAGGGAACCCACGAACCTTCCCCTTTATGGCCGAACCTTTGCAGGATAAGCGAACCCTTTGGCCGAACCCTCATGACCACAGGCGAACCAAGGCTGGCCGAACCCTGGCCAGCCGGAGTGTAGATGGAGCCGAACCTTCCTTGTTCCAGCCGAACCCTCACGAACCTTAACATCTAATCTAGCCGAACCCTACACTAAATTCAGCCAAACCTATGTGCTAATATGTTATAGGTTCGCTGCTTTGTGTGGAATAAAAACACAATTATCAAACTAAGGTGTAACGGCTAAAGGGAAGGGTATACCAATATATGAACGATTTGTAGCGAGCTAAAGAATAGGAGTATCTCATGAAGTCATGCATGCATGGAGGTTTAAAAGAAATCCTCACCCTCCTTCCTTAATGGCATAGATTGAAACTTTTGAGGTGTGTTAATATAAATAAGTGATGATAACGATTTAAATATTCATTTTTTAAAACTTAAATTAGGTTGTAATAACTTGAATTGGTGGTGAAAATAAATGATCCTACATGCATGCAACTATGAAGATAATTATATAAGTATATAAGGATAACGTATTCATAACTTTAGTAACTTTGAAACATAATTAAAAGGATCATCATATAGAGGATAATTATCACTAATGAATTTGAATTATCCTTACGAGATGATAGAAAATAGGGTCTTAAGTGTAACATTCTAACTTAGATCGAGTTAACCAAGATAATGAATACTTGAGAGTTTAAAGCTAAGCAAGTTTAATCATTTAATGTCAATGTCATACTTAAACTCATGATCGCGAACATATGATAAACACAGATTATTGAGTTGATCATTGAGTTGTTTTGGATTTTACGTAAGCGAGCGCGCATCCTATTAAAGCACTGAAACCAAGGACTCAGGTGAGTTCTCATACCCTCCCTTTCTTTTAAACTGTTTGTTTTAAATTCGGAGGTGAACATGTATACCCATTTTCAATATTATTTTGATATTACATGATGACACTTGCTTAATTGTATGAAATCCATAGTTATGGATTGTCATATTCCATGAGTTGTTACTATTGACTTCGGTCATTCGTAATGACTGCATGTATTGTCACGAGGAGTTTGCCTCATCCGTGTGTCGTTGTCTTTGACTTTGGTCAACTACAATGATGCATGTATTGTCACGAGGAGTTTGCCTCATCCGTGTGTCTTTGTCTTTGACTTCGGTCAACTACAATGATGCATGTATTGTCACGTGGAGGTTGCCACATCCGTCTATCGTAGTCTTTGACTTTGGTCAACTACAAGGATACATGTATAGTCACTTATAATATTTGAGATGATTGATGATTGAGATTGGTTGAATGGTTATATGATTGACTATCTATGATTATTTATGATTAATTTAGATGTGTGATTATGTGTTTTGGGTTATGTGCTTGGTTATTGTAATGGATTATCTCGCAGGTGTCATATGGACTTCTAAGGAAAACTCTAAACTCTATACCCGTTTTAGAAAACTATTTTAGTAAAACATTTTTAATTATAAAGACTTATGATTACTCACCAACTACTTTGTAGTTGACATTTGATTTTTACATGTTTCAGGTAATGAGGCTAAGTAGGTTGATGAAGGTGGAACTTACACTTTTGGACATCATCATATAGGATCTTGGACTTAGCTAATTAACTAAAATTCTGGCGATTAGAGTTTAGTTAGTTTAGCTAATTCTTTTGTGTAATTGATGTATTTGATTCATGATGAACATGATTTTTGTCTAATTATGTTGGTTGATTGAATGATATATGACGATTTGAATTAGATGCCCACGAGCTTTTGAACAATCTACACATCCCTCGTGGCATCCCGACGTTTCCGCCATCGGTCGGGGTGTTACAGATTGGTATCAGAGACCGGGTTATAGGGAATTAGGTTACTAGAAATGGTTGACCTAGTCTATAACCGTAGGATACCCTAGTATGAATAAATTCATACACTAGTTAGTATATTCAGGATTTCATGCTTATGTGTTTATTACATGTCAACTGAACTCTTGTTATACATAGGAATTATATATACTGCTTATTTGCTTACTTCTGCCCTAATGACTCGATAAGGACATACTCGTGGGGTATTGTAAAGGTGGTGGGACGGTGGTTTGGGCGGTTGCGACCTACCCTTATCATATGCCCTATATATATACCATTTACAGTACATCAGGTGGATGTCAGTATTGAGGAATAAGGGAACTACCCGTTTGGGACACTTATCTGTTTAAGAACTTAACTGCTTAGAAGATTATCTGCTTTAGGAATTATCTGCTAGATCTATTGATCTCCAGACAAGGACACACTCGTGGTACACTACAAAGGTGGTGGGACGGTATAAGGGAGGTTGTGATCTACCCTTGCATATGCCTTATACATATACCATTTGTAGTATATCGGGGGTCTGTCAGTGTCAGGAACTTAGGATATTATTAGGACACTACTAGGAATTGTGTAAGGTTATGATTGATGGATTGTTAATGGTATGTTGGTTAAGGTTGGTTTGGATTGACACTTTGGATGATCACATTTTATGAACATTTACAAACTCATTTATAAACACACTCATTGGACACGTGGGGTGCATAGGATCAATGAACGACGCGAACACTTAGTGATTGAATTGTAGAATTGAATGGTGATATAGACACTTGAAGAATATATAAACGCATAGTGATGATACTAACACATAGTGATGGTATGGACACTTGGTGAAAATAAATTTTAGGGAAGATATGAACACTTAGTGACAATAAGAGCACTCAGTGATGATATGAACCCTTAATGATGATTATGGACATTGAGATTTGGTATGGAATTTAGTGAAACTCAGACAATAGGGGAACTTTAATGTCAGGTGAACTTAGACATTAGGTGAACTTAGAAATAGGCAAACCTATATGTCAGGTGAACTTAGACATTAGGCGAACTTAATTGTCTAATGGGACTAAAGACCACTTCACTCAAAATTATCCTATCTAGGATAAGGTTTGTGAAGTGAGAATATGGTGAAATACATGATACACCCTAGACACTAACAAGGGCATAATCGTGGTGCAATGGAACGGTGGTGGGACGGTGTAGGGGAGATTGCGATCTACCTCTGCATATGCCCTATATATAAGCTTGTTGCATTGCATCGGGAGGTTGTCAGTGTTGGTATAGGGGGGGAATGTATAAGACCTAGGAATAGTTAGCTAACAGTAGTTATGACCAACTAGGACAATTAGTAAAATATTAGGAAATTTATAAATGCTATGAGCTTAAGAACAGATAGGAGAAAAATATAGTTCCTATATGTAATCCTAACTGTTTAAATGAGCTCAATTGACCATTGTTTGTATGACTTACGTTGTAAACGGTAGTAACATGTTTCTAATTTCTCAGAAACATGCCGCCGCGCCGTCACAACGATGATGACTCGAACAGTGGGGATGCTAACAACGGTAATGCCAACTCCGGCATACAAGAGTTAGCAACACTGATAACTGGATTGGTGAATCAACTGACTCAGGCCAATCAGAACCGAGGTGGTGCAAACCCGCCAACTTGCACCTTTAAACACTTCAACTCCTGTAACCCCCAGAAGTTTACTGGCGCTGAATCAGCCACTAGATTGCTGCAGTGGTTCGAGAGTATGGAGAACACTTTCATCAACTGTGATTGCCCCGATAACCTGAAAGTTCGCTATGCCAATAGTGTTTTCCAAAAGAGAGCACTAACTTGGTGGAATGGGGAGAAGCGAACTAGGGGAGTTGATGCTGCCCTTGCACTGACTTGGACTGAGGTCAAGACTTTGATGACCACTGAATTCTGTCCTCGCAGGGAGATGAGGAAACTGGAACTGAGTTCTGGGAACTCAAGCAAGACAGTGGAGAGAATGTTATCTACAATACTCAGTTTCATGAGTATAGTCTACTGGTGCCTCATATGGTGACACCCTTAGAGAGGGCATTTGAGAAATACATCGGAGGTCTGCCGATGCAAATCCAGGATACAGTCTATGGGAGCAATCCCAAAACACTTGAGGCAGCGATCCGTTTAGCTGCTAAGCTCACTGATAATCATGTAAAGGCTGGAACACTCACGAGAAAGGGGACGAAGAAAGCTGAGGTGAAGTCTGCTGTGAAAGAAACAAAATCTGAAGTTAAGACTGAGGCTGCTAGTTCTTCTAAAAGCAGCAACAAGAAGAGAAAGACCAGAAATTTTGTGGTCACTGCTCCTGCTGCTAAGTCTGTGCAACAATCATCAAACAACTCCACCGCAAGGAATTACATTGGGAACACTCCCCAATGTAGTACCTGCAGATATCATCACTTGCCAAACGCGCCTTGTCGCATCTGCAACAACTGTGGCAAATTTGTCCATCTTGCTAATGTCTGTCGGAGTGCACAGCAAGCACAAAGGATGCAATTTGCTCCGCTTGCATTGCCCGCTCCACAGGCTCAACCGATACAAGCTGCACCTGTTCGCCAGGTACCTGCACAGGCAAGAGCCTATTATGAGTGTGGCGAAGTAGGTCACTTCAGAAACCAATGCCCAAAGTTGACCGGAAACAATCAGAGGGTGGCAAGAGGGCAGGCGTTTCAGCTAAATGCTCCAGCTGCTCAAGCCAACCAGGACGTGGTCAACGGTACATTTCTGATCAACAACTCTTATGCATCTGTCTTATTTTATTCTAGTGCCGATAGGAGTTTTGTTTCATATGATTTTGAATGCTTGCTTGGTAGAACACGTACATACTTAGATAAACCGTTTAACGTGGAGGTGGCTGACGGAAACACTATTGATATTGACAATATTATTAGTGGATGTACGTTGAACTTAAGTGATCACGTTTTCCCAATTGATCTCATACCTATGCAACTTGGTAGCTTTGATGTTATCATAGGCATGGATTGGTTAGCCACCCACAAAGCGGAGATAGTTTGCCATGAGAAATACATACGTATTCCCTCACCTTAGGGTGAAACTTTAAGAGTTTTTGGAGAAACTTCTAGCAAAGGTCTTAAGCTGATGTCATGCACTAAAGCACATAAGTACCTTAGGAAGAAATGTATAGCATTCTTAGCTCACATCGTGGAGAAAAAAGGAGAAAGGAAAGAAAATTGAATATGTGCCTGTAATCAGAGATTTCCCAGAAGTATTTCCAGATGATCTACCGGGTCTACCACCAGAACGCCAAGTAGAGTTTCGAATCGACTTAGTTCCTGGTGCGAACCCAGTCGCCAAAGCACCTTACCGACTTGCACCTTCAGAGTTGCAAGAATTGGCGAGTCAGCTGCAAGAGCTTACTGATAAAGGATTCATTCGCCCGAGCCATTCGCCATGGGGTGAACCGGTCCTGTTTGTCAAGAAGAAGGACGGGTCATTCCGAAGGTGCATCGACTACCGTGAATTGAACAAACTTACAATCAAGAATCGATATCCACTGCCACGCATCGATGATCTCTTTGATCAGCTTCAAGGCTCGGCATGGTTTTCAAAGATCGATCTTAGGTCTGGGTATCATCAGCTTCGTGTACATGAAGATGATATTCCCAAGACAGCTTTCCGAACAAGATATGGCCATTATGAATTCTTGGTAATGCCCGTCGGCCTTACCAATGCACCTGCGGTTTTCATGGACCTCATGAACCGTGTTTGCAGGCCATACTTGGATAAATTTGTGATTGTATTCATTGATGATATTCTGATCTACTCAAAGACCAAGGAAGAACACGAGAAACACCTTCAGTTGGTTTTGGAGATTCTGAGAGAAGAGCGACTGTATGCCAAATTCTCTAAATGTGAATTTTGGCTTAAGGAAGTTCAATTCTTGGGGCACATAGTCAACGAATATGGTGTTCACGTGGATCCTGCAAAGATTGATGCGGTGAAGAATTGGAGTACACCGAAAACACCGGCGGAGATTCGATCGTTTCTTGGACTTGCCGGTTACTATCGGCGGTTTATATCGAATTTCTCCAGGATTGCTGTCCCTCTCACTTCTTTGAGTCAAAAGAATAAACCTTATGAGTGGGGACCGAAGCAAGAAGAGGCGTTCCAGACTTTGAAGCAGAAACTTTGTGATGCTCCTGTCTTGACACTGCCTAATGGAAATGATGATTTTGTAGTATATTGTGATGCATCCAACCTAGGTCTCGGTTGTGTTCTCATGCAACGGGGAAAGGTTGTGGCTTACGCATCAAGACAGCTGAAAATACACGAGAAGAACTACACTACACACGACTTGGAACTTGGTGCAGTCGTGTTTGCTTTGAAGATATGGAGACATTATCTTTATGGCACTAAGTGTGTAGTCTTTACTGATCACAAAAGTTTGCAACATATTCTCAATCAAAAGGAACTCAATATGAGACAACGGAGATGGGTTGAACTGTTGAATGATTATGACTGTAAAATTCGCTACCATCCTGGTAAAGCGAATGTAGTAGCAGATGCGCTTAGTCGCAAAAGTCAAGTTCAGATCCATAGTGTCCGAGTGCACAATAGTCTCCGTAATGATGTTCTCACAGCCCAACAACACTCATTAGCTCAAGATAACTTGAAAAATGAGATGTCTTGCGGGGCCGAAATTTTATTGGAAAATAAGGATGATGGCTTGATGTACTATTTGAATCGGTTATGGATACCGAACAGGGGTGATCTCAGAATGGTGATTATGGATGAAGATCATAAGTCTCATTGTTCAATCCATCCAGGTTCTGACAAGATGTATCAAGACCTTAGGGGCTTGTATTGGTGGCCTGGAATGAAGAAGGATATTGCTGAATACGTGTCAAAGTGCCTTAACTATGCTAAAGTCAAGGCAGAACACCAGCGACCTTCAGGATTGTTAATACAACCTGAAATACCGATGTGGAAGTGGGAGAATATCTCCATGGATTTCGTTACTAAACTCCCACGAACTGCAAACGGTAAAGATAGCATTTGGGTGATTATTGATAGATTGACCAAGTCGGCTCATTTCTTACCGATACGCGAAACTTACCCTGTGCGGAAGTTAGCTCGTATCTACATTGACGAGATCATTAGCCGACATGGTATTCCCTTAAGCATAATATCGGATCATGATGCTCGTTTCACGGCACGATTTTGGGAATCACTTCACGAAGCTTTTGGAACAAGACTGGATCTTAGCACCGCTTATCATCCTCAAACAGATGGTCAAACGGAGCGAACGATTCAAACATTGGAAGACATGTTGAGAGCGTGCATCATCAATTTCGGTGGCAATTGGGATAGCCATTTACCATTGGTTGAGTTCTCGTATAACAACAGTCATCATGCGAGCATTGGCATGACACCGTTTGAAGCTCTATATGGCAGGAAATGTCGGTCACCTATTTGTTGGACCGAAGTCGGTGATTCGCAGATTACTGGTCCCGAGATTATTCAGGAAACGACTGACAAGATCCGCCAGATCCACGACAATCTGTTAGCTGCTCGCAGTCGACAGAAGAGCTACGCGGATAAACGAAGGAAACCTTTAGAGTTTGAAGTTGGGGATATGGTACTACTTAAGGTGTCGCCTTGGAAGGGCGTTGTGCGATTCGGGACAAAGGGGAAGCTTGCTCCACGATATGTTGGCCCTTTTAAGATCCTAGAACGGATCGGGGAAGTTGCCTACAAATTAGAACTTCCTACTGAACTTAGTAACGTGCACCCGACGTTTCACGTGTCCAATTTGAGAAAGTGCTTAGCTGATCAGGATCTTCAGGTACCACTCGATGACATTCGCATCGATGATACCATGCATTTTGTTGAAAAACTAGCGGAGATAATGGATGGTGAGGTTAAAAAGCTCAAGCGCAGCAGAATTCCAATTGTCAAAGTACGTTGGGAATCGAAGAGGGGTCCAGAGTTCACATGGGAGCGAGAAGATCAGATGAAGCTTAAGTACCCACATTTATTTACTACGGTCACTCTAAATTGAATTTCGGGACGAAATTCCTTTAACTAGGGGAGACTGTAACATCACTGTACTTTAGGTTTTCCGTACATCCGTACGATTGTACTGTTACGACCTGAGATTTTGTAATTATTAATATTGACACATTATTTGATGATTATCATTGTTCCTGGTATACATGTTCATAACATATTATACGCGTAAACCATGGGAAGTTTAGTTGTAACTCAACTAAACAGAACCAGAGAGTTTATCGCAGTCATATTATTGATGAGTATATATTATTGGTTAGGGAATTATAATATTAAAGTTAATAAATAATGGGAATAAATTACGCGAAGTGAGGTTACGAACATTACTTAAACGCGAATGTTGATTCAGAAATATTAACTTAATAATGTATTCGCGTGAGTGACGATTCACACGAATATAATTATTAAGAAAAATATTCAGAAACAATATTCCATAAATTATAAATCAAAATCGAAATACGATACGAGCATCGGATTCGCAAAGGTGACGATCTTTACGAATACGTACGTGAGTAACGCGTTTCGACGAGATAATTAAATAATATCTAACGATATTAAATTAAGAAATGAAACCAAAATATTTATTAGGAATCACAACTTAAATTAGATTCGAATTAACTGTTTAATTAAATAAATTATTTAACGAAAAATAAAGCGGAGATAGTTTTTACGAATCAATTTAAATAAAATTATTTTATTAAAATGAAGCATATTCGTTTAAACATCATATGTTTTAAATATATTTTATTTAATGAACCGTGTATTTAACGGGAGTTAACGCGATATAAACGAGACCAAACGCATGGGAACGGGATAGCCATAAGTGGTGGAAGACTCCACCATCTTCTTCATTCTCTCAAACCCTTTCTCTCACTAAAAACCCTATTTTCGTCACTTTCACAACCTCTATCTTCTCTCTACCATAAATCCTTCATTTCTCAACGAAACTTCAAGATCTTGGAGCCTAAACGACCGGGGAGTCAAGGAGAACGAGGAAGTACAAGAACATCTCACGTTTCATCAGCGAATTGAGGTAAATCTTAATTTTTATTTCTGTTTCTTGCACTACTAATAAACCGATCGATGCTATTGAGTGTAAACGAATGTTATGGCTGAAAAACACTAAAACGATTTAGTAGAAACAAGTAGGAATAGGTGGCTGGATCTGTAACAGGTTGTAGAGAAGAAGGTGATGTCGATCGGCTGAAATGCACAGGGTCGTAGGCTGCTAGAGCCGAACCCTTTTCCTCGTCCAGGACCTAGCCGAACCTGGAATCTTTCTGGGTTGGCCAAACCCTTCTGCCAACAGGGAACCCACAAACCTTCCCCTTTATGGCCAAACCTTTGCAGGATAAGCGAACCCTTTGGCCGAACCCTCATGACCACAGGTGAACCAAGGCTGGCCGAACCCTGGCCAGCCGAAGAGTTGATCAAGCCGAACCTTCCTTGTTCCAGCCAAACCCTCACGAACCTTAACATCTAATCTAGCCGAACCCTACACTAAATTCAGCCGAACCTATGTGCTAATATGTTATAGGTTCGCTGCTTTATGTGGAATAAAAACACAATTATCAAACTAAGGTGTAACGGCTAAAGGGAAGGGTATACCAATATATGAACGATTCGTAGCGAGCTAAAGAATAGGAGTATGTCATGAAGTCATGCATGCATGGAGGTTTAAAGGAAATCCTCACCCTCCTTCCTTAATGGCATAGATTGAAACTATTGAGGTGTGTTAATATAAATAAGCGATGATAACGATTTAAATATTCATTTTTCAAAACTTAAATTAGGTTGTAATAACTTGAATTGGTGGTGAAAATAAATGATCCTACATGCATGCAACTATGAAGATAATTATATAAGTATACAAGGATAACATATTCATGACTTTAGTAACTTTGAAACATAATTAAAAAGATCATCATATAGAGGACAATTATCACTATTGAATTTGAATTATCCTTACGAGATGATAGAAAATAGAGTCTTAAGTGTAACATTCTAACTTAGATCGAGTTAACTAAGATAATGAATACTTGAGAGTTCAAAGCTAAGCAAGTTTAATCATTTAATGTCAATGTCATACTTAAACTCATGATCGTGAACATATGATAAACACAGATTATTGAGTTGATCATTGAGTTGTTTTGGATTTTACGTAAGCGAGAGCGCATCCTATTAAAGCACTGAAACCAAGGACTCAGGTGAGTTCTCATACCCTCCCTTTCTTTTAAACTGTTTGTTTTAAATTCGGAGGTGAAACATGTATACCCATTTTCAATATTATTTTGATATTACATGATGACACTTGCTTAATTGTATGAAATCCATAGTTATGGATTGTCATATTCCATGAGTTGATACTATTAACTTCGGTCATTCGTAATGACTGCATGTATTGTCACGAGGAGTTTGCCTCATCCGTGTGTCGTTGTCTTTGACTTCGGTCAACTACAATGATGCATGTATTGTCACGAGGAGTTTGCCTCATCCGTGTGTCTTTGTCTTTGACTTCGGTCAACTACAATGATGCATGTATTGTCACGTGGAGGTTGCCACATCCGTCTATCGTAGTCTTTGACTTTGGTCAACTACAAGGATACATGTATAGTCACTTATAATATTTGAGATGATTGATGATTGAGATTGGTTGAATGGTTATATGATTGACTATCTATGATTATTTATGATTAATTTAGATGTGTGATTATGTGTTTTGGGTTATGTGCTTGGTTATTGTAATGGATTATCTCGCAGATGTCATATGGACTTCTAAGGAAAACTCTAAACTCTATACCCGTTTTAGAAAACTATTTTAGTAAAACATTTTTAATTATAAAGACTTATGATTACTCACCAACTACTTTGTAGTTGACATTTGATTTTTACATGTTTCAGGTAATGAGGCTAAGTAGGTTGATGAAGGTGGAACTTACATATTTGGACATCATCATATAGGATCTTGGACTTAGCTAATTAACTAAAATTCTGGCGATTAGAGTTTAGTTAATTTAGCTAATTCTTTTGTGTAATTGATGTATTTGATTCATGATGAACATGATTTTTGTGTAATTATTTTGGTTGATTGAATGATATATGATGATTTGAATTAGATGCCCACGAGCTTTTGAACAATCTACACATCCCTCGTGGCATCCCGACGTTTCCGCCATCGATCGGGGTGTTACATGTCAGCCCAGCGGTTTCAGGATTTGAAATATCCTGATCATGTCTACAAGCTAGACAAATCCCTATACGGTCTTCATCAGGCACCACGAGCATGGTATGCAACACTTACGGATCATCTGCTTGCAAATGGATATACCCGTGGAGCCATCGATCAGACACTGTTCGTTCGAAAAGATAAGGATGATTTGATTCTCGTCCAAATCTATGTGGATGGCATTATTTTTGGTTCCACGAGCTCGGTGCTGTGCAAAGAGTTTGAGGCTGTGATTAAGTAGAAGTTTGAGATGAGTGCAACGGCGTAGATGACCTTTTTCTTGGTCTTCAGGTAAATTAGGATCCAAAGGGTGTGCTGATTCATCAGGGCAAATATGTTACCGATATTCTCACCAAGTTCAACATGTTGGACTCAAAGCCCGCATCCACTCCTATGGCTGCTTGTCTTGTCTTAACTTCGGATTCAGATGGTGAAGATATTGACCATCATCTTTACCAATCCATGATTGGCTCACTGATGTACCTGACCGTCAGTAGACCCGACATTATGTTTTATGTATGTCAGTGTGCCATATATCAAGCTAATCCAAAGGCCTCTCAGCTGATAGCTGTCAAGAGGATCTTTCGCTACCTCGTCGGGAAAATTCGTCTTGGTTTGTGGTATCCTAAGAACTCTGAGTTTAGTTTTGTCACACCCCCAATTTCAACTAACGGAATCATACCGTTTGGGAACGTGACAAACCAGGATCTCAGATCATTAGACATAGCGAAGACCTCTATATGAATTTCAAAAACATACGTTGGTCTTTAAAACAAACATAATAACCAGAGTTTACAAAAAGTGCGGAAGCGTTTAAAAACCATAAACAGTTGTAAATCAAACATTACAATTCAAAGTACTAAAATATTCAGCTTTAAATAATCAAAGTGAAAGAAATGCATGAGACTCTATCTTCCTAGTCCATGCCAGCTGTTACGCGCGCCTTAGCGTCCTGAGAAAACATGCAAATCAAGTCAACACAAAGGTTGGTGCATAACACAGGTTTTAAGTAATCATAGAGTTCAAAACATCAGTTTGAATAACAAGTTTGTAGATAACATAATCACAATTGCACAGTCATGATAGCTAGTCATATAACTATTTACATACGTGTTCGACACCGAAGCTGACTAGTTGCCATGCTATAGCATGTTTTCGCCTTGCCACTATTGTCTATCACAACAATAGTAAATGTGTGTTTGGTCAGTCAAACACCTGCGTAGATCCCATCTACCAGGTGGGGTTTGTCAAACCTAATAGATCTATTTCCAACTACCACGCTTTGCATTACAGCAAACTAAACGGTTCGAGGTGTGTAAGGACTTTCAAGTTGATATGTTTTCACATAATGTAAACAGATAACTCATGCAAGTGTTATGTATCTAAAAATCAGTTTGTTGCACATGTTTTCTCCCCCAAAACAGTTTAAAATAAGAAAGGGGCCGTGTACGCACCTTTGTTTTTAGCAGAATGATCAAGTATGTGTGAACTCGCGTAGAAATCCTCTACGAAGAATCTGTGATTTAAACAATAACCTATTGTTATTCGAATAATCGTTTTGTGCTTGAAATCACATACGTGTCAACACACGTATGTTAAAGTGTGAGAATTTGGCATACGGAATTACACGTGCTTTTGAAATCGTTTAAATAAAATCACATTTGATTTTATTTAATTAAACGTAATTATACGCGATTTCGTGTTCGGATTAAAATATGGATTTTATCCTTCTAACACGTTCGTATTCTAGTTACGGTTCCAACGCAACTTGAACGAACTTAATCGGAGTTCGTATAAGAAAGTTATGTTAAAAATGCCAAAAATGAATTAAAAACTCAAAAATGGCTTGAACCGGGATCGAACCCGCGACTACCAACTCAACACTCACACATACTACCATCTGATCCATCCCATCTTTTGTTAACACAACCAATTCAAAATTGTTTTAAGCATTACTAGCCCAGTTTCCCTTAGAAGACTATAGCCGAAGCAAATCATACCCGATTGATCGTGAATTCGAAACCAGATAATTCTAACACCATAGGGCTTATGTTACTAGGATTCAATCGAGTCTATTCCTAACTTTAATTCGACAACTAAGCATCATAACTCAATGAATCTGGTCTTAACATGTTCGAAATTTGAGTTCTCAAACCCGAACCCTAATCCGTTCGATTAACTGATATTAATCTGCAATTTCATAGGGTTTTTAATGACACCATGATTTCGAAACTATCTGTGCTCATTAATTTCATTTTCAGATTCGATTGAAATGAAATCCCCAATTCTTTTAACTCTAAGAACCCTAATTGTCGAACTCACAATATCTGATACTAGAACTTCAAATTAATACATGGTTAAGGTTGATCGGAACTATCTGAGACTAACCATAACAATCAATTTGATTTTCCAGTTCGATTGTTATGAAATCCCCAAACCGTTTTCCCCTCAAGAACCCTAGAATCGAATACCAACAATTCGTATTTGTTTGATTAAATTGACTTAGGCATTTCATTCTATAGAACATCACGAAACTACCAGTATAATTTAATTTTATTCTAGATCACTTTTGCTACGAATCCCCCAAAACAACTTTATTACGAGCCCTAATTACTTGAACCCTACCAATTCGATGTTAGCCGCTGAAATTGATTTAGGATAACCTTTAGTCGGCATGTTTAGAAAGTGTAGGAATAGATTCTTACCCCGATTGACTTCGAATTGTAGTAGTTCTACCTATGGCTCACGTTCGGTTGACTCGCGATCTACTGCTCCAATCCCGTAGCTTCTGTGTGAAATTGTGATGTGCAATAGTTTCTAATGATGCCGAATAGTTATCAGAAACCTTCAATTGCATGAACTATGATCGATTTATATAGATTGCTTGTGATTTGAAACGGTTTCGACCTTAGAGATAACCTCATCATTAATTTGAACGTTATTGGGTCCTATAACGCCTGATTGATGTTAATAATCATCAGTACACATAATTGGGAGGTTTAATCTAATAAATTTTAACCGTTACATGAAGAATTCGAATTTATTTTGATCATCACAATCGTATTTTGACTTCTAAAGTCAAAATTGGGCTTTTAACTCAATTACAAGTTTAAACTTTGTAATTATATTGTATTGAGACTGATTCCTACAATTTCTAATCCCTTAGGTTCTATTTAGATCAATTGCACAATAATTCGGTTAATAAAATTGAGCCAAAAGTCTTGAATTTTCACTAATTGAGTCCTTTAACTCCTTGTTGGGCTAATTTATCTCAATTGGGCTTCATTTGAGCTTATTGGGCCTATCTTACCTTAATGGGCCTTCCTAAATCTCATTGGGCCTCCCTGGGCCTTCCCTGGGCTTACTTGGTTTACATTGGGCCTCACTTGAATTTATTGGGCCTTATTGAGCTTTTCTTGGCTTTGTGGGCCTACATTGGCTATGTTGGGCCTCCATTAACCTTATTGGGCCTTCATTGGCCTTGTTGGGCCTTCATTGGCCTTGTTGGGCCTTCATTGGCCTTGTTGGGCCTGTTGGACCTTCATTGGTCTTATTGGGCCTTAATTGGCCTTGTTGGGCCTGTGATAGCACCAACTCCCGTTAACAAGGTTAGTGTGAAAAGTCGGATTGTCACATCATCCCCTTGTTGAAGGAATTTTCGTCCCGAAAATTAGTTAGTGTTAGGAGTAGTTAGGAAACTACTTACGAGTTTAAATCGTACGTGTTAGTGTGATTTGATCATTCTGTGTGCTTGTGTGTACTCACACACAAAGTCTAATGCTTGTAACATCACAACTCAATTGTGATCTTTCAATGTAACTGTTTTGCGTGTACACTAGTTAGTTCACCTAACTGTGACTGTTTGTGTTTGATCATACTGTGTTGTGTAACCTCACACATAGTGAGTGTCTGAAACTGTTTGTACTATGCAACCCCGCACATAGCAAAGTGTATGTAACCAATGTACTATGCAACCCCGCACATAGCAAAATGTATGTAACCAATCGTGTATGTACTACCATAACATGTAACATATGAAATGTAGCACATAAAACATATAAAATGTAATGTAGCACAAATATTTGTAACAAAATCAATTGAATAAATAAAACGTGCTTACAGTTTGAAATTTGCAGTGTTGATGTGTGAAAGCATCACGTCATCCCCTTGTTGAAGGAAATTTCGTCCCGAAATTTAACGTGCGCTCTCAGTGTTAGCAGTAGCTGTCTTGAATAGATGAGGATATTTCTTCATCATTTGATCTTCCCGTTCCCATGTGAATTCAGGACCCCGTCTTGAATTCCATCGGACTTTGACTATTGGAATCTTGCTTTGCTTCAGTTGTTTGACCTCTCGGTCCATGATCTCTGCTGGTTCTTCAATGAATCGCAGTTGTTCATCTACTTGTATTTCTTCCAACGGTACAATCAATGTCTCATCAGAAAGACATTTCTTTAAGTTCGACACATGAAACACATCATGAACTCCACTGAGTTCATCCGGTAGTTTGAGTTGGTACGCAACCGGACCAATTCTTTTCAGGATCTCAAAAGGTCCTACGTAACGTGGACTAAGCTTGCCGCGCTTGCCGAATCGTATCACACCTTTCCAAGGTGATACCTTTAGAAGAACTCGGTCTCCTACTTGAAATTCCAACGGCTTACGACGTTTGTCTGCATAACTCTTCTGTCGATCCCGAGCCGCTGCCATACGATTCCGGATTTGAACTATCTTCTCTGTTGTCTCGTGCACCAGTTCAGGACCTGTTAACTGACTGTCACCAATTTCAGCCCAGCAAACTGGTGAACGACATTTGCGACCATACAAAGCTTCAAACGGTGCTGCTTGAATACTCGTATGATAACTGTTGTTGTAAGAGAATTCCACCAACGGTAAATGATTCTCCCAGCTATCACCAAAGTCAATTACACAAGCTCGTAACATATCCTCGAGCGTTTGAATCGTTCGTTCACTTTGACCATCGGTCTGTGGGTGATAAGCGGTACTCATATCCAAGCGAGTCCCCAATGACTTATGAAGAGATTTCCAAAAATTAGAAGTAAACCGGGCATCCCGATCTGATATGATAGAGATCGGCACGCCATGTCGTGCTACTACTTCCTTAATGTAAATACGAGTCAACTTCTCCATCTTGTCAGTTTCTTTGATTGCTAAGAAATGTGCAGATTTCGTTAAACGATCGACAATTACCCATATCGTATCACAACCGCTCGGTGTACGGGGTAACTTAGTGATGAAATCCATTGAAATCTGTTCCCATTTCCACATTGGTATCTCTGGTTGTTGCAGTAAACCAGATGGCTTCTGATATTCGACTTTGACTTTCGAACAAGTCAAACATTTGCTAACGTACTTAGCAATATCAGCTTTCATGTGAGGCCACCAATACAGTGCCTTCAAATCATGGTACATCTTGTCTGATCCCGGATGGACTGAATATCTAGACTTGTGTGCTTCGTCCATCACGAGTTCCCTTAAACCTCCATACAAAGGTATCCACATTCGGTCAATGAAATAACGAATTCCATCAGGTTTAACATTCAATTGTTCTTCCATTCCTCTTAAAGATTCCGGTACTAAGTTTTCCGTTTTCAAAGCCTCAATCTGAGCACTATGTACCTTGTCAGGTAAGTCAGTATGTATTGTCATCATAAGTGCACGAACCCGTCTTGTTCCCGTTGTATCTTTTCTGCTCAAAGCATCGGCTACGACATTAGCCTTTCCCGGGTGATACTTAATTGCACACTCGTAATCGTTCAACAACTCGACCCATCGTCGTTGTCTCATATTGAGCTCCTTCTGATCAAAGATATGTTGCAAACTCTTATGATCAGTATAAATAGTACACTTAGTTCCATACAAGTAATGCCTCCAAATCTTCAAAGCAAAAACCACTGCTCCTAACTCCAAGTCATGAGTAGTGTAATTCTTTTCATGTGTTCGTAGTTGTCTGGAAGCATAAGCGATCACTTTATCCCGTTGCATCAACACACATCCCAAACCCTGTCCAGATGCGTCACAATACACCGCAAAGTCTTCCGTTCCTTCCGGTAAGGACAGAATCGGTGCGCTGCAAAGCTTCTGTTTCAATAACTGGAATGCAGCTTCTTGTTTATCCGTCCAGTTATATTTTGTTCCTTTGTGCGTCAGAGCTGTAAGTGGTTGAGCGATCTTTGAGAAACCTTCAATGAATCGTCGATAATAACCCGCCAAACCAAGGAATTGTCGTACCTCGGTAGGGGTCTTTGGCGCTTCCCAATTCTTAATCGCTTCAATCTTCGCTGGATCAACATGTATACCCTTTTCATTAACAATATGCCCCAAAAACTGTACTTCTCGCATCTAGAAATCACATTTCGAGAACTTAGCGTACAGTTGTTCCTGTTTCAATAACTCTAGTAGTAATCGAAGATGTTCAGCATGTTCCTCCTCAGACTTTGAATAAATGAGAATGTCATCAATGAAAACAATGACAAACTTATCAAGATAAGGTTTACAAACACGATTCATGAGATCCATGAATACAGCTGGAGCGTTTGTCAACCCAAATGGCATGACCAAGAACTCATAATGGCCATATCTTGTCCTGAATGCTGTCTTCGGAATATCCTCCTCCTGAACTCTTAGTTGATGATAACCCGACCTGAGATCAATCTTCGAGTAATAACTCGAACCTTGCAACTGATCGAACAGATCGTCAATCCTGGGTAACGGATACCGGTTCTTGATAGTAACCTTGTTCAATTCCCGGTAATCGATACACATTCGGAAAGTTCCGTCCTTCTTCTTTACAAACAATACTGGAGCTCCCCACGGTGAAAAACTAGGTCGTATGAAACCCTTATCCAACAATTCTTGCAATTGTGTGGATAACTCTTGCATCTCAGACGGTGCAAGTCGATAAGGCGCCCTACCTATCGGTGCTGCTTCTGGTGTAAGGTCGATTCGGAATTCCACCTGTCTCACAGGCGGTAATCCCGGCAAGTCTTCTGGAAATACCTCCGGAAACTCACAAACTATAGGTATATCTTCAAGTTTCTTCTCAGCTACCGGCTTTTCAGTTATAAGTGCTATAACTGCCGTATGACCCTTACGTAGACACTTGTGTGCTTTCATACAAGATATGAGACGCAGTGGCGTACTGCTCTTCTCGCCTTGTACATATAATGTCTCTCCCTGCGGAAGAGGTATACGAACAATCTTTTCATGGCATACAATTTCAGCCTGGTTCTTGGACAACCAGTCCATGCCAATAACTACATCAAAACTGCCTAAGGTAATAGGCATCAAATCAATCTCTAATGTCTGACCCATCAAATCCAAAATACATCCCTTATAAATGTTTTCTACTACAATCAACTTACCATCCGCTAACTCCACAGTATAGGGACTATCTAAGGCAGTGGGACTAACATCTAGTGACTTAGCAAGTGAACTAGATACAAAACTCTGGTCGGCACCAGTGTCAAATAACATAGAGGCATAGTGAGTATTTAAGAGGAACGTACCCGTAACGATGTTGGGATCCTCCCGCGCTTGACGTCCTCCAATCACGAACGCCCTGCCTCTAGCACCGTTATTGTTGTTATTATTATTGTTGTTGTTGTTGGTGCCATTGCCATTACCGTTGCCACTTCCATTACCATTACCATTGTTGTCCCCGCCTTTCTTAAGTTGTGGGCAATCTTTCTTGAAATGGCCCATCTTGCCGCACTCAAAACAACCTTTCTGCGCGTTGTTTTGATTGTTATTCTGGTTGTTATTATTGTTCTGCAGCTCTCCGCGACAATCCTTAGCCGCATGTCCAACCTTGCCACACCTCTGGCACTTAGCTCTATCACATTGGTTACCCGCATGATGGTAACCACACTTGTTACACTTGGGGTGCTTACCAATATAGCCCCCCGATGATGATGATTGTTGACCACTGCTTGAACCATGATAAGACTTGTTTGAGTCTTGTTTCCTGTTTTGCTGATGTGATTGTTGGTTGTTGCCCTTGAAGTTGTTACTATCCCATTTTCTCTTGTGATCTCCTACCTTAGTAGCAGATGTTCGCTTAGGCAGGGTCCCTTGCAACACTGCCTGGTCCGTAAGCTGATGTGCTAAACGAACAGCTTGTTGGATAGTGGTGGGATTTGCTGAAGTCACCAACCCTTGAATCTGAGGCACTAGTCCTCCAATGTACCTTTCGATCCACTTACTGGCTGGAGTAGCCATGTGTGGTAGCAGTCTGGCCAGTTCATGCGATCTGGTCGTGTACTCCTCAATATTTGACCCCTCCATCTTGAGGTGCCAATACTCCTCCTCCAACTTCTGCATTTCACTACGAGGACAATACTCCTCTTGTAGCAAAGTTTTGAAGTTGTTCCAGGTCAACGCATTTGCTTCTCCCAACCCCAGAGTCTGAACATTGGAGTTCCACCAAGTCAGGGCTGGACCCTCCAACGTTCCAGTAGCAAATTTCACTTTACTGTCATCCGGGCAGTTGCACATTTCAAACACAGACTCGGCTTTTTCAATCCATCGGAGAAGTCCTATAGCCCCCTCCGATCCTTTGAAGTTGTGTGGTTTGCAGTCCAAGAACATCTTGAACGTGCAGACTTGTGGATTTACCAATCCCCCAGCTGGACCCTGTGGTCCCGTGTTGTGTGTCTGAGCATACTGTGCAATAGCCTCCGCGACTCTGTTGTTGATTAGCTCGTTGAGCTCAGCAACAGTCATATGAACATTTCCCTCAGCCATTAGTTCCTATTTACAAGAAGTGTTAGCACGAAGTCAAAATCTAATGTGACATGTGTAAGTAAAACAACAAACACAACATGTAATATAAGCCAACACAGTTGTTGAAAATAAAAGATAACTCTTCCATAAATAGAAACTTTCTTTGAGTACAATACTTTTGAAATGAAATACAAAATTTCAAACTACTAATGTAGGAACACAACCCGTTCCTAATAAGTTTAAATAAACTAAGAAAGAAATGAAAATAATCAATCGTCCTCAACGGTGGATTCAGGATCGGACTCAGCAACTGGTGCTGGTTCCTCCTCCTCATCCTCGTCCTGTTCCTCATTCTCAACTACTACTTGATCCTCTAAAGCTTCAATCCTGCCCTCCAAGATCTCGGCTCGGTTCTCTGACTCCTCTAAACGACCAATCATGTTCACCATCTCATCCCGCATGTCATGAACTAGATGGGCAAGCTCATCTTGCCTCTCAATGGCATCCCATAACTCCTGAGATCTCTGATAGAGCTTCTCCTCTGCTGTATCCACGTCCTCGCGCAACTTGGCGATCTCCTCTGCGTCCGTCCTTCGCCTCTTAGGCTCAGGAGCATCCAGTACGGGTGGTGGATGTGTAGATGGTCCTGCAGCATAGAGTCCCTGGGTATTCACCCATGGTGCCTCCTCCGGATCTTCATCCGGGTCCTCAACTGGATCCTCATCGGGATCCTCGTCTGGATCCTCATCAGGATCCTCGTCTGGATCCTCATCAGGATCCTCCTCTGGATCCTCATCAGGATCCTCCTCTGGGTCTTCCTCCGGATCCTCCTCTGGATCGGAGTCCTCCATGTCATACGGTGGAGGTGATGGAATAGGTGGTGGTGGTGATGATGGTGGTGCCGGAACCATCGGCTCCTCGTCCTCGGAATCATCAATGATAACATAAGGAACTGATGATGAAGCCATGCCTGTTACATAATATCATATGTAAGTGCAGTGCCATGGAATACGTAAGCAAATCAATTACATAATGTCATATGTAATTTCTAAGCAGTATGTGTAGACATGTGTGTCTAATGTCTAACAGTCATAGTCTAGGCCTACAAATGCAAACCTAGTTCGCTATAACCAATGGCTCTGATACCAATCTGTCACACCCCCAATTTCAACTAACGGAATCATACCGTTTGGGAACGTGACAAACCAGGATCTCAGATCATTAGACATAGCGAAGACCTCTATATGAATTTCAAAAACATACGTTGGTCTTTAAAACAAACATAATAACCAGAGTTTACAAAAAGTGCGGAAGCGTTTAAAAACCATAAACAGTTGTAAATCAAACATTACAATTCAAAGTACTAAAATATTCAGCTTTAAATAATCAAAGTGAAAGAAATGCATGAGACTCTATCTTCCTAGTCCATGCCAGCTGTTACGCGCGCCTTAGCGTCCTGAGAAAACATGCAAATCAAGTCAACACAAAGGTTGGTGCATAACACAGGTTTTAAGTAATCATAGAGTTCAAAACATCAGTTTGAATAACAAGTTTGTAGATAACATAATCACAATTGCACAGTCATGATAGCTAGTCATATAACTATTTACATACGTGTTCGACACCGAAGCTGACTAGTTGCCATGCTATAGCATGTTTTCGCCTTGCCACTATTGTCTATCACAACAATAGTAAATGTGTGTTTGGTCAGTCAAACACCTGCGTAGATCCCATCTACCAGGTGGGGTTTGTCAAACCTAATAGATCTATTTCCAACTACCACGCTTTGCATTACAGCAAACTAAACGGTTCGAGGTGTGTAAGGACTTTCAAGTTGATATGTTTTCACATAATGTAAACAGATAACTCATGCAAGTGTTATGTATCTAAAAATCAGTTTGTTGCACATGTTTTCTCCCCCAAAACAGTTTAAAATAAGAAAGGGGCCGTGTACGCACCTTTGTTTTTAGCAGAATGATCAAGTATGTGTGAACTCGCGTAGAAATCCTCTACGAAGAATCTGTGATTTAAACAATAACCTATTGTTATTCGAATAATCGTTTTGTGCTTGAAATCACATACGTGTCAACACACGTATGTTAAAGTGTGAGAATTTGGCATACGGAATTACACGTGCTTTTGAAATCGTTTAAATAAAATCACATTTGATTTTATTTAATTAAACGTAATTATACGCGATTTCGTGTTCGGATTAAAATATGGATTTTATCCTTCTAACACGTTCGTATTCTAGTTACGGTTCCAACGCAACTTGAACGAACTTAATCGGAGTTCGTATAAGAAAGTTATGTTAAAAATGCCAAAAATGAATTAAAAACTCAAAAATGGCTTGAACCGGGATCGAACCCGCGACTACCAACTCAACACTCACACATACTACCATCTGATCCATCCCATCTTTTGTTAACACAACCAATTCAAAATTGTTTTAAGCATTACTAGCCCAGTTTCCCTTAGAAGACTATAGCCGAAGCAAATCATACCCGATTGATCGTGAATTCGAAACCAGATAATTCTAACACCATAGGGCTTATGTTACTAGGATTCAATCGAGTCTATTCCTAACTTTAATTCGACAACTAAGCATCATAACTCAATGAATCTGGTCTTAACATGTTCGAAATTTGAGTTCTCAAACCCGAACCCTAATCCGTTCGATTAACTGATATTAATCTGCAATTTCATAGGGTTTTTAATGACACCATGATTTCGAAACTATCTGTGCTCATTAATTTCATTTTCAGATTCGATTGAAATGAAATCCCCAATTCTTTTAACTCTAAGAACCCTAATTGTCGAACTCACAATATCTGATACTAGAACTTCAAATTAATACATGGTTAAGGTTGATCGGAACTATCTGAGACTAACCATAACAATCAATTTGATTTTCCAGTTCGATTGTTATGAAATCCCCAAACCGTTTTCCCCTCAAGAACCCTAGAATCGAATACCAACAATTCGTATTTGTTTGATTAAATTGACTTAGGCATTTCATTCTATAGAACATCACGAAACTACCAGTATAATTTAATTTTATTCTAGATCACTTTTGCTACGAATCCCCCAAAACAACTTTATTACGAGCCCTAATTACTTGAACCCTACCAATTCGATGTTAGCCGCTGAAATTGATTTAGGATAACCTTTAGTCGGCATGTTTAGAAAGTGTAGGAATAGATTCTTACCCCGATTGACTTCGAATTGTAGTAGTTCTACCTATGGCTCACGTTCGGTTGACTCGCGATCTACTGCTCCAATCCCGTAGCTTCTGTGTGAAATTGTGATGTGCAATAGTTTCTAATGATGCCGAATAGTTATCAGAAACCTTCAATTGCATGAACTATGATCGATTTATATAGATTGCTTGTGATTTGAAACGGTTTCGACCTTAGAGATAACCTCATCATTAATTTGAACGTTATTGGGTCCTATAACGCCTGATTGATGTTAATAATCATCAGTACACATAATTGGGAGGTTTAATCTAATAAATTTTAACCGTTACATGAAGAATTCGAATTTATTTTGATCATCACAATCGTATTTTGACTTCTAAAGTCAAAATTGGGCTTTTAACTCAATTACAAGTTTAAACTTTGTAATTATATTGTATTGAGACTGATTCCTACAATTTCTAATCCCTTAGGTTCTATTTAGATCAATTGCACAATAATTCGGTTAATAAAATTGAGCCAAAAGTCTTGAATTTTCACTAATTGAGTCCTTTAACTCCTTGTTGGGCTAATTTATCTCAATTGGGCTTCATTTGAGCTTATTGGGCCTATCTTACCTTAATGGGCCTTCCTAAATCTCATTGGGCCTCCCTGGGCCTTCCCTGGGCTTACTTGGTTTACATTGGGCCTCACTTGAATTTATTGGGCCTTATTGAGCTTTTCTTGGCTTTGTGGGCCTACATTGGCTATGTTGGGCCTCCATTAACCTTATTGGGCCTTCATTGGCCTTGTTGGGCCTTCATTGGCCTTGTTGGGCCTTCATTGGCCTTGTTGGGCCTGTTGGACCTTCATTGGTCTTATTGGGCCTTAATTGGCCTTGTTGGGCCTGTGATAGCACCAACTCCCGTTAACAAGGTTAGTGTGAAAAGTCGGATTGTCACAAGTTTATTTGCTTACTCTGACAGTGATTTTCGTGGTTGCAACTTAGACAGGAAGTCAACCACAGGTGGATGCTAGTACTTAGGTGATCGCCTCATCTCGTGGCAATGCATTAAGCAGACAACAGTGTCAACCTCCACTGCCGAAGCTGAGTATGTCCCTGCCTCCGGTTGCTGTTCTCAGTTTATCTGGATGAAACAACAGCTTCTCGATTACGGTTTGAACTTTCTTGACTCTCCTATATATTGTGATTATGATGCCGCTCCACAGATCGTCAAGAATTCGGTACAACACTCCAAAACTTAACGTATTAACATCCAGATTCACTTTATCCGCGGCTGTTTCGAACGGAAGTTGATCCATCTTGAAAAGGTCCACACAGATGATAATCTGGCGGATCTTTTCACAAAACCGTTCGACACATATCGATTCCACCATTTGCTTGCCTCTCTTAAACTAAAGATTTAGGGGGAGAATATTTACAAAAAAAAAAAATAAAAAGATTTTCAGTTTTTGAGTCTGTTTACAAAAATACTAAAATATTTTTGGTTTTTGAGTCAGTTTAAGATGACCTACAAGTTTAGGGGAGTTAAATTTAAGAAAACAACAAAAAGATTTTGCCAATTAAGTGAAGTGGTTAATTGGGAAGTGAAATGATTTCTGAAACTCAGAAATTCACTACCTAAAAATAATTTCTAAAAGAATAACAGCTTTAGATAACTATAAATCACTAAGAAGTTTAAACACATTTTCCTATAAAAAGATTGAACATGATCATTCAAAAATACTGAGCATATATAAATAAGTGAGAAGTATGGAAAATCAGATAACCTGAAGGATGTAACAACTATTTGATTTTTTGTACAAGTCTTTAAGTCAAAACAAGATTGTGTTTCGATAAACTTGAAATCGTTTAGTGAAAACTCGGGTTTTTTCTATGTTTTGTGTAGACAAAGAGTGGGAAATACTTACTGAAGCATCCTCTGTTTTGCATAATCAAAGACCTGCATGTGTGACGTTAAGTCCAATGTGTCTACAGATCAATAAAATAAAAGATGCCAATGAGCACAAAGATGATAGAACCCCTTCTTGTTCTTGATTCTAATATGATAGATATGTTCTTTTCTCCTCTCACCTTAAACTCTGTCAAAACGTTTTAAGTTCATTGAAACACAATCATGTTTTGAAACAAAATATTTCGCAAACTTGATAGGTTGCATGATTAATCTGGTTTAACTGTCTGATTGCCCATAAGCTTCCCAAAAGGATTTTCAGAAAAACCGTTAGAAAATTTTTAATCAAAAGTCTCAGCCTTGAAATATGGATAAACAAGTGGAAATCATTGGTGGGGTATAATTATTTTAAAGGTTGGGTTTCTATATGAAATTATTTTAATGTGGTCCAATTTCTAATATAGATTTGATCCCACAAAAATTGACCCGACTCAACTTTGAACTCATCCAAAGTTCTTGAGTTTATTTTATTTTATTTTATTTTATTTTATTAAGTTAGAAAATTATTTAATATATTTGAAATTGGGTATTCGAACTAGTGTATTCGAAATTTCGTACACGATTTAGTGTACTCGTTTTCAAGTACTCGAAGTTGTTCTATAAATACTTCGAACAGCTTCAATTTCGAGTACCATAATCAATTCAGTTCCCGATTTCTCTCTCTAGGTAATTTTTACATCTGGACTTGTTTTCAAAAATCCACTCCGAGCTCTCTTCATGTACTCTTTTCGAGAACAAAATTTCTTGTACACCTTTTCGAGAACAAGATTTCGTGTACACGTTTTCGAGAACAATATTTCGAGAACCGACCTCTCTTCATGTACTCTTTCCATTTCGAGAACTCCTCAGATTTCGAACACTTCTGTTTTTCGTGAACTCCAATTTGACTTTGACTTTCAAATTTGATTTCACCTTTGACCTCTTTGACTTTTAAGTTTGACTTTTGACTTTGAGTTTTACTTTTGACTTTGACTTATAATTTGTTTAATTTTTAACTAACTTAGCTCGTTTTTGTTTCATATGGCTGCGCTGAGATTTGTGTCAGATCACGACATGTCTGCTTATCTGGATGATCTTCCGGAGAAGCACGCAATGTACAAGAGTATGGTGAACGGATTGATTCTCTCACCTGTCAACTACGCTATTATGGAGCATCCATTTATCATCTCTTTATTTATCCATGACTTCTGGAACTCCGTTACAGAGAGAACCGATGCCAACGGGAACGTCAGTTTGATTGGGTAGATTCAAGGACAACTTGTGATCATAACAGAGCAGATCATCAGGGAATGCCTTTAGTTCGGTGACAAAGACGCAGATCCCATTAAGCTCGATCAAGAGTTGATTCAGAGCACTATATTCAGAATGGGGCACGAGGGTCTTTACCCTCCCACGGAGAAGAAGCTTCTTCATCCGTACTGGAAATACGTTGCTCGCATTGTCACCCAACACCTCTTGGGACGCAAGGGAGGATACAATGTTCTAAACCAGACTCTTAGTTCCTGTCTGGTGGCGATTGCTTTAGGACTTGAGTTTCTTGGCATACTAACATCAAAGGGAATAGGAAGGAGAGATTCTTGGCATTCCCCATATTCATCCAGATTATTATCAACAAACGAAAATATCTGAATCTCATCCCAACAGTCGGAACTCTGGGAATCTAAAGGATGAAGGAAGATATCTTCTCCTATATGATGATGAATAAGAAGGGAAAGAAGCAATACGTTGGTGCTCACCCTCTTCAAAATTTTGGGAGATTATCTGCTGGTTTGGATGAAGAAGCTGATGAACTGGGTACTCCAACTACTTTTGTTGCAAATGAGCACGATCAGCCTGCTGCAGAAGATTCATCATCTGATTCATCATCTGATTCATCATCATCAAGCGAAGAAGAGCTAATTAGAGAGCCAAAGCCTGTGATTCCTCCACTATCTAGGGAAGAACGGGAAGAGATACAAGACACCAACTATGTCCCATCTCCCTAGTCATCTCCCAAGAAGAAACACTAAAGATGATGTCCAAGCGGGCAAAAGACCCAAGGCTGAAGAAAAAGGCAGCAGGCACCTCCTCAACCTCTCAGACACCTCAGACACAGCCACCACCACCACCTAAGCCTCAACCTGCACAACCTAAGCCTCAACCACCACCATCAAAACCTAAGCCAGCCGTATCCACCCAAACCAACACTAAACCAGCCACATCCACCCGAACCACTATCCCTCCACATACATCTACCACCACTGACACCACCCAAGCCAAATCATTCTTTCCTCCTCTGCCACATATCTCACCAGCACATTCCCCAACTCCCATCAGCTTCTCTCAACCGCCACCATCACCACCCAAGGACCGTTCTAACAAGGGCAAGGCACAACTCGAAACCCCATCACCCTATATGCCTGAGAAGGTGCGTGTTGATTTATAGTGGCTGCAGGAGAGAGTGTTCCTCCTAGAACAAGACTCGGCAACTAAAGGCAACGTCATCAATAACATGCAAGATGGGATGCTCAGGGTTTGTGATCTCATCAACAAATATCAGAATATTATCGAGCTTCTAAAGACAGAAAATGCAGAATTGCATAAGGAGATTGATGTTCTTAAAGGAGCTAAACCTGCAGACAATGAAGAAAAGGATGAAGATGATAATGATCAGGAAGAAAAGGATGAAGATGATGATGATTAGGAAGACAAGGAGAAGAAAGATGATGACAATGATGATGAATATAAAGAGGATGACAAGAAAGATGATAGGAAAGATGATGATGATGATGATGATGATGATGATGATGATGATGATGATGATGATGGAGGTGACATTGGCCAAGGCACGAGCTCCTTAAGCCAAAAGGATGATGAGCCCGCCATAGATGATCAGGGCGTTGAAGAATCAGGCAATCCGTCTTCATCAGAGAAGCCTATGGACTTATATGATGATTTATTCGAGGATCTTCCTGATTATTTCGCATTTTATGGTCTCGGTGAGGAGTTGAAGGATGTAGGTCTGGGAGACCTTTTTACTCACGTCACTATGGACTCAGTATTTGATGCAGTTTGTGCTAAAGAACGAGAAGAGATTGCCGAGTCTTCTATGGGAGCATCCACAGAAGAAGAACCTGAAAACATTATACGTGGCAACGTCTCCATGATCCCTACGTCGACTATTTGTATGCTCACAAATATTTCAACGCACAAGGACAGGAGGTCACATCACTGGGCAAAATGATAGACAGCTGGTTCGAAAAAAAGAGCGATTGGACTCCTGCTCCTCCTGAAGTACAACAGTCTTGTATGGGTGAAGAATCGGCTGAACAGAACGAAGTTACATATACTTTCTGCTCACGTGACTTGTTTGCTGTCCATAACGAAATATCTGAAGTCATATGTTGGGTGTATGACAAAGATAAGCAATTGTATCTTGTCAAGAGATGTAATGTAAAGCTGGAGAATTTAAAATGGCCACAAGATTTCTGTTCGATGCCAAAGTTTGGCATACGAAGCATCAACAACGCTATCTTCTTCAACCCATCCAAGGACAGTCAAGCAGAATGATTCGCCAAGTTCATCTAGGGCCAGTGCAATAAAGATTTCCCAATCATGAGGACTGCCAAATGGAAGCGATTCGTCTCATCATGCATCATAGATCCTGTAAAGAAAGAGCCTTGGATCTACTACAAGTATCCTCCATCAGCAACCGAGAAGGTCGTCCCAGTATCAACCAGAGTCCCCGACAACTCGCTGCAGAACTTCGATTTCTGGTACTTTGATGAGAAGACACACGCAGCTATTATTCTGAGAACAAAGGGCGACATCAATGACATAGACATCATTCTGCATCCCATGGACCTCTTGAAGTTCGGAAAGGAAGACATGCAGAAGCTGCATGATACTCCTATCAAGGTCTATGGGGGATGGGATGAGGAAGCAAAGCCTTTCACCAGGGTCGTTGCCTTTGCCATGGAGCTTAATTTATATGCCGGTGCAGGTCCTCATTCGGTCACACTTCCTATTGGTTGACTTCATCAGTCTAGGGGAGTTTGTAGAGCCCACTCAAGAGACAATGACTGACAAAGTCAACTCGTGACCAGATGAAGACAATTTTGTGTATTTTTGTGTACAGAGTTTTTCGTGTACTTTTTTTTGAGTACTCGAACCATTTTTGTGTATAGAGGTTCGAGTACTCCTAGAGTAGTATAAATAGATGTATTTTGTACTGCCCTAGGGTTGGAATCCCGAGGCAATGCTCTTGAGACGTATTGAGGAATTGTTCTTGTAAGTTCACGATTATATATAAAGTTTGCATTTTTCTACTTCCTCTCGTGATTCTAACTTGGATTTCACAGTCGCTGGAGTCATTCGGTGTGGATTTGATCCATAAAGCTCAAGTCTTAATCGAGATCTGGATTATGATTGTAACATTAAAGGTATTTTCAAACGCATATAGAGTCGTTCTATATGACTAAGAGCTGTGAGTCTGGCCACGTCACACCCTGTGGTCTAACTCTGCAAGTGGGAATTTAGGGGTGTGACACGACGTCCCTATTCCTGATACTGTTAGTATCAGAGGTACTATTCCCGAAAATACTAGTATATGTGTCACTATTCATAGATATTATCAGTATCAACATTAATATTCGTAGATACTATCCGTATTAACGTTAGTATTCATAGATACTGTTAGTATCTACAAAAACAAGACGTGGAAATTTTTCGAAGTGTTGAAATATGTTTCTCAGTAATTCAAAATGGCAAATTCTTTAAAATTATCTACTTTGGTTAGTAAAATGAAGATTGAAAATATGACACATCATCCGATTCTTATCTCGCTTAGTGGTTTTTCATCTTGGAGTACACAATTTGATTCATTTCTTGTGTTTTTCAACCCGAGTCTCAAGATTCCGATTATTAAAGGGTACAATCAGCCTAATATCAACGGTCTTTACAAAAATGTTTATACTTTACTTACCATGGCATTACCTAAAGAGATAATTCTGAGATTTAAACAACACACGAAATCTAAAGATCTCTTGGATGCACTTGCTAAATTTCAAAGTGTTGAACTTACTATGAATCAATTGCAAGAAGGTAACAAAAATCAATAATTGGTGAATGAATCTGATCACACAACAGATGTGGATAAGCTAGATTGTTTAAGTGTCATCTTATGATGCTAAAATTGGTCATATTAACAGAACATAATTGTTCATTGTTTTATGATGTTACGTGTTTGAAGATAAACATAAGGCAATATTTCGAAAACGAAAAAACTTTATCAACAAAAGATCAAGTCTTATGTTGCTAACATCACATATTTGAAGTTCAAAGTGCTGATTTCGATGGCACCACTGGTATAGTTTACAAAGATTTGGAGAAGAAGAGTGCTAAATTGAAAGAAGTTGAATGTGAGGTTATCAGACTGAATGCTAAGATCCAATGTTTACACACTGCTCACCTTGTACAAGACACACTTTGTTCTTCTTAGAATTCAAACAAATCTACTACTGGACTTGGATATGTTGCAGTTCCACCATCACTCAATCACAATTACTACAACATGCCTAATATGCTTAATGTTAAAGGAGTGGATGAGTGACAAAAACGATGAAAATATTTCTTAAAAAGATGTGGACGTGCACTTAAAGGCGTCTAATACTGAGTTTATTAAACAGACTCACTTTTTGCTCAACACAAAGATCTCACTCACTTTTCTTGCCACCACCAAGACATGTTAAAAATAGTGGCAGGAAATTCTTGAGCGAAGAATATGTTTCAATTGTGGAATTCATGTTCATATTGCGATACGTTGACCTAACACAAACACTATGAGGTTGACTGCTGAAAATCCTAAATTGGTATCTCCCAAATTTGACATACCAAAGGTTATCAAACAAGAGGTTGTTAAATCTAGTGTGGTTGAAAAGAAAATAATAAACCAGTTTTACCACCTAAAGGAGTATCTGATGCTGAGTCAATGAACAAAACTGTCAAGGGTTAGAAAAAGAAAAAGAAGTCCAAGAAACATGAAAAGATAAAGAAGCCATCTGAAAGCATCAATCTGGTTGATTTGTTGGGAAATACTTGCAATGATTTAGTTTCAAATATCGGACAGTTAGACCATTTGCTATTCATGCCAAACACTCTTTTCCTGAAAAAGAAAAGAGTCACTTGAGACAAAATGAGGTATTTCCATATAAACCCAAGCCAAACAGGGTTTGGAGGCCACAAGATGCTAGAAATTTTTGACCATCTGGTCAACATTCTGATGCGTCAAGTGTGCTTGATTCATGTGATTGTGAATTAAAAGTTGTTACACATCTTGGTTGCTATGGAAGACATGTGACTAATATGGCATGGGTTCCTATCTTAAGATTCTAGTTATGATAAGGAAGAGGGATAGATCATACACCGCCTTACCAAGGAGCAGATAGCCAAGTTGTTCAGGTTAAATCCTTATGAGGTCGTTATTGATGATTCCTGAATTCCAGCTTCTAATATCCCGATTCTTGAGTCATTTGATGACATTGATGAGGTCGTCCTGGCAGACTTGGATGTTGATGACACCGTAAAGTGTACTTCTGCAGAGGAAGAGCTTCCTACTTTCACTGATTTTTTTCGTCAGCATTCAGAAGAAGAACTCAAACGTAAGATTGACGAGAAAGAAGGAGAGAAAGAAGCCTCTGCGGAAGACATTCAGAAAGGAAGGATGAGTGGTCTGCATACTGGCAGACACTCAAGAAAGACAGCATACCCTCTACTCCAGTGCAATACAAGAAAGTCTACAAAACCAAAAGATACAGATCTGGCGGTTGCATTCTGAGCTGAGCATATTTCAAAGACCTGGGGTGCTACGGTGTGAAGAGATAAAGGGGAATTCAATACTTCAAATTCCCGCATGATTTCAAGACGATGCCCGGTTTCGAGTTCAATCAATTGGCACGCCTGAACATGCTTTACTGCGAAGATTCTGGTATGTCATCTTGGTTTGCCAGGCAAAGCAAGTTCGAATACAGAAAAATATGGGTGAACTTCCAGCCTCAACAACCGGAAAGGTATTATCTACCAAAGATTGACGCTCAGTCAAGGAAGCATAAAGTTATCCTGAAGTGGCTACCTCCAAAATTTATGAAGACAATTCCTCTCAGAAATATGCGTCAAGACTTTGGAAGTAGTTCCCGATGGTGGTACTTCGACGGTAGAACTTCTGAGGCTGTGATAGTTCTATGCCAGGATTGCAAGTGAGATACCATTCCAGTTTTTTATCCTATGTGGCTGACAAATCTATCTGACGAAGATGTCAATATTTTGTATAGATGTCATATCTTCTTTGATCTTGGAGATATGGAGCAGGCGTTGCAATACATGAGAGTTATCCGGCTTTGTTTTGGTTTTGATATTCATGCTGGCTCTGACTGGAAAGCTTTATCAAAGAAGTATTTGAAGACTGAAGCAGTTAAAGTGTAGAACTAGGTCTAAGGGGAGTATGTAGATGCACGTTTTGTCCCTAGTTCAATTATAGTAGTCTGTGAATATATGTAAAGCTTTTATTATGAATGATATACAAGTATTATCTAGTATTGTCTATGGTTGTTTATGTTTAACATGTTTAACTTTGAATTAATATAGCAATCTGTTCCAATTCGTACGAATGAACCTAAAGATGAGTTCATTCACACAAACGAAGGACTAACGAATGTCCCTGCAAGCAAAGGAATCAGGTTCTGTTTTGTTCTTACGAATGAATCCAAGATCTGGTTCATTCATGTGACAGGTTCGTTCGTATAGAGTCATTCGTATGAGTGAGTGCTTCGTGCGTCTCATTCGTATGCCAGACTATTGCCTATAAATACCCGACAAACATAATGTTTTAGGGCTCTGATTATTTCCTAGGTATCCTCCTCGTTTTCAGAGTCGCTCTAGCCTCTCCAAGTTCGTGTTCTTGCCCGTGGTGTTCGATTTCAATCATAAAGTTGATCCCCAATCATCGAATCATCACGGGTTGCAAGGATTTCAATTGGAAAAACCCACGAATAGGATTCCACACTATTCGGAGGGTTGTCAAACAAAATCTGTAGGGAACTTACCCGTTTTCTAGGTCCTACAAAGTGGTATCAGAGATTTGGCTCTTGACTCTGCTTGTTTCCAATCAAAACTACTGATTTTGAGATTAATTCTTTGAATTTCTACAAGAAACCCTGTTTTTCTCTTCTTAAAGTTCAAGTTTCTAGGGTAAACTTGTGTTTCTGGCCCTCTTTTCGTGTTCTAGTGATTCACGAACCTAGGGAAGGTTGTTGTGAGATTGTGTACCAAATTTGGAGTGATATGTTGGTCTAGAAATCAAGTTTGAGGAATTTTTGTGGGGCTGAAAAGTCAGATCACATGAATGGGTATCTTGGGCGAATAGTTATTCACACGAATAGATATTCAGGCGAACTGGCTTTCATTCGTCCCTACTTAACATGAACTGAATTCCCTTAGTCTCAACTTCATACGAATAAACTTTCATTCGTTCCATGTTAGCACGAATGACTCTACCATTCATATAAGTTGTTCATTTGTTCACAGTTTCATTAGTGTCAGACATTCATTCGTGACAATCCTTCATTCGTGTGATACTATCTCGTTCGTCCCCGTTATTCGTATCAGATAGCTGCATTCGCACCTAAGGACTGAAAATTTTTCTAAGTGTCAAATCAGATTACCTTTACTAACATGGTGGAAATTGCATTGATGGCAAACCAGAACAACAGGATTCAGAATTTATTGCTTACAGAGACAGGGACCGGGAACTCCAATAAAGCTCCAAAGATGCTTTCCTTGGATGATTATCCATACTGGAAGTATCGATTTGAAACACACATCAATGGGGTGGACACAAACTTATGAATGATGATTGAGGGTGGGTATTTGAGACCACTCAATGAGGATGGATCACCAATGCTTGTTACTCAGATGACTGAGCCTCAAAGAAAATTGTATGATTTTGAAAAGAAGGCCTATGCAATTCTATCTCAGTCTATTGCTACTGATATATTTCATTAGTTCCGACAATTTACTTCTTCCAAATTGTTATGGGATGCTTTGCAACAGAGATATGAAGGGAATGATGCACTGCAGAGCACTAAGTCTAAGGCTTTGAGGAAAGAGTTCAACAGCTATATGTTTGTGGGAAATGAGTCTTTGGATGATCTAATTGCTAGATTCTATCATCTTCTCAGTGAGCTTTTCAACCATCAAGTCAAGACAACTACTCAAGAGAAGATCCAGTGTATGGCAGATGCTCTACCTCCCAAGTGGGAATCGTTTCTCATGATACTAAAGCAGAGTGAGATGCTTGCTTCTATGGATATTAATAATTTCATTTAAAAGCTGAAGGAACAGGTGATAGAGAACAAGTGGAAAGCCAAGAGAGTGGCACATGTTCAATATCCTTCCATCTAGTATTCTACTCCTATAGTGGAAAGGAACTCTTCACATGCACCTTTGAAGACAAATTTTGTTTCACAGACCAAAAAGACTCCTGTTTCAAGTCAGGCACACTTCAATCAGTCTGCTTCCACTTCTACCTCTCATTTAGAGGATTTGAAGACATACAATTTTGATAAAGTGATAGTGGAGGTTGCTAAAGAGCACATGGGTCTTTTGTTAACACTTGTGAGTTCTTATGATGGGCCGTTAGCCAGACATATTGGAAATCCACACTTGACAAATGAAGACTACTCGCATATTGATCCAAATGACATGGAAAGGATTGATCTCATGTGGGCTCTTGCAAGTGCTGTCAGAAGGGCAAAAGATTTTGTCAGAAGAACTGGGAAGGACATCAACTTGAACAAGGATTCAAAGTTTGGCTTTGACATGTCCTCAGTAACTTGCTACAATTGTGGTGATAAAGGAAATTTTGCAAGGCAATACAACAAGCCAAAGAAGATGGGAAACCAAAATCCATTTCAGAATCAAAGATCATCTGCTACTAATCCAGAAAGAAGATTAGCACCAATTGAGACTCCTTGTCATGCCAGCTCTTCAAATGCAAACAAGGATCTAATGGTTCATAATGATGAAGGGGAGAACTAGGATTTTAGATTCAATTCAGATAAGGGAGCAGATGAGAAAGCTTGTGTTACAGAAATCAAGGAAGTTGCTGATTCTATTGCTGAAAGTGGTTCAGAAGAAGTGAAGATTGAGTTGGATGAATCATCAGGATCAGAGCCTGAATAACAACATGCTAAACAATTTGCTTTGATGGTGGATACTTCTGCTTCTTCTCAGACTAGTCAGGTATATGATGAATGCTCATCAACTAACTCTAGATGTTTTCATTGTGTTGACCTTGAAAGTAAGGTCTTGGCTGATCAGGAGCATAATGCAGACCTGATCAGTGATCTCAACCATTGTATTGAGGAAAATTGTGTTTTAAAATCAAATGGAAAAGATTTTCAAGCTAAAATTGACTTATTAAACAGGTAATTACATGAGGCTGAGATCACTGTGCTTAATAAGCAAGATGCTATCACTTCTTATCTCAACACCATTAATGGGACAAAGAAGAAGTTAGCTATAGTCGAATGTGACTATGAGACATTGAGTCAAAAGCTCAAGAGCTATGAAAGTTCTTCATATATCATTGAGCACATGATCAGTGATGGGACTGATCTAAAGGGAAAGGGAAAAGTAACAAAGTACAACCATTGTCCTCCACCGGTTTTAAATTGTTTTGTCAATTCACCTAATGACAAAGAAATTAAAGATTTTCAAGTTAAAACTCCATTAGTAATTGATCCTATTGGAGTCATTTCTGATGAGGGTTCCTTACTGTGAGGAATCATTTGTGGAGGGAGTGGTTGAGGATTGGGTCTCTATTTCTAAGGATGATTCTGATTTTTCACCTCAAGTATCCACTTATAAAAATCAGACATCTTATGTCAAAATGGTTGACCCAATCTCATCCAAGACAAATTTGTCTTCAAAATTCTCCAAAGCTATAGACTTTGTGAAGGCTTCACAAGTGGGTGAAGCCAGTGAGTCCAACAAGATTGACAATCTTGTTTTTAATGGGACCAAGGGTTTGGGTTTCAACCAAGACAAAACAAAATCAACTGATTTTCTTCCATGGTTCAAAGTCTCAAAACAAACAGCCTCAAAATAAAACCAAAAATTTTTCTTCCACAGATAAACGAGCTTGTTTTGAGTGTGGTGCGCTTGGGCATTTTGCTAGATCTTGCCCTCATTTGATTAGACCACAGTTTGCACCACATAGAAAACCAAATCAATATTTTGTTAAAGAGGTCAAACATGTTCATCATTCACCTCAAAGCAAACCCAAACATCCTTCATCCATTAAGTCTCAAGATAAGGGTAAAAGGGTAATGATTGGTCAAAATACACCCAAAATTTTTTTTTGACAAATAATCCAAACCATCTTCTGTGTATTTAAAAAAATCTTTCAGCAAAAACACTATCTGGAAGGTCAAGTCCTCTGAGACTTCTGTCTCAAACCCTCCAGATAAAGTGACCTCAGATGGACAATGGATTGAAATGAAAATCCTGGACTCATTGGATCGGCTTGGATTCCCAAATTCAACTAATGATTTGTATATGTGCTGGTTGCCCCAAATGCTGCTCTTAATAGCACTTGGATTGTTGATAGTGGGGCATCAAGGCACATGACTGGAGACATATCTCTTCTTACCAATGTCAATTCAATTAGAGGAGGATATGTTGCTTTTGCTAGAGATAAAGGCGGGTTTATTAATGGAGAAGGAATTATTTCAAATGGTAAAGTTTCATTTGATAAAGTCAAATATGTGAAGCAACTGGAGAACAATCTACTTTCAGTGTCACAAATATGTGACAAAAAGTACAAGGTTCTTTTTGATGATTCTAGCTGCTACATTCTCAAGAAAGGTGTCACCATTCCTGAAGACTGGAATTTGATATCAGCTCCAAGAAGAAAAAAGACTTGTATGTTCTCAACATGGCCACAGCTTCAACTACATCTTCTACAGCTTCATGTTTTATGTCTAAGGCAACAGAGAAAGATTCTTTACTTTGGCATAAGAAGATGGGTCATTTGAGTCTGCGCAAGATGAATCATTTGGTTCTCAACAATTTGGTTGAAGGAGTGAGTTTAAAGAACTTCAAATTATCTGATGTCTGCGTATCATGCAAGAAGGGAAAGCAAGTCAAACAGTCTCATAAACTCAAAAAGTATCACTCAGTTACTGTTCCACTTGAGCTTCTTCATATGGATCTGTTCGGTCCTGTTAACCGCAAGAGTATCGCTGGAGATCAATACTGTATGGTTATTACTGATGAGTACTACAGATACTCCTGACTTTTTTTTATGAAGGAAAAGTCAGAAACTTTTAAATGTATTCAGGTTCTGGTTACCAAGCTTGAATCATTTTACAAGCTCAAAGTTAGGAGGCTCAGAATAGATAATGGGACGGAATTCAAGAATCATAACATGGAGACTTTCTACAATGAACGTGGTATTATCCAACAATTCAGTGCTCCATATGTCTCACAGATGAATGGTGTTTTAAGGCTGCTCGGACCATGCTTGCTGATTCCTCCCTACCAGTTCAATTCTGGAATGAAGCAGTTGCTAATGCTTGTTATGCTCTGAACCGGGTGTTGATTGTGAAGAGACATGGGAAGACTTGTTTCGAATTGCTCCATAATAGAAAGCCAAATCTTAAGTATCTTGAACCGTTTGGTGCTCAATGTACGATGCTTAAGAAACATGAGCAAGGCAAGTTCAATTAAAAGGTGGAAGAAGGCTATTTTCTTGGGTATAACACTCCTAACAAAAGAGTACACAGCAGATCAACTCGCAATGTGGAGGAGTGGTACCATGTGGATGTTCAGAGATACACCATACCACATCCTGGAAAGGGTCCAGACTGGATGTTTAATTATTCAGACCTCTTTGATTCATTCAATATACCTCCTATGTACTCTGATGAAGATGTTGTTGTTCAAATGATGTATGATGCACATAATAAACCTGATGAACCAGTGCAACCTTCATCTGTTCCAGATCCCATGCAGACAAATGATGACAGTTCAGACTCAGATGATCATCACTCACATCCTGATGTTGCAAATCCAGTTGTTGACAATGTGATTCTTGGACTTGAGTATCTTACCTATATTGATCCACAAGTTGTTGTTCCTCCTCACCCTATTGGAGGAATAAACAACATTCATTCTCAAGACAACATCATTGGAGATTAGAATGATGGAGTGAACACTAGAAGTCAGTTATCTTCAGGTGGTCTTGCTGACATACTTGACTTTGCAGATGTGAACTTTTGCGCCCATTCTTGTTTTATCTCCCAAGTTGAGCCTAGAACCATTTCTCAAGCCTTGAAAGAAGAATCTTGGGTAGATGATATGCAAGAATAGTTGTTACAGTTCAAGAAGCTTGGAGTTTGGCAGCTTGTTGATAGACCCAAGGGTGCAAAAGTCATTGGCGCAAGGTTTCAGACAGATTGAAGGGATTCACTACAATGAAGTATTTGCACCGGTTGCTCGTCTTGAAGCAATCCGAATTTTTCTGGCTTATGCATCCTTCAAAAGGTTCAAAGTTTATCAGATGGATGTTAAGAGTGCATTTCTTCATGGTGTGATAGATGAAGTTGTGTATGTCAATCAACCTCCCGGGTTTGAATATCCATTACATCGTTACCAAGTCTACAAGCTAGACAGGGCTTTATATGGATTGCACCAAGCTCTGCGAGTGTGGTATGAGACACTTTCTACTCACCTTCTGAACAACGGATTCAGAAGTGGTTTCATTGACTGCACTTCGTTCATTAGAGAGATGGATGGGGATTTGCTTCTGGCGCAAGTATATGTGGATGATATCATTTTTTAATCCACAAATGATGTTCTGTGCAAAGATTTTGAGAAAGTTATGAAAGACAAATTCTAGATGAGTTCCATGTGAGAGATGAAATTTTTTCTGGGATTACAGGTGGATCAGTCTGAGGCAGGGATCTTTATTCATCAGACCAAATATGTTGGTGACATTCTGAGCCGGTTCAGTATGTTAGATGCTAAACCTGCTGGTACCCCAGTGGCTGTTAATCAAGGGATAACTCCAGGCGAAAAGGGGGAGTTAATCGATGCCACTCTGTATCGAGGAATGATCGGATCTCTTATGTATCTCATCGCTTCTCAGCTAGACATCATGTTTGCTACTTGCTTGTGTGCACACTATCAATCAAAGCCAAGAGTCTTTCATCTTATTGCTGTGAAGAGAATTTTGCGTTATCTGAAGGGTACCCCGGATCTAGGCTTATGGTATCATAATGATGATAACTTTGACCAGACTGCTTATAGTGATTCAGATTATGGAGGATGCAAGAGGGATTTCAAGTCAACATCTACGGGGTGTCAGTTCTTTGGGAAACGCATGGTTACCTGGTAGTGCAAGAAGTAGACGTTGGTGTCTACTTCCACATGTGTCACACCCCGTGCCGGTGCGCTGGATTGACTTTCCGGTCGGGCGGAAGGTTTTCGGGGCGCGATATCGTTTGATTATCAAAATGATCAGATTGTTTACATGGCACATGATGTATAATGAGAAATGCTAAAATGACATTGACATAGAATTACAAAATTAAATTACATTGTCATGTTCATAATTTAACTAAGTAAATCTACCCAAAAGAATCATTGAGTTTTCTATCTTGTATCTGCACAAGATTTACAAAAGATGATTCACAGTTTTGTCATTCAAAATATGCACAACACAAAATGAAGCTAGATGTTCTAAAAGTCCACTAGCTTAAGTCCTGAATGTCTGGTGACTACACCTGTTCGTCACTTGAGAAAACATGCAGTTAAACAAACTCAACACTAGGTTGGTGAGTTCATAAGTTTAGTAATAGAAAACCATTGATTTGTTGTCATGCACTATCACAATGTTATACTCGAGTCCCATTGTTAAATGTCTCACACAATGTCCTCTCCATAGTTATACTTACAAATAGTATTTCATCCCATTTAGTATGCTTATATATAGGGCATACGTAGGGAGAACAAGCCCCCAACCGACATCCAACCACATACTTAACAGAATTCAACACCACTTGCAATACAACTATGGATACCCATTTCTATCTCACATATGTTCAACCCATTTGATGTTCACCCATAAGATTGTATTCATCGCCAGATGTGTTATGCATATAGAATAATAGAATATGAGGGATTAAAGTTACCAAAACCTAAGTAATGATAAACCCTTAGTGTTTTTAGGAAAATAGATTTATCCAATCTTATCCTTTTTATTATTCTCTCATTTGCAGGGTTAACTGTAATTCACTTCTAATAATATAGGAGTGACAGTTAACGTATTGATATTGTTCTCATTCTGGAATGCATAGGGCCTAAATGGGATCCATTGTGATCCTCATGTAATCAGATCACAATGCATCCAATTTACCTCTATCACATTTGTGTTCTCATTGCCTTCAACAAACTATTACAAGTAATGCGACATGAGAGAAAATCAATTTCTCAGTCTACCAGTTAATAGAAACCAAGGATTTGATTACAATTAGTTACCGTAAATTAATATCACCATGTGTCGTTTACCAAACCTGACTGATGTCACCCTGTTACCGGTCCTACGATACCGGCCAATGATAAAATACGATCAACGTACCGACCTCACTCGCCGGCGGTTTGTCAGACCTATGGTAACTCTACGTTATCGTCGGTTTAGTCGCACTAAATTAACTGGTAAACGATTCTCTAGTAGGGACTTAAAATTGTATATGAACTCATGAAGACATGATTGTCGTGATATAATACAAACAGTTTAATAGTAATCAATTGTTGTTATGTTCACCCATAGTCATCATCTCAATGTTGTCTGTTATCAGTGTTATGTGTTCTCATAGTCTTTAACAAAGTGTTATAAAAACTTGTCTTATTACATGATGTTAGCAAATGTGTGAATGATATTATTATCATGAAATTATGTTATCATGATTATCATTCTTGTTATACCTTGTACTTGTCTCATGTTATCCCATAGTCTTCACCAAGTTGTAACCAAAGTGTTGTAAGAACTAGTCTTACTACACTTTGTCAACTCAGGTGGTGAATGATATCATGAAATTATGTTTTCATCATATCATTCTTTTTAATTCATGTCATTGTGAAAGTGTTATTTCCTGCTAATCCCTTTGTTCATTCTTGTAAGAATAATAAAGTGTTATAAGATATAATCTTACAACTTGTATTATTCTATTGTGTTGATGTAATCATGAAACTATGTTATCATGATTCATCCTAGATATCTCGATTATGTTATAATCACACAAGCGTACATACAATGATAAGTGATAATAAAGATAAAACAATATTATCTAAATCATAGTATAATTGAAATGTTGTACTAATGCTTTTAAATAATTAAAAGGATTACCATGTTTCTTAGCCCCGCAAATTTAAAATCGGTAAGATTAAAAAAGGGGTGTATGAACTCATCTAGATGTTGAAATGGTTGACTAAGTAATACAAGAAAATGCACACGCTCACTGTTGTTATTGAAGTTGTTTTCACGATCTTGTATTGATTCCATATTGTTTGTGTCTCATAAGTATAAGTTATAGGTATGTGTGTGTGCTAATCTTACAACTAGTTAACACTTATGGATCTTGTTGTACATTTAGTCCTGGTCTAATTGTGGTATGATACACTAACACTTAATCCATTTCTAGATAAATGTTGGCATATTATAGGATCCTAGTTTCCGTGTTTTACATTATATGCAATAACCTTTACTACTTGATGTTTCATAAAGATTTTAGGTGTAAAACTTGGGAACTTAGGTTAAAACTTAGAACATCCTTAACATCTTACGAAAGAGTTGGGATGATGTTGGCCTAAATCATCTTATCACTTTTGTAATAACTAATTATCATTTTTAGAAGAAAAAGTTTTAGGTTTTATGTAATTTGTTTAACAAAACCCATACCGCCTTTGTAGTAATACCATGCATGGGATGTAAAAGGTTTAGTTTTAAGGTGGTGATGTCCAAATTGTACTAGTGAGTATCATATGCGAATGGGGCTCCATGCTTTGGCCGAATGAGTACTCAGATGCGAATGGATCCCAGCTTCGGCCGAATAGAGGCTTCATGCGGCTGATGAGGTTCGACCGATTGAGGATCCAAGAGAACTAAGTCATTCGGCCTCCCACCGCATATGAAGGTTCCTTTGGTGTTCAACCCTTGCGAATGAGGGTCTACATTCGGCCTTGGCTCCATGCGAACGAAAGAGTACATTTGGCCCTGGACCCATTCGGCCTAGAGTTTTCATTCGCACGGGTTGTACATGGTCGTGACCTTGCTATTCTTTCCAGGTTCTAGTCGAAGTTTATGATGGTTTTCAGTGGTTGTGTAGGTGAGAACCAGTTTCGGGGGCGTAGGGTTCGAATAGAAAGAGTTTTAACCGGTTAAGTGAAGGGTTTTTGTGTTGGAATTCTAGTGAGAGAGAGAATCCGGATTTGACGGTTTAGAGAGAGAAATAGAGGAGATGTAATAAATGAGGAAGAAGCATTATTTAGGGTTTATATACTCCGGGTGTGTTCGGGTTCGTTTCGGTTGTTCGGTTTTGGATTTCGTTACGTTTTCGGAACGTAAACCGCGTTTTCGTTCGAATCGTCACCCGAACAAATCCGACGAGGGTTTCACTTTCTGATTCTGGTTTTCTACTTTTCAGTCACCATTCAGAACGTTAAACTCACTGATATGTTTGTGTGAATCGTCACCCACGCAAACACATTGTCAGTTCACTATTCGTAAATGAAACTGAACTGTTATTTGAATTGTATTTCCTCACTGATGGACTCAACTAAACTTACCTATTTTCACATTGTTATCATTGATTTCACATTGTTTTACCACTGAATTGTCAGCCATCTGATTCCTGTTATTTGTGGTTATCAGATCGCAACCGATATATTTTTGTCATTTGTTTTCACACTGTTGTTTCTCATGAGTTGGTGTATTTACTGTATTTAAGTTTTCACTTAAACACATACAACTGATATTTGTTTTCTAGTCCTGTTGTCACACAACTGTTTACACATTGTATTTACACATAGTAAATAGTGAAAGTACACGTACCATACGGACTTGCCGGACGATCTGGTACTGGTTGTCACAGTCTTCCCTTGTTAAAGAAATTTCGTACCGAAATTTAAGCATCATTGTCAGGCCCTACTTTTTCAAACAGATAAGGATACCTTGTCTTCATGTGATCCTCACGCTCCCAGGTAAATTCTGGTTCGCGCTTGGAGTTCCAACGAACCTTCATGATAGGAATACGGCTTTGTTTCAGTCTTTTGACTTCGCGATCCATAATCTCTACAGGTTCTTCAAAGAAATGTAATTGCTCATCAACTTGTATCTCTTCTAGAGGTATGACTAACGATTCATCAGCGAGACATCGTTTAAGATTTAATACATGAAATACATTGTGTACCCCACTGAGTTCATCAAGAAGCCTGAGTCTGTATGCCACAGGACCAATCCGTTGATTTATCTCGGACAGTTTGACATACCTTGGTGCTAACTTGCCCTTAGCCCCAAAACGAACCACGCCTTTCCACGGGGACACTTTCAACATGACTCGGTCACCCACTTGGAATTCCAAAGGCTTTCGCCGTTTGTCTGCGTAACTCTTTTGGCGGCTACGTGTTGCTTGTAGTCTCTGTTCAATATGGGCTATCTTATCGGTAGTCTCCTGAATAAGCTCAGGCCCAGTAATTCTGTTATCTCCCACTTCGATCCAACAAATTGGAGACTGACATTTTCTACCATATAATGCCTCAAACGGAGAACATTCGATACTGCTGTGGTAGCTATTGTTGTAGGAGAACTCGATGAGTGGTAGGTGTTTGTCCCAACTTCCACCGAAGTCTAGGATGCATGTCCTCAACATATCCTCCAGGGTTTGGATTGTACGCTCGCTCTGGCCATCCGTTTGTGGATGGTACGCGGTGATCAAGTTTACACTTGTCCCTAAGGATTGTTGCAATGATTGCCAGAACCGCGATGTAAATCGACTGTCTCGGTCTGAGATAATAGATAATGGCACTCCATGCCGTACTACTATTTCATCGACGTAGAGTCTTGCTAGTTTTCTCCATCTTGTAGTTTTTTCCATCTTACTGTTTCTGTGTCCACACGAATGGTTCACTCTTCTGTGTCAATTTTGTGAGAGGCAAGGCTATCCTAGAGAAATTCGAAATGATACTCCTGTAATAACCAGCCAAACCCAGAAATGATCTGATCTCTGTAAGTGTTGTGGGCACGTGCCAGTTCTTGATTGCCTCAATCTTGGCAGGATCCACGTGAATACCATTAATGTTAATCACATGACCCAAGAATTGAACTTCTCTTAGCCAAAATTCACACTTAGAGAATTTGCCATAAAGTTGTTCGTTCTTCAGAAGTTTCAAGATTGTCTTGAGGTGTTGTTCATGTTCCTTCTCGCTTCTTGAGTAAATCAGTATATCATCTATAAAGACGATAACAAACTGATCTAGATACGGCTTGCACACCCGATTCATTAGATCCATGAACACTGCCAGTGCATTCGTCAACCCAAATGGCATCACCATAAACTCATAGTGTCCATATCGGGTACGAAATGTCGTCCTTGGTATGTCTTCTTCTTGAATCCGGAGCTGGTCATAACCTGAACGCAGATCTATCTTTGAGAAGTACTGAGCTCCCTGTAATTTATCAAACAGGTCATCAATCCTCGATAACGGGTACCGATTCTTGATGGTAAGCTTGTTAAGCTCTCTGTAATCAATACACATCCTGAAGGATCGATCCTTTTTCTTGACAAACAATACCGAAGCTCCCCATGGTGAGAAACTCGGTCGAATAAATCCCTTGTCTAGTAATTCTTGTAATTTATTGGACAGTTCTTGCATTTCTAACGGCACAAGTATGTAAGGTGACTTAGCTACAGGAACCGCTCCCAGAATCAAGTCGATTCGGAATTGTACCGATCGTTCAGGTGGCAATTCCGCAAAGTCTTTCACAACCGGTTCATCTTGAATCTTGATTTCTTTCTTGTCTTTCTCCACAACGTGAGCTAGGAATACGATACACTGTTTCCTTAGGCACTTGCGTGCCTTCATGCACGATATTAATTTCACACTGCGATTTGCTTGATCTCCATGAATTTCCAACACCTGATTGTTCTCCACTGGAATATATAATAGCGTTTCGGAACAGACGAATTCAACTCTGTTAAGAGATAACCAATCCATCCCGACGATGATATCGAAACTGCCCAATTCCATCGGTATCAAATCGATGGAAAATTTGTGATCACCAAATGTTAGTGAGCAGTTCCTAAGTACTGTGTTAACTGTTATGTGTTTGTCGTTAGCTACCTCAATGATATAAGGGGAGTCCAAAGATTCCTCAACATGATTAAGGTGGCATGCAAAGTCGGACGAGATAAAACTCTGATCCGCACTAGTGTTAAATAATGTAGATGCAAAAAAGTCAGATAAGAGAAATGTACCAGTGACCACGTTAGGGTCCTGTCGAGCAGCAGCTGCTCCAATCTGAAAGGCTCGCCCTCTAGCTACTTGAGTCCTCAGTTGAATTCAGTTGGGACAATCCCGTGAGAAGTGTCCAGGTTCGCCACAAGTGTAGAATGACCTGTTATCAGCAGCAGCAGCTGTAACCGCTGCATTGTTGTTCCTGTTCTGAGCCCCTGTGCTCCTGCACTGAGTGGCCCAATGACCAAGCTTTCCACAGTTGTTGCACTGCCTGCACTGGGAAGTTGGTTGATGATGATACTGGCAGCTGTTGCACAACAGTGCAGTGCCAGTGTAAGGCCTCTTGATCTGCAGTGGTTGTGGTTGGGTGGCATGTGGTGTTTGAGTGGTCGCGGCATAATTCCTGACCACTTTCTGTTTCTTGGCCGGGCGTTTATCCGGCTTTCTTGAGCTTCCAACCTTTGCTGCTTCAGCTTCTTTCTTCAGTGCCCCGGAGGCAACCATCACATCTGTCAATGTTGATGACAAAGTAACAGCCATCTCCAGGGTGGTTGGATGGGCAGCAATCACATGCCCTTGAACACAGGTCGGTAGTCCACCGACATACAGCTCAATCCGTTTCTCCAGTGTTGGCACTATATCCGGTGCCAATGTAGCCAACTCATGAAATCTGGTGGTGTACGCCAGATGCCCAGCACCAATCATGACATGGTTGAGCATTTCAGTCTCAACCTTTTTCGGCTCATTCCTTGGGAAAAACTCAGCCCTCAACAGAATCTTGAATTCCTCCCATGGCATGGACAGTGTCTCATCCCTGCCTCTAGTCTGGACCTGAGCATTCGACCAGGTCAATGCTCGTTTGTTGAATGAGCCAGCATTATATCTCACTTTATGCTGATCAGGATAGCCACTGATATAGAGGGTTGTCTCCTTATTTTCGATCCATTGGATCAAGCCGACGGCTCCCACAGTGCCACTAAAAGTAGGTGGTTTGCATCCTACAAAATTCTTGTAGGAGTAGTCCTGCTAGTTCCTGGTGTTTCCACTGCCTTCACCAGATGAATTTCCAGTGTGGTTGCCGCTAGAGTTAATCCTATTCATCATGTCAGGAATCACTTCCCTCAGTTGATTGGTCAGCAGAGTGGCCAGTGCGATAGTAGCAGGATCCAACTCATGGTTAGGTGGTGGCTGATGAGGTGGATTATGTGGAGGAGGAGGAGGTGGAGGTGGTAGAGGAGATGTAGGTGGTGTCGGTGTTGAGGAGTTAGGTGAATGCAGTGGTGGTGGCAACAATGGTGGAGGTCTTCTTGGCGTCATTCTCATCAAAACCGAAAGAAAAACGGTTAGTGCTGTGATCGAATGCAGAAGACGTATGCACATAGAATCCTATGTCTTATGTTGTCTATATGAGGGTCCCTATCTAGGCCAAACCATTTAAGTAATATGACCTGTATTTCTCTATAACCATGGCTCTGATACCAATCTGTCACACCCCGAGCCGGTGGGCTGGATCGACTTTCCGGTCTGGCGGAAGGTTCTCGGGGCGCGATATCGTTTGATAATCAAAATGATCAGATTGTTTACAAGGCACGTGATGTATAATGAGAAATGCTAAAATGACATTGACATAGAATTACAACGTTAAATTACATTGTCATTTCATAATTTAACTAAATAAATCTACCCAAAAGAATCATTGAGTTTTCTATCTTGCATCTGCTCAAGATTTACAAAAGATGATTCACAGTTTTGTCATTCAAAATATGCACAACACAAAATGAAGCTAGATCTTCTAAAAGTCCACTAGCTTAAGTCCTGAATGTCTGGTGACTACACATGTTCGACACCTGAGAAAACATGCATTTAAACAAAGTCAACACTAGGTTGGTGAGTTCATAAGTTTAGTAATAGAAAACCATCGATTTGTTGTCATACACTGTCACAATGTAATACTCGAGTCTCATTGTTAAATGTCTCACACAATGTCCTCTCCATAGTTATACTTACAAATAGTATTTCATCCCACTGAGTATGCATATATATAGGGCATACGTAGGGAGAACAAGCCCCCAGCCTACATCCCACCACATACTTAACAGAATTCAACAGCACTTGCAATACAACTATGGATACCCATTTCTACCTCACATATGTTCAACCCATTTGATATTCACGCATAAGATTGTGTTCATCGCCTGATGTGTTATACATATAAAATAATAGAATATGAGGGATTAAAGTTTCCAAAACCTAAGTAATGATAAACCCTCAGTGTTTTAAGGAAAATAGATTTATCCAATCTTATCCTTCTTATTATTCTCTCATTTGTAGGGTTAACTTTAATTCACTTCTAATAATAATAAGAGTGACAGTTAACGTATTGATATTGTTCTCATTCTGAAATGCATAGGGCCTAAATGGGGTCCATTGTGATCCTCACGTAATCTGATCACAATGCATGCAATTTACCTTTATCACATTTATGTTCTCATTGCTTTCAACGAAACTATTACTAGTAATGCGACATGAGAGAAAATCAATTCCTCAGTCTACCAGTTAATAGAAACGAAGGATTTCATTAAAATTAGTTACTGTAGATTAATATCACCATGTGTCGTTTACCAAACCTGACTGATGTCTCCCTGTTACCGGTCCTACGATACCGGCCAATGATAAAATACGATCAACGTACCGACCTCACTCGCCGGAGGTTTGTCAGACCTATGGTACCACTACGTTATCGTCGGTTTAGTCACACTAAATTAACTGGTAAACGATTCTCTAGTAGGGACTTACAATTGTATATGAACTCATGAACACTTGATTGTCGTGATATAATACAAACAGTTTAATAGTAATCAGTTGTTGTTATGTTCACCCATAGTCATCATCTCAATGTTGCCGTGATATAATACAAACAATTTAACAGTTTAATAGTAATCAATTGATCTCCCTGTTACCGGTCCTACGATACCGGTCAATGATAAAATACGATCAACGTACCGACCTCACTCGCCGGCGGTTTGTCAGACCTATGGTACCACTACGTTATCGTCGGTTTAGTCGCACAAAATTAACTGGTAAATGATTCTCTAGTAGGGACTTACAATTGTATATGAACTCATGAACACATGATTGTCATGATATAATACAAACAGTTTAATAGTAATCAATTGTTGTTATGTTCACCCATAGTCATCATCTCAATGTTGTCGTGATATAATACAAACAGTTTAACAGTTTAATAGTAATCAACGGATCTCCCTGTTACCGGTCCTACGATACCGGCCAATGATAAAATACGATCAACGTACCGACCTGACTCGCCGGCGGTTTGTCAGACCTATGGTACCACTACGTTATCGTCGGTTTAGTCGCACTAAATTAACTGGTAAATGATTCTCTAGTAGGGACTTACAATTGTATATGAACTCATGAACACATGATTGTCATGATATAATACAAACAGTTTAATAGTAATCAATTGTTGTTATGTTCACCCATAGTCATCATCTCAATGTTGTCGTAATATAATACAAACAGTTTAACAGTTTAATAGTAATCAACTGATCTCCCTGTTACCGGTCCTACGATACCGGCCAATGATAAAATACGATCAACGTACCGACCTGACTCGCCGGCGGTTTGTCAGACCTATGGTACCACTAGGTTATCGTCGGTTTAGTCGCACTAAATTAACTGGTAAACGATTCTCTAGTAGGGACTTTCAATTGTATATGAACTCATGAACACATGATTGTCGTGATATAATACAAACAGTTTAAGAGTAATCAATTGTTGTTATGTTCAGCCATAGTCATCATCTCAATGTTGTCTGTTCTCAGTGTTATGTGTTCTCATAGTCTTTAACAAAGTGTTATAAGAACTAGTCTTATTACACGATGTTAGTAAATGTGTGAATGATATAATTATCATGAAATTATGTTATCATGATTATCATTCTTGTTATCCCTTGTACTTGTCTCATGTTATCCCATAGTCTTCACCAAGTTGTAACCATAGTGTTGTAAGAACTAGTCTTACTACACTTAGTCAACTCAGGTGGTGAATGATATCATGAAATAATGTTTTCATCATATCATTCTTGTTAATTCATGTCATTGTCAAACTGTTATTTCCTGCTAATCCCTTTGATCATTCTTGTAAGAATAAAAAAGTGTTATAAGATATAATCTTACAACTTGTATTATTCTATTGTGTTGATGTAATCATGAAACTGTGTTATCATAATTCATCCTAGATATCTCGATTATGTTATAATCACACAGGCATACATACAATGATAAGTGATAATAAAGATAAAACAATATTTTCCAAATCATAGTATAATTGAAATGTTGTACTAAAGCTTTTAACTAATTAAAAGGATTAGCTTGTTTCTCAGCCCCGCAAATTTAAAATCAGTAAGATTAGAAAAGAGGCGTATGAACTCACCTGGATGTTGAAATGGTTGGCTAAGTAATACAAGAAAATGCATGTGCTCACTGTTGTTATTGAAGTTGTTTTCACGATCCTTTATTGATTCCATATTGTTTATGTCTCATAAGTATAAGTTATAGGTATGTGTGTGTGTTAATCTTACAACTAGTTAACACTTATGGATCTTGTTGTATGTTTAGTCCTGGTCTAATTGTGGTATGATACTCTAACACTTAATCCATTTCTAGTTTAAGTGTTGCAATATTATAGGATCCTAGTTTCCGTGTTTTACATTTATGCAATAACCTTTTCTACTTGATGTTTCATAAAGATTTTAGGTGTAAAACTTGGAAACTTAGGTTAAAACTTAGAACATCCTTAACATCTTACAAAAGAGATAAGGTGATGTTGGTCTAAATCATCTTATCACTTTTGTAATAACTAATTATCATTTTTAAAAGAAAAAGTTTTAGGTTTTATGTAATTTGTTTAACAAAACCCTTACCACCTTTTTAGTAATACCATTCATGGGATGTAAAAGGTTTAGTTTTAAGGTGGTGTTGTCCAAATTGTACTAGTGAGTATCATATGCAAATGGGGCTCCATGCTTTGGCCAAATGAGTACTCAGATGCTAATGGATGCCCAGCTTCGGCCGAATAGAGGCTTCATGCAGCTGATGAGGTTCGACCGATTGAGGATCCACGCGAACTAAATCATTCGGCCTCCCACCCATTCGGCCATCAAGTCCCGGCGTAAGAAGGTTCCTTCGGTGTTCAACCCATGCGAATGAGGGCCTACATTCGGCCTTGGCTCCATGCGAACGAAAGAGTACATTCGGCACTAGACCCATTCGGCCTAGAGTTTTCATTCGCACGGGCTGTACATGGCCGTGCCCTTGCTGTTCTTTCCAGGTTCTAGTTGAAGTTTATGATGGTTTTCAGTGGTTGCGTAGGTGAGAACCAGTTTCGAGGGTGTAGGGTTTGAATAGAAAGAGTTTTAACCGATTAAGTGAAGGGTTCGAATAAAGGGTTACAAAACCCTAAATTTCCGAAACTTGCAGCCCATATTACCTTCGATTCAGTGGTTTCCACTTTCGATCTGTTGTACTTTCGTGTAGAGGATGATGAGAGCTTCGATTTGGTAGCTTATTTGCTAGATTTGGTCAAGAAATGGATGAGATCTAGGGGTTTTTGTGTTGGAATTCTAGTGAGAGAGGGAGAGAATTCGTATTTGAGGGTTTAGAGAGGGAGAGAGGAGATGTAATAAATGAGGAAGAAGCCTCATTTAGGGTTTATATACTCCGGGTGTGTTCGGGTTCGTTTCGATTGTTCAGTTTTCGATTTCGTTACGTTTCCGGAACGTAAACCGCGTATTTTACGAGCTTAATAAAATTAGTTTCATTTCTACATTTTAAAGATGGTTATTCCTAGTAAATTTTTTATTCTTTTATTTTATTTTTATTACATCGTTTTGTCGTTTCGTTTCGTCAGATCGTTCCGCCATCGCGCGTATTCGTTCGAATCGTCACCCCGAACGCATCGGACGAGGGTTTCACTTTCTGATTCTTGTTTTCAACTTTTCAGTCATCATTCAGAACGTTAAACTCACAGATATGTTTGTGTGAATCGTCACCCACGCAAACACACTGTCAGTTCACTTTTCGTAAACGAAACTGAACTGTTATTTGAATTGTATTTCCTCACTGACGAAATCAACTAAACTTGCCTGTTTTCATATTGTTTTCCCACTGAATTGTCGGCCATCTGATTCTTGTTATTTGTGGATATCAGATCGCAACCGATATGTTTTTGTCATTTGTTTTCAGAATGGTGTTTCTCAAGAGTTGTTGTATTTACTGTATTTAAGTTTTCACTTAAACACATACAACTGATATTTGTTTTCTAGTCCTGTTGTCACGCAACTGATTACACAATTTATTTACACATAGTAAATAGTGAAAGTACACAAACCGTACGGACTTGCCGGACGATCTGGTACTGGTTGTCACAACATGTGAAGCAGAATACATTGCAGCTGCAAGTTGTTGCTCTCGAATCATCTGGATTCACCAACAACTCAAGGACTATGGGTTACATTTTTCTAACACTCCTATATTTGTTGATAATACTGCTGACATTGCTGTCACTAAAAATCATGTCCAGCACTCAAAAATAAAACACATCGACATTAAATATCACTTCATACGTGATTGTTTTGAAAAGAAATTAATTGATGTTCTTACGATTCACACCGATCACCAGAAAGCCGATATTTACGCAAAAGCTTTTGATAAACCCAGATTTCTATATTTGTTATTGGCTAATGGTGTTTTTCAGAAGGATGAAGTCATTCCTTCATCTGAATCAAACAAATGATCATTGTCTTTGTTTTTAGTTTCTTTTGTATATACAGTATTTCTGTTGTTTTTCTTTTGCTTATTCAAAAACCAAAAAGATTTTCTATTTTAGGTTTTTAGGGGGAGAAAAAGTAGTTTATTGAAAAAACAAATACATATGAAAAATTGTAAAAATGAGAAAGTCTTATTTGGGAAAGTGATGTGTTAACCAGTCATTTTCTTTAAAACAAAATTGAATGCATATATTGAAAGCACATGGGTATTATGATTTGATGTACTGATAGGCCGACTTTACAAGTTTATAGACTATTGGTGTTTGCATAGAATGTCTGATTTGTGGGAGCCAGTCTAGAAAACTTATTTAAGGTATAAACATGTTAAAATTCAAGTCAAGCATACACCTGGTATCATAGGACCTTATGAGGCTTCCAATAATTCATGAGTTCAAGTTTGTACACGTGCCATATTGTTGCGTCACAGCCTAGCTGAAGCCGTCCATTCAGATAAGAACGAATGAATCACACGAAAATAAAAGTAATTCCGACTCTATACACGTGACACATTGCTGGGTCGCGGCCTAGCTGAAGCCGTCCATTCAGAAAGGATAAGCTAGAAAAATACAAAAATAAATTAAGTTCGATTCCATACATGTGCCATACACTGGGTTGCAGCCTAGTTGAAGCCATCGATTTGGATAGAACCAAGCTCTTGATCAACACAGTTCTGACACGTGCCATATTGGTTTGTAAAGACCTAGCTGAAGCCGTCCACGTGAATGTGTTGAGATTAATAATCTGATTATAAGAAAAATGAAAAAATATAATAAATTGGAGCCTTATGGAACTTATGATCTCAGGTATTAAGATTTGAAGAGATGAGTTATAACTTAGTTTTGATCTTTATTGGTTGACTAAAATGGGAAACTCAGTCAGAAGATATGGGTGATCACTAATTTGTTTAGAAATAAAGATAGTCTGGTTTAAAATGGACAAGTATATCAGTAGTTGCATTATATACCCAACGTGTCATAAGTAGAACACTCAAGGATGTTGATTTGATGTGTTCTGGTATATATATATGTTACTCTCCTGAATGACTACTCACAAAAATAAGTGTTTTGATTGTCATAAGTTTAGTTGTACAGTTATCTTCTTATCAAAAAAATACAAAAATATTTGCAATTTTTATTTTTAAAATGATCATTTGTCCGTTCAAGTGTTCAATCTTGTTTCAATCTGTCATCATTCCAGACAAAACTTCATAATTGTGGTTTTTGAGTGCTTGTTTTGAAAATTTGTTAAAATGAATGTTGTTGACTCATTCACACGAATGAATCACTTTGATTGATCATTCACACGAATGGTTCACACGAACGAATGACTAATTCGTTTGAACATCACTGGCGAATGGGTTACACGAACGAACCTCTGATTCGCATGAACTTCATGGGCAAATGAGTCTTCCATACGAATGAGACTCTGGCATGAATGAGACCTATATTTAAGGTCTCTATTTCGTCCAAAGACTCCTTCGTCCCCATTCTCATTCATTAACTGTGTGTTTCGCCCCATTCGCCCCTCCGAAGATTTTTTGACCTTCACATCAAATTCCACCATGAAACTAAGCCATTTTGATTGCAAATCATTTCTTCAATGTTTCAGGTACATATCGAGTCAAGTTACATCATCTGTACATTGCTTTGGAACGAGATTAGTCAAAAATTTTAGGGTTTTAGGTTTCGGCCTTATCACCATCAAATAAACAGCGAAATAAGAAAAATATTGAACTAAAACTAGTTTACAACGCCTAATCAGCATTGTCTGATGATGTAGTGATCATTTTTATGGGTTGAGCTTGAAGATTAGAATGTTAAGGTTTTTGTTCATACCGACGGACGAATGAAGGACTTCGTCGTGTGAATTGTCACACGAATGACTTGATTCGCCACTGTTCATCAACGAATGAGGACAACACACGAATGAGATGCCAGTTCAAACACATTCGTGTGACAGACCTCCTTCGTGTGTCATCTTCCTTCGTCTGAGTTCTCATTCGTGCGTATTAAGCATCTGCTCCACTCATTCGCTCGAATGAGTTACTCTGTCCTAAAATGTTGCAATTGATTATCATTTTTGTCAATCTAAACTGAATCGTTTAAGTTTTTTTTATTGCAAAATGGCTGACCTCAGGGCATTTCTGAAGAACAACATCTATGCTCATCTAGATGCTGCTACCCGGAATGCTGCACAGTTTGCTGATATCATTGCTTTTCTTAGGCGATCTCGGATTTTTACTGCCATATCCACTGTTCATGTTCCATACCTGTCACATCAGAGAGCATTCTGGTCATCAGCTGATATTGATTGTACTGTCAAGCCTACCGTTATTAGGGGCAGTGTCGGAGGAAGGGAGGTAGTGGTTTCTGCTGAGCGCATCAGGAGGGTGTGTGGTTTTCAAGACATGGATGATCATCCCGTTATTTTGGACAAGCACATGGTACGGGGTTGCTTCTTGCGTTGCAAGTATGATGGTGATCTAGGAGTTGGAGTCATCAACAAAGCCTATCTCAGCCCGCCGTTCAAGTATCTTGGTCATGTTCTATTACATTGTTTGGGATCTAGGCGTGGTGGTTTTGATGAGTTGAGAGGGACCCTGCAATCGGCTTATGTTGCCTTGATACTGAACATTCTGTTCAACTTTTCGGAGATGGTATTCACTTATATGAAGGAGAATGTGAGCATGAAGGGGGACAAGAAGTACCTTATGTATCCAAGGTTTATTCAGATGATCATAGATGCACAGATACCTGATCTTCCTAAGATCAATGCAGAAATCCTCCGGTTAGAGAAAGAAATCCTCCGGTTAGAGAACATGACAGACACCACGCTCAACCGTGTGTTATCTTACAGGCAGAAGGACTCTAAGCCGCAAGCTCGTCCTTTGTTTGGGCACCTCATCAATCCTGATTATGTCGCACCTTTGAGGAGAAGATGGAGGCACGATGATTCAGATTCTGATATAGAAGACATTATTGTGCTAAATGGTGATAGTGATGATGATGATGATGATGATGATGATGGTGCTGGTGATGTTGGTGCTGGTGTTGGTGCTAGTGTTAGTGTTGGTGGGCATGTTGATGAGGCATGTGTTACTCATCATGACTTAGCTGTTACTAATTTTTCTGTGGCCATCGTCTTTACTCCTTTGGAGATCGGTGCTACCACATCTCCAGATGAGGGGGGATGCTCAAGGGTCAGACCAAGAAAATATTGAGGGTGGAGATGAAGAGGGTTCTAATGATTCAGACTCTGAAAAGACTGATGATGAGTTTGAGACTATTATGGTCAGATCACAGCCCATGAAGAGAAGGAAGAGGCCAAGATAGCAAGAACAAAGTAGGGAAGATATTAAGGATCCCTTATTTATTACAGAGTTCGATATTTCTCCTCCTCCTCATACTTCTTCTACTACTACTGTTGTTTCTGCTGCTCAGACATCATCTCCACCAACCGACAAGAAGAGAAGGACTAGATTTGTCCTGCAGAGACAGACAGAGTTACTTTATGTTGCAGCATCCCCTGCTACACCTACTACAACAGTTACGATTTCTTCACTGTCCAGGTCTAGGGCTATTGCTACACGTGTTACCACTGTCCCTCAGACTTCATCTGCCGCTGCTACCGCTATTTTCACAGCCGCCTCCTCTGGTCCCTCCACTACGCGTGCATATCCTTATATACCAACTGTTTCAGTTGCTGAACAGCTCAGCACACTGAACAGTCTGGCTCTTCGATTTGTGGAGAGGAACCATGAGCAAGATCAGGCCATGTCTCAGTTGACACTTCAAGTGAATGAGCAGGATGCTTTACTGCTGCAAGCTGCTGATCAGAAAGCAGACTTGAGGGCTCGAAATGCTGATGTTGAAGACCGTTTGCTCAAGTCAGTGGACGAGCCCAATCAGCTTGCCTTGTCGGCATATGCGTACAACTAGAGGATCCTCACCTGGAGGCTGACAAAGTGCGTCTCACTGAGCAGCTTGAAAGCTTAAAGGAGTCTACACCCAGGATCGAGGCATCCGAACCTGTTTTCGATGACTCAGAAAAAGAAGATGAAGAAGATGATGAAGAGTCTGATGAGGAGAAGCTTGATTATGACAATACTGATGATGATGATGATGATGGTTCAGATGATGATGATGGAGCGGGGGTGCCTCTGCCAGTTCTTCCAGTTCTCAAGAGCAGTCCTCACCTGAAGAGATCAGAACAAAGAAGAAACCCGATAAAGCTCCCGAGACATCTCAGAAACAAGCCGAAGAACCTAAATCCATTGAGGAAGTAGAGGTTGTGCCTATGAGACGCATTCTTGATGACACGTTGACAAGGATTCTAGACTCTCAAGGCATTATACAGCACTTAGTGAGCTATGACAAGGAAGAGGGAGAGATCATACACTGCCTTACCAAGGAGCAGATAGCCGAGCTGTTCAACTTAAATCCTGATGAGGTAGTTATTGATGATTCCTCGATTCCTGCTTTTGATCTCCCGAATCCTGAGTCATTTGATGACATTGACGAGGTCATCCTGGAAGACTTGGATGTTGATGAGACCGTAAAGTATACTTTTGTAGAGGAATAGCTTCCTACTTTCACTGATCTTTTTCTTCAGCATTCAGAAGAAGAAGTCAAACGTAAGATTGACGAGAAAGGAGAGAAAGAAGCCTCTGCGGAAGACATTCAGAAAAGGAAGGATGAGTGGTCTGCATACTGGCAGACACTCAAGAAAGACAGCATACCCCCTACTCAAGTGCAATACAAGAAAGTCTACAAAACCAAAGGATACACATCCGGGGGTTGCATTCTGAGCTGGGCATATTTCAAAGATCTGGGGTGCTACGGTTTGAAGAGAGAAAGAGGAATTCAATACTTCAAATTCCCGCATGATTTCAAGACGTTGCCCGGTTTCGAGGTCAATCAATTGGCACGCCTGAACATGTTCTACTGCGAAGATTTTGGTATTTCATCTTGGTTTGCCAAGAAAATCAAGTTCGAATATAGAAAAAGATGAGTGAAATTCCAGCCTCAACAACCGGAAAGGTATTATCTACTAGAGATTGATGCTCAGTCAAGGAAGCATAAAGTTTTCCTGAGTGGCTAACTCCAAAAGTTATCCTGCATACTGGCAGACACTCAAGAAAGACAGCATACCCCCTACTCAAGTGCAATACAAGAAAGTCTACAAAACCAAAGGATACACATCCGGGGGTTGCATTCTGAGCTGGGCATATTTCAAAGATCTGGGGTGCTACGGTTTGAAGAGAGAAAGAGGAATTCAATACTTCAAATTCCCGCATGATTTCAAGACGTTGCCCGGTTTCGAGGTCAATCAATTGGCACGCCTGAACATGCTCTACTGCGAAGATTTTGGTATTTCATCTTGGTTTGCCAAGAAAATCAAGTTCGAATATAGAAAAAGATGAGTGAAATTCCAGCCTCAACAACCGGAAAGGTATTATCTACTAGAGATTGATGCTCAGTCAAGGAAGCATAAAGTTATCCTGAGTGGCTAACTCCAAAAGTTATGAAGACAATTCCTCTCTAAACGATGAATCAAGGCTTTGAAAGTAGTTTCTGATGGTGATACTTCGACGGTAGAACTTCTGAGGCTGTGATAGTTCTATGCCAGGATGGCAAGTGGGATACCATTCGAGTTGTTGATCCTATGTGGCTGACAAATCTATCTGAGGAAGATGTCAATATTTTGTATAGATGTTAGATCTTCTTTGATCTTGGAGATATGGAGCAGGCCTTGCAATACATGAGAGTTATCCGGCTTTGTTTTGGTTTTGATATTCATGTTGGCTCTGACTGGAAAGCTTTATCAAAGAAGTATTTGAAGACTGAAGCAGTTAAAGTGTAGAACTAGGTCCAAGGGGAAGTATGTAGATGCACGTTTTGTCCCTAGTTCAGTTATAGTAGTCTGTGAATATATGTAAAGCTTTTATTATGAATGATATACAAGTATTATCAAGTATTGTCTATGGTTGTTTATGTTTAACATGTTTAACTTTGAATTAATATAACAATATGTTCCCATTCTTGTGAATGAACCTAAAGATGAGTTCATTCACGTGAACGAAGGACTAACGAATGTCCCTGCAAGCGAAGGAATCAGGTTCTGTTTTGTTCGTACGAATGAATCCAAGATCTGATTCATTCGTGTGCAGTTTTGTTCGTATAGAGTCATTCGTATAAGTGTGTGCTTTGTGCGTCTCATTCTTATGACAGGCTATTGCCTATAAATACCCAACAAACAGAATGTTTTAGGGTTCTGATTATTTCCTAGGTATCCTCCTCGTTTACAGAGCCGCTCTAGCCTCTCCAAGTTCATGTTCTTGCCCGTGGTGTTCGATTTCACTCATAAAGTTGATCCTCAATCATCGTATCATCAAGGGTTGCAAGGATTTCGATTGAAAAACCCACGAATAGGATTTCGCACTATTCGGAGGGCTGTTAAACAGAATCCATAGGGAACTTACCCGTTTTCTAGGTCCTACATTGAAGCTTCGATCTGAATTTGTTTAGAAGAAAATCATCGAGCTGTTTCTAAGGGGGATTCTATTGGTACATAAATTTCTCAACAGCTTCGATGAATAAATGAAGACGAAGTTTCAAGTTCAAGATGTATTTTATGTACATGTATTGGTAAGTGTTGTGTAGACATTTTCAGTTTCAGTATTACTGTTTTACCGATGCTACTAGTATCAACATGTTGATACTAATTGCCTATAAATAGGCATTTTGTTTGAATGTTTAGGGTGTGGTTGAAGAGACATTTTAAAAAGACATTCACTTTCATTCTTCATGTTAAACTCTTGTAATCAGATCTTGATTGAATAAGAATTGAGATTATTTACATTGTCTTCTTCATTCTCACATGCGCAGATCGACACGTTTATGTATTTAGCATGTTTACAAGTCGAATGATCTCAGTTTGATCCAGATCAAACGGACTTACAGGATACAATCTCTTCATTTCATCATTTGCTTGAACCATTCGGACGCTTTCACTAAACCCTGACTTGTTGAATCGTCTTCTTTTGTTATTATTTATCCTTTGTGCCCAGTATTGGAATCGATTCTTCAACATAGTCCAACTTGTTATCCAGTTCAATATCATCCAAAAGAATATGTGCTTCCTCGTCCGCCAAACATTTTCTCAAATGTGACAAGTGGAAGGTAGGATGGATCCTATTTAGTCGAAACAGTCACTACACAATTAGACACTTGTAAATAAGTAACTCAGAACGTTTAGTATGTTTAAGTGGTGAATAGTAACTTATGAGTTGTAATAGTAAGGTTATCCTTGTAATATATTGTCTTTAAGTTAATCTTGTGAGTTGTGATACCGGTTCAAGTAAAGTTGCACCCCATCTATGAGACAACACCAGTATGCTTTCGCAACATTCAAAGAATGAGCAGTGACATCATCATCAGGTCATGAGAGGTGGGGGTGTGACAGGGTGGTATCAAAGTCACAGGTTATAGAGAATTAGGTTGACCTAGTGACCTACACTATAACCATAGGCTCTTATAGTGACACTAAGTGCACCAAACATAACTAAAGAACAAAACTTGTTTTGAATTGAGCTAGAATAATCAGGTGGTACGGATTATAGTTATGAGTGGCCAGCATAACTGGAATCTGAAACACGTGTGCGTTCTAATAAATTTCAATACAAGTATAACAATAACAACATTTGTTATGAATAGTTGCTTTAGGATAGAAATATATATCATGGTTGTGCCGAATATTATTATTGAATATTCATTTCATGATGCTAACCTGGAAATTGTGTTTTGCACACCAATGGCAAACCCAGGGGAACATTATATCTATGAGAGGATCCCGTACATGATCGTAGATGATACACCCAGCTCTATTGAGAGGTCGGATTCAGAGTCATCTTCAGCAGCATCTAGAGTGGTACCCTAAATATCTCAAACCCCACCATTAGTACCCGAGACACCACCACTAGTACCACATACACCACGTAGATATCCTCAGGTGTCAAAAGAGGATACGTCAGCCATTAAACATGCAAGGGGCACAACACCCCACAGAGTCCCGGTATTTACAGGGATCAGACGGATGCAGGGACAGGCCCGCAAGATCATAGGACTTGCACCCAAACATCAGCTAGCACCTACTTTGGATCTACAGGGCACCTGGTAGGAGTTGATTCAGCCACGTGTATCTCTTTAGAAGACTCCTGATACCCTGATGGAGACTCGCACATCCCATTAGATGTTAGTGTAGTATGTAGTTTCCCTGGAAGCGGGACAAGGGCATGGAGGCTGGTGATGGAGGAGAGGATGAGGATGAGGATGAGGTGGACGGTGATTGTTACGTTTTGGCATTATGTGGAGAGGGGGAGAGGGCAGATGCATAGGTTTAGTAGTTTAGGATTGGAGGTGAGGTTGATGGTGATGGCTATATTGATGGCTACTATATCCATAGTGATAGCTTGCTTACTGTTCCTTTTACGGTAAGTATGATCAGGTACTGATATTTTGGGACATTTCGTTGTAGATATCACTGAACGGATGCGAATAGGTTGATTAGTGATATTATGGGCAAAGTTTGATATACAGTATAGATCTTATACGCATAGGTTGGTTAATAGTGTGCTTAGCATCAGGAAACACTCTTGTATTTAACTCTTCTGATGTATAAAAATGATATCGTAGTAATTACAAGTTTTCTATTAGTATGTGTGTTTGTGTTAACATGTGTGTTTTTACATCAAAAATTTTATTTCATAAACCGTAATTGGCTGACATAACATATCACATCAAAATCCTATGTGGTCACATATCAAAAGCCTGTGTGGTAACATTTCTAAATCTTGTGTGGTAACATTTCAAAATCCTATGTGATAACATTTCAAAATCCTATGTGGTAACTTATCGAAAACCTGTATGATAACATAATAAGCTTGCATAATATCATATCTATATTGCTGTCACCATGTCGTGTGCTATGTGATACTAGAATATGTTTTTGAGACAACAGAATTGAGTATGGCTACAAACATCATTGTGATTACGTTGTCTTACAAACATATCTGAATAATATCAATGTAGTTATACAACATTCTTATAATCACATATCCACATGACATTTCAGTATAACTGAATACCGTTGATTGTATGTGACTGAAAGTGTTATATTTAAATGTTCTTAAACTGACCTAAGATTGTCTGCATGTGAGCAGAAAAATGGCTCCAAAAATAGGTCGACCTGCTAAGAACATTGCTAACCCATAAACAAATCAAATCCCACTTGTTAATCCAGAATAAAATATGGTTCCACTTGTTAACCGGGAAACGAATCCAGTTCCAGCTACAGTTGCATGTGGATCAAAACAGAATGAGGCAGCAGTAGCACGAATAGTAAAAGAACAGTTATCTGCTGCTGTACAAGGTATATTAACCCAACATCAACAAAATATCACTTCTGGTTCTGGTGGGGACCATGCTGAACACAATGCTACTGGTGGACACGTAGAAACACATCACACCACTATACAACAACTGTTTCTGATCCACCACAACAGGGATGTACTTACAAGCACTTGGATTCCTGCAACCCTCCTACTTTCACTAGAAAGGAAGGAGCAGCGGGACTTTTAAAGGGGATCAAGGAAATGTAAAAAAACTCAAAATCAGCCAATGTTTGGAAGAGCATCAGGTGTCTTATGTTTCTTGTTCTTTGAAGGACTCAGCTTTAACCTGGTGGAATACCCAGGGAAAACGTTGGTTCAACTACAGTTGATGCTATGGGCTAGAATAATCTTAAAACTCTGAATATATTAGAGTACCTCCCAATCACTGAAATCCAGATATTATAGGAAGAATTTTGGAATCATTCTATGATCGGTGGTGACTGTTTAAAGCATACCGATCAAATTCATCAACTTACTTCTTCGCTTCCCAACATGTTTCCTACGGAAGCAACATTGATTGAGAAATACACCAAGGGTCTGGTTCCCCAAATTCGGGGAATGGTGAATGCTGCAGAACCCACTACACTCAAACGTACCATCTTGTTGCCCACCAAACTTACTGATGAGGCAGTAAGGAGTGGTAGGTTATCAATTAAAATAGAATCGGCTATGAGTCGTAGTGATCTCACTGCCCCTAGTAACACGAGGGGTATTAAAAGAAAATGGTTTGGGAAAGTAAAAACCAATGTTCTGGCTAAGACTAGTCAGAATAAACCCACAGTTAAGAACTATGATGCAGCTCTTCTTAAAGGAAAGTTCATATCAGACAGGCACCCAAATGCAACAAGTGTCCCTTTCATCACAACGGACCATGTCCTGTTTTTACGAACTGTAATCGAGTCGGACACTATTCAAAGTACTGTAACTTTGAGTCGTAGTGATCTCACTACCCCTAGTGACACGAGGAGTGTTAAAAGAAAATGGTTTGGGAAAGTAAAAACCAAGGTTCTGGCTGAGACTAGTGAGAATAAACCCATAGTTAAGAACTATGGTGCAGCTCTTCCTAAAAGGAAAGTTTATATCAGACAGGCACCCAAATGCAACAAGTGTCCCTTTCATCACAACGGACCATGTCTTGTTTGTACGAACTGTAATCGAGTCGGACACTATTCAAAGTACTGTAACTTTCCTGTCCCTCAACCAAATCAAGCACCACAAAAACACGCTCAACCGAACAGGTCATGCTTCAAATGTGGAAGCCCTGACCATAGCATGAGAAACTGTCCAACAAAAACAACAACAACAACAACAACACCAATCCAGGAAACAAAGCTAGAAGGAGAGCTTTCACGATTGGTGCAATAGAAGCTAGGCATGATGCAAATATCATCACCGATACGTTTCTTCTCAATAATCTCTACGCATCAATTCTGTTTGATACAGGGGCAGATTAGAGTTTTATCTCTCCTGAATTTGCATCATGTGAAAACTGGTACCTGACCATCTGACAATTGTACGGTATGTGTACTTACATAACTATTACATGTGATTACTTTTGTGAATAACTATTGTGTGATAACTACTTTGTGAAAAAAACAATGGAAATGCAAATTATGACAAATGGGAACATGCAAGATATGCGAAAATAATTATGTTTACAAATGACAAAATAGTGTGGTTGTGATACGAATCCTTCGATAACGAGGATCAGGCAACCAACAACACAATGAAAAATAAAATGGGAACAAGGACAAAATTAAGTCAAATAGTGATCATTGGTGAAAAAATCAAATTCAAAACAAAATATGATAACATTTGAGAATATTAAACAGACAGTGTATTTGTGTTGGTGATGATTCACATAAATATACTTGTGGGTTTAACGTTCTGAATGATATCTATTAAATAGAAAACCAAATCAGAACATAAAGTTGTTGTCATGTTTGTTCAGGTGATGATTCGTACGAATACGCGCGAAGGTGATACGATTTGATGAAACCATTTAAATAAACATTTTGGAAACCATAAAAATAATAAAAAGGCATTTAAAATATTTATTAGGAATTACATCTAACAAGATTTAAAATAAAACCATTTTACAAAAACGTATATTTTAAGTTACGTTTCGAAAACGATACGTTAAAACGAATCCGAACGAACACGAACCCACTCGAAAAAAAACCCAGACTATATAAACTCTCTATTCTTCCTCTTTCTTCATTCAAGATCCCCACCAACCACTTTCTCTCTCTATTTCCGATTCTCTCTCTAGCTTCTCTCTCTAAAATCCAAACCACTCAAACCACCCAAAACATAACCAAATCAAGAGATTTTGGTACCAAAACGATCCTTGGAACATCTAGAACACAAAACTACAGCAGATTTGGTTGGAATCATGAAAAACTAAGGTAAAAATATTGTTGAATTCTAGGTTTTTTTTAGGGTGTTCACAAACTCGGAAAGTTCAAATGCTAAAATCGGTTTGGAATCCATGAAACTCTACAAAATGAACTTAAAACCGACCATGGAACTCTTGGATTAGGTTTGAACAATGTTTGGAAGGCTGGTCATGGGTATAACTGGTCTGCAAGTTAGTATCGATGGATGTATTTTTAAAGATGGTAGTATCGATAGGTTGCATATTCAATAGCCTTCTTGCATCGATATTGTTAGATCGATGGCCACCTCACACCCTCAAACTCTTTGATATTGTTAGTATCGACAGGTCCAATGAGATTGGGATGAGTTCCCATCGGTATTGTTAGAATCGACATGCATGGCATCGATACTAGGAACATGTCGATACTTGTAGTCTTGACAAAGGAGTCTTGGGTTTTTCTAAGTCTTAGTCGATATTATACCATCGAAACTAACCTGGATCCATCGATACTAGTTCAACAATCATATCCAAGTGATTTAAACTTGAAACCCATCAATATTAGCTGAAATTGAACCTGATGAGGATGGAATAAAGGAAATAGTTTCGATGGAGGCCATTTCTAAACCTGACTGATAATAACATAATCGATACTATCATTCTTTCCAAAATTCAGCCCATCGATACTATCCTAAGACCAATGATATTGTTACCTTAACCTAATCCAAATAAAATCAATTAAAAATCAATTGATGTTAATCGAATTTAAGGTTATAAGGTTGGGTAAAAGGTGATAGTGTCGGCAATGGGTCATTAGGGTTTCTCTATGTGTTCACTGATTTTAAGCTCATCGATGCTATCATTCACATATCAATACTAACTTGTTAATACAACTCAAGTGTATTTGATACAACAAGAACTAAGGATGAACAATTTTAAGGATTAACAACAAAAGGAAATAAATGATAAAAGTTGGATTAGAGTTGGTTAGGATCTAGTCCATTCTAACAACTTAAAGATATCATTTTTCATAATCTACCTATGGTTTGATAAAACACTTTAACGACAAAAAGAAACTAGTAATAACCTAGGTTAAATAGACTTGTTTAAACTTACTTAGTTGGTTTTAAACTAATGACAAAGACTTTTGAAAGCAAACACATCTTTTTATTATTGCATAAGTGGACAACTTATTAGAGTTAAATGGATTCAAACCTATCATGAGTATCATTTTTAAATATCAACTAAACTTAAACTTATATGATTAAAGATAAGTGTACTTCAGTTACAAAAATAGTTAAAGTCAAGGTAATCAACAAAGAGTTATGCCAAGTTAAAATATTTATTAGGGTTAGTTATAACATAAACCCACACTTATAACTTGTAAATTTCAAACTAATCAAAGAGAGGGATTTGAATACTCTTTCACACAACAACAAAGAGCGTGTGCATGCTTGTTAATAGTCAACCAACACAGCATCAAGGTGAGTTAATTTGCCCCTTTCCTAATCGTTTTGATTTATAAATGCGGTGCTGAGAAGCATGTTAAACATTTTTATAAATGCTTTGGTACATTTATTCATAATTCATAACAATAATGAAAATCATGCTTAAAAAATGTTTATGCGTATGTGATCTATCAAGTGTTGATAACAATGATTGTGAAATATCAAAAACAAGTAAGACAATTTTTCATGATAAAAATAAATGCTTTTGAGATATCAAGGGGATTGAGATGAATATATATATATGCCATAATGCTATCTTATTTCTCAGTCTTTGAAATCATTATATATATATATATATATATATATATATATATATGTATATATATATATATATTGATAACATAACACTACATTTTATTACTAGTAAGACTGCTTGTATTATATCAATGTGATCACGTGCCAATTGAGAATTCAAATGCATTAAATCCCTTTGTACCATAAGTTTGACAAACTTCCTACGAGTGAGGTTAGTACGTTATGCATAACATATGCAACATTTTTCGGTATCGTGTGACTGATAACAGGGCGGCAATAGTTAGGTTTTGAAAACGGTCCTATGGGTGATATTAATAAGACAAAACTACTAATAATTCTACCACATCTGAACTGTAGACAAGAAAGGCTGAGTCGACAGTAAGTCACTCATGTCATTGTTTAGTGACAGATAGTTGTGAAGGCAAGCAAAAACATGGGATTTCAAATGAATAGTTGTAAATTGGAGGTATTGTGGTTTGACTTAGTGTTGACCACAATGCGGTCTCATTTATACTTTATTCATCAATATGGGGAATACTTAAAATGAGTTGACTGTCACTCCTAAATTAGAAGTGAATAACAGTAAAATCTACAATTGGGAATACAAGGAGTGATTAAGATTGAGTAAAATCTTATATCTTTAAAACATTAAGGGACTACCATTACTTGTTATGGTAGTACATACCTTATTACACATTTATTTCTATATAACATTGTGTAATGAGATCATAACATATGGGGAAAACAAATGGTGTGAATGAAATGTGTTAGTCATAGTTATCGATAAAGATAGCGTTGTGTTCAGTCAAGTGTGTGGTGGGCTGGCGGCTCCACTTGTTGGTACGTATGCCCTATATATAAGCATTACTTGCCTGAATGGGGCTCTATCTGTACTAGGAACTAAGGAGAGGACATTGATGGAAGATAATACTTGATATCAAAAATTTTAAACTTATCTAAGCTACAAAACATATGAACTCACCAACCTTCTGTTGACTTGTTTTACTTGCATGTTTTCTCATGTGACAAATAGGTTTAGTCACCAGGATTCAGGACTTATAGCTAGTGGGCCTTAGTAGTGGACCTAGATACTTTTGTGTGCATATATTTTGAAGACATCATGTGAATCACTTTTTTATATCTTGTGCAGATACAAGATAGATTAGTTATGATTCTTTTGGTAGATTTACTCTGTTAAATTATGAAACATGGCTGATGTAACTTAACTTTGTAATTCTAGTTCAATTCAGCATTTGTCATTATATGTCATGTGCTGTAAATACAATCTAATCATTTCGATTATCACACGATATCGCACCCCGAGACTATTCCGCCCAACAGGAAAGTCGATCCAGCCCGCCGGCTCGGGGTGCTACACATCATTACTTTCATTGCTTACTGTAAGTCTAGAACACCCCTATATAATTGAACTTGTTAACGGAAAGTTGATCAAAGCTAACAATGTTTCATTGAACTTGCTAATGGCAAGTTGATCAAAGCTCACAATGTTATTCAAGGATGTTCCTTGAATCTGAATGATCACCTTTTCAACATCAATCTACTTCCTATTGAACTTGGATAATATGATGTCGTTTTCAGTATGGATTGGCTTTCAGACAATCAAGCGGAAGTTGTATGTCAAAACAAGATGATCCGTATTCCGTTATCTAACGGTAATACACTCGTAGTTCAAGGTGAACTAGCTGGTAGGAAACTTGGTATCATGTCATGCGTGCTAACTCAAAAGTGCTTAAGGAAAGGTTATCAGGCTTTCCTAGCACATATAACTGAGAACAATATTCCACCAACACATATCAAAGATATTCCTGAAGTTAATGATTTTCCAGAATTCTTTCCTGATGATATCTCGGGATAACCCCAGTGAGACAACTTGAATTTCGTATTGACTTGTTTCCAGGTGTCGCACCTGTTGCTAAAGCTCCTTATCGTTTAGCACCCTCGGAGATGCAAGAGCTTTCAGGTCAATTACATGCGCTCTTAAACAAAGGTTTTATCAGACCTTGTTTCTCACCTTGGGGAGCACCAATTCTTTTTCTGAAAAAGAAAGATGGTTCATTCAGAATGTGTATCGACTACAGAGAACTCAATAAATTAACAATCAAAAAACCGTTATCCACTACCTCATATAGATGATCTGTTTGATCAGCTTCAAGATGCTACTTATTTTCCTAAGATTGATTTAAGGTCTAGATATCATCAGTTACGGATTCATGATGACGATGTTCCTAAAATTAACAATTTTCGGAACCCGATACGGACATTATGAGTTTTTAGTAATGCCATTTGGGTTAACAAATGCACCTACAGTTTTCATGTATCTGATGAATTGAGTGTGTAGACCTTATCTAGCTAAGTTCGTGATTATATTTATTGATGACATTCTCATTTACTCTTGAAACCAACAGGAACATGCACAACACTTGAAACTAATTTTCGAACTTTTAGCATGTGGAAAAGCTATATGCCAAATTTTCCAAGTGTGAATTTCGGTTACGGGAAGTCCAATTTCTTGGACATGTAGTAGATGAAAATGGTATACAAGTGGATCCCAATAAGATTAAAGCTGTAAAACAATGGGAAACACCACAAACCCCAACTGAAATTCATCAATTCTTAGGACTGGCAGGTTATTACCAGCGATTCCTTAAGAACTTTTCTAAAATAGCCTTGCCATTAACTACCTTAACGAAGAAAAATAAAAAAGTATATATGTGGTTCCCAACAGGAGGAGGCATTCCAACTGTTGAACACAAACTCTGCAACGCATCTATACTTGCATTACCGGAAGGTACAGATTAAAGAGGCTCAGCAACAAGGGTTACAAGCAACAAACTATCCAGCTGAGGAGCGAAGAGGATTAGACAAACAATTAGAAACCAAAACCGATGGAGGTGTCGTATTTTAAAAGCTGAATATGGGTTCCTCTATTTAGTAAAATTAGATCAATCATCTTGAATGAAGCTATTAAATCCAAGTATTCTATTCATCGAGGTGCTAACAAAATGTATAAAGATTTTAGGGACTTTTATTGGTAGTGTGGAATGAAGAAACATATAGCATATAGGTGGATAGATATTTAACGTGTCTTAAAGTTAAGACAAAGCATCAACGACCTTCTGGGTTATTGCAACCAGAAATTCCCATGTGGAAATGAGATATAATCTCTATGGATTTCATTACCAAACTACCCAGAACTTCGCACAATTATGACTCTATATGGGTTATAGTTGACCGCTTTATGAAATCCGCGCACTTCTTACCAATCCGGGAAGACTATTCCACTGATTGATTAGCTAAATTCTATGTCAATGAGATTGTATCACGACATAGTGTATCAATTTCAATCATCTCTGACAGAGATAGTCGGTTTATGTCACGATTTTGGAAAACTCTTCAAAATGATTTGGGCACGCAAATCAATATGAGCACATCTTATCATACACAAACGAATGGACAAACAGAGCGTGCAAATAAAACCCTGGAGGATATGCTTAGAAGCTGTGCGATTGATTTTGGAGGTAGCTGGGATTTTCATCTTCCACTCGTTGAATTCTCATACAATAACAGCTACCATACTAGTATTCAATGCGCTTCATTTGAAGCACTTTATGGACGCAAATGTCGATCTCCTCTCTGTTGGTCGGAAGTAGGTGAAAGTCAAATCATTGGCCTAAAATTTATACAAGACACTACAAACAAGATCACACTTATTCAAGAACAAATCAAAGCAGCCCGCGATTGTCAAAAGAGTTATGCTGATAACCGTCAGAGACCCCTGGAGTTTCAAACAGATGATCGAGTCATGTTAAAAGTCTCACCATGGAAAGGCATATTTAGATTTGGTAAGCAAGGTAAACTCTCACCATGATTTGTAAGACCATTCAAAATTTTATAACGAATTGGAACGGTAGCCTATAATCTTGAATTACCTCCCGAGCTTAGTAACATACACGATGTCTTTCACGTGTGAAATCTGAAATAGTGCTTAATGAACGAATCGTTGACCGTATCTCTTGAAGAAATTTAGATTGATGATAAACTCCAGTTCACTGAAGAACCAGCGGAATTGTTCTAGTTTATGGTTGAAAATTCATAGGTTTTGTCTAGAAATGTGAGTTACCCAATCTTCATACTTGGTTTGTGTTATGTGTAGACTTAGCCATGATAAAGCGAAGTTTAGTTTGAAATAGATTTAGGCATCCAACCTATAAGCATAATTGACATTGTGTTCAGGTTTTTGAGTCATACTAATGAGAATGTTATGTTTAACATATTCTTGGACTCTAAACCTCTACACAACACAACACTTACTCGTACAAAGGTGGTGTGAGCTGCCTATTCACGCATGTATGTACAACCTTTTTCTTGTTTCTATCTCCACTAAATTGGTTGATTTAACTTTTGTTCTCAAGTACACATTGTATAACTAATTTATGACTAATTTACTACTCTGATTACCCCAAATTTTATAAATTTTGAACACCTAGAATCGGATTAGACCAAAGTCGGGTCCATCCGATCTTATTAAGTTCACCTAACCTTTTAGTCACTTAGCCCGCACTTGGTGAGCCATTTGGATTAAATCTACTTGGAACTCCATGGCTAGGTTAAGTTCGAAGGACCATGGTAAGAACAAGGATGTGTCGACACACACTTAAGTGTTTCTAAATCAGCCCGTCAATACCAAGAAAATCGAAAAAGAGTTAGCATCGACCCTATAGGCTTCGAACTTGCTAATATTGACTGAAACTTTATGCATTCTACTTGGATTCCATCAAACTTAACAATGTCGATGAGAACTTTATTATTTTGGGTCCATCGAATCTATTACTATCGAAGGAAGGCACTAAGATTTCATGAGCTTCGAACTTAGCAAGTTCAAAGCTTCGAACTATAGCTACCAAAAAGCTGGGCATTCTCCCAGCTTCCCACACCTTTTCCATGTCGATGAAAATAGTCCTACAGTTATATCCTTGGTGGTTTTCATATATTTATGGGTTTAAAACCGGTTTAAAGTTTGGTTGTTTCTGGTTCATAGAAAACCCTAAAACCCGAAAGTTCAAGCTTACATCTACCTTGTTTTGAGTATTTTGAGCTCCGATCCTTTGTACTTTTTACTTCTAGATGATTGGAGAAGCGTTTTTTAACAAGATCTTCGAGTTTGGTTATGAAATGAGGAAGTTGATTGTTTGAATTTTAGAGAGAGTGTGTACATAGTGAAAGCATCGAGTTTTTAGAGAGAGAGGGTTGGTTGCAGCTTTCAATAAAAGATGAGAGGGAAAATTAAAGGCTTTTATAGCCCGAACAATTGGGCGCATGTTCGGGTTCGTTCGGTCTGGTTTAAACACGTAGTTTTGACTCGAAACTTTAAATACAATAATCTTTGTAAAATATTTTTAATAGGATCTTTTTAGATTGTAATTCCTAATAAATATTTTAAATCCCATTTTTTTATTTTTACATTTCAAAATCGTTTAAATTTGATCGTTTCCTCAGAACGTATAATTCTCGCGCGTATTCGTGCAGATCGTCACCCATACGAAAACGATGATCGTTTTACTTTCTGATTTGGTTATCTAATTAAAAGATATCACTCAGAAGGTTAAACCGACATATATATTCGTGTGAATAGTCATGCACACAGATATATTGACGGTTTAATATCCAAATAGTGGTATCTATTTGTCTTTTTCCTTCAGTATTCTCACTGACGTTTATAGATCCTGATATCATTGTTTTGGTTTTCATTGGCTTCCCTGTTGTGTTGTCAGTTGTTTGATCCTCGTTACTGGAGGATTTATGTTACAACCGTGATGTTTTGTCTTTTGCACCTATCGTCATTTTGTTGTTTTGTACTCACATGTGTGTGTGTGTTTTGGAAAATGATTTAAAGAATTCCCTTGGAACTTCCTTTAATCATAAATGTGACACAGTTATATATCGATTTAAATTACTAAAATCCAAAATGTTATATTATGCACACCAACTATGCAAATAGTTGACCCAAATTTTTATTTTACAATGTAAGAAGCTAAGGTGAAGAAGTGGTGAAAACATATGATAGGTTCTGGTAGACCTAGTTAACTGAATATTGTATTAACATTTTAATTGTATTGCTTGGATTTTCTTATTTTGTAATGTTGAATAATTTGATTTAATGTTTGTTTGACTTTTAACAATGATGTTTAAATTAATTAAAGTTATTAATAACACAATAAGCTAATGAACAATCATCATATCACACCTTGTCATATTTTGTTGTCGTTTGAGGTGTGACATGTCTACTTTAGTAATATAGTGTCTCTTTAATTTTGATTACATGTTTTTTAAATCGTCATACATCAAAAGTTCAAACAGCTTAGTGACTACTTTTGTAAACTTGACATTAGAATTAGGAGGTGCAGTAAAAAGTGGAGATGGAAAATAAGAGATTTCATCATCAATTTAACTCATGTTTTGATTGACTATTTGTTACTGATCAATGAAGTTTATGCCAAATAGGCATGCAATATCCAAAGGATATGATGCACCTGCTCAAGCATGCATGATGGTGGGATTTCCATGGTCACATCACCAATATATACCTTTCCATGAAACTCGATCGATAGTTTTTCAAGCGTGTTGCATACATTAAGTACTCAAGCATATCAGGAAATCTATGCTTAGTTGAATAATTTTCTAGTAACCTTTAAACTTTAGTTATTAGGCCTTCAAAGACATTCTCCAAAAAAAAAACCTTCGATAACATACCTACAAAACCTTACAAGACGTCAAGACATTTAAGGAATATGTTCATTTAACCAATGCATATGTATTCAATGCAATTGTCAACAAATCCCATATGCCAAATGATGAGTGACACATTTGCATTTTGATGGTACAAACACACACACACCGCAAAGTCCGCTCTTTATATTTTTTTTTTGAAAGGCGAAGATCGTATGAGCCTACTGTTTCCAGGCCATGTCACCAAGGTCTAGTTACCTGGACCTCTCATGAGCCACCACAACCATCTCAGGAGGAAACCCCACAAGAAAAACCCCCTGACCCCCCTCAGACCCCTTTTTCGTTACGGGAGGGATTTGAACCCAACTCCTTCCATGAAAAAATCATGCGGTACCATTGAGGCAATACCTCATTGGTGCGCTCTTTATATTAAGTAGGAAGAATAATTTGACACACCTTCAACAATTCTAATGGAAAGTTTGAACCGTCGTCTAAAGTAGCTATCAGGGTAAGCTGAATTAGAAGCAAATCGTTGTTCCAAAGTTAGGGCCTGTTTGAAATTGCTTATTTAACTTCAAAAAGACTTTTCGTCAAAAGTGTTTTTTAACTTATGACTTTTTGCAATAAAGTTTTTAAACATGTGTTTGGATTGGCTTTTGATATATGAAAAGGCAACAAGTGAATAAGTTGTTTTGCTATGTATATGGACAAAACAAGACTTTTTGTAACATCAGTGCCGGAACCATCACCGGAACAGTGATCTCAACAGTGACATGAACAGTAAACAGGTACGAACTATACATTTTTTATTCTATTTCATATTCATATCAATAGTCAAAGTCATTTCGTATTATCAAACAACAAATTCAGAAAAACATTTAACGGAAACAATTTCAGAACTATGGTTCTTGAGTCAGATAATTATCTGGCAACATAGAACCATCATGTGATTATTTGCTAGGATTTATTATGTATAAACGTATGTGAGGCTTTATGGAACAAAACAGAACGGATGTTGTTATGTGAATGCTAAATTGGCGGGTTATCCGTATAGGTGACGATATGTACGAATATATCCGAAGGTTTAACATTCTGAATAATATCCAATAATTAGAAAACAATATTGAAAAGTATAGTTATCGCCGTGTTCGTACGGGTGACGATTCGAACGAATACGCGCGACGACCGTACATTTCGATTTAAACAGTAAATTAATAGTTTAAAATTTAAAATAAATAAAAGATATTAGTTAATTTACTAAGAATAACCACTTAGATTAAATCTATAAATTCTATTTTTATAAACCGTGTCGTTTCATCGCGAAAACCTCGCGAACCGGTATTTTACGCGAAACCGAACGAGACCGACCAACCGGGTGTGGTGAAACATTTATTATGGCATTTATTTGCCATAACTAGCATCACCAACCCTCTCTCTCTCATCATTCTCGTTTCATCTCTCTCTCTCTAACTCTCTCTCAAGGAAAAAACCCACTTCTCTCTAAGATTTGAAGTTAAATTCTTGGTGGATTCAAGCTTAGTTGGTGTCAAAACGTTCCTCTTGTTGCGTAGATCAAGAAAGTACAAGGATTTCAAGCATTCATCCGTCATTTTGAGGTAAATCCACAGTTTAAAATTCGGGTTAGCATGCATTTCACGAACCATGTAGTTCTTGTTGTGATTACCGGCTTGAACACATAGAAACTACCTAGATTAACTAAACGGAAACGACTAGGAATCCGTAGACATTGAATTTCAGCAGGTTAAGCAAGTTAGAGGATGGTGGTGATGCAGGTTCGCTACTAGCAAACCGGCCGAACTTTCCCATGATAACCGAACCTTCACCTTGCTGACAACGAGCCTGCAACGAACCTGAGCCACGAGCCTGCAGCGTGCACCGAACCCTGTGGCTCTGCTAGCCGAACCTTCATGGCCGAACCCTACGACATCTGCCACGAACCTGTGGTTCTGAACTGAACCCTACGAACCTGCGTAACCATTAATGCAGCCAAACCCCTCCTTTGATGGTCAAGTCTGCGGGAGCCCACGAACCTAGGGTTTTTCCCTAGGACTCAGCCGAACCATTGAAAGGGACAGCTGGTCACGAACCTACCTAGTTCTAACTCGGTACCCTAGCCGAACCCTCCAATCGCGGACGAACCTTCAGAAACCACTAACCAGAATGTTCACGAACTTTAGACCAACAAGCCACGAACCAGCCGAACCCTTTAAGGAAACCGAACCTTTGAGCGAACCTTGCTATGTTCTCAGCCGAACCTTAAGGGTTCGCCGAGCTTTGTCACTGCCGAACCATGAGTAGAACCTAGAGGTTCGCTGCCCTCATGGAACGCCAACCTTCAAACCATCAAGACCTTGATCCTTTCTAACGTGCATGGGACTGAGAGGGTATGTGTGTGTGCATGGGAAACCACATAATTCATGCATGGGATAACGACTTGAGTATATGGGTGGGTGCATGTGTTAGAGTTTACTATAACAAAAGTCCTTGACACACAATAACAACTCAATATGAGTTGTTAATATATATAAGATTGTTTAGCAAATGGGGTAACATTGATATAAGTTCATGAGAATCAAAAACACAAGTCTTGTAATTGTCTTGTAATCAATTAGGAATCAAAGATCTCCAATTGGGCCTAAGTGGGCCCAATGGGGCTTAATTAAGCCCATCACATATTAAACGTTTATTTAAATTCAGGTAATGATGTTTTAATAAAAATGAAGGCGTGGTGAATTTATTAAAATTAAATTTAATAATTTTCTAGAATATCATTTAAATTGAAATGAAATGGTATTTATTTATAAAGGTTTAGTTAAAGATTTATTATGATTATTTTGTTGGGAAATTGTTGTAAATGGACAATATAATTGTCTGGATTTGAACTAAATACAAAGGAAACTCTGCCCAAATTTTGTGAAAATTTAAATGTAAGTTGATATAAGTAATTATGGGATTGGGTCACAAATGGGTAAATAAACTAGGTTAATTGGATTAGACCATAGAAGCACTTAGTACATTAGGACACTTAGTTACACACACCAAGACCAAACCTTAGGTGCGACGATTATTACGTTTACTTATTGCATTCGAACTCTTCTTAAAACAACTCAGGAACTGAAGAAACCTAAACTACCAGAACGAGCGCGTATTTTGTGTTAGATCATTTACATAGCAGCACAGGTGAGTTCATTGCCCCTTTTCTAACATTTTGTTTTAAAACGCGGGGCTGAGAAGCATGCGTAAACTGTTTATTTAAAATGTTTACTTAAATGCTTTTAAATTTATATGTTTTCCATATATAAATGATAACCTAGATCATATCTAGGTGAATTTTATGCAGGTTTTACTAAATTCATCTACTTATAATTTAAGTGGATAATTCGGTTAAACTAAACATTTCAACTAATCAAATGAAACATTTTGACGAAACAAGTGTGTCATTTCAACTAATCAGACAAAACATTTTGACGAATCAAGTGGGTGATTTCAACGAATCAAACAAAACATTTTGACAAATCAAGTGTGTGAGTTCAACGAATCAAACGAAATTATTTTGACAAAACAATTGGGGAAGTTCAACAAATCAAACGAAACTATCTTTGCAAAGTTAATATTCGATGTTTAACAAAGCAAGTGTTTGATGAACAACGAATCAAGAGTACATTTGATCAATGAATCTAGTATTCCATGATCAACGAATCAAGTACATCTTGTGACAGAATCAGACGAATCAATAAATCATTTTCAAGGTAAAATCTGGGAAATATTAGAGATAACATATGCCAACACAACGAATCAAGAACGAAACAAGAAATCCTACATTTCAAGAAGTCCTAGCTAGACCGTTTGATTTGTAGGTCATATGTTTGATGATATTTTCAGAATTCCCTAACTACTAAGAACCTTGATTGGCAGACTAGTCTACTCGAGTTGACCAAGGCCCAATCATTAGGACTTGGATTTTATTAAATGTTTATTTATTTACTTAATTAAGCATTTATAATTGTTTCTACAATTGCTGTAGTTGATCATATTGTGTGATGAACTTATGAAATCAATATGGATTTCAAATGATTGTAATTACAGGAACAAAGAACAGAAGGATTTTTGGGTTTAATGAGAAGGGTAAAAATGCTTAACTATCATTAACGACAGTGTCATATACGGATTAGTATGTGGTGGGACGGTGGCTGGGCGGGCGGGCGGTAAGTTCGACCCTACATATGCCCTATATATAAGCATACCGATCCGGATATTACATGTGGAGTTAATGAGGTTAAGGTCTTTACCGGAAGAGGTTTACAAATCATTTTCTAACTTTAAACTATATGAACTCACCAACCATGTGTTGATTTTATTTTTGCATGACTTCTCAGGTGACGAACAGGTCAACTAGGAAGCGTATGCTTTTGAACTAGGACTTCAGATAGAAGACTTAGTATTTCTGGACCTGCATATTTTTGGAAACATCATCATACCATTATTTTGTATATCTTGTGCAGTTACAAGATAGTTATTTTATGATGTTTATGATAGATTTACATTGTTAAATTATGAACGATTCGGATATAATTTAACTTTGTAATTCTATTCTATTTAGCATTTCTCATTTATATCATGTGTTATGTAAACAATCTGATCATTTTTTATTATCACTCACGATATTGCGCCCCGAGAACCTTCCGCCCGACGGGGACTCCGATCCAACCCCGCCGGCTCGGGGTGTGACACTTTTTTACCATCTAAGACCTAAGATTATATAAAGAAAATTATAAGCAATAATTAAAATATAAAATTCATTTAAAATAACAACAACAACAAAAATTAATTAACATCGAAATTAAAATTCATTAAAAATACCAAAAAAAATATAATTTTTAATTAATATCGAAATCAAAAAATTCCAAAATACCTAAAACCAGATACCAAAATTATTTCATATTACACTTGTGATTCCATTATTTCTTGAGCAATCATATCACGTACTCTTGCCATGTACAAATCATTAATATTTGTACGATGTGTAGTTGGAACTTCATCATGAACTTCATTACTAGAACCAACTTCTGTGGGATTGTATGATTCTTCTTCTGCCTTATTAAATTCTTCATCAAACCTACCCGCCTTTCTAATAAAGTTATGAATCGCCATTGATGCAATAACAATACTAACTTGGTGCTCATACTTGTAATTAACATGCATATCTCTCAATAACACCCACCTAGCTTTCCACACTCCAAAAGTTCGTTCAACAATATTATGCAATGATGAGTGGCGATAGTTAAATGTCTCTTTTGGTCCATGAGGAGCACGAATAGCACCAGTCTGCCCACGTCGAAAATCTGGTAGATGATAACGAATGTTCGTGCCTTTGTATGGAGCAAGATACCCTTTAGTATTTGGGTATCCAGCATCAACAACGTAATACTTATCTGCAAAAAGAATTAAAATTGTTATTTTTTCAAATAATATTTAAAATTTTATTGCATTTAAACATTATTCTAACCACCAATCGGATGTGGAAAATGAAGCTCTGGTCTTTGTAAGGCTTCATTGAAAATTCTCGTGTCATGTGCGGTACCCTTCCATCCGGCCCATACAAATGTAAAGCACATGTTAAAATCTGCCATTATATTTTGTGTAGCGTATCCCATTCGACCAACGTACTTTGGTTGATCATTTAGTCGAACTTTTGCCCTCACATGTGTCCCGTCTATAGCGCCAATACAATCCTAAAAAATACGTAATTAATTAACTTTTAAACATTAAAATGACATCAAATATTAATAAGCGTGTAATATCTTAAACATTAAATTATAACGAGGATTATTTAATATATATCATGGTACTTCATCATTGAAGTTTACATATGGCTTGATTATGTCGGCACTCGTCTTAAGCACAGCCTCTAAAACGATATGGAAATGTCTATGAATAGTTTCACCGGAATGATTAAAAGATTCTTGAACAAACCTATTCGTGCATCCATGAGCTAAAATCATCAAGAAGATTCCAACCGACTCCTCAATAGAGATATTGTGCGTCTGTTTTAATCTGTATTCAGTAGCAAGATCTGAGCATAATTGTCTAAAAACTTTCACATGCATTCTAAACATATCATAACATCGTCTCGGATGACCGTTTAATATTTCATTAATAAAGATGTTCCCTGTGTATCCGATGTATGACATGGATTTCGTTTGTTACGCAAGTTATAAGCTACTAATATCCCTTTCACCAGCACTACACATAATTTTTTGAATTATATATCATCATCCATCCAATTTTCTTCCTGCTCATCAAATGAATCAGAGTCTTCACAATCCATCCTATATAATAATAATTAAAAATATATAAATAAAACATGTTCATAAACATCAATAACTTAAAAAACATTTCAATAAAGTACTCATAAAGTAAAAAGTAATGTCAAAATAGAAATCATTATTCCATAAGTAGCTTAAGGGACTCCATTTTCGCTTTGTTAGTTGTGGGAAACATAAAAGCTTCACGATTTTGTTTTTTGATGAAGACACGCAATGCTAGTGAATAGTTTTTTGAACCTTTGTTGAAATCGGGAAAGGTGATAACAATATTCATGCAATCTGATATTGTTGGAGAAGGATTATTTAGTGCAAAATTTTGTGTGCTTTTTGATGTTAACTCATCCAACACCACATGTTTTTCCTCAAAAGATGAAGTTTTACTCTTGGTTGAACGGTTATTGGCTTCTCTAGACTTATTTCTTTTACCTGAACTACTACCAATGAAACTATTAAAAATGTCCTCGTCATCATCTAAGTTTACTTCAACATTAATTCCTTTACCCTTTATATTTAATTCTTCATGAAATTCATTTGGATTGATAGTGTTTTGAAATTGTAAGGGAGTCATAGTTTCATCTCCAATGGCCACACAATCTCGAAACAAAGGAGCATAATGTGTTTCATATATGTCCAAATTTGCATCTCCAAATTTGGCAAAATCTTTATCAACCTACAAAATTAAAGGATTGATTCTAAACACCAAATACAATCAAGAATACAAATAAAAAAAATCAATATTATAAGGTACCTTTATTTTCTCTTCCCACCACTCAGGCGATGCATCAATAAAGCTTCTCGTCCCACCAATTCCAGTTTCAAGCCTTATTAAACGATCATAAAGCTTCCAATCTTTTTTCATGTTATCCCATTTGTTTTTAAGTAGTTTTTATCAAATGTTTTGTTTGTTTTTTCAATCATGGTTTTTTCAATATTCGTCCATCCAACCTTATTGAAATGACTACCGGGTCTGTTACCTTTTCTAAGTTTAACAATGCAAGCATTGATAAACTCTTTGAATGTAGCATAATCCCATACATTATTTGTTTTATTCGTTTTATTTGATGTTTCACAATCAACAATATTCGGCTGGTTTTGATCCATAATCTAACCCTAACAATAAGCCAAAACTATAATTAAGGCTATGATATTGCAAAGATTGTAGGATGGAAAACACAACATCAAAAAGCACCAATTTAATTTCTTTTTTCAAATAGATTTACAAGCAAAACCACCACCACTTGATTTATCTGTACACAAAAAAGGGACCCCAAATTCACCATTACCCAATTCTTTGCCAATAATACATGTTGGTTCAATTTGATTCCAGTAGGGTTTTCTATCACATACGGGTTATACCCATTATCAAATGAAATTGAACCACCACCACCATTATTTGCTTTTTGGCATGTTCTTCCCCCGTTTTGTTTTCAAAATTAGGGTCGGTGGTAGATGGTTACAACACAACAATTACCCATTTAACTTCTTATCAATAAGAGCCTTAATATCAAAACAAGTGTAATAAAAAACCTAGATTCAGCAACTATTAAAGATGTATTACAGTACTTGTAGATGTAGCTTCGATCGGAGTGTTGATGGATTTCACAGCGCCGGAGGTTTGATCTTTGACTGCAGCTCGTGATGGATTTCGATCAGACAGAAGATGTATTACTCGTGAATGCCATCTTTTTATGGTGGTGTGAAGGAGAAGATGAAATGTGGGAGACCTGTTAAGGATGATGAATCGTGGTGTGACGGAGAAGATAAATCAGAAGATAAAATGATGAACCTGTTGTGAAAATGGTTGGATCAGATGTGAAAGAGAAGATGAGTTCCCACGTAAAAAGTAACAGATATTTCCAAAAGCTTTTTCCTTCTTAAAAACAACTTTTCAAGACAAATCAAAAAGTTTAAATGAAAAGGCTTTTGAGATTAACAAACACTAATAAAAATGTCCTCGTCATCATCTAAGTTTACTTCAACATTAATTCCTTTGCCCTTTATATTTAATTATTCATGAAATTCATTTGGATTGATAGTGTTTTGAAATTTTAATGGAGTCATAGTTTGATCTCAAATGGCCACAGAATCTCGAAACAAAGGGGCATAATGTGTTTCTAATATGTCAAAATTTGCATCTCTAAATTTGGCAAAAAAACTTTATCAACCAACAAAATTAAAGGATTGATTCTAAATACCACAATACAATCATGAATACAAATAAAAAAATTAATATTATAAGTTACCTTTATTTTCTCTTCCCACCAGTCAGGCGATGCATCAATAAAGCTTCTCGTCCCACCCATTCCAGTTTCAAGCCTCATTAAACGATCAAAAAGCTTCCAATCTTTTTTCATGTTATCCCATTTATTTTTAAGTTGTTTTTATCAAATGTTTTGTTTGTTTTTTCAATCATGGTTTTTTCAATATTCGTCCATCCAACCTTATTGAAATGAGTACCGGGTCTGTTACCTTTTCTCAGTTCAACAATGCAAGCATTGATAAACTCTTTGAATGTAGCATCATCTCATACAATTTTTTGTTTTATTCTTTTTATTTGATGTTTCACAATCAACAATATTAGGCTGGTTTTGATCCATAATCTAACCCTAACAAAAAGCAAAAACTATAATTAAGCCTATGATATTGCAAAGATTGTAGGATGGAAAACACAACATCAAAAAGCACCAATTTAATTTCTTTTTTCAAATAGATTTACAAGCAAAACCATCACCACTTAATTTATCTGTACACAAAAAAGGACCCCAAATTCACCTTTACCCAATTCTTTACCAATAATACATGTTGGTTCAATTTGATTCCCAGTAGGGTTTTCTATCACATACGGGTTATACCCATTATCAAATGAAATTGAACCACCACCACCATTATTTGCTTTTTGGCATGTTCTTCTCCCGTTTTGTTTTCAAAATTAGGGTCGGTGGTAGATGGTTACAACACAACAATTACCCATTTAACTTCTTATCAATAAGA